>CAJNDS010002158.1:0-630746 GCA_905221605.1 Symbiodinium natans | reverse complement strand
TAACATCCACCTCCATCCCCAATTACGTCAAAAAATATAAGATCATATCAAAAGAAGACGATCCAAATGAGATCAAGAAATATAATCAATACGAAACCGAAGAACGAATCAAACACCCTCAATATCAGACATTCTTTGACACCATCAGAACAATCGATCATATCAATACCTGCGCCCGCAAACACGATCAAACCATTTCCTTCAGAGAAAGAGAAAACACAACCAATCATCCATCAATATGATATTGGATACAATCAGAAGAAGGCCGATATTGCTCCTTTCTCGATTATCATCTCCATTTCGGCTCCGTCTCAAAATAAATATGGACATATCTCTGAAATATGAACGAAAGATATCCCTTCAAGATTTGATACGTCCCACCACACGACTTCTGATGCTAAAGATACGATCCCCCTCCGGATCAAGCTCACCATTAATCTCAAATATAAGAAATTCAAATCCCCATGCCTTGATCCTGATATCTCGTGCCCATTTGGCTTGATAGACCCAAGGGGAGGCCGAAGATGAGCCGGAGGAGGGAAGGGAGGTCGTTGGGAGTGGCGACCCGGAATCGTGCACGCTCGCCAATTATGTCAAGGTATTTCTGGAAAGAACAAGTTAACCCGCTAGTGTTGTTTGGCGATGTTTCTTTGGCGCTCCTTCCCACAAAGAGCAGAAGAATCTCGCATGTGACATTCTTTTGCTTCGCACGCCGCATGGTTGCAGACGTACCTGCAAGGCAGCACTTGCCTGCCTCGAATGAGGACGAGCTCCCGGCCAGCATGTCCGAAGCACCAGCACTTCTAGTTCCTTGCCTTTGACAGCACTGGGTCCTGTGCTTCTGCCAGGGAGTTGCTTTGAGATCGGCAAGGATGCTCAAGGAATGCCTTAGAGATGTTGCAACTGAGACTCATAACCGAAAGCCGCCTTTCTTTGTGAGTCCCATGCTTTTTGTGGCCAAAGCTGCGTGCGCCCAGCTGCATCAAGCGTGACGCCAGCGAGGCAGATGGACAGCAGCTTCGGCAACCCGAAGCGTCACAACGAAGTGTCAGCGCAAGCTGTGCAATGGGCGAAGGCACCAGTAGATGAAGAGATCGAAAAACATTGCACAGCATTTTGACCGCTTCCACGGACGCCTGCGTTGCACTGCAGCAAGCTGCGTGTTAAGTTGGTCGAGCGGGTTTTCCGATACAAAGTCAGCTTGGGCATCTGATGCAGAATGCACGAAGCATGGCTTAGAGCTTTGGGTACCTGATTCTGATCTCCATCTGCATCCATGCACTTAGAGCTCGGAATTCGACTTCAGAGGTGATTGCCAAAATGCGCGGAGCCCTCGCGGATCCACGCTCCAGACTCTCAAACCTATAAACGTGTTGGATTTCTTCTTGGGGCAAGGCGATGGGAGGGACTCCTTGGGACTTCTTACACAGAACCAGGGCAGCATCATCAGTCACAGAGGCTGCGTCACATGGCGTCTCCAACCACGAGCCTGAGGCGAAGCAGATGTATCCCTGTTGCCCGGGGTGGCATCAGCTGGCAACGCTGGCAAGGCCGTCGGAGGTTGGGGTTCATGGCTTTGCACAGCGCTGGCTAGCCGAAGCTGGAAGTCCCTTAAGCCTTATCACCTTACTCTACAAGAGGCCCTCAGGGGGGTCGGAAACCACCCTGGTGAAGGAGCGCTGTGTCGCAGCGAGTGGGCACGTCGCTCGGCTGGCTCTGGACAAGGTGCTTGGACTTTCTGTCAGGCCTCAGCTTGCAAGGCTTGCAAGCAGCGTGGCGAAGCTCCGCTGAGAGACTTCGGCGTCGTTCAAGACCCCTGTGACCCCGGAACCTCGCATGCGTCACTGTTTCAAACCAGACTGGGAGTCGGAACTGGAAAACCTCGCTTCCAGCCGGCTTGACGGGCCCATGCTATTTCATAAAGCCCCTCACAGCTTCTAAGCATTCTAAGCCATGGCTGCGCGTGTCGGCAGCTTACGACATCAATCCGCCCCACTCATCTGCCAAGCCGGAGCCCTGTGAGCGTCAAACTTGGCCATCAAACTTGACCTCATATGAATGTCCGAGGTTACTTACTTGCTTTTCGGCACACTTTTTTCTAAAGAGGCGCTGAAAACCGCAATACGCTTGTTTCTGGTATTGCAGAGGAGCAATCGCAACACGCTCAGCAGCCTCGGTGGTGTGTTGAAAGTCTGTTGGAGGCCTGTGTAGTCTAGTGTGAACTACGCGGCATCAAGACGTTGAGAAGAGAACAAGCCTTGGAAGCTTCTAGGAGTTGTGAAATGTAGTAAGCTACGCTGTCCTGCGAGTCCAAAGCCCTCGCTTCTCACACACAGGCGAGCACCGGGCGAGCGGAGCTGCACGCTAGGGCTGGGGCGCTCTCAGCACAAGAGGCAGAGCCGAGAGCAGGTCCTTGATTTGCACTAGTTGCTCAGGCTTCTGCCGTTTTAAGCCACGCAAGGCCTATCCATAAGTTGAGCTTGATGGACCCAGACGGAGGCTGCGAGCCTAGCAGCTGCTTCTTCAACGACCGGATTCGTGAGGAAGTCTGTGGGGCCAATGCAGGGCCCCGGGGGTTGTACAAGGAAAGGCTATTGGCATCTTATGATTGCAGCGCTCCGCAAGAAAAAATGCGGCGAGCTGCTCAGAGCATGCCCTGACCTAGGCAGGAAGCACATCACAAGACCCCAGGCTGGGTCAGGCGAGCTCATCGTTTGCCGGGCCTATGATTTCATGCGGGCCCCCGAGTCGGTCTGCCGTCTGTAGTCAGAAAGCGAATGCTCTTCCGCTGCTCGAGTTAAGCAGTGCGTATATCCAGCTAGTTGACACTGTTCACTGGCGCTGCGGCAGCTTGTGCGAGGAGGCTTGACTGACCCAAACGGAGCGCTTTGTAGTGACTGGGCCGCAATCTGAGGTTGACACCGGTTGCCGTCAGAAATCAACGGAACCTCTCTGCATGGCAGATGGCGGCCCCAAGTGCGGCGCGGCACCTTTGCCGTTAAACGCGGCGAGAAGCCCGATATCAAGAAAGCTCGGCTCGATGGTATCAAGACATTGAGAAGCTTGGAAACCTCTAAGAACATCCCCAAAGCTCGGCTCTACAGCCTCCACTCGCTCACAGGAGCTTTACGGCTGACAAGCTGACAACGTGAAATGCGAAGATGCGCTGTGAGCGAGCGAGCTGGCATCTGTTTGAAGGCTCTGGGGGCTGAGATTGCGAGACGCTCCTTTGCTAGGAGTTGTGAAGTGCTTGTTTTGCGGCACGTTTTTTATTTAGCGTCTCGACGTGGTCCGGTGAGATGGCAAAATTTCACTGAGAGGGTCCGGGACCTCGAGTTCGTCAGCTGCCGTCCGTCGTCAGAAAGCGAGTGCTCTTCCACTGCTCAAGTTAAGCATCGGCAGCACTCTCTACAGCCTCCACTCACTCACAAGCTTCACTGGTTGAAAAGCTGAGAGGCCTGTAAACAGCGTGAAGCGTGGTGATGCTCTGGAGGCAAGCCTCGTATTTTCAGACCCCAAACCAGGTTCGGAATTGGTCCGGTGGCGAGCTGAAGGCACATGACCCAAACTCTGCCAAAGGATCGCCCTTGACTTAACTCGAACATCCTCAGACGCAGAAACGCTGCGGGTGCAGCAGGCGCAAGTGTCTGAAATGATCGCTAAGAGCCCTTTAACGACCCCAAACCCTCCTATCCCATGCACAAGAGTCCAGTCCGGACCCTGGCAGGGACAGGATGCAAGCAGGTAGAAGCCCTTAAGGCTTTTGGGGAGCTAGAGTTGCACTGTGGAGTGGGACGATGGCCAAGCAGGCCACTTTTTCTTTGCACGTCCTGGCGGAGACATGAACCTTCCGGGAGGAGAGGAGCATCCGCAACACTCGCTCTACAGCCACTCGGTCACCGGCTTTGCTGGCTGAAAAGTTGAGAGGCCCGTAGAAAGAGCGACATGCGAAGCTGCTCCGTGTGCAGGGGCGCCTGCCTGCATCTGCAGTCTATGGGGGCTCAAGTTGTGAGGCGCCCCTTTGCGCGCTCAGGCTGCTGAGCTCTCAATGTTCCAGCTACTGACTCAGCAACTTTGCTTGAGGCAACCGGTCATGAGAGGCTTCTGTGTCCCCCAAAGGGGAGAAACGAGGCACACTCGGAAGGACTCCTTACATCTCGGAACCGGCGCTGTGGAGGCGTTGAGATGAGTTTAGTCGGGGCAGCGAGGCCCGGCAATTGATTTTAAAGGCGCCCCGCACGGAATTTTCTTACCACGTGACGATTTGACTTAATTGCGCGGGCTTCACCGCTATAGGGGGGGACCCCTAGTAAGCCGCATGCAACATTAGGGGGGCTGAGATTGCGAGACGCTTCTTCGCCCGAACGCAACAGCCAGGCAGAGGTGAACTAACAGGCTAGGCCAAGACTTGCCCCGCCAAGTCATCAGCTTAGGCGTGGTCCCCATGCAAAGACATGAACAAGGCTCACTCCTAGGTGGGGGAGCAGTGCTCGTGAATGCGCAAGATGTCCGAAGGCCATATGGGGCCTGCGTAGCTTTGGCCGCAGGCGGCGCGGACTTTTTGCTGAAAACAGCTGCCAGTCCGAGTCCGAGGCCTCCAAGGAGCCTAAAAACCCCATCCTCGAGCAAGTCGGGCAAGGCGTCAGCAGGCCTGCCAGAGATGCCGAGATGCAGCGCGGCCAAGAAAACACTCTGGCCGCAAAGGGGCTTGACTGATCCAAGCCGAGGCCCAAGAGGGCGACTGGGCTCGAGTGACCCAAGCGCGCTTTATCCTGACTGGGGCGCAATCTGAGGTTGACACCGGTCGCCATCAGAAATCTTCAGAACCTCTCTGTGCATCGCAGCTGCCACGGCGGATTGCGGCGAGAATTGCTGCGTGCCCCCTTTGCCGTTAAAAGCGGTGAGAAGCCCGATGTCGGTTAATGTTGCACCTGCTTTAGGGTGCCGCGCCCGCCCCCGGATCGTTGAACGGTCCACGGGGCTGATATGATTGTAAGAGGACACGAAGCTGCCATCTTTGATTCACCTGGAGTGCCTGAAGTGTGTGTGAGCGGGCGCCCTTTGCATCCCCCCGACCCACCTGGCCACGACTCAACGGCTGAGGTTTATCGGAGGTTTAGGGCCCGCAGACAATACAGAAGACCTGCTTGCATGCAGCATGGCGGAAATGCCAGAGTCAAGGAAGGCTTGCGCCAGTTGTCCGATTCACCGACGATCCGAAACAGCCCCTCATGCCATGGTTTGCACAGTCTTTACGCGCCTGGCGCACGGGCACTCTGCCACCCCCCGAAAGTAGACAACTCACAGAGCCCACCTGCATTCAGCTGGGACCTCCCGCAAAGTCCCGAAGCCCAGGTATTCAGGCCAGGGAGACGTGGGCATGCATCCATCATGGGACATCGGCTGAGCATGGTCTTGTCAGGCAGTGCTGCTAGTGCGTAGTCCGCCTCTGACTCGCTCAGCGGAGCTCGCGCGGAAGAACTCCGATTGGCAGATCATGATGAAACCCGTGGCTGTCTCACGAAAACGGTTCTCGGGAACGTCTTTGTGCGCCTGTTGGCGGATAAGACGCTGCCACGCCCGCGGGGCCATAGTTCACAGAGTCCACTTGCACCTGGCTGGCACCTCCCGCAAAATTCCGGGGCCCAGGCAACCAGGCCAGAGAGCAGCGGACATGGATGGTGGGACATTGGCCCAAGCACTGCAGGAATCGAAGATGTCACCATGATCATGAATGTTGTGTGGTGTTGGGCCTTCTTTAGTGCATACTCCTCCCACCTTTCCCTTTAGGGGTACTATGAGAACCCTGCTTCATCGGTCCCTCATAGCCTGTGATTTTGAAAAATGGCACCTCTGGGTCACGGAATTGATTTCGAAAGGCGCACTGCCCAAAACAGTCTTACGACGCCTGGAAAACCTGTCTTTATCGATACCCTCACCTTCGGGGTCCAATATGTCGCCGGCGCCTCTTTAAGCAAGCAGACTTGTTTTTCTAGGGGGCCTCCCGACTGAGGCGGATCCAACACAACCCGGCGAAGACCTTAGACGGACAAGGGCCCTGAGACCGTGCTGTGCTCTCATCGGGAGCAGGTCATGCTAATCTCTGACGCTCACGGGGAGATTCTCCAAGTTCTGGGCCGCTACTTGGGACCCCAAAAAAGGGAAAGGGACTCTAGTAGTAGAGAAGCCCCCACGTGGAGCCACGCCGGGCATGGAGCCCGAATCCGCCGAGAAGCTCACGCTGAGAATCGGCAATCTTAAGACTGAGGCTTCCAGAAGCCCACGTGGACTGTGGCGCCAGGCTGTTCGCAAACAGCAGCCAGAGGCTGCTGAAACCTCGGGGCGACCGAGGAGTCTTAGTGAGAGCACTCCGCAACGCGCGTCAGGCCAAGGGCAAGCTGGAAGACTTCAGAGCGGGAGGGCCGAGTGCAACTTGGACTCTAAGGACGGCAACGGCCCTGGGGCGGTGCTTTCTTTCAGTGCCACCAATGGCACATCCTCACATGCGGACTGCGGCTTTGCCCCGCAAGGGCTGGGATCCATCACAGCAACCCTCCACTCAACAAGATGCGAAGACATTTCAGCCCCAAGAAACAGGCGAACTGCTGCCAGTGTCCTTCGGGCCCCAAGACCGTGTCGACCCGGGACCAGGTATCTGTTGGGACAGCAAGGTGAACTGCACAGGACGATCTGGGCAGCACGGCTGCGTCCAGCTGGGAGCTTCCCAGACAAAGCACACTGCCAGAGAAGGAAGGTGAACCAACAGGCACCCCGACAGAATCAAGCTACGGGGCTGGGCCCTTTGAGAGGTTAAGTGCAGAGTCCGCAGTGAAATCTACCCCCTACACTGGGCCTAAGGGCGCCAACACAGGGCTTCGGGTTTAGGGCGAACTTGGGTTTAGAACTTCAGCTTGCGACGCCAGGCTCCTGAGCTTGCGCCAGCCCAAGCACCGAAGCGTCCTCGGAGCTGTCCCGCAACTCATACTCCGTTGCAAGAGCCGTGGGAGGCGTTTCTACAGATTGCTCCTGAGGATCAAGTGCTACATTCACTTCAGATTTTGCTGCAGCCCTAAACCGGCTGGGCCCAGGGAGGCCCAAAGCCGCCCTGAAACCTGAACCAAGGGTACAGTCGCGCGGAACGTCTCGGAGCCTTCGCCGCTCTAGGCCTTGCACTGCGACTTCCAGCTCATTGGGTCGACTTCTCAAAGAGGGGTCGGCCTAATGAGCCGGTTGTGCCAAAGGAGGCACTATGGCATCGACCCAGCAAGGACCAGTCCAAGTAGCCACCACCCGGAAAGGCACCAAGACTTTGCAGGCGCTGCGCAACCTTCACCTGTGCTGGCCTTGTGGCCTCGGTGGCCTTACTTTTGGCAACCCGAGCCCTGCGGAGTCCTCCGACTGCCATGCGCGGCTGAAGGGCTGAGAGGGCCACGACGTGGGGGCACCAACAACCCAGGAAAGGGCGAGTCAGGACCTGCCCTACTGAGGCCTCCGCAAAAAGGCGCCAGTATCTTGGGGCGAGGAAGAGGAGAGCTACAAATCCTTCATGGGATTGCTCAGACTTTGCACTGCAATTCCGGAAGACGTGTGTGTGTCCACACGCTTAAAGGCCAGAACTTAGAGTGTTCGAGGGCCCTGAGCTGCAAAGGGACACCGAAGCAGGTTTGGGTCTGGGACGAACCTTGTGTGCTCATCGAACGCGCTTCTCTTTTGGAATCACTGCGTGGGGCACATGATCGGACATGCTCTCTGCGGTATATTGCGCGAGCCTGCCAGTGCGGATCGCAATGGTTGCGCCAGGGCCTCGTCGGAGCCTGACCGGCCGCTCAGTTCCACCGAAGCTTCCAGCACACGAAGGCACACACCACCAGAGCCTCTTCGTGGCAGTGCGCCAGTCTGATAGGGGCGCCTAGCTTCGCAAGCCACGCCGCAGGATAGCCTTCCAAATCCACACCCCTTAACCCGGACTGAGGATGGTTCTGAGGTTTTGCCCCAGGCCCCTTTATAGATGCCTTTTACGACGGCATCGCTTCTAAAAGGTCTTTCAGCCAGAAGGGCTCCTAAGTTAAGAGCCCCCCCATACCCGCGAGCACCTAAGGGCAGGCTGCCACTTCCCAGTCCCTCGATGATTGCAAGCTTCTGGCAAGCTCCGCAGTGTCTGCGGCCGCTTACGAGCCCCTTAAGGGCCCCCCAAAAGTCTTCGTTGGGGCTCTGCAGGGCCATTCTGACTGGGTGCCTTCCAGCTTCCTTCTGCCACTTCCGTTCTGCTGCTTGCGACGACTGCACAGATCCGCCCTTTGAAGAGGCGCAGGGTTTAGGATGTTCAGGGGCGCGGCGTGCGCAGGGTGCATAGGGCCTCAGTAGAGCCGGCAGACGCAGGAGGCCCTGGCCAAAGAGTTGCCTCCACATGGGGGTAGACCTTGATGTTTTTGCAGACGCGGGTACTGCAAGAACTTGACTGGTGAGACCCTGCCGGTGCTTCGGTTTTTGTGCGCGCGGCTGATGTTTCGAAAGCTTCGGCCATTCACAGCAGAGAGGCAGAAGTACCTTTGCCGGCCACCCGCTTCCGCAAGCCCTGCTGCTCAAGGCATTGTTTCGCAGACCCTCATTTCTTTACATGGCTCAGACCACATGCCGCATGGACAAATGGCAATCACTCTAGTCTTGCTGAATACCCCACGGGCACGATTCAAGAATGAACTCGCCAAGGCTTGCGCTCACATTGCAAGCAAGCAGAGCAGCCCACTGTTCAGCTGCACGCCTTCGTGCTACCGGCCAAATGCAAGCGCCTAGTTGTACTTGAAATGGTGGCATGACTGCGCGCACAACAAACCTCTCTGCATGCGACTCCAGGCGCGATTGGCCATCATTATCATACAAGAGCCGGGAAGACTACACATTCATGATGACATCCCAACTCCCAATGGCATGGCCGGCCACGAACTGCAACGCCTAGGCGTCGGCTTGCGCCGAATGCAAGGAGGGAGGGGGCAGGGTGAGGCCTTTTGACTGGAATCCAAAGCCCTGCGCTGCGGGCGAAGGCAGCTAAGGCCGTGATGCACGAGCCTCGTTCCCTGCAGCCTCCACATGCCTCCACGGACGACCTCTTCAAGAAGTTACTGAGACTGGGCGAGTTTGCTCCGAGAAACTCCTCGGCCTGAACACATGTGCAGGCTCCCAGCAGGATCCACAGGGCAGCCGGGCGGCAAGCAGGGGACAAGCAGAGTGGCCTTCAAACCCGGGACTCGGATGCATGGCAGTCCGACCAAGCGGGCTGTCTCAAGCGCAGCTCAAACCGGAAGGTTGTACGCGTCCGGGCCTCCGGTGCCCGGGCACAACCAGGCGATCAGCTTCGGCCCCTGCAAAAGTCCCTTTCTTCCTAGACTTTTCCCTGAACTTTGTAGCGCGATCTGGTATTCAAAGCTGAACCTCACGCGATGCAAGGACTTGTGAAGGGTACCATGTACACTGCCAAGGACTCGAGCTCTCGTCCCACTCAAAGGCTCGCAAGAACACGACTCCTCGGCTGTTGCGGGGGCGATGCAACACCTCTCCTCGCCGTGCCCAGGCCGCATCACGGAAGACAGCCTTTTGGGATCCAGGGTTTCCAGGGCTTATTGGGCGTGTAGGGTTTCTAGCATCCACAACTTCGAAGAGCAAAACGAACCGAAACTCGGGTGCCAAGGCTGTGGATGTCCAGTCAGGTGGCCCAGACTCCTTGTGGCGTGCGGGATGTGATGCCCTTGCGAGAGTTCAGGAGCACTTCGAACATCAGAGTGCGAGACTGCGCACCTGGGTTTAGGACGCCAGGAAGAGCCAGGCAGTCGTACGATCCTGTCCATGACAAGCCACGGCGCATGTTGCCAGGGCGCTAGCTTGGGCCTGCACCATGCGGGCGATGTGCGTGCGAGCTACTGTGGCCAGCTCCGTGAGCACGGGCCGCCCTGGAGGCTTTATTGCCCCTCGGATGCCGGCGCTCTCAGTGCTCTCTGGATTTCTGCACCTTGCGCCATCAGAGGGTTCAGGGTGCGTTTCGGAGTTTGGCCATTGAGACACAGAGCCTGACAGGAAGCTGACAGGTCCAAAGGTCAAAAAGCTCCGGATATGAGGCCCTCAAGCATGAAGCACCTGGATTCTTAACCCTCCCGGAGGACGCCGGTTCTTGCAGACCGCCACATGTCCTCTTTGACATGCTGGCGGGCTAAATGCGCAGCATATGGGGTTGCCTGGCCACGAGTCCTCGGGGAAGTCATCGACCGAAGGGCAGGCCGCCCCCGTGGGTTCAGCGGCTCAATCGGGGTTCATACGGTCTTAAGGCTTAGGGCTTAGGGCTTAGGGGCTGCACGCAGAACATGGAGCATCTGACTGGCAACTCCAGCCCAGGTGCGGGCACTTAGAGCTTTTCCGGGAAGACTCGGAAGGGAAGCGCTTGGCCAACCCTAGGAGGCGGCGCCCAAGCTTAAACCGACAGCGACTCAAGCTGCTTCCGCAAGTGCAGCGACTCCGTAGCCTCCTTTTGTGAGACTTCTCACCATCTTGCCCTAGCAGTCTGGGAGGCATCGGAGGCATCGCCGGGAGCGCGACACTTGAAGTCCCTAAGGTGCCGAGACGACCTCTGAGTCAAAGGAGGCATGCTGCAATCCCTGCGATCTGAGCGGGCTGCTCACTTTAAGTCATCTTCTTGGTGTGCGCGGATGCTCGGCACTCTACGCGGCGTCCGGGAGAAGAGCCTTGCCAGGAGGCTGACAGATATTCCTTAGCTGCAGCACGTCGCACACGATTCTAGCGATCATTTTGGACAGTTTGATATCCCATGTGTATTCTAGTGTGTGTGTGTGTGTTTTTTAGACAATCCGGCTCCCCCAGACATTCCCCGATAGATCATGGACAGTAGGGGCTTTGGGCTCGGGGTCATTGACAAGCCCTCAACCCTGCACTGCACCGAGTGAGTTCAGGATCTCTTGGCAGGCGGGGGGGCTCCCTAAACCTAAACCTTAAACCCTAAAGCGCTAACCCCTAAACCCTAAACCCCTAAGCCCCAAAACCCTAAGCCCTAAACCCTAAACCCCAAGCCCCTAAACCCTAAACCCCTAAACCCTGTTGTAGGGTAAGGTCAAGGTGCCTTCGGTAGGGTTTTGCTTGTGTCGTCAAAATTCAAAGGTGCCGAAGGCTCGCTCATGGCCTAGAACTTGGGATGTGCACCCTTATACTAACAGACCTTAGTAGGGATTCTAAAGGGGGGGGGGGTACTATAATCCCTCTTAAGGACTGTTAGTATAAGGGGGAACATCCCAATCTATCAGGATACAACCCCCATGTGCAGGCCAGTATCAGCAAGCTGCAAGAGGCCGCAACGTTCGAAACAACGGAGATGGGACCACAGGGATCCCTCAGCAAGGCTTAGGGAGTAGCAAGGTTTAGGTTTAGGGTTTAGGGTTTAGGGTTCAGGGTTCAGGGTTCAGGGTCCAGGGTTCAGGGTTCAGGGTTCAGGGTCCAGGGTCCAGGGTCCAGGGTCTAGGGTTTAGGGTTTAGGGTTTAAGCTTTAAGGCTTAGGGTGTAGCAATGGTCGGCTGGATTCACTTGTGTGCAGACATGCCCGAGTGTCCGGGGTGTAATATAGGCGACTGATCAGAATAGGGGGTCATTATAGTACCATTGTATAGGGACCATAGGGGAATACTACTAGTGATTCTTCCGACTTCTATAATGTGGTATTTACGAGGCATACGGAATTTGGGCGGTGAATAGGGACTCACGAATCACCCCATGCCCTGAGCCCTGAACCCGAACCATGAAATTCGACCGGGGGGCATCTGAAATTGGCCACTTGCAACGTGACGGTGCCATGTAGTTGTAAGCCTGTCACCTCAAGCTTCGAGCTTGGATGCAGTTTGAGCTCAGGGTGTCCGTTTCTCGGGTCTGCTTTTTGCTGTCTTCCAGACACCCTGAACCTAGACCCCTGCAAAACCCGGGATAGACATTGCATATGGATGCCAGACATAGCAAGAAACACTCGGCCAAAACCCCGCCCAACAAAACTTACGCCAAAACTCCGGGCCCCCCATACTCTAGCATGTGTACAAGCCCTAAACGTTGGCAAGCCCCTCGCTGAGGGAGGGCTAGATTCTTTTTATGCCGGCAACCTAAAACTACTTTCCTTCTTTGCCTCTTTGGCTTAAGAGCTCAACGGGCGCTAGATTTTCTCACTTTCGAACCAAAACCCAAACCTAAGGCTTCCTGCCGGCTGAGGACATCAATGGGAGCTGCCGCTCTCATGAGTACAGAAACCCTAAGCCCTGAACCCCCTTTGCAAGGCGCTAAGCGCAGGAGACGTAGACCTCTACCAGGCTACGAAACCGAAGCTTTGCAGCCCACGGAAATGCAGGGGCTTCTTGAACTGAACGGTAAAGCGTAGAGTTTAGAGTTTAGAGTTTAAGGCTTAGGGTGAGGTTCTGGAAAATTTGGACAAGGACAGGCAAAAAACTAAATTTCAGCACGAACCTGCTTGACTCCTGGGAGCTACGCTCTGAATCCTAACTTGGAGTGTTCCCTCACCCTAACCCCTAAACCCCGAGACCCCTGACCCCTTAACCCTAAACCCCTAAACCCCGAGACCCCAAGACCCCTAACAACCCTAACACCCCTGAACCCCTAAGCCCCTAAGCCCCCAAGCAAATCGCAGATTGAAGAGCCTGTCCATGAAGAGCCTTGGGGTGCCTGACTTCCTATGTTCCCTGGCTTCCGGCTTCCGAAAAGGCTCCTAAGACTTCGGGCTTAGGGCTTAGGGCTTAGGGCTTAGGGCTTAGGGCTTAGGGCTTAGGGCTTAGGGCTTAGGGCTTAGGGCTTAGGGCTTAGGGTTTAGGGCTTAGGGCTTAGGGCTTAGGGCTTTCTTAGGGCCGAGGGCTCAGGGCTCAGGGCTCAGGGCTTCGGGCTTAGGTTTTTGGGGACTCCAGCTGCAGCCCCCTGGCCCCCAAGTCACCAAACCTGTGAGCCGCCAACGCCCGAAACCAAGTCACAGCGCGCCGTCGCGGCGGGCATCATCGATTGAGAAGCCTTGCCAACAGCTACAGGCTCCCTATTCGGCCAACCCCAAAGCCCAAACCCTACAGCCCTCATCCCTAAGCCCTAAGCCCTAAGCTCTACGTAAGCATCTCTAAGCCCTAAACCCTGAACAGGAATCTGACAGCAGACGCCACAAGCGAGCAGATGGAGAAGACACAGGCAAAAAGCTTTCAGAAGACACAAGGCGTAGCCCCCCCCCAGGCCGATACGAAGCTCCGGCTTCATAGGTTGCCCTCTCAAGGCGTTGTCATGTGTGCTGCAGAGATACCAGGGAGCACTCGAGAGGCCGGGTGAATGCCACAGAAGAGAACAGAACCCGCGGCAAATTCATCCTTCTGGGCGACGAGAAAGTGACTTTCCAAAGCCCGTTTCCTTAGGGAGGAAAACAGAAAGTGAACTTGCGGCGAACCGTCGAAACACTAGTTGTTCATAGGTTTGCCAATCGACATTAGATTTCTGAACGCTGCTGTTTTGATTGTGATCGAGCTCACGAGTTTCGTGCGTCAGTGCGTGAGTGGTGAGTAGTGAGTGATGCATTAAAGAAAGAAAGAAAGAAAGAACAAAAGGAAAAGGAGAATACAAGCAAAGTGACATGTCATCGCTCCGCGACGCAGAGTCTTGGATCCGTAGTTCAACGGGCCCTGCATGAACAGCCAAATGAACAAGGGCTAGGATGCAGAACGCACAGCCCATAAAAACTAAACCGTAAACTAGTGAAGGATTCCTTGACCTTTGCAGCCAGCTACGAGTAATATAATAGGAATAGAAGGTCTTATGCGCTGTTTGGGACCTTGGACCATTTCCAAAAGTTCCCACAGAACGTGATCCATGTCTACGAGTCCACATTCTTGCCAAGTCCTTACAGCGCCATCCTTCGAACCAGGCACACCCGCCAACAGCCCGAACGCCGCTAGCCGCTCACCACCCCTTCGTAGCACCTACGAGTATCAACTTCGTCCCTAAGCCCTAAACCCTAAACCCTGAACCCCAAAATAAAAATCAGCATCCTCATGTGCAACTTTTCCCTTTGCGAACTCCAAGGATCCCCCAATCTCAAACGCGACCATTTGCAAGCATGCAGGCCCTGGACGCCCCAAAACCCTAAACCTTAAACCCTAAACCCTAAACCCGAAACCCTAAACCCTAAACCCAAAACCCCACAAGACATGAATTGTGACCGGCGCATTAGTACTAAAACCCATTCCAAACATCTCTGCCCAGGGTCTACAGGATTTTTGCTGTACCTACTAGCCACTGAGTACAGTTGCATTGAATAACGGCTCCTCGTACTCATAACAAAACCTCAATGCCCTACGACAGGCGCCTATTGAATATGAATGGGTATTGGGGGTAGCTTATATATGTATATATATATATATACACATATATATATATATGGTACCCCCCCCCCCCCCCAGTGACCTACCCTTTTCCGCCTTGTCTCAAGTCACCCAGCTGCACTGCAAGCAAACTCGGTGTGCAATATAGCGTATTTCCTAGGGCGTAGACTAAAATACAACTAAAATCGCATACACGGGACTGTAGAAAAACCAAAAATACCAAAACCAAAAAAACCAAAAAAAACAAAAATACCAAAACCAAAAAAAACAAAACCAAAAAAACCAAAAATACCAAAAAAAACAATTTTCCGGGACTCTCAGGAAATCCCTATGAGGCCAAGAGTCCCGGAAAATTGGTTTTTTTGGTATTTTTGGTTTTTTTGGTTTTGGTGTTTTTGTTTTTTTTGGTTTTGGTTTTTTTGGTTTTTTGGTTTTGGTTTTTTGGCTTTTTGGTTCGCCTTCACGGTCACGAGGCAACAACTACGCATTTTTAAGTGTGCTTATGCTAATTGTGCTTTTCAGAAATAGTATACAAGTGGTCTTTCTAGTGCTTCAGAACTATTTGTTTCGTTATTATGTAAGTAGAGCCGCTAGTGTTTAGTGCATCTTTTGATTGTACTCAAGTGTAGTAGACCTTATTCAGCCATTGCTTGGTGCTCTGGTAGCTCAATTCGCATGGATAATATTTGCCTGGTAAATGCGATTAATTATCTAGAAGCAGCATTTGCAATACTTGTCTTGAGAAAAAGCATTTATTGCCTAGAATTGTTTGCTTAAAAAGTGACGCCTACTCGTCCAGGAATACCCCAGAACCCTATAATCCAAACTTTACCAGAGATTCTCCTGAAAAGCTTGCGCTTTTGGATGTTTTTATGTATTTGTGAATTTGCTTGTGTATGGCCTTCACTATGTACTTTTCTAGGATTCTTGTGCATTTTTTAAGCCTGATTGTGCAAGTTGCGTTTTTCAATCATAGTATATATGTGGTCTTTATTGAATACTTCAGACATCTTTGTTTCATCGTTATGTAAGTAGAACCGCTTCTATTTCCATTATTGTGCATTTTTAAGCTTGATCATGCAAATTGTGCTTTTCAGACATAGTATAGAAGTGGTCTTTAGTGAATACTTCAGCAATCTTTGTCTCATTGTTATGTAGGTAGAACCGTTTCCATTTCCGCAAGTGTTTATTTCGCATTTGGTTGAGTATGGTCCTTTAAATAGTATTCACTTGAGTCAAATTGGGCTATTTGCTTAAGAATTCCTCTAGTAGTTAAATTCGCATAGAATGAATACTTCAAAAAAGTTGTTTCATGAATATGCAAACATAAGGTGTTTCATTTGACTTTGCAGATAGTACTTCAATAATACTTTGCCTGGTACAAACACAACTGTTTCAATGCATTAGTTGCTCAACAAAGCACTATTTGCCCTTTAAACCACACTTTGCCATATTTTGGTTGAATATGGTGCGTCTTTCGTATTTTGGTTGAGTATGGTCCTTTAAATGGTATTCACTTGAGTCAAATTGGGCTATTTGCTCAATAATTACTCTAGTAGCTAAATTCGCATAAAATGATTATTTCAAAAATAAAAACGATTCATGAATATGTAAACATAAGGTATTTCAGTGGACTTTTCAGAGAGCATACTTTGCCTAGTACAGACACAATTGTATAAATACAGTATTTGCACTTTAAACGCACACTTTGCCATGTTTTGGTTGAGAATGGTGTTTATTTCGTATCTTGGTTGAGTATGCTCCTTTAAATAGTATTCACTTGAGTCAAATTGGGCTCTTTGCTGAATAATTACTCTAGTAGCTAAATTCGCATAGAACCAAGAAAAATGTGTCACCATTTGATTAATACTTTGCCTCGTACAAACACAATTGTATAAATAAATTAGTTGCTCAACAAAACATTAATTGCCCTTGAAAGGCACAATTTGCATAGAAAAACACTGATCTAAACATCTAAAAACAGCATTGTCCGCTTCAGATTCAAAATGTAGATTCTTCCAATGCTGGCTTATCGGGGTCTGTGAGGTGGGTGTCCCACTAACTGTCCTTCATTACCCGGTGATTAACTACGCGACTATTGGGCCTTCTTTGTTGTTTTTTGTTAAAAAGGCCTAAAAAGGCCGAAAAAGGCCTAAAAAGGGCTAAAAAGGGTAGGTCGCTGGGGGGGGTAGCATATATATATATATGTTCATAAATAAAGCAATAACTTTTGCTACGATTACCTAGCTAACTTGCTGAACGTGACGCACAGCCAAGTGGCCCCGCGGAGCGTGGGAGATCATGTCAGGTGACCTCACCAAGGCACCCCTCCCAAGGATCAATCCTCTGAACGTCTTACGTATGGGCCCCTAGACATACATTCATAGGGATTTGAGGGTTGAGGGTTCAGGGGCTTGGGGGTTTAGGCTTCAGGGATGAACCCGAATGGTTGAGGGCGTAGGGCGTTGGTTCCCACCTGCCTCGTCGAAGGTTCGCCATGAGGGCCGCCGTCCCATGCGCCCGGCCCTCCTTCTCACGGCCCTCAAGCTCCTCTCGCATGCGGACGCCCACCTGACTAAACTAGACCCTAAACCCCCCAGAACCCAAACCCGTAGTGATGTGACCTCTAGGCAAAGGTAGAGAGTTGGGCAGATCGGCTGTGACCCACTGCGCTATCACAGTGCAGCTGCCAGCAAGGGCTGCTGCCTTCCAGACAGCGGTCCCGTTCAGGCGTCTCGGGTAGGGACAGACGGGAGAAATAGGAAGGGCACTTAGCTCTCCGGTGTGTCCAATCATGTTGAAAAGCAGTCGTCAACAAAAAGCCATCCTTAAGGCCCTGAGGCCACTTACAAGGAGAGTCTGGAACTGGAGGCTTCTGCAAAAGGCTGAAAGAACTACTCAAAACTGTTTTGTGGGATCTTCTTACTCGACCGGCCATCGCAGGATGGCTGGCTTCAGACGGAACAGGAACGACTGCAAACGATCAACTGCTCAGGCGCAAGCCAACGCCAGGAGCCAGCAGCGGGACGACTCGCAGCTCCCGTGGTGCATCTGCCCTCCCTGGGCGCCTATCGCAGACCTTCGTTTGGGTGGGCATCGCAACCTCTGTAGGGCTGCCTTCCACCCGGAAGCCCTCACTCCTAAGACCCTGGGGCCCCAAAAGCCCTCCAACTCCCCAAGCAGCCACAAGGCGCCCAAGGCCACCGGGCTTCTACCAAGAAGCCGGGGCCGGCTGGTACGGCTCTTCAAGCATGGGCAGGGGTATGGCAGGGGGCAGAGGGTGTAGGGCTATTTAGGAAGGTGTTGGGCTTCAGGGATCTTAGAGCCATGGCCTCAAGGCTCAGAATTCGGGAGATTCTGTGGAGCGATGGGGGCTCGCTCCCAAACTCTTGGCTTACGGCTTCTGGCTGAAAGGACGGGCAAGGGACTGCAGGGCGTGGTCTGCGTGACCTTCCCCATAATCCAGGGCCACAACTGCTGCGTTTTGGATAGGAGCCTGATCGGCTAAGCAACCGCCGCGCCTCAAAAATGCTCGGGAGACCAGGGGCGGCGCCGGTGCGAATATCGTGGGCAGCCTAAGATCCGGCAAAAACGCCGAGTGCCAGACAAACTTGGACCTCCATCCTGTCAAGAATTGCGAACTACGACGCCGAGTCTCCCCTAACCAAAAGAAAAGCGCTATGGCAACAGTTGCCGCACCTCGTTTGCAGGGCACCTCTACTACGTGGACCCGGGAACCCTGAAGCTTCAAGGCCTTTGGCCTGGGGCTTTCACTTGACTCAAACCTCTTACACCCCTTAAGTGAAATGCACAGCAACTGTGCCTCCCATGGCTTTCTGAGAAAAGGCGACACATGCCTCGAGAAGCATGGCCAAGCTGCGCTTCAAGTGGTCTCCGCCCTTCCCGAACCTCATGTGCACACCACCGGCCGTGCCCCTGGCTGTTGGAGGCTTCAGGGCTCTGCCAGCGCCAGGCAGAGCGAACGCTTTCGCCCAGCCCAGGCCATCACAAGAACCAGTCCAGGTGCTTGCAGGCGCTGTGTCCGAAAACTTACACCCGCTCTTCTGGCATGTGCGTGGCACAGCGCAGTATCACACGCAGCCAGCACGAAGAGATGGCCGCGATGCGCAGACGGCTTTTGCGGGACGATGGGATGGGCGGCCAGTGAGGCTCCTCTCATGAGACGTGCAAGGTTCAGGTCGTGCATCGACCTGAAAGTAGGGACCAACATGACCAGAAGCCTCAGATTCTGCTCAAGAGTCCCACAAAGGGTCCCCCAAAGAGCCTTTCGGTGTCTTTCGGGCCCGACCGTGCGCAGGCTCAGGCCTCTGTGCGCAGACGTGCGCACTCGGAAGCTAGCGCCTTGAAAGGCCCCAAACCCTAAACCCTCAGTAAGCTGCTGAGGTGTGCAGCCCATGGCACCTCAGGCGTCCATCCGGCCTTGCAGATCCGTAAGGTGGCTTCAGGCTTCGCAACACCGGCTCAGGGCGCCGCACGGCCAAAGAGGAACCCACACTTCAGGACAAGCTTCCCCGCACAGCCAGAGCAGCCCTTGAAGCGGGGAAGCACGGCCTCCCCGGAACCGTGCCTGCGACGCTATACGTTCGACGGCGGAAGAACAGCCGTCCCCCCGATTGTTGCAAGGGTGAAGGGTTGAACCCTGAGGGCCGCTGCACTGAAGGCCAGAGGCGGGACATCTGGGGTGTGGTACGGCTTAGGGGGTCGAAGACTTAGGGTTTTGAGGGCTTCGAGGCCTTACAAGGTTTCGTGCTCCGGGCTACGATGATACCAGGACAGCATCCGCTGCGCCCAGGTAGAGCCAATTCAAACGGCGTCTTGGGCCTGGGTCACGAAACCAAGCCCACGTCGCGGCCTGAAGGGTGGGCGACCGGCCTTTGGCACCAGACACAGAGCGCCCTTCGCAACTTCGGGGAACACACGGCAGCCTTGCAAAACCCACCTCCGCAAGCCATGGACTGGCAACTGCAACCGCGGAAGCCTTCCCGCAACCAGACGCATGGCTACGACTTTTTTGCGAGGGTCACAACAAAACTTGGTGTTCCCAAGTAGACGGCGCAGCGCACAACACGCATGAGCAGGATATGCCAAGAATGGCATGCCTTGGAGAGCGGCACTGTAAGAAGTCATAACAACTAGTGGCTTGCCCGAGTAGACGCTGCTACAAACGCCCTGCCAAGAACATGCACTTAACATCCCACGAACTGCCGGTGCCTGGGTCTGGATGTGGGCCCACAAAAATTGCGGCAACAGCAGGGGGCATGCTGTTTGCTTCGACTTTGGCTTGTTCTTCCCCCCGTGGATTTCAAGTATCACAAAGAATTGTTCTGACCTCGGGCTCTGAGTGTAGCAACCGGCCCTTCCTTCAACTGGCAGACCTTGCGCCATCGCAATCCCAAGATGCTCCGAACCCATCTGCCACTGAGAGCTCCATGTCGTCTGGGAGAGACGTGAGGACGGTGCATGGAAAGGAAAGGCCGAACTGATGGCTGCACCTGCTTACCGCGCGCTGCCGGAAAGAGACCCGGAGGCCAAGCCGGCCGGGCCTGGCGTTTGTGCCCACACTTTCCGTCCAGGATCCCAAAGCCTTCTTATGGTTCAGGGTTTTAGGGTTTTAGGGGCTTTGGAGTCTTTGGGGGCTTTGGGGGCTTTGGGGGGCTTTGGGGGGCGTTTGGGGAGCTTTGAGGAGCTTTGGGGGCTTTTGCTCAAGCCCCTGCGCAGAGCACCCGAACTGCAGGTCGTTGGAGATTTGAGGTTGGCCCCAAGATGCAGCAGGACACAACAGGAAGCACCTCTTCTATCAGCTCCGCGTCGTTCGACTGCTGGTACCACACCCTGATTCCACTGCTCTGGCCACCCCATGCCTGCAAGCTCGCAGGCGTAGATTCTTGCCGATTTTCATCGGAAGCTTGGGTCCTGGAGCTGTGCCAGGGTTCTGCTACTACAAGCACGAATCCCTTCGGGAGGTGCCCCTCTGCTATCGTGCGTCCCCCAATGCTGTTAGATCAAGAGCAGATCACCGAATGCCGCGGATGCTTGGGCGCTGTGTGCAGGGTGCCTCTCTCAACCTCCAGGTGAGGCTGCTTTTGGGAAGGGGAGAGGCGGAGGGCTCTTTGATAAGGAAGCTTTGCAGTCGCCTCTATAAGGGGTCCTCAGCCCGGAACCGCTCTCAACTGTCTGCGTTTTTCTCGTTTCCGGGGGGGGGGGGGGGGGGGGGGGGGGGGGGGCGGAGCGACGTGGTGGCCCGCAACAATGCATCGCAGGCGGGATGAAGGTCCGAAAATGGCCTTGCGCCGTGGCGCCATTGCGGATGCAGAACCAAAAGTCCTAGGCCCGAAACCCTGAAGCCCAGAGCCCTACAGGCGCGTAGTATGCAGCAATGGAGCGGAGCAGCTGAGTGGATGCCGCTTCCTCCCAGAATGCAACCAGGGGACCCAACTTGGGTTCGACGCCCCAACGAAGGCCTTACAACCAGGCGGCTTCAGCAAGCCGGAGTAGGTGCAACCGCGCCACTTCCTAGGCCCCCAAGACCTCTTGAGAGTACCTTGACGATGGAGCGGCTTCTTCCAGGCAACAGTTTCCAACACACAGAAGTGAGGGGAACCTCAGAGGGCGGAGTGATCCGACGGGGAGCTGCGCATGGTGCGAACCTCATTTTTGGGGCAGAGCGTGGGCGACTTCCATTAAAGACCAAGAGCACATGCTCCCAGGGAACCTGCCGGAGGCCACGTTGTGGAGCCGGGAGGCTGCTGTTGTGGGCGGCTGGGCTATAGGGTTTCTGGGCTTCGGGCTTAGGGTCCTCAAGTCTTCAAGGACTTGTGGGAGACTTTCGGGCTTCAGGTGAGGCAAGGGCTTACAAGGCAGCACAGCGCACCGCGGCCTTTGAAGGCCACCCAAAATGACACGACAGCACCGCCTCTGGGTGATGTGAGGCCTCGGTGAGTGCCAGCCTCGATAAGAGCCAAGGGGGTACGGTGCCTGAATCAAGTGCCGTCACTTTGCACACAACTGCTGGGGCCCCAGCAGGCCACCTCCCTTTTCTCACGCCCTGGCAGGCGTCTGCCTGAACATCTTACCTGACACTGGCAGCCTTCGGTGCGACCGATGATGTGGCTTAGGGTCCCAGGCCTGGCAATCGAATGCAAGGGCCAACTGCTTACACGGCTATGGAGCCGCGTTGCTCACTCACGCAGAAGTGCCTCGCGGTTGCTTGCGAGCCGGCACCAGACAGCATGGCCCAGCCGACCCCGGAAAGGGGCCGGGCCTGGGTCTGAGGGCTCAGGTCTTAGCGCCAGGGCCCGAGGCCCTAAGAAATCATGAGGGCATAGCCGGCTTAGGGAGCTGGACTCCACCCAGGTTGCGGCACCTTGTCTGTTTTTTTTTAACCTCAAGGGCAAAAGGGCAGCAATCCCAGTGACTTCAGCCCTCGAAGCCCGGATGTCTAAATTACCCCGGGTGGATCCTGAAGAAACGGAGTCCTTGATGCTTAGGATGCAAGGAGGCTAAGGAAGCCTCTGGCTGGATCTTGGGAAGGTCCCGGCTCCTTCATAAGGAAGCCATACCCTGGATTTCCCCCCGATATCCTCAACATTGTCGCAACGCTGGCTCGATTTTTCTCTGTCTGCACAGCCCCTGTACCACAAAAAACAACTCTCAGGGGGACATGAGCTTTCGCATGAGCCCTGCGCTGGAAGCAAGATGGTGTTTCCTGACGGGCCCTCGCGTGCAATATGAGGAGGCTGCAAGCTGATTGTTGGAGGATGCCGCGAACTTGTCCAGCGCAGATCATGGCTGCTCTGACCCCGTCAAAACATGCGCAACCTGCGTCAAAAACGGGGCAGCTCTACAGGTCCGACCTGCAACCAGCCTAAAACCCAAGTCTACATGTTTGTTAAACTTGGCACTTCGGGTCATTCTTGGACCAGCCCGACCGACATGCGTAACAACCAGCACCCGCAGCAGTCTAAGCAGCAAGCTCAGTCCCTGCGGAAAAAAACTCAATCTTTCAAGGGGTTCGGCACCACCCCGAAACCTGGAACCTCCGCCCCGACTTAGGGTAGCCAGCCCTCTTTGAACAATCTTCTGCGCGCGCGCGCGTGCCCTGCTTCTCGAGGGCACTGAAGCAATAGCCAATTGCCAAGGTTTAGGGTACAGTTTTGGGGGCTCTGGCCCCTGGAAACACTTCCTTCGGCAGAAGGTGTCTACCCCCACAGCACACAGAACAAGCCTCGCGAGCCTCCATGCGTAAAGCCAAGGACCAGGGCCACGGGAGCTTTGCGCTCGAATGAAACTTGCAGAAAGCCCATGCTGCAAGCCGGGATGATGTGAGCATCCACAGCTTTTGCTCTCCCTGCCTGTCTCCCCGTGCTCAGATCAACGAAAGCTTTCGATGCCGCGTTGCCTGTCTGCTTGGCCGAACCTGGCTCCACAGGTGGCATCCGGGTTTCGACCGCACAGGCTTGGACACCTCGCTCATCAAGACTCGTCGTGCCAGTCTTGCCAAGTGTGCCAAGTGCATGTTCCGGGTGCTACTTGGTCACATCGACGAGCTTGCAGCCACGCATCGGTTGCGGGGCCGCGCTGGTGCTTCGTGTTTATGGGGGGCCAAAACCCAAAACCCTAAACCCTAAACCGAGTGGGTTTGTGTCTGTCGCAGAAGTGTACCTTCGCGATTGCCTTTCCCAAGGACCTGTAGCACAGTCTAAAACCATCTTCAACCAAAGGCTTTGGACGCACAACTGCCGCCTTGCGGTACGACTTCCACATCTACCCAGTACGTCACGCCCATGCGCAAAAAAGCCGGCGCCCCTTGGAAAATGTTGGCATCTGCATGGCATTGAGGCCCTTTTGACAGGTCGATCGTAGCTAAAGCTCCTGGCCCACGGCTAGTGCTCCTGCTGCAATCCGACCTTTAAGCCCTCAAGGAATCGGGCGGAGCTTGCGGGGGGGTGCGGGAAAGTGCCGAGGAGGTCGCATTCCCATGGGAACCACCCACCCAACCCAAAGCTCTCTGAACAGTCGCATTTTCAGCACACACCTCACAGCAAAGCCCCCGCTCTCGGTGACTAAAACCCTCGCGCAGTGCCTGGAAGGCACCCTGCGGATGCCTGGGGGACATCCTTTGAAGGCGGTCAGAGTCCACTCTAAACTCCGTTTCGGATTGCGGGTCATGGCCCGGTGCCCTGATTTCGATGCTCCGGGTGCTTTTGATGGGAGCGCTTCGTGCCATGGAAGGAGGGCCTTGGCGACAAGAGGAACGGCGTCGCCGAGAACTGCTGCGCGGGGCCCTGAAATCCGGCCGCCGCGTAGCACAAAGCTAGACACAGCCGGTCCAGGCGGAAGAAGGACATCCAAGCAAGCATGCAGCTAATAAAAACCCTCTTTGCATCTCTGGGAGGCCTCTCTGGGGGCAAAGCCTGGGGCCGCGCGGTGCGTGCCACGAAGCTGTGCGAAGGGATACTTTGGGGCCCCCGCGGCTTCCCTGGCGCCGGGAATTCGGAGGATGGTGTCGGTTCATGACCGGAGGGAGATCGAGAAACAGGGCTGCGACACCGGGTGCAGCTTCTGCTAATGGCCATCAACGTCGGCGGACGGCCAAAGACCATTGAACTTCAAGGGGCCGAGGCAGCCAGATGGCTGAGATAAGAAATGGAATGAGAGTCTAAACAGCCGGAACTTTGAATCCGAAGTCCTGCATGTTTTAGCACCCTAAGCCTGGGCTGGGCGCGCCTTTCCGGCGGAAGACAGTAGCAGGCCAAAAGGCCGAAACCCCAAAACTCCCAAACCATGTGTTTTAGGGTTTTTGGGGTTTAGGCCTTCGGGAACCTGCGAGGTGGAGGACCAGCAAACTCGAGCAGCGCTTCGACGAGTATCTGGGCTGCTCTGCATCTTATGGCATGGTGGTGCCTGCGCCGTGCGTCGATCGTGGGCAGTGGCATGTTCGGGTCCAAGATCATTAGCAGCTTAGGGTTTGGGGCTTCGGATTTTAGGGTTTAGGGTTTAGGGTGACAAAACTTCCGGGCTCCTGCTGCTTGCCCGTGGCCCTGCCAAGGGCCCTCCCTTGTCTGGGCAGGCGGGCGCTTTGAGTGCGGTGGCCCTGGATCCAAAAACTCCAGCTTGAGAAAGTCTCGGTGGCAGATGCAAGTTTGCACGAAAGGCCTCACTGGCCAGCAAGCTCGCAAAACCCCTCGGAACCCAAAACCCTAAAACTCCGAAAGCCCAAACCGATTTTGAAGCCGTTGGGCCGGCTGTAAGGAGGGGCAGCTCACGGCTGGCATCGGCCTTCACCAGCCGGTGGGCTCGGACACGCTGACGCCCTCAAGTCACTCCTGCGCCCCTGAAAGCGCAGGGCTTTCGCAGGCTTAGGGGGGGGGATCCAGAATACTTTTGCATGTTGGCCTCAAAAAGGGGAGGGAGGCCGGTGGTCATGTAAGGCAAGAAGTGCTCCCATTTTCAGAGCCGGCCGCGGCGCGGGCGGGGGAGGAGGGCTAAGCTTCTCAGCCTTCGAGGCACGTTTGAAGAAGCCGTTTTTCAGGGCTTCGGGTCTAGGGCCTAGGGTTTGGGGCTTAAGGCACATGCGAGTTTCTTTAGCATAGCGGGCGAAGTCCCGTCTACATCTCAAGGCCGGGATCTTCGCACCCGAATTGCTCGACTGGCGCTTAAGTACCCTAAGCCCTAAGCCCTGGGCCCTAAGCCCGAAGCCCGAAGCACTAGGCCCTGCAAAGAAGGAGTCTTCCACAAGATTCTGAAGCCATGGGCTTGCGCGTCTCGTCCGTGAAGTGCAGGCGATACCTCGTATGCCCGGAGAAGCTCTTGGGGCCTAAACCCTGAAACCCTGAAACCCTGAAACCCTCCAAACCCTCCAAACCCTCCAAAACCCTCCAAAACCCTCCAAACCCTCCAAACCCTCCAAACCCTCCAAACCCTCCAAACCCTCCAAACCCTCCAAAACCCTCCAAACCCTCCAAACCCTCCAAACCCTCCAAACCCCCTAGGGACCATGGGGTCTCTTGGCCCGTGGAGCTCTGGGCCCGCATGCACTCAGCCAGACCCTTCGGCAGGCTTCTGCCCCGTAGTTCTCCCAAGCTGCTATGGGGTGGGGAGCTTAGGGTTTCGGGCTTCAGGTTTAGGGGTGAGGGTTGAGGGATGCTGGGATCGGGGGAGGGGGGGGGGGGCGAATATTCTAGATTTGTTGGTTTCATCATGTTTTCACTGTTGCTGAACATTCTTGTTCTTGTGGGAGGGTAGCACGCCGTGCTGGCCTGCATCTTCCCGTGAACTTGGGATTTTCTTCGAACCTTTGTACCATGGTACCTAGGAACTTTACGAAACTAGAACCCCATCCAAAGTCGATGCGGATGCAGAGGCTTCAATCAAGAAAATGTTAACGCCCTGGCCTTGCCAAGGATTCTATCGAGTTGTGTGGGAATAGTTTGTGTTTGGGGAATGTTAGATGTCCATAGGAAAAAGCTCATTGGAACATTCCTCTCTTTGGTTCTCTCAGCAATGCGCCATGGGAAGGCTTAAATGCGCAACACCATCCCTGAGTACAAAAGCCGTCAATACATCCCCCAGTTCGAACCCTCAGGCGTTTCAACTGTCTGGCGTTAGAGGTAAGCATGCCAACGAGGCACCGTTGCCTCATCTAACTATCCCAGGCCACCTCCCTTCCAGGACGTTCAAACAAACATAAACAAACATATCTTGGTAGCCCAGTTGCCATATTAGAATAAGGGCACCCTTCGTGCACAAAAAAAGGGAAAAGGGGTACCACTGGGCTACCAAGATACTGATGTTCCAAGGACACCGTGCTCTTTCCAAGAAAGTTTAGGAGGGGGGCGGGCTGGGGCCCGCCATCAGGCCGCCACCATCTCAGGCAAAGTGAGCCGCGCGCGGAGTCTCTCACCGCCGACCTCCGCCCCCACGAAAGCGACTGACAGGCCAGGCCAATCTAGCTCTCCTCAGCTTTGAGAGGGTTTAGGGTTTAGGGTTTAGGGTTTGGGGTTTAGGGTTTAGGGTTCGGGGTTCAGGGTTTAGGGTTTAGGGTTTAGGGTTTAGGGCTTAGCGTGTAGGGTTTAGGGTTTAGGGTTCAGGATTGAGGGTCTAGGGTTTAGGGTGAAGGGTAGCACCCCGTAAGTGCAACTCAAAGCAAAACCAACATATGAAACAAAGAAACATACCTCTCAAAAAACGGTCGAGAAGCTGCGGCTACCCGCAACGATGGGAAGGCATTTTACCATAAGTCGGCGTGGAGTGATTGAAACTTCTCGTCTTAAACGCCATGGGCCAGGGCCGGCATAGATAGTGTTAGCCCACCTCTCAGAAGCCGAGCGCAGCTCCTTGCACTTGGAGGGGTCGCACAGGCAAAGCACCTAGCAGCGAGCCAGGCTCAGCTTCCCTCCATCGTCTGCGCTGCCGAGCGCGTGGTCGGGAGACAGCCGCGTAAGATCCCTCATGCTCAGGGGACCGGCGCCCCGGCGCCGGCAGCGCAGCCGGCAAACACAGGCAGGCACCGCCTGCCCCGCGCGCTGTGCAGCTGCGCTTGCTTCTTGCAGCTGATCGGCATGGCCGGGCAGGTGCAGCGAATGGTGGAAGGCAAGTCCGCGGCAAGCTCAGTCCGAGCAGTCACCTGACAGGGCGCCGGGTGGAGGACCTGGTGGGGCCTGGGGACAGTAGCTAGATAATGCAATAGATCATGGTAATATGATAAGATAGTAAGTAAAAGCAGTCAAGTAGTAATATGATGATATAGTAGCATGGTAATATGGTAATATAGTAAAGATGGTGCAATCAATATAGTATTATACTTATAAAGTAATAGAGATTGTAAAAATACTTGCACAACAATTCATACCCTAACATAGTAAGAAAACAATCACAGTAAACTCTACCTGAACCATTAGAATAGGATTTTGGGGTGTTGTTATAGTATATTTTTAAAGGGACCACTAAACGCTAAAACCCTAAAACATAAGGGAATAGTACTAGTATTTACTCCAACCCGTATTAGGAGGGTGCTGGTGTAGATCGAAGCAGGGCTGCGGTCCGGTGCCCCGGTATTTGCAAATAAACCGGACCAAGAGCCTGCGACCCCTGATTCTGCGCTGGGTTTGGGGGTTGGGGGTTGGGGGTTTGGGGGCTTGGAGATTTGGGGATTTGGGGGTTTGGAGATTTGGGGATTTGGGGTTTGGGGTTTGGGGTTTGGGGTTTAGGGTTTAGGTTTCGGGGTTCGGGGTTTTGGGAGCTGTTTTTTCTTTTGGGGAGGGGGTTGCTTAGTGCTCATCGAGGCGCCTCCCCCAATCTGCACTGAGGCATCACCATCTCCACAAGATGTTGCACTGGGGTCATTCCCCACATGGCAGCCAGGAATGCGACTTGAACATCACCTCAGTCTTCTCTGTGGGCGCAGCTTGATCGGAGGAAACTTCCCTACTGAGCACACGTGCCTACTACAGCCCATTACCCAGTGTGATCAGAAGGCGCTGTCCTGCTCCGTCGGAGACACTCTCTCTCTCTCTCTCTCTCTCTCGAGCATATCCGAACACCCCCGGCCCTCAGCTCTACCGATTGAGGCGCGCAGGGCTCCTTTTCATTGAGCCTACTTGACATGTACCCCATTCAGGGCCAGTTCGTGGAAACCTTTGACATGTGACGAACCAGGAACTCTCGGAACTCTCCAGTATAGGTTATTAGGCTCCCAAGCCGCACAGGAACAAGCAGGGAACCCTCTGCTGATTCATGATATTTGGAGGTTCAATGGTGCTTATAAGTAGGGTTACAAGGAGCCTAAATTCGGTTATAAGTATAGTTACCATACTTATATCCCTAAACCCTGAACCCTAAACCCAAAACACTACCTGTCAATGCCCATGAACCTCCATGTAAGGCTTGGAACACGAAGGTGGCAGCTTAAAACTCTAACTAAAACCCCTAAACCCTGAAACCCTGAAACCCTAAACCCGAAACCCTAAAACCATATATACACCCCTAAACCCCTAAACCCCTAAACCCCTAAAACCCTAAAACCCGAAAACCCTAAAACCCTAAAACCCTAAATCCTAAAACCCTAAAACCCTAAACCCTAAAACCCTACGCCCTAAACCCTAAAACCCTACGAGTAACACCCTAAACCGCAGGAAGGGGGCGATTGCGGCGGCCAGCGACAGTCGTCTGAACACAATGCATCCGCAGAGGAACCTGGAGGCTGAGTTTCGGAGGCTTTGGGCTGAGGGTTGGGGATTTCGGGTTTGAGGGTTTAGGGTTTTAGGGTTAGGGTTTTAGGGCTTTAGGGTTTAGGGTTGAGGGTTTGGGGTTTAGGGCTTCGGGTTTTAGGGCGCTGGAGGGCTTCTTCTGAAAGTACCTTTGGGAGGTCTTTACTCTTTGAGGTCGAGGCTGGAGAGCGCTCAGCCCTGGAACGCCAAACCCTACAACCCTACAAACCCTACAAACCCCACAAACCCTACAAGCCCTACATACCCTACAAACCCTACAAACCCTACGAGCCCTACAAACCCTACAAACTCTACAAACCCTACAAGCCCTACATACCCTACAAACAATGCAAACCCTAAACCCTAAGCCCTAAGCCCTAAGCCCTAAACCCTAAACCCCGAGTTGCGCACGCCACGGTCTGCCGAGCGGCAACGACGAGCCGCCTGGGTTCGTTTGCAATCCTTCTTTGAGGGTTGAGGGCTTTAAGGGAAATGGGGAGGGATTGTAGAAGGGTTTGGGGTTTGGGGTTTGGGGTTTAGGGTTTAGGGTTTAGGGTTTAGGGTTTAAGGTTTAGGGTTTAGGGTTTAGGGTTTAGGGATATAAGACCCTCAATCTGATTCCCACCCTGCATTACTAAGGGACCCTCCGGCAGTCCCTTGAGGGGTGAGCTAAACCCTAAACCCTAAACCCTAAACCCTAAACCCTAAACCCTAAACCCTAAACCCTAAACCCTAAACCCTAAACCCCCCCACGGTTTAGGGTTCAGCGTTCACAAGGCTTAGCGTTCAGGGCTTGGGGCAAGGCAGGCTCATCCTCTGCGAACCCCCGAAGGGGCCATGTACCTAATACTTAGAATAGGGTTCTTATAGCATAATTACAGAGGGACCATAAGGGAACACTGTCAGTAATTCCTCCCGCCCCTATCTTGTGTAGTAGACTTGGGACCCGTCGAGCCCCCAACCCGAAGCCCAAAACCAATCCCATCTGAGTCCCGCGCCCGGTAGGGAGGCGCAGCTGGGCATCATCGCGCCCGTGCAGCGCCTCGAATCCATCCCAAGGTGGGTTTGGGGGCCTCGGGGTGAGGGACCCCTGGTCCGGTTTAAGCTTTGTAGGTTTAAAGCAGAGTGGAGAGGGGGCAGGAGAGGCCTCCTAAGAGACCTAGGTAGAATGGGGGTTACAAAGTGGGTCTAGGAGACTAGGCCTCCGAGACGCCCAAAACCTCAAGCCCCGGACCCCAGCACCTTCACCCTGAACCCCAAACCCTAAACCCCCAAACCCGAAACCCCAAACTTCCCAAACCCTAAACCCCAAACCCCCAACAAGCAGGCCTCCGGCTCGTCGGCTGGCAGCTCGCTTCGAAAATCCGGGTTCGGAGACAAACGATGAGCTCTCTTCCACCATGCTGGAAGCGCGGCTCTCTGCAAAACTGTGCCTATTGTTGCGGGAGAGGCTGGAGGGGCTCTCTTCAAAAGTTGTGCCTATTCAATGGGCCTATTCTGGGGAAGAGGGTGGTTTTTTATTTGAGGTTTAGGGTTTAGGGCTTAGACTTTTTTGACTACTTGCCGCAGGGGACCCGAATGTAGGGCTAGCGCCCCGTGCAGTTAGGCTTGCACACGAGGGCAGGGTCCCCAAACGCCACCAAAAGCTCGGAGACTCTGCGCTGGCGTGTTTCGAGTGTTCGGTGAGTTCGGCTGGAGAACCCTATTTTTGAGGTTTTGTCGGATCAGCCCCAAAATCGCACCGGCCACCCTGCTCTTTCTCAAATGGCAACGTCGTTGGTTGAGGTGCCTTGAGCTATCTATACCCCAAACAGAATATATGTATAGACAAATATATGTGCATCAACCACGTCTTCGTGAGGAAGAAGATTTGGCTAAGCCTCATTTGAGCCCATGACGCCGGCACAAAGGTTGGGGCGGCCGAGGGTCCGAATCCGAGATCTTAAGTTCCAAGCCCCAAACCCTAACCCCCCTAACCCCCCTAACCCCCAAACCCTAGACCATCCTAGAGCCTGAACCCTAAACCCTAAACCTCCCAAACCATTCCCGAACTCCGGGGCGCGCGCGCGCGCGCGGCCGCGCGCAATCAAGGCCAAAAAGCTGGCACCGACTGCAAAGTGTCAGAGCCATCTGAATCCATTGATAGGGGTCCTTCAAGGAGGGGAGGTCCAAGGGGGTTTAGGGTTCCGGGTTTAGGGTTTAGGGTTTAGGGTTTAGGGTTTAGGGTTTAGGGTTTAGGGTTTAGGGTTTAGGGTTTAGGGTTTAGGGTTTAGGGTTTAGGGTTTAGGGTTCCCCACTACTCCCTAAGCTTCCCTAAAGTTCCCTAGGAACCTACCCTGCCACGAACCTCTCCTCCCTTCAGGCCCTGTAATCCGAACAAGGTTTTTGGGGCCTACTTGAAAGCCCAAACCTGAGCCGAAGCCGTAAAGTTGAGGGTTTAGGGTTTCGGGTTTGGGGTTTGGGGTTTAGGGCTTAGGGCTTAGGGTTTCGGGTTTCGGGTTTCGGGTTTAGGGTTTAGGGTTTAGGGCTTAGGGCTTAGGGCTTAGGGCCTAGGGCTTAGGGAAAGCCCTTGGAGGACATGCCCTGGGCAGCTTCTTTTTGGAAATGATGGCAGCATTGTCCGTCGCAGCGAAGGGCCCGGGATTTGGGGTCCTCAAGTCCGCCTTTCTGACATCTTGGGGTCTCCAAAAAAGCCTGTTTAGGGTTTGGGGTTCAGGGTTTAGGGCTTTCAGGATTCAGGGTTTAGGGGCGTTCAGGGTTTAGGGCTCAAGGCTTCCAGGGTTTAGGGCTTAGGGCCTTTTATGTCTCTTTGGGTCTGAGGGTTGAGGGGGCTCGGGTCCGGGTTTGGGGGGTTCTCCGGTTTCAGGCTTTAGCGTTTTTCGTGGGGTAGTCACATGGTCCCTTGATATGGAACCTGAAAAAAGGGGACCCTTTACATACCCCTTTATATACCCCAGACAAGCTAAGGGCCCACACACCAGAACCCTTTAAAGGAGGTAAGGGACCATATCAAGGGCCCACGTAACTACCCTTAGCTAGTGCTTGGGGCTTCGGATTCTAGGGTTTAGGGTTTGGGGTTTGGGGTTTAGGGTTTAGGGTTTAGGGCTTTAGAGTTTAGGGTTTAGGGATCTTCGGGAGTCTATGATTTGGACACCGCCGAAACCCTCCTCGGCTTCGCGGCCCTGGCTGGGCCCCCAACTCGGTTTGAGGGGTAGCCCTAAACGGTTTAGGGCAACCCTGAACACCCTAAACCCCAAACCCTCTTCCCTGAAAGCCCTAAGCCCGAACCCCTGAAAGCCCCAAGCCCTAAGCCCTAAGCCCTAAACCCTAAACCCTAAACCCTAAACCCTATGTAGCAACCCCCAGCTTCTCAACCTCAGGCCCAGGGGTTCCAGGTGGCGTCGGCAAAACAACAAAAGCCTCTATCTACACCAAGCCTAGGCTTAGAGTTTGGGGTCTAGGGTCTGGGGTTTGGGGTTTGGGGTTTGGGGTTTAGGGTTTAGGGTTGGTTTAGAACTAGGGTTCGGATGGATTCTTGGGGTTAGGGTCTAAGGCTTGGGGCTCGGGGGCTGGCATCTGAAACCTCAACCCCACACCTTTCGACCTCACCAGCCAGGCCCGGCTAAAGCCCTAAACCCTAAACCCTAAACCCCAAACCCTAAACCCTAAACCCCAAACCCTAAGCCCTAAACCCTGAACCCGAACCTATGATGATCTTGGGACTCGCCCCGGGCCGCAAGCCTCGAGGCCATGACTATGTGCAGGGGGTGCTCGTCTCCGATGCTTTCGGTGAGCTTGCTCCATTTGCCGTGCTTGGACGTTTAGGGTTTAGGGTTTGGGGTTTGGGGTTTAGGGTTTAGGGTTTAGGGTTTAGGGTTTAGGGTTTAGGGTTTAGGGTTTAGGTTTAGGGTTTTGGGTTTAGAGTTTAGCACCTAACCGACCCTTGCAACCCTACAATGAACATACCTTGATCTGATCGTAAGGCCAACGCCCCAACTCACCCTAGGACCTGAACCCTAAACCATAAACCCTAAACCCTCAACCCATTGACATCCCCGACGACCCAGAGAGTTGGGTGCCGGATGAATTCATGCAGACATCAACTCAGTCACCTGTTCGGAAAAAAGTTCTGGGAAGGCGGAGCTGTAGGGAAGGTACCAACCCTGAACCCTAAACCCTAAACCCTAAACTCTAAACCCCAAACCTACGTACCCTTTGTGCAGGATGCCTGAGCATCCTCCATAAGGGGATTCATTCAGAATAACCTTAAAAGGGAGGCTTCAGGTTATGCGGTCGGAGGCCAATTTGTATGCGGGAGGGTGGCTTAAAGCTTAGGGTTTAGGGTTTAGGGTTTAGGGTTTAGGGTTTAGGGTTTAGGGTTTAGGGTTTAGGGTTTAGGGTTTTAGGGGTTTGGCGGTTTAGGATTTGAACCCCAAGGCCAGTCAAGTCCAAGAGCGAGCCAACCTACATACTCGAGGAGCTTTGAGTCGTAGGGTTGGCAGATATTCAGGTATCTGACCTCTGGTCACCTTGCCCTCAACCCTAAGCCCTAAAACCTAAACCTAGACCCTAGACCCTACAAAGCCCGGAGCCCGAACCCCACACCTTCCAACAGCAGGGGCGTGAACGCGCTGTCCCTGGGCGGGCGGAGGCTGTCTGAGAATGCAGGACTTTGGGTTTTGGGGTTTAGGCACCCTAAACCCTAAACACTGAACCCTAAACCCTAAGTTCATATCTAAGGGAATTTACATGGTCCCTCAATATGGTCCCCTACCTTCCTTAAAGCGTTCTGACGGAAGGGCCCTTGCGTTTCAGAGGGTATATATGGGTTCCCCAATTAAAGGCACATACTAAGGGACCATGTAACTACCCTAAGATCAGGTTTTTAGGGTTTAGGGCTTGGGGCGTTTTGAAGGCCTGGTGGTTTTCAGAACACACACACACACACACACACACACACACTGACTGAACTCCTTTTGCGTAGGGGGGAAGCATGGCGTCATGGCCTTCCCATAGATGTTAGGGTTCAGGGTTCAGGGTTTCAGGATTTCAGGGCTTCAGGGTTTAGGTTTAGGGTTTAGGGTTTGGGGTTTGGGGTTTGGGGTTTGGGGTTTGGGGTTTGGGGTTTGGGGTTTGGGGTTTAGGGCTTAGGGCTTAGGGCTTAGGGTTTAGGGCTCCAAGGTTGCCCAGGGCCCGTGCAGCTCTTTCCCATCTGTAATCAAGTTGGCGATCTGCTCTTTCTGGGCCAGCTTCCTGCAGCGGCACCCCTATTTTGAGTTGCTCTCTAAGTTGGGGTACCTTTCAAGTTCGGCCCCCGAAAAACGGAAGGGCACCCTGTAAACATGAACTCCAAAAGTTCTCTTAACTTAGAGAACTACCCACGTACTAAACCTTAAACCCAAACCCAGTAGGGCTCAGTGAGGCCTGGTTGGGATTTGGTATTTACGACTTAGGATTTCCAGGGCTTCGAGAGAGCTCGGGGCTTGGGGAGGCTTAGGGTTTAGGGCTTAGGGTTTAGAGTTTGGGGGTTTAAGGGTTTAAGGTCTTGGTAAGAAGGCCTGAAGGCCCGCAATTTTCGGGACCTCTTGGGGGTTTTCTGCTGGCCCGGCTCCATTCACCGGAGAAGGTCACGTCGCAGCGGTTGAACTGTTACATTTGGGATGTTCCCCCTTATACTAACAGTCCTTAACAGGGATTGTAGTACCCCCCCCCCCCCCCCATTATAATCCCTGTAAAGGACTGTTAGTATAAGGGAGAGCATCCCAATGTTACATCCAAGTCCAAGGCCCATGTAGCTTCTTGTTGTTCCTGTTTTTTTGTTTGTGGGGGCGGGGAGCGGGCATGACATCAAAAGCTTAGGCAGGAACCACATATAATCACAAATAATCTTAGGAGCAAGAATACTTAGCAGAAGATAGGAATCGCCAGACAATCCATCGAACGTCCATAGAGTAAACGTGAGGGTTCTACCATTTTCTCCGAACTCTATCGGGCGCGCGATTCCATGCCAAAGCAGGAACAAGTGCCATTCCTGCGGAAGGATTGCGGCTTCCTGAAAGCAAGCGCCATCATGATTACTTTGTTGGCCTTAAGAACGTCCAAGACGTAGGGAGTCACAAGTGACGAGACACCCGAGCTCCGGAAGAAGAGCTTAGAACTTGAGGTTTACTTGGGGCGTACGGTTTAGGGTTTAGGGTTTAGGGTTTAGGGTTTAGGGTTTAGGGTTTAGGGTTTAGGGTTTAGGGTTTAGGGTTTAGGGTTTAGGGTTTAGGAATTTTGGGGCTGGGTGGATTGGAGCCCTATCCGGCGGAGAGTCTTGGCTGTCGCGCAACGCTAAAACCCTAGATCCGAAACCTGTATGCACCCAACCCCCCCCCCCCAAAAAAAAAAATATATATATATATATATATATAATAATAATAATAATACTAATAATAATAATAACAAGTGTATATATATATATATACCGGAAAAACCTAAGCCTAAACCCTAAACCCTAAACCTAAAACCCAAAATCTAAACCCCAAAACCCCCAAACTCCCCTCCGAGGTCACCACGACAGGATCATGTCGTCCATAAATGGCTTGCCCTCGACGACCTGCTGGGGCTTTCGGGGCATTAGGGGCATTAGGGGCACTCGGGGTTTTAGGGGTTTTAGGGGTTTTGGGCTTTCGGGGTTTAGGGTTGGGGTTTGGGGTCCAGGGGTTTAGGGTTCGGGGTTTGAGGGTTAGGGTTTAGGGCTGGTGCCGGGCTTAGGGGTCTGAAGCTCAGGGGTTTACTGTAGGGGCTTAGGTTGAGGGCTTTAGGCCGAAACCCCAAACCCCCCCCCCCCCCCCCCCAACCCCCCCCCAAACCATACGGGCTGGGATTTTTTTCCGTAGTTTTTTTCCGTTTTTTTTGTAGTTTTTTTCTGGCTTGCTGGTCGGGAACCTCTTGGCTTCCCCCCCCTGTCGAGGGGGTACTGAGCCCTCGCGCGCAGCCCAAGCGGGGGGGGTTGGGGGGGGGCGCAGCCCCCCCCCCATTTGCAAACTCAATGCTTGCATGATGAGTTTGCTTGCATGATGGGTTTCAAGATTCACATGCTTTGAAAGAAGCTAAAAAGCGGGGGGGTTGGGTTTAGGGTTTAGGGTTTAGGGTTTAGGGTTTAGGTTTAGCTTAGGGCTTAGGGTTTAGGGTTTAGTTTAGGGTTTAGGGTTTTAGGTTTAGGGTTTAGGGTTTAGGGTTTAGGGTTTAGGGTTTAGGGTTTAGGGTTTAGGGTTTAGGGTTTATGTTTTAGGGTTTAGGGTTTAGGGTTTAGGGTTTAGGGTTTAGGGTTTAGGGTTTAGGGTTTAGGGTTTAGGGTTTAGGGGAGTTTAGGGTTTAGGGTTTAGGGTTTAGGGTTTAGGGTTTAGGGTTTAGGGTTTAGGGTTTAGGGTTTAGGGTTTAGGGTTTAGGGTTTAGGGTTTAGTAAGGTGTTCCCATGGGTTTTTCCAATAAGGTTGAATCCAAATATGCCCTTAGTAAGGTGTTCCCATGGGTTTTTTCCAGGGTTTAGGGTTTAGGGTTTAGGGTTTAGGGTTTAGGGTTTAGGGTTTAGGGTTTAGGGTTTAGGGTTTAGGGTTTAGGGTTTGGGGTTTGGGGTTTGGGGTTTGGGGTTTGGGGTTTAGGGTTTAGTAAGGTGTTCCCATGGTTTTTTCCAATAAGGTTGGTTCCAATATGCCCTTAGTAAGGTGTTCCCATGGGTTTAGGGTTTAGGGTTTAGGGTTTAGGGTTTAGGGTTTAGGGTTTAGGGTTGCTTGCTTGCTTGCTTGCTTGCTTGGTTGCTTGCTTGTTTGCTTGCTTGCTTGCTTGATTGCTTGCTTGCTGGTACCGTTGCTTGTTTTCCTTGCTTGCTTGCTGGCTCGCTTGCTTACTTGCTTGCTTGCTTGCTGGGCCAGACGGCCGGAAAAAAACTACAAAAAAAAACGGAAAAAAACCACGGAAAAAATACCGCCACCAAACCATACTGGTGTTGGGGGCTTCGAAGGGCTTTGGGGACCTCTTCAGACCCTGTATCCAGTGAAGACAAGCGCTTGTTGGGCAGTTCTCTAACTTCGGGTCCCCTTTCTGGGTCCCCACCCTAAACCCTAAACCTTAAACCCTAGACCCTAAACCCATCAAACCTAAGCAAGATAATACGGCAGCTTCTACAAGGGACAGCAGAAAGCAAGGAGCCATCATAGACCCCCCTAATACCCCTCTAAGCCCCTTTCATGTATCATCATCGGGGTTTAGGGTTTCGGGCTTGAGGTTTAGGGTTTAGGGTTTAGGGCTTAGGGTTTAGGGTTTAGGGTTTAGGGTTTAAGGTTTCGGGTTCAGGTGGTTAAACTGCATAAAGTGCTGAGTCCTCCGCAAAGACTTCCTCTTCTAAGGTCGCAGTGTAAGCTCAACATCTCGAATCCTGTGTCCAACTGTGCCGAGGCACGCAGTAGACGATCTCAACGTCGTGATCCTGCCTGCCGCGCACAGAAAACCTAGGGTTGAATACGTGGACCATTTACCCCTTACACCCTAAACCCCAATCCCCAAGCCAACGTTCCCTACCTAAACCCGAAATCCCAAACTCCATTTTTCAAAGGTTTCTGTCGGAGATGGAGGAGCGCTGCCGCTCCCCATGACCTCCCCAACTCCCCTACAGATACTGTTCCCTCTCCTCGGCTTCAAATGCCTCTCAACCCCGAAAACCGAAAGCACCAAACATTGCGCCCTCCGCCTTGAGCCCAAGCAGGAGGCTGCCAGGCTGCCGGGGGTTGAGGGTTCTAGGGCTTGGGGTTTAGGACACCTGCTTGCGTAGCGTGGGTGTGTCGCACTCTTAGTAGCAACTGCCAGCTTCGAACTTCCAAGTAAAGGTAGAGTCGCCTTCCCCCGTTAAACGCCCCAAACCCTGAACCATACCTCAAAACCTCAACCCTAAAACCATGATCGTAAGAATCGTAAGGGTAGTCTGACCCCTCAACCCTCAACCCGAAACCTTGAACCCTAATCCCTGAACCCTGAACCCTAACCCCTAAACCCTGAACCCTGAACCCTAAACCCTGAACCTTAAACCCTAAACCCTGAACCCGCAACCCTAAACCCTGAACAGTGAACCTCAAGCCGAAGCGTGACAGGGTGAGCCCATGCCGGTGCACGCGATCCTCTGCTTGGATGAGCCTGTCGGGTGGGTTTGGGACAAGTGCTTTTGGATTAGGGTTTAGGGTTTAGGGTTTAGGGTTTAGGGCTTAGGGCTTAGGGCTTAGGGCTTAGGGCTTAGGGCTTAGGGCTTAGGGCTTAGGGCTTAGGGCTTAGGGCTTAGGGCTTAGGGCTTAGGGTTTGACATCTTTCGTCGGCAGTTCGGGCTGGCTTGCAGTCCAGCCAACTCCTGGGGACCCAAGATGGTTTGTTGGAATGATCTCAGATCCCCGCATTTGGCCATGGGCATCTGAAGTGGTGAACAGGGCTGCCCGTGAAGACCATTCTCAAGGCCATGTACCCCCAAGACCCTAAACCCTAAACCCTAAACCCAGGAGAGCAGGTCGATGCAGATGCGCAGCAAGGAAGCAACTCAAAGCATGATGATACTCTCGGATGGCCCATAAAACCCTCTGAAAAATAGATTCACGGGGTTCTTAGGGGGCTGCCGGGAGGCTTCTTCATGATACATATCGGGTTTGGGGTTTAGGGCGGCTTAAGGCTTTAGGCGGCGAGCCACGCGCCCTACCCCTGAGCTGCTTGTTTTGCCAGGGCCTAAACCCTGGAAGGGTTTAGGGTTTAGGTTTTAGGATTTAGGCGTTAAGACATTCAGGGTGGTTGAGGGGTTTCGGGTTGAGGGGATCAGGAGGCCACCTTTTTTTCCTAGTGAATGTGAACAACCCCAAGCCCCCCAAACCTAAAACCCCAAAACCCTGAACCCAAAACCCTGAAGCCCTAAACCCTATAGGGTTTAGGGTTTAGGGTTTAGGGTTTAGGGTTCAGGGTTTAGGGTTTAGGGTTTAGGGTTTAGGGTTTAGGGTTTAGGGTTTAGGATTTAGGGTTTAACCCTAAACCCTAAAACCTCAAAACCCTGAAACCCTAAGACCTGGACCCAAGAAGTGGCAACTGGCCTCGCCGGCACCCAGTACAACTCCGCGAAGATCACTTTGTGGGCCTTTCGTTTCGAGGTTTTCGGGTTTTAGGGTTTTAGGGCTTTAGGGCTTTAGGGCTTTAAGGGTTTTAGGGTTTTAGGGTTTTAGGGTTTTAGGCTTTTAGGCTTTTAGGGTTTTAGGGTTTTAGGCTTTTAGGGTTTTAGGGGTTTAGGGTTTTAGGGGTTTAGGGTTGAAAGCTTCTTGGCTTTGGGGATTTTAGGGTTTAGGGCTTCAGGGGTTTGGGTCTTTGAGGGCTTAGGGTTTAAAACTTCAGGGCTTTGGGGTTGCTTAGGGTTTAGGGCTTCAGGGTTTTGGGGGTTTTAGGGTTTAGGGTTTCGGGTGTCGGGTGCGAAGTGGAGTTGGGGGGCTGTGGCGCTTAAGGGCGGGGCGGGGGTCTTAGGGTTTAGATCGTCAGGGTTTAGGGACCCTTAGGGCTCAGGGCTGAAGGATATCTGGTTGCGGATGCTGGGGTTCTGTTGAAGCTTCTTGGGATGTAGAGGCATATATAACCCCTCGAAATCTGGCTTTAGGGCCCACTTTTCGACAACAGCCGAGTCCCTACAACTACGTAAAAGCTATGACAAAAGGCGGGTGAAGCATCCAACCAAGGGCAACAAGCGCATATTACAGGCCCAAAAGCCTGATTAAACCCCCAACCCCAAACCCGAAACCCCAAATCCTAAACTTTGGACGTTCCCCCTTATACTAACAGTCCTTAATAGGAACAATGAGGGGGGTACTAGAATCCCTATCTTGGTGTTCCAGTGACGCTGTTTTGATAAGGGCACCCTTGTTTTCACCCTAAACCCTAAACCCTAAACCCTAAACCCTTAACCCTAAACCTTTTTTGGGGGTTGGTCTGGGTTCTTGAAAAACTTGACAGCATCTCGCCGCCCACGGCACGGCGGCAAGCAAGGCTCCTTGAGGATGGTGGCAACCTAAACCCTAAGCCCTAAACCCTAAACCCTAAACCCTTCTCTCAATGATGGCTCCCCCATCCTGCGCCAAGTCCACCTTCCTGATCGGTTGGAACACTTGTCGGCGCCTTGCTGTCCGACCCAGACGATTCCACTTGACGATTCCGTTCGACTTCATGAAGTTGCGCCACCTCCCTTGGCTCAAGGTACGCCGCCAAGATGTTGACATCTTGGTGCGGAATACAATGCCCTAAATTCCACCCGAATCAGAGGTTTCCACGCTTACCACGCGCCGGAAAGAAGAAGGTTTGCTCCATGCATCATGCCGAAAAACACCCTGCCGAAAAGAAGACAACAGGTTTCCATGTTCGGCCTGCCGAAACCACTATTGGTGTTTCAAGTTAAGCCCCCTGCAAACTGCCGTGACCTTCGTTTTGGATTTTCACGACGGCTTGAAAACTTGAGTATGAAAAAACGTAAAGGGCAGCACCGGAGCACCAAGCTATCCAGGACTGTTAGTATAGGGGGGAACATCCCAACCCTAAACCGCAAAACCCAACCTCTGCCCAGTAGCCCTAAACCCTAAACCCTAAACCCTGAACCCTGAACCCTGAACCCCAAGACCCTAAAACCCAACCTCTTGCCAGCAGCTGGGCTTCCTGCGGCGACCAGGGAGATGCCCTGGCCGCAGGCCATGATCCTTGGGAAGGCGGGTTTAGGGTTTAGGGTTTGGGGTTTGGGGTTTAGGGTTTAGGGTTTGGGGTTTAGGGTTTGGGGTTTAGGGTTTAGGGTTTAGGGTTTGGGGTTTAGGGGGGTTCCGTAACGAGAGCGGTAAAAACGTAAAGGATGGTAGGGGGCCTACGGACTTAGGGGCCCCAAACGCCACAACCTAGGCTTAGAGTTTAGGGTTTAGGGTTTAGGGTTTAGGGTTTAGGGTTTAGGGCTTAGGGTTTAGGGTTTAGGGTTTAGGGTTGCGGGTCGCAGAGCGGGAGATCTCTCATGCGCTTCGGAGCAGAAGCTGGCGGGGGTTCCGCGCGGGAGTCGAGGGAAAGAAGGCATTTGAGGCTCAAAGGCTCTGAATGGTGCTCCCAGACCCTAAACCCTAAACCCTAAACCTTCAACCCTAAAAGCCTAAACCCTCGCGGGCCGGAATTCTGAGCCGGAGGCCCGACCAGCGCTACCTGCACCTCCGGATCCTCCTGGAAATCCTCGAGAAGCGCCTTTAGGGTTTAGGGTGTAGGGTATACGGTTTAGGGTTTAGGGTGTAGGGTATAGGGTATAGGGTATAGGGTTTAGGGTTATGATTGAGGGAGAAGAGCCTGCAGCCGAAAAAACCTTGCTGCTTTAGGGTTTAGGGTTTAGGGTTCAGGGACCAGGGTTGAGGGTTTAAGGGTTTAGGGCTTAGGGTGTCAAATAGTGCGAAGACCCCCCTTGAAGGGTCGAGGCAACTTTGATCATGGAGGTCCTTGTAACATGCAGCTCCCAAACAACAACCTTCATGTAGAACAAATTCCACACGTCCACGTAGGGTTTCGGAGGGCCCACGGCCCCTCAGCAAAAGCAAAAGGCTACCGAAATGGTTTTAGGGTTTAGGGTTTAGGGCGGTTTGCGTTGAGGGTTTAGGGTAGCTTTTAGGGTTTAGGGTTTAAGAGGCAAGGCGCAAACTGACCCAAATCTTCTAATCAAAACAACAGCGAGCATTGTGCGAAAACCGAGGACCCAGAACACTCATGAGAGCTCAAGGTTCTGTTGGGTGAAAAGCACCAGGGAACCAAAACCGAATTTCACCATACACGTTCCCTAAACCTCAAACCCCAAACCCCAAACCCTACACCCTGAACCCTGAACCCTAAACCCTAAACCTAAAGAATGAGGGGCTCGGCCGAGATGTACGAGCGAGAGCACAACGCGCGGCACTACACTTAGGGATAGGGGTTCGGGGATGGGGGGGATAGGGGTTCGGGGATGGGGGTTTTAGGGATTCCCGACTCGGGCCCTGCAATAAAATTAAGGGACTCGAAAAAGAAAATTCAGAAGGCCCAACACCAAGCCCCCACCCCACCTACCCCACCTTTTGCTCCCTTGCCCTGTGCTTCCACGTGGTTTTGCCGCCCTCTTGGTAATGTTAAGCAAGCCTCCCTACTACCCTGGCCACGAGCCACGGCCAAGGCGGGTCGCGTAGCGTGAAAGTAAACTCTGCAAACACCGTGAAGTCGCCTTCTCAACGCCAGAATGCACCCCCCCAATTCCCAATCGCCCTAAACAGCATCACCCTCATAACCTTCTGGGGGTGCACGAAAACACTTTGAAAAGGGACCCCCAATTTAGACCCCCAAGTACGTAGCAGGATTCCCTTAAATAAAGGACCCCAACAAGCCCCATATCGCCGAACGTTGTCACGAGCCTGGCGGCGGCTCTGGGCTACTGATCCATCGAGGCGGACGAACCTTGAGCGTGAATTCAACTTGGCTTTAACACTTAGGATTAGGGATGGTTCCCCCTTGTACTAACAGCCATTACTAGGGATTATAGTAACTTATAGTGCCCCCTACTATAATCCCATATCAAGGACTGCTAGTATATGGGGGAACATCCCAACTTTGGATGCTAAAGGCCCTCGAGCTTGGGGTTGCAACAATGACGGGGGGAACTCAAAAAAAGATGATTCCAAGGCCCCCCGGGCCAAGAGCATACATTGGAAGACTAAAAAAACGTCGAAACATCGTAACTCATACCGTTTTTGAGAGGGCAGAAGCATAAACCCCCCACCCCTTGCCCCCCCTGTCCAACACCACCAACGAAGCGCAGAGCGCAGACATGGAAAACGTCGACAACATCATAACACGTATCGCTATATTGAGAGGGCAAAGGCATAGGAACCCTGCAAAAAAACGCGATGTTTCTCGAGTGTGTGCACGAAACCTAGGCACAAACACGGGTTCGAAGTTGCCGCATGCCGAAAACACTGCAACCACCCGATGTTTGCGATGCTTCGCACGATGGATGCGCGGGTCCTAAATTCGACAACCCTTCAACGGCGTCGGCCTCCAAAAGGAACCTAAGACCTCTACCCCCCGGAACGTTCAAGCATCGATGGACTGGCATGGGCTTATATGGAGTTCGCGGCTTGGGGATGTTTAGGGCTTGGGGCTTAGGGTTTAGGGTTTAGGGCGTAGGGTTTAGGGTCTAGGGTTTAGGGTTATTGTTTAGGGTTTAGGGTTTAGGGTTTAGGATTTAGGGTTTAGGGCGTTCAAGGTTAACTTCGCCATGGGGATAGGTTTACCTCCATTGCCGGGAGAGGCACCGTATCTTCAATCCAGGGGCTCTGAACCACCAACGTGTTTGGAGTTCGAGGTTAAACTTGAAACACCTGAACCCCTAAACCCTAATCCCTAAACCCTAAACCCTAAACCCTAAACCCTATGCGCAGTCGTTGGGGTGCACTAACAAGCCTTGGAGCCCTGAACCCTAAAACTCCAAACCCGAAGCCCCCAAACCCTGAAACTCTGAACCCTTCAGCCGAGTCCTCAAGCAACCCTAAACCCTAAGCCCTAAGCCCTGAACCCTAAACCCTAAACCCGAAACCCTAAACCCTAAACCCTAAACCCTAAACCCTAAACCCTAAACCCTAAACCCTAAACCCTAACCCTAAACCCTAAACCCTAAACCCTAAACCCTAAACCCTAAACCCTAAACCCTTAACCCTACACCCAGGCCAGATCGCCGAACTCTTGTCAGTCAGATCACCGGCGGCCAATTTTCTGCAGCATCTTCTGGACGGAGTTGAGGATGACCATGTGATGACCTTGGGGGGTTTAGGGTTTAGGGTTTAGGGTTTGGGGTTTGGGGTTTAGGGTTTGGGGTTTAGGGGTTTTCAAGGTCGCTGGGAAACAGGCTTTCTGCAGATGGCCGCGGCAACGACGCGGATCTGGCACTGTCTTCACGTCAGCATCAGCTGGCCTGACCGAAGGTCCTTCCGGGCGCCTGCTCCAACAAACAACCGGGCAGGATTGTGCTCTTTGGCACACTGCTCGTTCAGGAAAACCTTGCCAAATGAAGAAGGAAAGATTCTACGCCGCTATCGATACTGACACGTAGTGACAGACAGTCCAGTTGCTTTCTTGGGTCCGATTACATCGGGTACCCAGTCGCAAGACTTCAACTTTTGGCCCTCAAACCAGTCTTGGCCCCTTGGTGTGTTCTACCTCATGGCGCAGCCGTTGCGCTACGCAGGCTTTCAAGGCCGCTACCTGTAAGAACATAGTTCAGTGAAGGTATGCAATCACATCGCCAAAGACTGTTCGAGAACTTGTTCCGTTGCAATCAGTGCCCCTTGTGTTACAGCAACAGTATTCGTTTTTTCGGGCTTTCCTTGCGCAGTGTCCTCTGTCAATGTGCGGCCAGGTCAACTTGCAATGTCTCTACAGTTACTCACAGCAATCGAGCGTTCGGTCCAGGAAGTTATTGAAATCCCACTCGAATCCCGTATTTTCTGCATTATGCGTGTCCTACATGTCCTAAAGGTGTGCCACCAGGGCGGGGGCGAAATCTTGAGGCTCACTGGTCACTGATAACCCTAAATCCTAAACCCTCAATATTGCGAGGTCCTGCAACCAGATCAAGGATGCCTTTGGGAAAGTTTCACGGGCAAACTTCGTCCCAAGGAGGATCCCGAATCTTCAGGCTCAAACGCCGAAGCTATGAGCCTTTTGCGTGTGAACAAAACAACTGCTGGCAAAAGTTTCCCTCTGAGCATCTTGGCTTTGGCTCTTGGTTCTGGGTTTCTTGGCGTCCTAAGCTTCGAGAACAGAACCAAGAACCAAGATGCCTGGAAACCCTAAACTTTCCTAAACCCAAACCCCAAACCCCAAACCCCAAACCCCAAACCCCAAACCCTAAACCCTAAACCCATCTTCGTTCCACAGGGGCCCGCAGCTTTGAAGCTTTGAGGCTCAAAGCTCGGGTCTCCGAGGGACGAAGCTTCGATTCAGGGTTTAGGATTTAGGATTTAGGGTTTAGGGTTTAGGGTATAGGCTTTGGGCTTTAGGCTTTAGGCTTTAGGCTTTAGGCTTTAGGCTGTAGGGTTTAGGGTTTAGGGTTTGGGGTTTAGGGTTTAGGGTTTAGGGTTTAGGGTTTAGGGTTTAGGGTTGAGGGTTGAGGGTTGAGGGTTTAGGGTTTAGGGTCTAGGGTGAAGGGCTTAGGGCTTAGGGGTTGTCGTGTTCGCAGGTGAACAAGGTAAAACCCCAAACCCCAAACCCTAAGCCCTTGCTGGGACAGCTGCCGAACACCACCAGCTTGCAGTCAGGGTCGGAATTCTCCAACACGCTGCGGACCTGGGGCAGAAATTTCAGGGCTTCAATGATAGTATCGATAGGGTCAGGGCTTCAGGGCTTAGGGTTCAGGGTTTAGGGCTTAGGGTCTAGGGCTTAGGGTTTAGGGCTTAGGGTTTGGGGTTTAGGATTTAATGATAAGAGCCATTCGGCTCGTGGGGCTCTTCGCGCCCTCAGGGCCTTTAGGGTTTAGGGTTTAGGGTTTAGGTTTGGGGTTTGGGGTTTGGGGCTTGGGGCTTGGGGCTTGGGGCTTGGGGCTTGGGGTTTGTGGTTTGGGGTTTCCCTAAACCCGCAAACCCAAAAACCCTGGGGGTGGGCGAGGGTCGAGGGATTAGGGATTAGGGTTTAAGGTTTTGGCCTTGTTTGGATGTTGCCTACACAAACCGAACATCCATCGGTTAACCAGGGTGATATAAACATTCGGCCTAGACAAATATTTCAGCCCCAACCCCCTGAAACACCTTGAGCCCAATCCCCATGACACGGCTCTCCCTGAGCAACAATCGCTACGGCCACGGCATACTCCGTCACGGGCACCGCCTTCGCCTGGCAACAGCACTGCGGCCGCAATACGCGCCGTATCACCCTCAACCCTGAACTTCAAACCTTTCGGAGCCCCTAAACGCTAGAACCCTAAACGCAAGAATCCCTGAACCCGAAACCCTAGACGCCTTTCCTATATAACCCAGAGATCCTTGAACACCCAAGTAGTTGAGGGTTTGCGAGGTTAGAGGCTCCAGCGCCTAGAGGCTGGCTTAAGGTTCAGGTAGGGTTTAGGGTTTAGTGTTTAGGGTTTAGGGTTTAGGGTTTAGGGTTTCGGGTTTCGGGTTTAGGGTTTAGGGTTTAGGGTTTAGGGTTTAGGGTTTAGGGTTTAGGGTTTAGGGTTTAGGGTTTAGGGTTTAGCTCTCTTCAGAATCGCAGCGTCCTGCCATGTCCCCCCTTCGTTCGTTCACACCCTCATCATGATGCCGTCGACACCCATCGTACGAGAAGTTGCTCCGCCAACCGTACCCCGAACCCCGAACCCCGAACCCTAAACCCTAAACCCTAAACCCCAAACCCGAAACCCGAGACCCGAGACCCATAAACCCATAAATCCTAGTACTAGAGGGAGGGAGGTGAGAAGCCCTGGCCTCGCAACCCTGGAGACTCGGTTTCCCGATACACATTAGGGTTTAGGGTTTAGGGTTTAGGGTTTAGGGTTTAGGGTTTAGGGTTTAGGGTTTAGGGTTTAGGAGCCCAAATGGAGCGTGATGGCGGCTTCCCTTCGGAAATCGGCAAATGCCCAGCACATGGATGTTGTTCTAAATTCTTATGCCAAGCCTAAGGCCGTAGGGTTCCCTTGCGCCTCGCCCTTGCGCCGCCTTGCGCCGTGCTAGTGTTTGGCCACGTCGGCAAACATGCCAACGAAAAAAACGTGGTACCGACAAGGTTTTCTGGGGGTTTGTACTATGTACTAGAAGCGATGTTTCCATAAGCTGGCTGGATTGTCACTGTTTCGTCGTTCGAGCTCAGTACTGGAAGCGATGATTCCGTAATGCGGCTGGATTGTCGCTGTTTTGAAGTATAGGCTTAACTTAGCACCGGAATCGATGTTTCATGACATGTACAAACCAGTTTTATTGTGTCAGGGCCCATGGCTCCACATCGGCCACGCGGTCTTGCGCCAGCCTTGCGCGTCCCTTGCGCCACCCTTGCGACGCGAGTCCCGCTGACATCCCTAAACCCTAAGCCCGAAGCGCTAACCCTACTTATAAGCACCCATGAACCTCCAAGTAGATGAGCACCCAACGATCCTTGGCATGCCCACGGACATGCCGTCTGAGTTCAGGGCTGCGGTGCCCGGACCGTATATTTTGCAGCTTCTTGCCCTAAACCCTAAACCCTAAACCCTAAACCCTGAACCCTAAACCCTGAACCCTGAACCCTGAACCCTAAGCCCCCTACATGCCCCGCCTGGGCAGTGAGCGCGAAGATCTTCTGAGGAATTCTCCGCATCAACAGCGGGTTTTTGCTCGCAGCGGCTCTCTGCTGATACGCCTCAGGTTTAGGGTTTAGGGTTAGGGTTTAGGGTGCAGGGTTTAGGGGTTTAGGGTTTAGGGTTTAGGGTTTGGGGTTAGGGTTTAGGGTTTAGGGTTTAGGGTTTAGGGTTTAAGGTTTAGGGTTTAGGGTTTAGGGTTTAGGGTTTAGGGTTCAGGGTTTAGGGTTTAGGGTTTGGGGTTAGGGTTTAGGGTTCGGGCTTAGGGTTTGGGGTTTGGGGTTTAGGGTTCAGGGTTTAGGGTTTAGGGTTTAGGGTCTAGGGTTAGGGTTTAGGGTTAGGGTTGAGGGTTTAGGGTTTAGGGTTTCGGGTTTCGGGTTTCGGGTTTAGCTTGAGGGACCAGAGCATTACAACAGAAATCTCAACCCCTAAACCCCTCAACCCCCTAAACCCCTGAACCCCTGAACCCCTAAACCCCTATACCCAAACCATGAACCCTGAACCCTACCCTGAACCCTAAACCCAGAACCCCAAACCCTAAACCCTAACCCTAAACCCTAAACCAAACCCCGAACTAGGTCTTTGTGCCTTTTTGCTTGTTCAGTGCGGGAGCGCTCGCTTTCAGGGCAAACTCAGGTACTTCTCCCTAGGGCAGTTGCTACAGTTCAGGGTTTAGGATTTAGGGTTTAGGGTTTAGGATTTAGGGTTTAGGGCTTATGATCCAGGGCTTAGCAGCTCACCAACTAACCTGTCGCAACAGTCTGAATCCATCCGGAGCCGAGTGTGGGTTTAGGCCTGTACGCTTTTAGGTTTAGGGTTTGGGGAAAAAAGGTTACAGGTTTGTAGGCTAGGCTATTGGGTTTTTGGAGTTGCAAGGTGTAGGGTTGTGAGGTCGAGGTTACCTCAGCCAGCACTTGAGTGCCCAAACCTTGACGGGGAATTAGTATCCCTCTTGGTGGCCTCCATACAAAAAGAAAAAGTCCGACTCTGAAAGATATCTACTAGGAAACCAAAGAACCAGAACTACCGCCCAAGCTAAAATCTTGACACTCTCAACACCTGACACCCTGAAGAACACTCAACCCTAAACCCCTAGACCCCTAAACCCCTAAATCCTAAACCCTAAACCCTAAACCCTCAACCCTAAACCCTTGAACCTCTCCTCCCCGAAGCCCGACAGTTGCGGAAAAGGAAGAAGGCTCTCTCCTCATTCGGTGCCAGACCATGATCTTCTGGACGTGCTTCCCATCGATACGGGCGCCTGATTGACGAAGGGTTTAGGGGTTTAGGGTTTAGGGTTTGGGGTTTAGGGTTTAGGGTTTAGGGTTTAGGGTTTAGGGTTTAGGGTTTAGGGTTTAGGGTTTAGGGTTTAGGGTTTAGGGTTTAGGGTTTAGGGTTTAGGGTTTAGGGTTTAGGGTTTAGGGTCTTAACGGGGATGATAATGGGGTACTATAATCCCGATTGAGGACTGTTAGTATAAGGGGGAACAGCCCAAGGTTCAGGGGTTTATGGACTGACCTGTACAACAGCCTACCTTTTCAGGGACATCCGCAAGGAAATCAAACCAATGGAGCCCTCAAAATCTAGCTTCTTTGGGACGCAGGCAGGGTTTGGGGCCTTCTTTTGTCGCTTCAATAGGTTTTCGTGCCTCTCCTCTCTGCTCCCAGAGCTGCCCCTGGGTCCCGGAAATAAACCCAAAACCCTAAACCCTAACCCCTAAACCCTAAACCCTAAACCAATTAACCCCTAAACTCTCTGAACCGAAAGGCAGCGATGGCTCTAATAAGCCGGGCAATCGAGGCGGAGCCCACGCTCCAGTGCCCCGCGTTTAGGGTTTAGGGTTTAGGGTTTAGGGTTTAGCGTTTAGGGTTTAGGGTATAGGGTTTAGGGTTTAGGGTTTAGGGGTTAATTCATCGTGCAAACAGGTTGTCGGAACTGCTACCAGGAGAAATATATGGGGCTTGAAAATAGGGGTACCCTTTTTGGGGCTAACGTTTTGGGAGCTGTGCCCCCATAGAACCTCCCCAAAGCCAAACCTCACAACGTATGATGGGAAATACCCACATGGGAATTCACCACAAAGGGCTGCACCCCATAGACGCCCAAGAGCAGAATCCCCTTCTTGGACGGATCCCCGACAGACCTAAAACCCCAATCGCCAGGTCCAACAGGGCGCCGGCGGAAGTTGAGTCTGAACTTGCTCTTTTCCGCCTCACAAGCTTACTCGGCTTAGGGCTCAGGGTTTAACGGGTACAGGGCTTAGGGTTTACAGGCTACAGGGCTCAGGCTAAGGGTGTTCTAGGATACAGGGCTTGGGGTTGAAGTTCTGGATGTGCAGTTTAGAGTGTGCTCAGCCAAAGCACGAGGGGGAAGGGAGACGCAGTCAACACCCTCAACCCTCAACCCAAGACCCTCACTCCTCTCAGAAATGGGCAGTCCCACTGTCACTCAACACGCCCAAGCAAGACCCCCAACTGCCCCTTTAGGGTTTAGGGTTTAGTTTTTAGGGTTTAGGGTTTAGGGTTTACGGTTTCGGGTTTAGGGTTTAGGGTGTCCCGAACCCTGGACCCTGAGCCCCGAAAGCAGCCCCCCAAACCTCATCCGCCTGGTGGATACAGCAGAGAAAAGCTCCATCTAAGACACAAGGTTTGTAAAGGCCGGTGGCCTCTTCATCAACTGCTCTTTATACCTTACTATAGCCCCTGGATACCCCAATAGCCCCCTACAAAGCAGAAACCCTACTTAAACTTAAAGAGACCACCAACCAATAGAACACGAGGATGTGTAGGTACGGTCAACCCTAAACCCTAAACCCTAAACCCTAAACCCTAAACCCTAAACCCTAAACCCTAAACCCTAAACCCACGGCCCTTGGAACTTCAAAGAAACTCGGCCAGGCAGATGGGGCCCTGGAGCCATAGCTGGGGCCCCCAACGAGATCTGTGAGCACATCCTGGCAGAGCGCGGAGTTGGGAGGGTTTTGGGTTTAGGGTTTAGGGTTTAGGGTGTAGGGTTTAGGGTTTAGGGTTTAGGGTTTAGGGTTTAGGGTTTCGGGTTTAGGATCTAAGGTTTAGGGTTTAGGATTTAGGGTTTAGGGTTTAGGGTTTAGGGTTTCGGGTTTAGGATTTAGGGTTTAGGGTTTAGGGTTTAGGGTTTAGTGTGTTTTCAGGGCTCCGGATTTAGCTTGGGGCTGTAGGGTTTAGGGGTATTGCGGGTGACTAGGACTCTTCACCCATTCATGACCCGTTCGTTCCTGCCCTACGGTCTACACGTGAGAATGCTGAAAGCACAGGAAGTTCAACATCTTGAATCATCTTGAAGTTAAGCCCTCCCATCTGCATCCTCGTCCCCAGTGACCCGACCTGCCCTGCCTACACTGGTACCTCCGAACATTTGGGCTTAGGGCTTCACGATGGTGGAGGTTCTGTTAGACCTCAAAAACAAACACATCCCTAAACCCTAAACCCTAAACCCTAAACCCTAAACCCTAAACTCCACCAAACCCTAAACCCATGCTGAAAATCAGAGCCCCCTTCGTGCTTCACCCCCCAGCGTGCCGACTTCTTCTGCCGCACCAGGAAGGAGCCGAAGACCTCGTAGAGCTCCTCGGGACGCCTCAAGGGTTTAGGGTTTAAGGTTTAGGGTTTAGGGTTTAGGGTTTAAGGTTTAGGGTTTAGGGTTTAAGGTTTCAGGGTATAGGTTCCGAGGCTCTCAAGCAGTAAACAGATATTTCCGCACGATAAGGAGGCGAGGAAACCTCGCAAAGGTGGCACGCTAGGTTGTTTAAGGGTAGTTACATGGTCCCTTAACATGGTTCCTATACCTTCTTTCCCTAAACCCGAAACCCTAACCCCTAACCCTAGGTCCCTTGAATTTTATCGGGTATACAAGGGGTCTATAGGGGGGGGGCTTCTTTCAAGTGAGGGCGCCGCACCTCGATGCTTCGAGTACCACCTGTATCATCGAGACACCGTCTAAACCCTAAACCCTAAACTCCCTGAAGGTTTCGAGGAAGACCAGAAGACCCTCAGCCCGACTCCGCCCTCAGCCGGAGGCCTCACCCCAAAGGGCGTGCGAGTGACGACTCCTCGGCACTTCTGCGTAGGGTTTAGGGGTTACCGGGCTCTTCCATGAAATGCAACCCCCGTGGGTGCTGGTCCCAGGCTCCGTCTTCGTCCGTCTGCGTCTTGAAGTCGCAATATCGCTCGCCTTGGAGCGCGGAGTGCTCCGGGTTTAGGGTTTAGGGTTTAGGGTTTAGGGTTTAGGGTTTAGGGTTTAGGGTTTAGGGTTTAGGGTTCGCGGCTTAGGGTTTCGGGCTACACCAGCTCAACAGACATGCGCTCCCTTCAACAAATTCAAAAACAGGAAGGCTAAACTTAGCCGCTGAGTTCATATGCCCCACAAAAAATGCACACTTTCAGCTCTATAGGGGATTATATTATCCCAAAAAGTGAAAAGTGCCCTGGTTCCATTGCTAAGTAAAGGCTACGACTCAAACCCCCCATGTCTCCCCTGGTTTCTGTCTTTCTCTTCGGGTGGCTCTTGGGCACAAGCTAGATCAAACCCAGGGTTTAGGGTTTAGGGTTTAGGGTTTAGGGTTTAGGGTTTAGGGTTTAGGGTTTAGGGTTTAGGGTTTAGGGTTTAGGGTTTAGGGTTTAGGGTGTAGGGTTCAGGGTTTAGGGTTTAGGGTTTAGGGCCCTCAGTCTGTTCAAGAGCTGTCTGGTTTCACAGTTCGACCAGGGTGAACATCTTACACCTCAAACTCAAAATCCCAGACCCCTAAACCCCTAAACCCCTAAACCCCTCAACCCCTAAACCACTAAACCCTAAACTCCTAAACTAACCCCTTAACCCCTATACCCCTGAACCCCTACACCCCTAAGCCCCTACCCCAAATGCCCCTAAAACCCTAAACCCTATAGTTTACAACCCTAACCCCGAAAACCCAAAAGCCCCTCAAAACCCTCTAAAGCCCCCTGAACCCCAAAACCCTGAACTGCCGGGGGCTGAACAGAAGTTCTCGAACGTGGGGAGGGTGGGGTCAAGCCTGGCGGCATGCTCAAAGCTGGTTTTAAGGGTTATGGGGTTTAGGGTTTAGGCTTCAAGGGGAATAGGTCTTCAGGCTTTTGGGGTTTAAGGGTTACGGGGTTTGAGGGCTTTCGGGTTCGAGGGATATCGGGTCTTGGGGTTTCAGGGTTGAGGCTTTTGGGGCTTTGGGCTTTCGGGGTCAAGTGTTAATAAGGGTTCTGGGTTGCAGGGGTTAGGCTGCGGGTTTACGGGCTTTGGGGTTTGGGAATTCTTCCCATTCCTGAACCTCCAGCCTCAAGGACTTCAAACACAAGGAACCTAAGACGCTAGCCTGTTTTGCGGCCTTCTCATCTGAGTTTTTTGAATTGGAATCAGTGGTCGTAGGCCTTCGACTGCAACCGCGAGCGTCTTTGGGGTTCTGGGTATAAGGCCAAGGGACCCGTTAGCCGTCAAATGCCGGGTTTAAGCTTGCATCCACGCTTGGGGCAGAGGGCAACAGGCTCACGAACTCCACGGCCCGGTCTATAGGTTTCGGGGATCAGGCGAGGGCTTGCGAGCTTCGGCTGCGGGTTGGGTTTGGGGGAAAGTGCAAAAAAGGAGGGGGGAACCCTATACGGACAACTGTCAAGCCAAAGTGGAAACTGGCCGGCCCCTCGCATGCATCAGGGACCAGGTTTCCCCAGCATAGTTGAGCCTTGCTCAATCAGAGGAGCCACAGCCGGCCAAATCCATGACGCATGGTCTTGCATGGCCCCTTCTCTTGATGACCACCCTCCCAAAGCATGCTACAAGCTTAAGCCTCAAAGGTGGGGATACCATCGACTTCCACCCTACACCCTAGACCCTCTTCCTTCAATTGAAGCGATACTTCGGCTCATCTTACCCGTAGGCAAGTCACCTCTTGCAATAGGATTGACGTCTTTACTCTTCTCTTTGGGGGAGGTGGTCGGGTGGCGGGCTGCCTAGACGATACTGCGGCTGCGTGGCATGGGGCGGGCGCAAGTTGCCAAATTCAAACACCCCACTTCTAGGCGCTCTGGGACTTAGGGCTTAGGGTCTTAACGGTTGCTGACCGCTGAGCCTCTGACACAGGTGTGCCAGTGAGCAGAATGCAGCCTTGACTTGACAGAGATTAGGATTTAGGGTTTAGGGTTACGGCTTAAGGCTTAGGGTTTAGGGCTTCATTACGGCTGCGCGCTTTCCACTGAAAAAGGGTTTACCCCTGATTTGGCGGGGCGTAGTAGCAAAAATGGGGATGTAGTGCAGGGATCAGGTCCAGGAATGCAAATGGAGCTTAGCATGCATCTTTGACCGTCCAAAGCTGTTGCTTAAAAAGCAAGACTTGTGTAAAAACAAGCCTGCAGCCTTCAGCCTTTACAGAGTTTTCAATAGGAGAACAACGCACAACTTTCCCGAAACCTCCCAACGTTGAAGGCGGATTAGTCAAACTTCCGCTCAAAACCGGCAATGGCTCCCTCTCCGCCCCCTAGTTACTTTTCGGGCCATCCAGTTCAACCCAGCAACAGCCCCCTCAAACCCCTCGTGTCCCATCCCCAGCACCCCATAACGTTGCTCCCACTCCTTGTGGGGCTTCACATGCTTCACTACGTCGCTACGCACTCCGGTGTTGCAAAATTGTGGGGGGCCACAAACCCATAACCCACGCCCAACCACAACCAAAAAACAGCAAAAAGACTCAACCCAAGCTCACGAATGCATGAAGCTCAGGTCAAGTCGGCTTGCAAGCCGACAGATGGGGAACAATGCCTGCGTCAAGCTTGGGAGTTTTTGGCGGGGATTCAAGTTGTGGCGACCAATGTTGACGCAACTCAACACGTCGAAAGACCCAGGCTATCGGCCAAACACTCCACGCCTCCGACAAAGCCATGCAAGTAAAGGCGTACAGGCTTCGAGACCCACAGTGCGAGACATCTTCTTGGACCCACCACTGCTTTGCACTCGTGCCTGCGCGCGCCGAGTTTGCGAGTTCTTTATGAAGTGAGCCTCATCCACGATGACGACCTGCCGGCTGTTTTGCGCTGGGTGTCCTACGCAAGCAATTTGCAGGGCAGGACGGGCCGAGAGTCGGAAGTGGTTCGAAAGGACGTTGCTTTTTGCACTCCTGCAGGTTCCCTTGCCTGCCATGCTCAGAACCGTGATAGCTGACGACCTACAGGCATTGCAGGCCGCGTATTCGCGCGCGGGCGTGAGGCTTCTTGCTTGGACCCCCACCAATTGCAGAGCATGACACCACAGGCAATCGACCACCATGATGCATATGATTGCGCCCCAAAGTTTGCACTGCTTCCCCGCGACGAGGAGATCTCTTGCTATCAGCCCTCCTCCCACTCTACAGCCACTACCAGGTTTTCGGGTTGAGGGTTTAGGGTAGCGACTCCCCAGTCTTCTGGCGCAGGCTTGCCGACTGTGCATCCAGCGCGTGTCCATCTTTGTTCAGAAGTGAGCCTCACGCGTGAGGAGCAAGGTGGCGACGAGCACTGGATTTGGGGCGTGGTGTCTGTGGAGCCATGGATACTCATCAGTAGAATTCTGAGTACCTTAAGTCAGGTTATCACACCAGCTACCATACATAACACCCTACTTATCATCGCCCGCGGAGGGCGTGGGTGTTCGAAAACTGGGGTCTTTTTTCGGGGGTGTGTGTCCTGCGCAATGGGGCACCACTAGCAGTGCATTTCTTGCAGCTGTGGACTCGGGGACCTCCGCCTATCGTGCCCTCGAAGCCAACTCCAAAAACCTTCAGCCCCCTAGGTCCCAGAGCAACCTACGAACACGAAAAGGTTTCGGTTTCGCGGATTCGGGGATTCGGGGATTCGCGGATTCGGGGCTTCGGGGTTCTGGGGTTTCAGGTTTAGGCTGTAAGGCTTGGGAGTCCACCCCTTTCTTTAAAGGGGTTCATAGTCATAGTGGAGCCGATCCTCAGCCTCAGCGCTTGGGGATAGGGTCTATCTATGGTTTCGGGTTTGGGGCCGATACCCTCCAAGAAGGGTTTAGGGTTTCGGGTTTAGCGTTTAGGGTTCAAGGTTCAGAGAATTAGGGAAGTACTGCACGAGGGCACTTAGGGTTCATGGATACTTCTGTAGGGATATGAAGTAGGGTTATCTTTCTCGGACCCCCACAAGGACACCCGATATATGATCCCGTGTCCCGTGCAGGTACCCCCCCCTCCCCCCAACCCCCCCCCCCCAGCCCCCCCTAGACGCCAACCCCTAAACCCCTAAACCCTGAACCCTCAACCCTCAACCCAAACCCCAACCACAGCACCCCACAAAAAGGCCCACACCGCGGGGACCCTAAACCCTAAACCCTCAACCCTCAACCCTCAACCCTAAACCCTCAACCCTAAGCCCCAAGCCCTACGCCCTAACCCTAAACTCAGGGCCTAGGCCGCCCCCCTACGTTGGGGGGCGGCGCTTAAGTGCTTCGACCTCGATGGCGCAAGCCGACCCAGGTCGCTCGCCCGCCTCCCACAGCATGGGGATCGGTAGCGCCTATGATGGGTGGCAAGGTACAGTTTTTTTTGGGGACCAGCGCGGGTCCCTTATCTTTATGTAATGGGCTCCCAGGCTAGGAGGACCCGGACCCTCGCCGCAGCGTGCCCAAGGACCAGGGGGCCCTCAGGCCAGTCCAGGCAGGGCGGGGCCTTGGCCCGGTGACTGCTGGTTTTCTGGTGTCTGACCTGGTGGCCTTTGCCGCCCTGGTGGGCTGGCAGCCTGTCCTCTTTACCCGCCACGCCGGCTTCGGCCTTCGAGACCTTGCTGGCACCCTTGACTCTCGGACTCAACCAACATCAAAGTTTTGAAAAGTGGACTGTTGTCTGAGTTTAGGCCTAAACCCTAAAAGGAATAGGTTTGGGTGGCTTTGCCGCCTTGGACGGCGTGGGGTGGGAGAAAAGTGTTAGATGGCCCTCCACAATCGGGCCAAAGCTGCTCTTCAGCACCTCACGAAGCTCTCGAGCTTGTTCCAAAACCTAACCTTCACAGCATCTACGCCCTATCACAGAAAACCCTAAACCCTAATGTGAGGGTGGCTTTTTTAATTGGGGTGGCAATAGTAATATTCGCCAGGCCAGAGGGCCCCAGCCGAAGACTACTTTCCATTACGGGAGGTTTTCGGGCCGATGTATGTAAACAAGTCTATATAGGGGGGTCCGGTGATAATAAGAATGGGGCGGCAATTGTAAAATTTCTCTGGCCAGGAATTGAAAATTTTACTGAAAATGGCTTAAGAGTTCCATTGCAGAGAAAACTTTTCAGCTGAGCTGGCTTGAAAGAGCTCCAAGGCTCAGTCTTTAGAGAAGCAGATCTCGTTTGAGATTGCTTGTCTTCCAGACCCCCAGACCCCAGACCCCCAGAATCCTCATAATTGACACCCCCTCTTTTTTTCCACCCCCTCCAAGCCCCGGGGACCAAAACAAGATTTGGGGGGGGGGGGTTTATTAAAGCGACCCTAACATTAAACCCTAAACCCTAAACCCTAAACCCTAAACCCTAAACCCTAAACCCTAAACCCCAAACCCCAAACCCCAACCCCACCCCAAACCACAAGGGGGCGGGGCGGGGAAAGAATTTGGGGGGGGGGGCCATGGGGGGGGGCCCGGGGGGGGGATGGGCTGAGAGGGCCCCCCCACCCCCCATTCCCTGCTGCAACACCCCCGCCCCCCCCCCATCCCCGCCCCCCCCCCCCCACGCCCTCCCCACTGCCTGCGCCCCTGCCCGACCCCCCACTGCCGTTAGTACCCCTTGCCCCTTGCCCCCCCTCTTACCCTCGCTGCTTCCTGATGTGTTAGCAGTCCTCCCCCACTGCCTTGCTTTTGAGGCTCCAGTGCATGCCCGAGCCCCCCCCACCTCTTGCCCCTTGACGCGTCAGGAATGGAGTCCCCCCTTCCCCCCCACTGCTCCGCTGCCGCTGCTGTTCGTGCCCCTTGCCCCTTGCGCCTCTTCCCTCGCTGCCCCCTGACGTGTTAGTAATGGAGTGTTTTAAAAGCTCCAGTGCATGCCCTGGAGTGTTTTAAGGGCTCCAGTGCATGCCCGACCCCCTTTATCCCCTGCTGCCCTTGCTGTCCCCGCCCCACCCCGCCCCCCGCACCCCTCCCGCCCGCCACCCTTCCCGCCCCCTTGCCCCCACCTCTTACCCTCACTGCCCTCTACCAGGTTAGTAACCTCATTGCGGCCTCCCGCCGTACCCGGTACCTTGGAATGATACGTTGAAGTGCGCGGAGCTCAAGTTGAGGGGTCGGTGGCACTGGCGGTAGCCATTAAATATACACTCACCAATATTAAAAAGGAACCTTATACACCCTCACCAAAAACAGAAATATAAACCCTGCTTCATACAACGACACAAAACAAGGCCGTTCGTCTAGCTGCCCCTTCCTACAACGCTGCTTGTAAATGCCAACAATACCCATGAACTGGGTGCTACTGTAAAGCTGAGGCTTGGGATCTCGGACCCTAAACCCTAAACCCTCAACCCTCAACCCAAAACCCTCAAGGTGTTTGGATGCTTTGGGCTCTTGTGGGCTCTTGTGGGCTCTAAGGCTCTGAGAGCTTGTCTCGGCGTTCAGGGCCGACTCCGTTTCCGGCTTCGAGCTTCGGATTAGGGGTTCGGGGGTTTGGGGCTTAGGGTTTAAGGGGCATTTGGGGTTCTTTGGGGGGCGCCCCGAAGCCTGGTAGGGGCTGCCATCCGGTTGCATACCCAGGGCTGGATTTCGCCAGAGCTGATCCTCAGCATCTCCTAGAACCCAATGAAGGCGCGCAGGGCTTGTAGGACACCCTGAAGCAGAGAGAACATTCTGTCGAGCATAATCGGTGCACGACGTTGCCGTTGAACTAGCCATGGCCAAGCTACTCCACCTGGATCGCCTCTCTCTGCTGCCAATAGAGTCTGCCGAACCCACACAGTAGGGGCTTTGATTCTGGGCATCCGCAAATGGACACCTGGTACATAGACTCGATATTTAGGAGGAGCCCTTTATATACACTCATCATCAGCAGTTTACCTACCTCTGGAGTAGACCCAGAACAAAAAGTATATACCTTTCAGGTATAAGTAGCTATAATGGGAACCCAAAACCCAAAAAAGTACTAGAAGAGGGATGGCCCGAAAGCATCGATTTGCCGTGCGTTGACTCCATGCACTTGACTCTTTGTAATCGAACTGTATGCACTTGGAGAAATGTATGCCCTTACATGGTTGCATAGTCACTTGTACACTGCACTTGTATGCACTGCTATTTGCGGTGTTTTCAGGCGGCCAGATGTCCGTTACCATGCTATTTGCGGTGTTTTCAGACGCCCAGGGCGTCCGCGGCGTACTATACGTCTGTGCTACAAAAAAAGTCGACTTTCCAGCCACGGAAGCTCCGCGTGTGCGCGGCGTACTACGTGAGTACTACAAAAAGTCGACTTTCCAGCCACGGAAGCTCCGGGCGTCCCCGGCGTACTATACGTCTGTGCTACAAAAGTGGACTTTCCAGCTACGGAAGCTCCGCGTGTGCGCGGCGTACTACGTTTGTACTACAAAAGTCGACTTTCCAGCCACGGAAGCTCCGGGCGTCCCCGGCGTACTATACGTCTGTACTACAAAAGTCGACTTTCCAGCTACGGAAGCTCCGCGTGGCGTACTACGTTTGTACTACAAAAGTCGACTTTCCAGCCACGGAAGCTCCGGGCGTCCCCTGCGTACTACGTTTGTACTACAAAACTCGATTTTCCAGCCACGGAAGTCCCCGGCGTACTACGTCTGTACTACACAAGTCGAAAAACAAACGCAAAAAACGCAAAAACACTACGGTTTTAGCACCGCGACCACGCGAAAACCCGCAGAGGGGTTACGTTTGCATGTCAAGAAACGCAAAAACACGAGGGTTTCGGCACCGCGCCAACGCCGAAAGCCGCAGAGGGGTTACGTTTGTATGTCAAAAAACGCAAAAACACCACGGTTTTGGCACCGTGCCAACGCCGAAACCCGCAGAGGGTTGTCTGCGGCCACGAAAAAAAGTACCGACGGTTTTAGCACCGCGACCCGGCGATCACCCGCAGAGGGTTGTCCGCGGCCACAAAGCAACGTAAAAAAACGACGGTTTTGGCACCGCGACCACGCCGAAACCCGCAGAGGGTTGTCCGCGCAAATCAAGAAACGTAAAAAAACGACGGTTTTAGCACCGCGACCACGCCGAAACCCGCAGAGGGTTGCAATCCCGATTGGCGATGTCAACCCAGCCCGCCGCCTTAGAAAGAGTAATTTTAATTTAGAAATCTAGGACTGGGTACGAAGGTCTAGTAAATTCTACGTAAATCTAGAAATTTGTATTCACTGATTACTCTATGCAATTCACTCTATGCACTTCACTCTATGCACTTCACTCTATGCACTTCACTCTATGCACTTCACTCTATGCACTTCACTCTATGCACTTCACTCTATGCACTTCACTCTATGCACTTCACTCTATGCACTTGCACTTTACTCTATGCACTTCACTCTATGCACTTCACTCTATGCACTTCACTCTATGCGCTTCACTCTGTGCACTTCACTCTGTGCACTTGCCTCTATGCACTTCACTCTATGCACTTTGCTCTATGCGCTTCACTCTATGCACTTCGCTCTATGCACTTCACTCTATGCACTTCGCTCTATGCACTTCACTCTATGCACTTCACTCTATGCACTTCACTCTACGCACTTCAGTCTATGTTGTTGTGTCAGGGGGCTCCGCACGGAAGAACCCTTCGCGATGCTTTCGGGAATTAAAGTATAGTACTCCAAAGCCCAGTTTAAACCCTGTTTCACGTCTACGCCTCGGCTCTCCGCGCTTGGACCCTGCAGGGACGGGCTATGGACCCTCTCAAAAAAAACTGTTTCGAGTTTAGGGCTTGGGGTTTTGGATTTAGGGTCTACGGTTTTGGGTACAAAACAAGTGTTGAAATCTCTACATGCAACGGGGTTGATATCACCGTGAGTGCATATATTGAGTGAACTTTGAGGGATACTAGCAATAAAACCATACTGTACATGTATGGCCCGACCCTGCGCAAAGGATGAATACGATTCTCATGATTCTTCATACCTTTTGCCGAGGGCTTCGAAAGCAACACCCTAAACCCTAAACCCTGAACCCTAAACCCTAAACCCTAAACCCTACACCCTCAACCGTAAACCCTAAACCCTGAAACCCAAGCCAGGTGCATAGGAGACCACGAAGATCAGCTTGTTGACCCAGGCGTCGAGAAGGTCTTTCCGTTTCCTGGGCTCCAAGCGACGTTGTAACAAAATGCAGAATCCACACCCTCAAACTTCTAGGGTTTTGGGTTTAGGGTTTAGGGTCTGGGGTTTAGGGTTTAGGGTGTAGGGTGTTTGGGTCCCAGGAAGGTCCCAGAGGGGCCCCACCGTCCCAAGGGCGGGGTCCCACCAATTAGGAGGTTAGACGCCAATGGTGCGAGGTTTGGGGTCCTACTTAGAAAAAGGGCTGACGCCCTAGGTCTGAGGCGTAGCCAGTCACTGCCGTCTCGTCTACCGGGAGGCTTTACCCTCCCTCACCGTTCTGTGGAGACGCTCGGTCGGGGACCTCGGTCGAAGCCTCGAGCGCCCATGCATATGGACAGCGGCGCTCTCGGCAGTTTAGGGTTTAGGGTCTAGGGTTTAGGGTTTAGGGTTTAGGGTTTAGGGTTTAGGGTTTAGGGTTTAGGGTTTAGGGTTTAGGGTTTAGGGTTTAGGGTTTAGGGTTTAGGGTTTAGGGTTTTCAGGGTTTAGGGTTCAGGCCTTTAGCGTTTAGTTTTCAAGGTGTGGGAGTACGGGCTTCGGGCGCAGGGTTTCGCTGGGGTTGAAGGCTGAGAGGGCCTAACATGATGGGATGGCGAAGAGGGGCTTGCGCCCAAGGAGCCCAAGCCTCACGGCTACTTTAGGGTTTAGGGTTGTTTAGGGCTTAGGGCTTTTAGGGTTTAGGGTCTAGGGTCTAGGGTTTAGGGTTTAGGGTACCCTTGAATTAGAGCTTAGAGCTTAGAGCCTTTGGGCTTTTTCAGGGCTTAGGGCTGAGAGTTTAGGATGCTCCTGGCCCAAGAATTTTCGATCCAGAGTAGCGAGCTCTGACTAATGAATGCTTGGACTTGAGATGCTGAACCCTACAAACCCTAAGCCCTAAACCCTAAACCCTAAACCCCAAGTCCAAACCCTCAACCCTCAACCCCCAACCCTCAACCCTAAACCCTCAACCCTACTGTACAGAAGAATAATCTCCGCGAAGGCTCGGCTTCAGGAACTGGGAGTTGATCTCCTGCTTGGGGGCGGGGGGGGGGGTTCAGCTTAGGGTTAAGGGTTTAGGGTTTAGGGTCTAGGGTCTAAGGTTTAGGGTTTAGGGTTTAGGGTTTAGGGTTTAGGGTTTAGGGTTTAGGGTTTAGGGTTTAGGGTTTAGGGTTTAGGGTTTAGCGTGTAGGGTTTAGGGTGTAGGGTTTAGGGTTTAGGGTTTGGGGTTTTGGGTTTCGGGTTCGCAGGGTTTAGGGTTTAGGGTTTAAGGTTTTTGTTACGTACAATAGACACACCTTTTCCGCTCGACAGCCCACTGTGGAAACCCCGTTTAGGGTTTAGGGTCTTCGGGGGCTTTTGAGCTCAGGTTTGAGTGGGGGTCTGGGAGGTATTGAGGGAGTTGCTGTAGGGGTTTAGCTGGGGTAGGGGCGTTGAGGTTGCAGTTGCATATGCATTTGGGGGCAGTTCGTGTTGTAAATGAATCGAAACATAATATAGGGGCCTTAGTAATTAGAATAGGGTTTTGGGGGGATTACTACAGTATATTTATGAAGGGACCATATGGGAACAACATAGGTAATTATGCCGGCCCCTATAGTAGACGAGTCATACTGTGGCCACCCATGGCCTACTATTTGCTTAAGAACCCCAAAAATACGTTTTAAAATAAGTAGAATGATACGAATAATCATCATCATCATCAGCAGCAGCAGCATCATCATCAGCATCATCATCATCATCTTCTTCCTTCGCAGTGAGAGTCGTCCCTCAGCTAGCGTGCGCTACAGTGTGGTTCATCTTGCACACCGGCCGATTACACGGCTTAGCACGTATGCTCTTAGAGAAAAGCCGCTTGCTATTGAAGCGGGGTCCCTGTTTGTACTCAAATAAAAACTCATCGTTCAGTCATCTCCCAGGCTTGCATCTGCTAAGGGCTCGCTGCCCTTGTGAAGAACCTCCTTATATCCTGCGCAGTGACAGAATTGGCTTGTCCATGAATCAGTCCACGGTTTCCAGATTGATGATGCGAGGCAGGACCCGAGCGTACTGGTTGTGAGCTGACTTCTGGCTCTGACGACAGTAGCACGCTTTCTGGTCGCAGATTCATCATCATCATCATCAGCATCATCATCATCATCATCATCATCATCATCATCATCATCATCAGCATCATCATCATCCTTATGTTTCCCTTACAAGGAATAAAAGTCTTATTTTTTTGGGGGGGGTTCTTAAGCAGTTCGGCCAGGTCGTTGCCAGTCCTGCACCTCCTCGGCCAGGTGAGGCAGCCACTTCTTCACCTCGCGGGTGTGCGTGGTTTAGGAGTTTGGGGTAATTAAACCCTAAACCCTAAACCCTAAACCCTAAAACCTAAACCCTAAACCCTAAACCCTAAAACCTAAACCCTTCTCAAGGGTTCTCTCATGTACCTCCTTGACCCAGTTCTGGACCACGGTCGTGGGCGCGACGACCAGCATGGGCCACTCCTACACACGCGCGCCAAGGAATGGGAGGGGGGGTTTAGGAGTTTGGGACTAGGGTTCAGGGCTTAACCCTCATCTGCGCACCCTTCTGATGGGGGAACCTCAGCCCCTCCGAGAAGCACTGATGCTACATCCAAAACCCTAAACCCTAAACCCTAAACCCTAAACCCTTGTCAAATGGAAACCCACCCCCACAAGCGAGCCAGTGGTCGGTTGAAACTCAAGAAGAAGCTGTACTCCCCATCAGTACCATGATGTCAATGCTGCCTTGGGCTTTGTGTAAGCATGTTCAGGCTAAACCCTAAACCCTAAACCCTAAACCCCCTCCCCTCCTCCGAGTAGACCTGAGCGACAACCAAGGAGGAAAGCGTCTTGCCAAGTCCCATCCTTGGCTCAGGTTTGTTTTGGGGGGGTTTAGGGTTTGGGGTTTGGGGTTTGGGGTTTGGGGTTTGGGGTTTGGGGTTTAGGGTTTAGGGTTTAGGGTTTAGGGTTAGGGTTTGGGGTTTAGAGTTTGAGGGTCTAGGGGTTTTGGGGGCTTAGGGGATGGATCACTTGAGGTGCTGTAGGTCACATCCCAGCGGCTCAGCTTGCTCTATGGGGAGCTTAGGGTTTAGGGCTCTAAAGCCTAAACCCTAAACCCTAAACCCTAAACCCAGGGCGCGGCACCCCGACCCTTCCCTCCTGAGCCGCCGGCTCGTCGGCATTGAGGCAGCGGCCCCTGTCAGGTTTTGGGGATCCCGACAGCTAAAGTGGCCAAGGGTTTAGGGTTTAGGGTTTGGGGTTTGGGGTTTGGGGTTTGGGGTTTGGTGTAATTATGGGGTTTGGGGTTGGGGTCAGGGGTCAGGGGTCTAGGATCTGCACTTTGAGGAGCACGGCTTGAAAGTTCAGAGATCAGTAGGCCAGTAGGTGCTTGCCCAGCATCGCCCCATGCGTGCAGACCAGAAACCCTGGGCGCCCGACTCTGGTAACTGTGTGCGGTTTAGGCAGGCTTTTGGGCATTCGTGTCCACCCCTTACTTACTTGAATGGCTGGGGGCTTTGGCGCTTGCCGCTTGCTCATATGTATGCTATTTTTAAGTACATGCACGTAAACAGACATGTACCTCTACATCGACACGTACACATTACACTGCATTGCACTACGCATTAATGGATGCTGAGGGGCAAAGGTGCTACCAACCAGTTAGTTGGACTTCGAGACCCCGAAGCGCACCTCCGAACAAGGCACTCCTTGACGCTGTGCACCTGCTGTGGCCTCTTGAGGGTCACTTTTTCCGGGTTAGGGTTTAGGGTTTAGGGTTCAGGGTTCAGGGTTCAGGGTTCAGGGTTCAGGGTTTAGGGTTTCGGGTTCAGGGTTTAGGGTTCAGGGTTTAGGGTTTAGGGTTTAGGGCTTAGGGTTTAGGGTTTAGGGTCTACGCTGTCTCCTCAACCCTACACCACCCGAAAAATCCGGAGACCCCTAAGTCAACCTGAAACGAGAAGAAAAGTTCTTAACTTGCCCCAAGTTGTACCTCTAAACCTGCAACCGCTCTATACCCTCAACCACGAACGTGGCTCCTCGTTGGCCTTGTACCCCTAACCTCCAGCCCCGAACCCAAGCATGCCCAAAACACGCAGACACACTCCCTCCCCTGATGTCCCAGACCCCACGATCCCAGCCCCTTATTGAACCACTAAGCCCCAAACCCCATTTTCAGCACACCCCGATCACCCAAATATCTCTACCCCCCAAATCCGGCCTCAAGGCGGCTTGCATCTCTGGAAAATCGCGAAAGTAGGCCGCGAGCCTCTCTCGCAAACGATAGGAGGGGTGGTGGGGGGTTTGCGTTGAGGTCTTTCGGGCTTCCTGGGCTGGGAGGGCTGCTGAAACTTTCTAGTTCTAAGTAGGGCAAGTAGGGTATGGGGGCATGGGGGGGGAGGGGGGGGGGGCCCTTTACGGGCTAGAGGGAACCTCATGCCAGTAAAAGGGTCTAGGTTTAGGCTAGGATGAACCCTAAACCCTGAACCTTAAACCCCTAAACCAATGTTAAGCCTAAAAGCCTTCAAAAAAAAACAGCCTACAAACCAGGGCTTAGGGTTCAGGGCTTCGCTTCGTTCAGCTCGGCAAGGTCAAGCCTACATTCGCATCTTAGCTTCTAGTTCGAGCGCATCCCAAATCCCTAAGCCCTGAAGCCGAAACCCTAAGCCCTAAACCCTAAACCCCAAACCCTAAACCCTCAACCCTAAACCCTCAACCTGGAGGAAGAGGGGCTGTGCCTCTCATCCGCCTCCTTGTAAAGCTCGACGGCACCTTCGGGCACCCGAGACGCAGTGTCAGGGTTTAGGGTTTGGGGTTTAGGGTTTGGGGTTTAGGGTTTAGGGTCTAGGTTTGGGGTTTGGGGTTTGGGGTTTGGGTTTGGGGCTTGGGGTTTGGGGTTTGGGGTTTGGGGTTTGGGGCTGGGGCTTGGGTTTGGGGGTTTGGGGGTTTGGGTACGGGGTTTGGGGTTGGGGTTGGGGTTTGGGGTTTGGGGTTTGGGGTTTTGGGGTTTGGGTTTGGGGTTTGGGGTTTGGGGTTTGGGGTTTGGGGTTTGGGGTTGGGGTTTGGGGTGTGGGGTTTGGGGTGTGGGTTTGGGGCTTGGGGTTTGGGGTTTGGGGCTTGGGGCTTGGGGTTTGGGGTTTGGGGTTTGGGGGTTTGGGTGCGGGGTTTGGGGTTTGGGGTGTGGGGTTTGGGGTTTGGGGTGTGGGGTTTGGGGCTTGGGGTTTGGGGTTTGGGGTTTGGGGCTTGGGGCTTGGGGTTTGGGGTTTGGGGGTTTGGGGTTTGGGGTTTGGGGTTTGGGGTTTTAGGGCTTGAGGGTTTAAGAGCCGTTGCCAGCAAACCACAAGATCCGGTAACTCCTTGACACAAACCCTAAACCCCAATAGCTTGTCCAGGGTTGCCAGGTCATGTCGGATTCTGCTCGACGTGCTTGCGTTGAACATGCCAGCTTTGCAAACTGGGCTGCCATGTGAGGCTTGCCCGGCACCCTAAACCCTACACCAATGCCCTAAGCCCTAAGCCCTAAACCCTAAACCCTAAACCCTAAACCCTAAGCCCTAAACCCTAAACCCCAAACCTCGAAGAAGGTTACGTGAAGCTATGGGTTGTAGGGGAGATTGACGAGCAGGGCCTCGGCATCATCTGGCCACACCGAAACACATCGTCCGGCACACCCAGGCACAGCATCCGTTACGCTGAAACACATCCTCCGTCACACTGAAACGCATCGTGTGTGTGTGGATCCCTTGTACATCCTTGTACCGGAGAGGGGTTTATCGGCTACGAGGCCCATCAGGAGTCGCGCCTTTTCTGGCACAGGAGGGTGGAGGGGGGTTCTGAAAACGGCGGTCACTTTCTTGGTACACCTAAGAACCAGGATCTGCTAGGAAGGAGAGCCAAAGCAGGCCCCCTTCTATGCTCCCCTTATGTTTGATATCCTCCTGGGTTTTAAAGAAACGAAGATAGAAAGCAATTCCCAAGGGGGATATAGCCTTAATTCAGATGTGATCTTGGATCTACAGTCAGCATGACACAGGGGTGCAAAGGCCCAGCACGCTGGCCGCAGGAGACTCGGGCAAACCTTCTAACGTGCGTTCATGAAACGAAGCGCCAGCTCACCTCTCTAAGAAATGTTGAACACATCTTTGGCATACCCTTAAACAAAATTAAGGGGTACTTGTGGCAAAAATCCTTCCTTATATTCTGCTCTTGTAGGTTGGGGCATGTTGCAATTCTTCTTAGAAACACCCCAAGTAAAGATTCTGGAAGAGGTTGGCCTCCGCTTCGTTTTTCCAGCATCTCGGAATATTGGACCTGGGCAAACTATAGGGACCTTGTGGGACGGTGGGGGCTTCCTGCTCTGGGGCTTTAGGGCGCAGGCCCTCCCAACGAGGGGATTTGGATTTAGGGGTTTGGGGTTTAGGGCTTAGGGTTTTTTAGGGTTTAGGGTTTCGGGTGTAGGGTGTAGGGTGTAGGGTGGAGGGTGGAGGGTGGAGGGTGGAGGGTGGAGGGTGTAGGGTGTAGGGTGGAGGGTGGAGGGTGTAGGGTGTAGGGGTGGAGGGGTGGAGGGTGCAGGGTGTAGGGCGTAGGGTGTAGGGTGTAGGGTGTGGGTGTAGGGTAGGGTGTTGGGTGTAGGGTGGAGGGTGAAGGGTGAAGGGTGTAGGGTGGAGGGTGGAGGGTGGAGGGTGGAGGGTGGAGGGTGCAGGGCGTAGGGTGTCGTGGAGGGTGTAGGGTGTAGGGTGGAGGGTGTTGGGTGGAGGGTGGGGTGAAGGGTGTCGGGTGTCGGGTGTGGGGTGTCGGGTGTACGGTGTACGGTGTAGGGTGTAGGGTGTAGGGTGTAGGGTGTAGGGTGTAGGGTGGAGGGTAGGGTGTAGGGTGGAGGGTGGAGGGTGGGAGGGGGAGGGGGGAGGGCGGGGGAGGGCGGGAGGGCGGGAGGGCGGGGAGGGGCGGGCGGGCGGGAGGGCGGGAGGGGGCGGGGGAGGGGGGGGGAGGGCGGGGCGAGGGCGGGGGAGGGCGGGGGGAGGGCGGGGGAGGGCGGGGGAGGGCGGGGGAGGGGGGGAGGGCGGGAGGGGGGAGGGCGGGAGGGCGGGAGGGGGGGGAGGGCGGGAGGGGGAAGGCGGGAGGGCGGGAGGGCGGGGGAGGGCGGGAGGGCGGGAGGGCGGGGGGAGGGGAAGGGAGGGCGGGAGGGCGGGAGAGGGCGGGAGGGCGGGAGGCGGGAGGGCGGGAGGGCGGGAGGGCGGGAGGGCGGGAGGGCGGGGAGGGGAGGGCGGGAGGGCGGGAGGGCGGAGGGCGGAGGGCGGAGGGCGGAGGGCGGAGGGCGGAGGGCGGAGGGTGGAGGGTGGAGGGTGGAGGGTAGAGGGTGGAGGGTGGAGGGTGGAGGGTGGAGGTGGTGTGGGGTGTAGGGTGTAGGGTGTGGGGTGTTGGGTGTGGTGGGGGTGGAGGGTGGGGTGCAGGGCGTAGGGTGTAGGGTGGAGGGTGTAGGGTGTAGGGTGGTTCAGGTTGAGGTTGTGCAGCAAGCCTCGGTTGTCTTCAACCTCCCACAGTTCAAGGGACTCGAAACCCTGCCCGAAGCCCCTAAACCCTCAAACCCTAAACCCTTTAACCCTTCAACTCCTTTTCCCTAGAACCCTTAAACCCTCAAACCCTCAAACCCTAAGCCCTAAACCCTAAACTCTAAATCCCTTGGAAATAAGGGGCCGGCGCGCTTCTCCGCCCATTTTTTGACATCCTCCTGCTTCTTTGGCACGGGGCTTGGGGCTAGGTTTTCAGGGTTTGAGGGTTGTAGGGCAAGTTGTAGGGTTTAGGGTTCAGGGCTCGACGTTTTGAAAAACGATGTGGGGCTTAAGGGTTTAGGGTCTCTACACCCACGAAAGGATTGCATCCTTGCCGCTTATCAGCCCTGTCCTCGGGGTTCCCAGCTGCCCCAGCTGCAAATGCCTTCCGACAGGGTGAGAGCCAAAAACCCTAAACCCTAAACCCTAAACCTAAACCCTAAACGCTAAACGCTAAACCCTAAACCCTAAACCTCAGCAAGAAAGCCATGGAGCCTATGTGGTTGGTTGTGGGCGCAGTGGGCACCAGGTGGCTTCATGGATTTTCTTGGGGTCGGTTCAAACAGCCACCATGCCCAAAACACTGGAAACTGACAGCGCTGTGGCCACGTAAATCAGCATTCTGCAGAAGGATGTGCGGTTCTGAAACAAGAGGCAACATGATGCGCAAAGATATGGTGATGATGATGATGATGATGATGATGATGATGATGGTCACTACAACAGTGAGAATAGCGGCCATATTTGCAATTCACGTTTTGGCACTTTGCAGCCCATCAAGCCACCAGACACCCTACGCGCCGGCATTTTACAATGAGGAAGTGGATCGCTCGAAGCGGACAGAAGTCTGATAGACCAAGGTGGCACGAGGGCGATTGTACACTCAAGGAAGTTTCTGCACAGCTGCTCGTCATGCGGAGTTGTGCAATGGATGATGCGCTCGAGAAGTCAAAGCTTGTCAAGCACCGATTGAATATGCTGCATGCTGCTTTCAATCTGCTCTAACTGTTCCAAACGCTGGAAGTAGAATTAGGCAACGGAGAGGCCTTTTGGTCAAAGACTGCAAGTAGAATCAGGGAGCGCGCGAGACTGCGCGACTCAACAGACAGCTGAAAAAGTTTCTCACACAAATGGCAGGCTTCATTTGATGGACAATGTGGTTGGGGAAGCTGGGTCGTTTACACAAACCATGTATAAGGGCTACCAGGCATATTTGTTGGCATGCACCAAAATCGGTGAACCCGTTATATACCTGCAAAAATATCTGATCCCTATTGCCGCAACCACCAAAATGGGTGCCTCGTTTTTGAGGAAAGACATAGATACCTACTAAACCCTAAACCCTAAACCCTAAACCCTAAACCCCAAACCCTAAACCCTAAACCCGAAACCCTAAACCCTAAATCCCATAATCCCCTGTTATCAGACTATGGAGTCGGCTCTTCAGCGACCATTTTCGTACTGAGGGGTGAGGGTGTTGGGGGTTCAGGGTGTTAGGGGTTTTATGGTTTGGGGGCTTTAGAGTTTGGGGGCTTTAGGGTCTTAGGGTTTTAGGATTGGTGCTTTAGGGTCGTGGAGTGTTGGGATTTTGGGGTTCTGGGGGGCTTTAGACTCTTAGGCGTTTAGGGTCGTAGGGTTGTAGGGGTTCAGGGCTTGTAGTCAGAGCATTTTGCGGCTCAGGGTTGTTTTAGGATTAGGGGTGCTGTCAGGTCTGCAGGGGCTCTCCTGGCCCAGACAAGGGTTCAGGGTTCAGTGTTTAGGGTTCAGGGTTTAGGATTACACCCTGTACCACACGCACGTGAAACCCTGCCTCCCCAAACCCCAGCCCTCCCCGCTCCCTCCCGGCTCAAGCCCTCAACCCTAAACCCTAAAACCTAAACCCTAAACCCTAAACCCCTACACCCCAAACCCGAACCTGAATTGCAAAGTCCCAGGGCGTTCCGCCTGCTGAGCTGCCAATCTCCGGGGCTGGGGCACCGCCGCTTTGGGCGCAGTGGCTTCCTCTCTTCGGGAAGCCCCAGAAGGATTGGTTAAGGGAAGATTTAGGGTTAGGGTTCAGGGTTTAGGGCTTGGGGTTACAGGGTTTAGGGTTTAGTGGGGGGCTTCCTAGTTGAGGGATGTCGGCCTCTCAGCATGTATGGTTCAAGAACTACAGCCCGTCTCACCAAAGCAAAAAAAGTGCCATCGCTGCCGGCACCTTCATTGAACCATGTGCATCATACAGATGGGCCACAGCATCCTGACTAGGCCGACCCTGAACCCCAAACACTGAACCCTAGAATTCCAAGCCCTGACCCCGAAAAACCTCTTCGCGCCGAATCTTAAAGACCGGAACTCCGAAACTGGCCACCAGATCAACAGAAAGGATGCTTGCTGACATGCCCCGGGATACTCTAATCCTGATTGTTCTGGGAACTCCCTGAGGTTACCCGTGATGTTCAGAAGCCCGACCCATGCTTAGCCCTTTAAGCCCCTCAACCCTGAAACCCTAAGGGCCTAACACCTCAAACCCTGAAAGGGGGCCGGGGTCCAACGAACGCCTCGGAAACGTCTTGAGAAGCGAGTTCTTCGAGGCGTGCAACCTTTTGGGGCTTAGGCGCTTCTGGGGTTTGGGGGTTGTGGGGTTGAGGGCTTTTAGGGGTGTGGGGGTTTAGGGGTTTGGGGGGTTAGGGGGTTTAGAGGCTTCAGGGGTTGAGGGTCTGGGGTTTCATGGGCTTGGGTGCTTCGATGGAGGGCATCCAACTTTTGGGGCTTGAGAAGTGTGGAAACTAGGGTTTGAGGCTAGAGGTTTCGTCCTAAACCCGAAGCCCCAAGCCCCACCACCCAACGATCACAAGCAACCCTCCACTTGCAAACCCTAAAGCCCAAAACCAATTGCTGAAGCCTCGGCCCCCCCAAATCCCGGAGACCAAGCCCCTTGAAAAATGGCGTGAAAAATTGACCGCGCCTAAAGCCTAAGGCCTGAACGCTACAAGCCCGAATTCAACCCTAAACACTAAACCCTCAACCTAAACCCTAAACCCTAGAGAACCCAAATCCCTGAGCCCCATGAGCCCTAAACCCCTGTAAGGTTGGAGAGATGAGTGGCTTCTCCGGATGGCCCTGCGGAAGCTGCTGCTTCGGCACTACTCTATTAAGGGTTTAGAAACAGTTTCGGGTTTAGGGTTTAGGGTTTAGGGTTTAGGGTTTAGGGTTTAGGGTTTAGGGTTTAGGGTTTAGGGTTTAGGGGTTTCAACACGTGCCATACTGGTCTAGCAGTCACGAAGAAGACACCCCTGCAAGCCCGAAGCCCCCCCCCACCCCCCACAAGCCTTAAAACCCCCCTGGGCCCGCTGCTAGTTCGGCTTTCCGCCCACTCACGGTGCCGCCCCGCCGCCCTGGGCCGGGGGCAAAGGGCTTCTGGGCCCCAGGTTTTGGGGCTTGGGGTAAAAGGGTTTAGGGTTGAGGGTTTAGGGTTTAGGGTCTAGGGATTATGGCTTAGGGTTTACAAGGGTAGGGTTGGTCAGGTTCACAGGGCTTATGCGGCGTGACGAGTCTACCGTGCAGTGGACCAGCGCTGCAGCCTAGGCCCCTGCGACCCCAAACCCTGGACCCTGAACCCTGAACCCTAAACCCCAAACCCTGAACCCCTAAACCCTACACCCTAGACCCTAAACCCCTAAACCCCCCAAACCCCCCAAACCCCTAAACTCTAAACCACCAAAGAAACCCTCAAAACAACCGGGCAGCGACCATCCTCAACGCCCTGGAGGGCCTCCGACATCCTTTGAAGCCCCTGACCTTTCGAAGCAGCCCCTTAGCCTTTCATGTTTTGGGGGCGGAGTGATCCATCGGGGTTTAGGGTTTAGGGTTTAGGGTTTAGGGTTAAGGGTTAAGGGTTAAGGGTTAAGGGTTTAGGGTTCAGGGTTCAGGGTTCAGGGTTCAGGGTTTAGGGTTTAGGGTTTAGGGTTTAGGGTTTAGGGTTTAGGGTTTAGGGTTTAGGGTTTAGGGTTTAGGGTTTAGGGTTTAGGGTTTAGGGTTTATCCATCTTGAACCCTCGGCTCTGTGCCGCGAGCGCAGCTCTTCTTTGAGTTGGACGACCGTCATGGCCTCGCCACCGGCGTGCGACGGCTTCGAGGGGTTTAGGGTTTAGGGTTTAGGGCTTAGGGTTTAGGGTTTAGGGTTCAGGGTTTAGGGCTTAGGGTTTAGGGTTTAGGGTTTAGGCTTTGGGTCTATTTCGGGGTTCTTGGGTTATTTAGGGGCGGCTTCACACAATGGGCTCCTTTGGGTATCTTAGAGGTTTGGGCGTAGGCCGGAGGGTTGGAACAGAGTCCGCAGCACATGGGCTGACCGATGGTGACTTAGAATGGGCATTTCGGATTTTTTTGGGTGGGGGAGAGGGTTTGAGAAGGTGTGGCAACTCCAATATGGGTACCACCTCAGAGAACGCAAATCAACCCAAAACCTCAAAGCCCTGCACTGTTTCTCTACGATTTGCTTAAGAACCCCCCCCCCGGATACTAATCCCCACATCACCCTTGAAAGGAAGAACATCGGTTGTTTGTAAGCAAATATTAGTTTTGTGGGGGCATCCGCTGCCTCGTGGTGCTTTTTCGCACTTGGCCTGGGCACGACCTGGCACAGTTGAAATCAGATTTGAGTGCAAAAACGAGCGAGCACTGAAGGAGAAGGGCTTAGGGTTTAGGGTTTAGGGTTGTTTAGGGTTTAGGGTTTAGGGTTCAGGGTTCAGGGTTCAGGGTTCAGGGTTCAGGGTTCAGGGTTCGGGTTTAGGGTTTAGGGTTGAGTACTGCCTGAAGCGAGGTTGTGGCTCGACCGACCATGTGCTTTGCAGGAGCAAGGCCCACCGGTGTCCACTGCTCAGGGTTTAGGGTTCAGGGTTTAAGGTTTAGGGTTTAGGGTTCAGGGTTCCAAAACTGCAAACCCGAAACCGGTAGCAAAATCAAATGAGCCGAGCGCGCAGGCTTGGTTACGCATCCAACCGCACGCGGCTATCCACACACAGACGGACCGCCGGAGGACCTGAGGAATCTCAAACAGCCCAAAATCCCTCCAAAATCCCTCCAAAATCCCTCCAAAATCCCTCCAAAAACCCTAAACCCTAAACCCGAAACCCTAAACCCTAAACTACAAAGAGGCCCCTAGATGGAAAGCCTCGGGCCTCCGGAGCCTTGACCTGCGCGAACAAGGCTCTCCTGTGCCCAGCGAAGGCTCAGGAGTCTGAGGGTTTCGAGGGCTTAGGATGGCTTGGGGTTTGGGGTTTGGGGGTTTGGGGGTTTGGGGGTGTGGGGGTTTGGGGGCTTAGGATGGTTTGGGGTCTTAGGATGGCTTGGGGTTTAGGGTTTGGGGGTTTGGGTCTTGAGGTTTGGGGTTTCGGGTTTCGGGTTTGGGGTTTAGGGTTTAGGGTTTAGGGGTTTGGGGGTTTGGGGGTTTGGGGGTTGGGGGGTTGGTTGGGGTTTGGGGGTTTGGGGTTGGGGTTTGGGGGTTTGGGGGCTTGGGGGTTTGGGGGTTTGGGGGTTTGGGGGTTTGGGGGTTTGAGGTTTGGGGGTTTGGGGGTTTGGGGGTTTGGGGGCTTGGGGTTTAGGGTTTAGGGGTTCAGGGTTTAGGGTTTGGGGTTTGGGGTTTGGGGCTTGAGGTTTGGGGTTTCGGGTTTCGGGTTTGGGGTTTAGGGTTTAGGGTTTAGGGGTTTGGGGGTTTGGGGTTTAGGGTTTAGGGGTTTAGGGTTTGGGGTTTGGGGTTTAGGGGTTAGGGGTTTGGGGTTTGGGGTTTGGGGGTATGGGGTGTGGGGGTTTGGGTTAAGTCGTTAGGGTTTGGGATGGTTGGGGGATTGGGTTTGGGGCATAGCTTAGGGGTCAGGATGGTTGGGTTCAGGGCTGGTGGTTCAGGGTTGTTAAAGGGTTCTGAAGTATGGGCACTTGGGTTTCACAGGGTGTATAAGGGGTATATTAGGGGTCCCCTTTTAAGGGCCCATACCAAGGGACCACGCAACTTGGGAAGTGCAGGGCTATGTACTTAGAATCGGTACCTTGGGTCGCTGATATGGTATGGGGCTTCCAAAAGTAGGAGTACTCTTTTGGGGGTTCCGATTGGATGACAGCATCTTGGGGCATATCACGGGTGCCCCCATATTGGGAGATTCCCATATAGGAACCATGCGGGGATAATATTGGTAATGGGCGCGGCTCCTGTATTCGTTCTCTAAATTAAGGCCTGCTATTCTGAGGAGAATACTTTCTTCATCCAGGACCCCAAGAAAGACCTGCATTTAGAGAACTGCCCAGTTAGGGTCTAGGGTCTAAGTCCGCGATGTAGGGTTTAGGGTTTCCTAATGACGACTAGGTCGTGACGTCTGACGTGGATGAACCCTGTAGGCTTGAAGATTCAGAAAGGGGGAGGACAGGGGGGGACTGCAGCCGAGAAGCATCGCATCTCAAGAGTCTGAAGAGAGCGGCCCTCGCAAAACTTATTGCTTTGAGGGGGTTCCTCGGGCAAATCCTGGCAAACCCTAAACCCTAAACCCTAAACACCGCCCAAATCGACCCTCCAGGATGCCTGGTGCTGGTCAGCACGGCTGCGAAGATGGCAGCTGCGAAGGCGAGGGAGACCTCGAACCGCACTCACGATCTGACACGCTGAGCTTAGCAAACCATGGTTTAGGGTTTAGGGTTTAGGGTTTAGGGTTTAGGGTTTAGGGTTCTGAACCCCTGAGCCGTAAGCCCTAAACCGCCGAAGACCTTGAGCCCGAAACCCCAAGCCCTGAGCCCTCGAGGCCCTATGAGGCCCTCAACCCTGAGCCTTCAAACCGGTACCGAGACACCGTGAGTCAGGGCCGGGAGTCTTTCAGGCAAACGCTTATGTCACGCCCAAGTCATCCCCCAATGAACCGCAGGAAAACAGATGTCATGCCTACGTCATGCCTCTGCCCGTTTCCCCCAGCGACCGCATACACCCAGGGAACTCAAAAAAATAATTCTTAGATTGACCAAGTCGAGCCCCAGAGCGGTATCTGCAGCACCTAGAAGACAACCAAAACGCAACAGAAAAAACCCCAGTGACCGCAAGAAATATCTGGCCGTTCAAGTTAAGCTGCATTTGCCATACTGCCCCTCTTGAACACCAAACCGCCCGCCCTTGTTTCATCAATGCTTGTTCTTCTTCTTCTTATTCTTCTTATTCTTATTCTTCTTCTTCTTCTTCTTCTTCTTCTTCTTCTTCTTCTTCTTCTTCTTCTTCTTCTTCTTCTTCTTCTTCTTCTTCTTCTTCTTCTTCTTCTTCTTCTTCTCTTCTTCTTCTTCTTCTTCTTCCTCTTCTTCTTCTTCTTCTTCTTCTTCTTCTTCTTCTTCTTCTTCTTCTTCTTCTTCTTCTTCTTCTTCTTCTTCCTCTTCTTCTTCCTCTTCTTCTTCTTCTTCTTCTTCCTCTTCTTCTTCCTCTTCTTTTTCTTCTTCTGCTGCTGCAAGTCGGACTTCTTCACGTGCCTGCCTTTGTACTCCACAAGTCTTCCTCCAGGCATTTTGCCAGGAGCGACGACTTGTGAATGGAGAGAAATCACCTCGATCGAGAGATGCGGAGCGAAAATTCTTCGAGAGCGGCGTCCGGCGTAGCTTGCCATTCCGCAGCCAGGATACGAACTTTCCAGGGATTTGTCAAACTCTCCTGTGCGGGGGATGCGCGGAAGCGCCGCGGCAGCTCCGCGGAAAAGGGAAGCCTCGTTTCGTGGCCCTGCTACGCAAAGCAGCTGGAACACCCGCATCAATGTCTCCAAGGGGGCAGATTCGGCATGAATCAGCGCAGCTAGGTCTCCGAGCACGAGCTTTGAAGGTTTTGGATCTCTTGTTTATCCTGAAAAAATCATCTGACATATATCCTGTGCCCTGCAGCTTTCCCTGGCCAAGCAAACAGAACAAACAATTCAGTATCTTGTCTACCTTATCGACATCCATGAAACCCCATGGCGATGTGAATCACCGTGTACGGCTTTTAAGGCGTGACTTCCGGAATTCTCACCCTCCCGGTGATTACAAGGAGACACTACTTAGACGTAAGCAAGTCCCTGTAACGTACTGTTCTTGCCCTAAACCCGAACATAGGGAATGCTTTGTAGGGAATGAGAGAATTAGGTGCCCCATACAATCCCTTAAAGGGTATCCGTACTAAGAACCAGCAAGTAAAACGCCAGGTCCCTGAGCCCCTGAACTTTAGGGTTCAGGCTTTAGGGTTCAGTGTTCAGAGTTCAGGGTTTAGGGCTTTAGGGCTTAGGGTTTAGGGTTCAGGTGACGCCAGTTGGGTGCCAGGCCAGATGCTTCTTTGGCCCTCGCTGGGGCGGCCTGTCAAGGAGGCCTTAAGCCTCCGAGGCCCCGACCCCTAAAACCCCTAAAACCCTAAAAGCAACCCGTATAAAACCACAACCTAGAAAGCCCCTAGAAAACCCCTAAAACCCCTAAAGCCCCTAAAGCCCCAAAGCCCCTAAGCCTGGGAGTTTCCTGCTTTTCGGGCTTTGGGGTGCAGAGGTCACGGAGGGCGGGGCCAAGTCAAGTTGGGAGGTTGAGTTTCCCTAAACCCTAAACCCTAAACATCCCTAAACCCCAAGATCGCCCCAAGCAAACCTTCAAAAACAAAACCCCAGCCAACCTTAAACTCCAAACCCCAAACCCCAAACCCTAAACCCTCAACCCCACCTTAAGTCCTCCCAATCCTACTCCGAGCCCAGTGAGAGGCCCAGGGCGGCCACCTCCGGAACGGGCTCTCTGCAGCTGCCATGGCTTCTGAGATCCAGCGAGGAGCGCTCGGAGAAGTTTCCGGGGTGAAGCGTTCAGGGTTTGGGGTTTGAGGGCTCAAGGTTTGAGGGGTTGAGGGTTTCGGCTTTAGAGTCTAGAGTTTAGGGTTTGAAGGTGTAACTCAGGTTTGAGGTTTGAGGATTTGAGGCCGCCGGGCTGAGGTGAGGCTTCCTGGGACCTGCATTTTTGTGTGGCTAGGTGTGTTCGACCCGTACTACACTGGGTACTTCAAACCAAGGTTTAGCATTCAGGGTTTCAAGGTTCCGAGTTTACAAGTTCAGAGTTTAGGTCAGAGCGCAGAATTTAGAGTTTAGAGTAGAGTACAGAGTTTTGAGCAGGTTCTGGGTTTAGGGACCCTACCATCTGCCAGCAGGGGGAGGGGAGGGGGTGGCTTTGTGAAGGGGAATGAGCCGCAGTCCTTGTGTGGTTTTTCGCAGACTAGGGCTAGGGGTATAGGCTAGGGGCTTCGGGTTTGGGGTTCAGGGTTCCGGGTTCAGGGGTGTATGGGCGAGGGGGTTGGGCGGTTGTGTGGGGTTTGGGGTTCAGGGGCTGTTTTTGGGTGTCAGTGTTTGTAGTGTTGTAGGTGTCGTTCCAGGTGGCTTATAGGGTTCAAGGATGAATTGGGCTGTCGGGCTTAGGGTATAACATTATCCCGCGAGGTCTTTGGGATTCTTGTCCGCGGATCGAGAACAGCTCCAAACACCTAAACTTCAAAAGCCGCAGCAAGCACCAAACGAATCAGGGTTTAGGGTAGTTGAAACCCTAAACTGTACACTAAGCCGTACATCTGAAAACCCACAACCCCAGCCCCAACGAAGAGACACGAAGATTTTTCACAGGAGTCATGCACTGGCGGAGCGACACGATGGAGGTCTGTCGGGCCTGCAGAATCAGAACTGCATTCGTCTTAAGGTTTCGTCTTCACGTATCCGGGATTTGTGAGCTTATTTCGGGGTCAACAGACTAGCTGAACTGTGATGGCCATCCGTCTACTCCTACAACAGTCAATCACGAGAACTCAGCCAAACGATCTTGAGAGCCACGCCTCAATGAAGATGGACAAGGCTTCGTCAGCCCCCTTGGTCTGCAGATCTTCTTCCAACTGCTGCAGCGCCGCCGAAATTTCCCCGTCGATCTCACTGTCCATTGACTCTGCAGTCGCGTCTCGGGGGGCGACACGGGTAGTGAGGCCCTCCATGACTTCCATGAAGGCCGGCCACTTCACGGATTTCACAGCCGCCGATTCGCGGACGAGAAGGCGGAGGAGCCGACATTCCGTCTCGGGGAAGTGCCGCAGCTGCTCTGCGAGGACAGGTGGGATGCTGGTCCCTTTTGGTGCAATGGCTCGGAGCGCAAGTTTCAGTCCCAGTGCTAACACTCCTAACCCCACGGCTCCTGATGCGACCCCTGCGACTGCGAGCCCTGTCACCCCTGTGACGCCTGCGAGCCCTACGAGCCCTCCTCCGAGCCCTCCGAGCCCAAACCCTGCGACCTCGAAATTTGTGAACCTTGCTTCTGCGACCACTGCGGCTGTGGGTGCCCCACCAGCCGACATTTCAGGGGCCTCTGCTGCAAGGTAGTCGGCTACCGCATCAGCACAGATCTCATCAAGGAACTGCATGGGCGTCCGATATTCGGAATTGGACAGGCGGGACAGCCACATTTCCAGCAACCTTCCTCGATCCTCCTCGTTCCTGAAGGCACCTCTACCTTGCCGCTCGTTCCCCGAGGATGATGACCTTGCAGATCCTTCCGAAGATAGAGATTGACCTGAGAAGGCTGACGCACGGCGAGAGCTCGGCGAACTCGCCTTTGATCGTCGCCGCCCACGCGCCACCGCACTCTCCGCGGACAGGCGTCCATCATACAGACTGTGCATGAGGAACCTTGGGCAAGAGGGGGTGTTCGGCTTGACTTCCTTTTGATTGTAGTCTCTGCATGGCTTGCTGGGCTTGGGGACCTGCCAACAAAGAAAGAGATGAACGACTTTTGGTTGCGACCGCAAACTCCCCGAGGCCTTGTCACTTCTGGGCTAGCCCTTCAGCTTCGGGCAAGCTAACTGGGCCTGGAATTTGCACATGCTAGGGCGGTAGTGGCGGTGACCCGTGGCAAGGCACACTCCCGCTTGGAACTCCGGCGTATCCTCGAAGCATCCGCATGCAAATCTCCGGACACTGAGTGTCTCCAAAGCGTCCACAAGACCTCAAGAATCGGAAGCTTTCTTGATGCTTCTGGTTGCTGAACCAATGCAACCCTAAACCCTAAACCCTGAACCCTAATGCACAAGAACCAAAAGCCGCCCCAAGGTCCAAAATTCGATAAGGCTGCCACGCCCAAGGGAACTAACCTCCTGAAACTGCGGGTTTAACACCCTACACTCTACAAACATAGGCATAACCCTATGGAAATTGGGGTTTAGGTCTAAACCCTATAGGTAGGATTTAAACCCATAAGGGCCTGCCCAGGTACTCTTCGTGCCATGCAAGGTCGAACCACCGTCCTGAAACTCCAGGCAGCGCCGATCGTCGGCAACCATGGCGCTGAGTCGACCTGAACAGTTTGTGGAGGGTGGTATAAGTCTCATTCAAAGGCTATATAGGGTTTGAGGGGTTCAGGGTTTTGTGGTTATGTAAGGGTTCCAAGGTTTAGGGTTTAAGGCTTAGGAGTTTAGGGTTCGCAGTCGAAGATCGACCACGTGATGGAATGTCGTTGCTCATAAGGTTCGCAAGTGGGCACCTGTATTCCACAGTTTGCTTCTCGCTCGCGAGCACAAGCCCAGACGCACGGTTTCAGACCTTAGCCCCCTGCGGTTCTAATCAACTCCCACGTGCACTCTCCTAAACACTCAACCCCGAACCCTGGACCTTAAACCCAAAAACCTAGGGTGGAGGGTTTAGGGCATAGGGAACCCTAATCCCTAAATCCTAAACCTTAAGCCTTGCCTGTGCCGCGCAGCCACTCTCCCAAACCTTGGTCACACAATGGCTGTGCTGAGTAAGGGCTCTTTGTTGCTCGGGCTACGTCGCTAACTGCACCCCCCTAAACCCCCAAACCATACATCACCGGCGAAATGCTAAACCCCCTAAACTTTAGACAGGATACGAAATACGAAGTACGAATCCCTCGGGTTTAGGGTTGTTTAGGGCTGTTTAGGGTTTAGAGCTCAGCAATCAGGATTTCGAGGTCAAGCGGCGTCGCACGCGATCGCCCTCGCAGATCCAGACCTGCGATGCCTTGAGGCCCGGACGCGTTCCTTGGCTTTAGGGGTTTAGGGTTTAAGGGTTTAGGTTTTAGGGCTTTAGGATACAGTTCTTGAGGGAGGGGGGTTCAAGGGGGGCTAAGTGACCCAAGGTTCCCTGTAAGTTGGCGGCTCCGGGTTTCCGGCTTCTTAGGGTTTGGGGTTGGCGGTGTAGGGTTTAGGGGTTTAAGGGTTTAGGGCTCTCGGGCTGAGGGTTTAGGGTTTACGGTTTCGAGTTTAGGGTTTAGGGAACCCTAGCCGACGCCCCGAACCCAAGACCTGAACATCATACCCTGTGCTCCTCGAGCCCTGAACGGCGAACCCTGAAACCCCAAATCTAAAACCATAAACAGTAGACCCTCAACCCTAAAACCCCAAAACCTTTAACCCTGAAACTGCGAAAACTTAAAGCCTAAAACCCTAAAACCCTAAACAGTAAACTCTAAAACACGAAAACCTTGGAACTCTACACTCTAAAACCCGAAAAGCCTAAAACCCTCAAACCCTCAAACCCTCAAACCCTCAAACCCTCAAACCCTAAAACCCTAAAACCCTAAAACCCTAAAACCCTCAAACCCTAAAACCCTAAAACCCTAAAACCTTGAACCCTGAAACTGTGAAAACTTAAAACCCGGAAACCCTAAGGCCCTGAAACTCTAAAACCCTCAAACCCTAAAGACCCTAAAGACCCTAAAGACCCTAAAGACCCTAAAGACCCTCAAACCCTCAAACCCAAAAACCCTAAAACCCTAAACCCGTCCAACCACCGCACGAGCATCTTTGGAGCGCCTCCGCCACCCTCTCTCGGACATCGTCGGCCTTCAACCTGGGCCCGCGTAATGTTTAAGAGGGTTTGGGGTTTTAGGGTTGTAGCGTTTTAGGGTTTTAGGGGTTTAGGGTTGTAGGGTTTTAGGGATTTAGGGTTTTTAGGGTTTTGGGGTTTTAGGATTTAGGGTTTTTAGGGTTTTAGGGCTTTAGGGTGTTTTTTAGGGTTATAGGGTTTAGGGCTTTGCATGGGGGTTTTATGTATAGGGTTAAGAGGGTTTGGGGTTTTAGGGCTTTAGGGCTTTAGGGTTTTAGGGTTTTAGGTCCTTAACCCCTAAACCCCAAACCCGAACCCGAAACCTGCTCAGTTTGGGGCGGTGTCAGGTTTTTGGGGGTTTAAGTGTTAGAGTTATCGGATTTAGGGCTTTAAGGCGTAACCCTTAGGGGAAGACTTGTTGGAAGCCGGCAGCACAGGCAAGTGGCCAGGTCACCGGCGGGTCCCCGAGCGGCTCGGGGCGGGACAAGGGCGACACTTGACGGACCAACTGCCGCAGGCCGCCTCAGAGGAGGTCAATGCTCTTAGATATGGTCAATTCTCTACATTCTGGTCCCTTTTGAGATTGCCATTTTCAGGCGGCCCCTAACATTTGAGGTACCCTCAAAGAGACCCGGGAAAGACGGACGGCAAGAAGCCCAAATTGCCGGCCACGAGGCCGGGTATGTCGGTGACGGTGGCAAGGCGGGGGCAACCTGCCCCACGCCAGGCAGGGTGCTGGCTCTTCGCTTCCTTTGTCCACGCCTTCCCAAGGCTGCAAGGCTATGGGGCTTGACGTCCGGGCTCGGTGCAACACCCTGAAACCTGGGCGTGCTTAGGGTTGTGGGCATAGGGTTTAAGGATTTAGGGGTTCAGGGTTTGGGGTTTAGAGGGTTTAGGCTTGGACGGGTTTGGAATCTCCGGCCGCGGCCCTGGTGTCTTAAAGCTTCAACATTACATTTCAAGCTTCGGCATGAAAGGCAGCAGATCTAAAACCGCGGCCTACCCCTCAAACCCTGTTCACCCCTGAACCCTAAACCCTGAACCCTAAACCCTGAACCCTAAACCCTAAACCCTGAACCCGAAACCCTGAACCCGAAACCCTGAACCCTGAACCCTAAACCTGAAACCCCACCAAACCCTTCACAAACAGGTGCAAGCCCAGCCTTGAGTACGTCCAGCAAGTCGAAGAGGTTTCTCCTCGCCACCTGGGTTTGCTTGACCCCTAAACCCCTAAACCCCTAAACCCCTAAACCCCTAAACCCCTAAACCCCTAAACCCCTAAACCCCTAAACCCTAAACCCCTAAACCCCTAAACCCCTAAAAAACCCCTAAACCCCTAAACCCCCCTAAACCCCTAAACCCCTAAACCCCTAAACCCAAACCCCTAAACCCCTAAACCCCTAAACCCCTAAACCCCCTAACCCTAAAAACCCCTAAACCCCCTAACCCCCCCTAAACCCTAAACCCTAAACCCCTAAACCCCTAAACCCCTAAAACCTAAACCCCCCCCTAAACCCCTAACCCCCCTAACCCCCTAAACCCCTAACCCCTAAACCCTAAACCCTAACCTAACCCCTAAACCCAAACCCAAGCCTAAGTGAATGGGAGCTGAACCTCGGGGCTCCGTCTAACGTCCCTGGTGGAATTTGGGGGGGGGGGGGGGGGGGGTGGCGGGGGTGTAGAAGCTAAATGCGTATGGTTGACATAACACAGCATAACATTTGAAACCTTACAACCCTGCTCCACAAGGCCTGCTGCTTCAACTCCCTAAGCCCTAAACCCCAAACCCCGAACCCTCTGTCTGCTTCGATTCCATGCCACCGGCTGCGAAGCCAACAGAATGATCCAAAGACTTCCTCTCGCAAAGACGACCTGCAGGGGTGAGCCAGAAGCGAGCGAAGTGGGACCGAGGGCTTGGGGCTTTCAGGGTTTGGGTCTGGGGAGGAAGTGGCTGCAGAGGGGTTCAGGGTGCTTTCTTTTTCTGCAGAGGGATTCAGGGAGTTTTCTTTTTTGCTTAGGGCTTAAGGTTTCGGGCTTAGGGCTTGCAGCATATGTCGACTCGGAAGGCCGCAAACTCTTTCACTTTTTGGGCTCTAGGGCTGGGGGCTCACGGTTCTCAGAGGGTACCCCCTACTTGGGGAGACACCCGCATCTCTGAGTTACTGGGTCCCCTTTTAAGGGCTGAAAAACTCGGTTGGTCCCTCAAACAGGGAAAATAGAAGCTATCCCAAGGACCTACTAAGAAAAAAACAACGCCGCACCTGGTCGGCAGACAGGCCCAGCTGCGCCATCGCGTCGCAGATACGCCTTTCCAGCGCTGCCTGGGGCTCTTGTTCTTCCCTAAACCCTGGACCCTAAACCTTAAACCCTCTACCCTGAAGCCTAAACAGGCCCGAAACCATAGGTGAGCAACCCAATCCCGTTTAGGTTTTGGCGTTCAAGGTGAGTGCGTGAGTGCGTGAGCGAGCGAGTGAGTGAGTGAACTGGGAAACATGCCACCCGAACCTCCATGCAGCTCGGGTGGGATTTAGGCGCTTAGGGCAAGACAGCCAGCCCACTTCGTTTCCCCTTGTGATCCCTCACATCATGAGTTCCCCTACTACCCCCCTCTATACTACGCCCCCCACCCCCTAGCTTCCCCCCCATAAATAAGGCTATTTAGAACTTAGGGATAATTCAGCCGAATTCAGGTTGTTTAAGGGAGGAACCTGGTGGGGGTAGTATAGAGGGGGGTTAGTAGGCCCATGATCACAAGGGTACGAGGCTGGGGGCATTTGCTCGGAGACAGCTTGGGGTGCGGGGTGGCCGTCCTAATTAAACACGCACACATGCACCGGCAGCAAGACTAAAGAAAAAAACCAGTTCAGCTCATTCCCTCTTGTTTAGCGTTCAAGGTTTAGGGCTTATGAAGGCTTGTTGCTAAGAGGCAATCAAGTTGCCGTCGTGAAGGCATTGAATTCGATACTACGGCATATAACACCGATTATGGCAACTGCAGGTAAGCTGCCGGACACGTAAACTACCCTGAATCCGGGTGTAGGGAAACCCTAAATGCTAAACCCTTGACCCTTGACCCTAAACCCTAAACCCGAAACCCTAAACCCTAATCCAAGCTCGAAGTCCGGAACTACCGAACCCCAAGCCCACAAGCCAGTTCCGACCGTGGCCTTCACCTCAGCGGAACCACCGACATCTCCAGGGATGACAAAGGGATAGTAGAAGAGCCTTTCCTGGGCTCTTATGCAGGATGGGCTTCCTCAACCATCCTCAACCCTCGACCCTGAACCCTAAACCCTCAACCCTAAACCCTGAACCCTGAACCCTAAACCCTAAACCCTAAACCCTAAACCCTCCCCCCCTTTGAACCCAAAGGGAAAAAATCTGCGGGAATGCCTAGTTGCCGTCTTTGACGAAGGCACCTCTGCAACAGATGGTCGACGTTTGAGACCACAAAAGGTCAATGATATTCTGGATCTACAGTGATCTACATGCAGAACATACCTAGATTAGGGTGGACCCTAAATGCCAAAGACACAACGTGCCAAACCAGGCCCAGCCGGCTGTCTCAAGGTCGTAAAGATCTCTGAGGTTGAAGGATTCCGCATAGGTGCAAAGGTCGTCCACGAAGGCCTGCGCGAATCCTGCTCAGGGCCAGTGCTCTTGAAAGCCCTGAACCCGAAAACTCCACAAAAGCTTGAACCCAGAACCTTGAAGCCCGAAAACACCGATGAAACCCCACGCGTCCGCTGCAACTGTGACTATTTGGCTCTTGTCCCTAAACCCTAATCCCTAAACTCTGTTGCATTTTCGCTCACAAACCTGGGCCTGCCAGCTCCTCGTCCGAGTTTCGGTCCACGAAGTCCAGCATGCAACCCGCCATTGGCTCCAGGAAGCTCGGAAGCAGGCCCTTGACATCCAGCGGACTACCTGCCCAGGATTCGCATAATGTAGGGGCCTTCAGAATTAGAGCAGGGTTTTGAGGGGTTCTTATATTCTATTTCTACCGGGACCAGAAGGGAAAATTGTTCCGATCCCTATATTAGGGTTCAGGCCCTAGCTCCTGAGCCCTCCAACCCCTGAACCCCTAAACCCCAGACATAACCATACTACAATAACCCCTGAAAAACCTTTTCCTGAAAAACCTTTTCTAATTTCTAAGGCACATAAGCCCTAAACCCTAAACCCCTTAAACCCCAAAACCCCCTAAACCCAAAACCCTCTAAACCCAAAACCCCCTAAACCCTAAACCCCTTAAACCCCAAAACCCTCTAAACCCAAAACCCTCTAAACCCTAAACCCTCTAAACCCTAAACCCTCTCAACCCCCAAAACCACGATTCGGGCTCCTAAAGAATGAGCCCTGAACTTGGCCGCACTCAGGAGGGTAGCTAGAAATTAAACTTTTAGCGCTGCCTTAAAAAAGAAACCCAATAGACCCAAAAAGGCTAAAGATGTAAAGTTACAGTGAAGCACCACAAAGAGGGCAACCCTGAACACCCTAAACCCCAAACCCTCTTCCCTGAAAGCCCTAAGCCCTAATCCCTGAAAGCCCTAAGCCCGAAGCCCAAAACCCGCAACCCGAAACCAGAAACCCTCCTGAAACCCTAAACCCTAAACCCTAAACCCTAAACCCTAAATCCTAAACGAGCCCTGGAGGAGCATTTGTTTTTGGCGCCTTCGGGTGCCGGAAGGTTTGGAAGCTGCAGCTGCAACCACGCTGCCTGGGAGCTCCCGAGGCTGTGCCCAGAGCGTGGTTTAGGGTTTAGGGTTTAGGGTTTAGGGTTGAGGGTTGAGGGTTGAGGGTTGAGGGTTGAGGGTTGAGGGTTGAGGGTTGAGGGTTGAGGGTTTAGGGTTTAGGGTTTAGGGTTCAGGGTTCAGGGTTTTAGGGTCGAAACCCGGCTTAGGGTTTAGGGGTTTAGGGTTTAGGATTCTCGGGTGAATGGGTTTGAGGGCGTCGGTGCGTTCAAGGGGGCCCTAAACCCTAAACCCCTCAAGTCTGGTCTGGGGGCGACATCCTGCAGGCTTCGCGTCTGTCGGATGCAAAGCAGCCTTAGCTGCGTTCAGGGGTTATGGGTTAGGGATTCAGGGCTGTTTGGGTTTTTCATCGGAAGCACCCTTCCGCGTACGCCGAAAGTGCTATCGACGCTGGTCCAGAATCTCAGACATGAAGATGCTAAACTTGCAGCCTTTATTTTATGCTTCAATCCTCACCCTGAACTACTGTTTGCTGAAGAACCCCCAAGAAATAGTTCCTCCTTATCAGGGGAATATAGGGCTAATTACTTGCACAGTTTTCCTCTTTTTTTTTTGGGGGGGGGGGGGTTCTTAAGAAATAGCAGTTAACCACACGAGTCCCCTTAAACAGGGGGGGGGGGGTTCGGAGTGTAGAGTTGGGGCATGTTGGGGTTTGAACGCCCCATGGGGTGCAGGGTTCCTGAACCCCAAACCCTAAAACCTAAACCCCAAACCCTAAACCCTAAACCCCAAACCCCAAACCCTAAACCCTAAACCCCAAACCCCAAACCCTAAACCCCAAACCCCAAAGCTGCCAATCAGGTCTGAGCAGCTCATGCCGCGTGTGCAGCTGCTGTTGCGTGTCCGCCTCGCGCTGCGCAACCAACCTGCCAACCTCCGCCAGGCACCGGCGCGCGTCTTCGAAGCTGGCCTCCCAGAAGAGACCCGAAAAATTAGGGCTTAGGGTTTAGGGTTTAGGGTTGAGGGTTTAGGGTTTAGGGTAGAACACGCAAAGGCCGGAGCATCTGCATGACATTCTACACACGAAGCGTGCGAACGCAACATTTCTTAGCGCACAGTGCGGGAAACCCCATAAACTTGTGCACCTGTGAAATTAGAATGGGTATGAGGGGCAGCTTGCATTATCATCTTACAAGAGTCAGACGAGAGGGGCCCCCTGTGCCTCCCCCCACGTTGGGCAGACGGCTCGTCAAGACTACGAACCTTTGACACCGACATCCGACATCCCGCATTGAAAACTAAAGCCCCCAAACCCGAAACCCAATTACCTTGAAAACTAAAGCCCTCAGCCCCGAAGGCTCCACCGTCAACCCTAAACCCCAAATCCTAAACCCCAACCAACCCCGAAAGCCTGTTCCAGACACACAGGTCACTGCCGCAATCCTCTGGGGCTGAGGACTCCCCAGGCCAGCAGGTTCAGGTCTAGGGTCTAGGGTCTAGGGTCTAGGGTTTAGGGTTTAGGGTTTCGGGTTTAGGGTTCAGGTCTAGGGCTTGGGGTTTCTCAGGATTTGGGTTTAGGGGGCTAATGTAGAGGGTGTGTGCCTCGACACCCGAAAACGAGAAAGGCACCCTCAATGCTCCGAGCACGATGCAACTTGGCAGACCTGGTCGTTCGAGTCTTTGCCGTGTTCTCGTGCCTCATGCGGGCCGAGCACGATGCAACTTGCAACGGCCGTCAGGCAGAAACGTAGCACGACACATCACCCCCTTTGAGGCCTGATTGCATCTGTCCGTCAGGCCAGGCCATGGCTTTGCTGTCTACACCACAACCCTGGATGTTTGCTGCACGGGCTGCCTACATACGGGACATGTGCCGAGGTCGGCGGTGGCTGCACAGACCGTGCACGCGCAGAGATGCCCACAGGGTAGCAGGACATAGCTCGAGGGCCGTGCGAGACACAGGCAGCACATCTGTACTCGCGGGCAATCAACAGGCTCAGAGGGCGCCGTCAGCTCCAAGAAGGTCTGGACATCTTCCCGAGAAACCACGACCACGCCCTCTTCGCCCAGGCCATTCGCCTTGTCAACCACAAAGAGGCTCTTCCGCGTGCCCTCCTTTAAGGCGGTGACTGCATGAAGCACCTTGCGAGGATGTTGGCACATCGACCCAGCGGGGCGCTCCAGCACGTGTAGGCAGCTGTTGGCAAAGAAACACAGCCTCCCACCTTGGTACTCGGAGTCGTCGGACAGGGCAATCTGCACGGTGCCTGAGGCGTATGGGCCATCGCAGTGGAACTTGATGCACCCGTTGCTCGGTCCCCTCGTCATGCGCAGCGCAACCTTCGATGCACCGCGGCTTTGGGGCGTTCCCGGGATGGCCCTAAAGGCTGATTCCAGCTTCTTGAGAATCCCTGCGGCGTCGCCGGATGTGGCGGAGAGCAGGAGGATGAACTCTTCGTCCGGAAGGTGCATGCGCAGGTCAACCCTGGCACCGTCCGCCGCAGTATTTCGTCCCCACATGAAGTCAAGGAAGTCTTTCAGCAACTTGCAAACAGTAGGGTCCAGAATCCCCGCATCTCGCGTGAAGGCAAAGGTCGACCACGCGTCCGCATCTTCCTCCTCGAACTTCTCTCTCAAGTCTGCCAGGGGAAGCTCGGCTCGCTCGCGGTCTGCGTCCGAAAGCATCAGGTACTGGGAGAGAGCATCCTCTCCGCTGCCTGTGAAGGTGCTTATCATGCCCCTCAGTCGGAGAATCAGATGCAGCCTGTCACCACCTGAAATGTTGTACTCTGAAAGGGTGCGGCCATCTTCTAGCTGTCGCCCGGCGAAAATTATCCGCTGCTGATCGGGCGGGATGCCGTCAGCGTCGAAGATCCTTCCTTTCAGGTTCGCGACCGTGTCAGAGCCAAGCACTTTGAAGCTGAGGGTCTTGCCCGTGAGGGTCTGGATCGAGATCGTAAACTCCATGCTGCACGAGGCCCCCTCAACCCCAAACCCTAAACCCTAAACCCCAAACTCCAAACCCTAAACCCCAAACCCTAAACCCGAAAACCCTAAACCCTAAACCCTAAACCCTGAACCCCGAAACCCGGGCGCAGACAGCTTGAACCAGCAGCTCCCGGAGCAAGAGGGCTCGAGGGGCTGCCCTCGAGCTCCAATCATGTTTAGGGTGTAGGGTTTAGGGTTTAGGGTTTAGGGTTTAGGGTTTAGGTTTTAGGGTTTAGGGTTTAGGGTTTACAGGGTTTAGGGTTTAGGGTTTAGGGTTTAGGGTTTAGGGTTTAGGGTTTAGGGTTTAGGGTTTAGGGTTTAGGGTTTAGGGTTTAGGGTTTAGAGTTCGGGGTTGTTTTGGGCTTCGGGTGTAGAGGTTCAAAGGATCATAGGGGTCAGACCCTAAACCCTAAACCCGAAACCCTAAACCCTAAACCCGAGCCCTAAACCTCAATCTGAAACCCTGATCCCTGAAGCAAGGAAATAGGCCTCCAGCTCATGGCTTGCCATCCGCTCCAGGTGGCGCGCCAGGAAGATGGAGCGGCGAACGCGCCTGGCTTAGGGACCATAGAGCTGCAGATTTCAGGGCTTAGGGTTTAGGGTTGGGGTCACCCCTGCCCCCCCCCCCAAGACCCCTAAGTGCGAACGGTTTCGGTCCATCCTAAGGCGCCCAACCGCTGCGGCACAGCCCTGGAGCTCAAGAAAGCAGGCATTCAACAGCCGTGAGGTTCTGGCTCTTGGGGCTTAGGGTTTCTCAGTTTGCCGGACACCGCAACCCTAAACCCTAAACCCTAAACCCTAAACCCTAAACCCTAAACCCTAAACCCTAAACCCTAAACCCTAAACCCTAAACCCTAAACCCCAAACCCTAAACCCTAAACCCTAAACCCTAAACCCTCAACCCTAAACCCTAAACCCTGGCCTGAAAGTCTCGTCGGCCATGATGGGCCCAGGCTCCACGTAGCTCCGCGGAGGGCCCAGCAGAACTCGGCTGGGCTGCGCCGGCTGCGCCCAGTGGAGATCGACCTTTCCAAACGTCAGCTGCTCCAGGTCCTCCTTCCTGGGACTCATTCAAGGTGGTTTGAGGGTTTAGGGTTTAGGGTTTAGGGTTTAGGGTTTTTTTTAGCGTTTAGGGTTAGGGTTTAGGGTTTAAGGCTTAGGGGGCCCTACGAACATTAACTTCCTGTTGGCTTTGGAATTCTTAAGGGTGCTAGGGTCTGCAAAACGGAGCAAAGATGATGTTAAAGCTCCCTAAACCCTAGACCCTAAACCCTAAACCCTAAACCCTCAACCCCAGCTTCATCCCACGGAGGAGGCTGCTGAGCTCGGAGACCCCAAGCGACAGGTAGTACCGCAAGGCACAGGCCAGGTACCTTGGCCCCCAACGGCCCTCTGAGAAAGACTCCCAACATAAGATCCTCTTAAACCCAATGAAGGGTTTAGGAGTTTAGGGCTCGAAGCTCTTGGAAAAATATCCCAACACCCTACCTAGGCACTGATAGTCGTCGACCTCCTTGTCCTCCCCACACATCCATATGTCGTAGTACGCATTCTCGTCGCTGAGGGTCAAGCCCTGATCTGGCAGGTCTTCTGGCAGCTCGTAGCAGTATGAGCGGCACAGCGCCATAAATGTCACGACTTTGACATCTCTGAGCTCGGCCGCCTCTACGGCGAATAGAACCTCGAAGGGAGAAAGACCCTTTGTGCCGAGCTCGAACTCTGGGGGGCCTCTGCTCAATGTTGAAAAAAGACCCGTCTCTGCCCTGATCGGCGCTTGATCCGGAATCCCTTTGCGATACACACTAGAAACGCTCTGCGTTCTCCTGTTACGTCCTGACGGGTGTGGCGTCTTCCTGCATTTCAGGGATTCAGGCTGCCTACAACAGACACGATGTGGGTCGTTGGCCATGGGATGGGGGGGCCACAAGCCGCTCCGACCTCCTCCTCCACACACAGCCAAGTGGACGGCTCGTCGCTGTCTGGAGCATCTGCAGGCTCGAAGAGCGTGCCACAGTCAGCATGGTGGCCTTTTCCCGCCACAAACACCAACAGCTTCGATCTCTTCAGTCCATCGTCCCAGTAGGAGCCGTCCTTTGAGAACATGAACCCAGGAACCCAAGACCCAAAACCCAAAGCCCAAACCCTAAACCCAAAACCCAGAACCCTAACCCCAAACCCCAAACCCGAAACCCCAAACCCCAAAGCCTAAACCCCAAATCCCAACCCCCAAACCTAAACCCCAAACCCTATAAACCCTAACCCCAAATCCTCAACCCCCAACTACTAAACGAGTAAACCAGGGCTCCCTCAGTCGCCCTGCAGCCAGCCGGAAAGCCTCGCGAATCGCGTCCTTGGCCCCCCCAACGCAGTCGATCGGGTCGCTGCAAAGCCCATACCTGGGTTTAGGGTTTAGGGGTTAAGGGCAAGACCTGTCTAGGTTTGGGGCGCAGGGATTGAGGTCTAGGGGTTCAGGTTCAGGGCTTAGGAGGGCGCCTGCTTCGTCAGAATGGGCATTCAGGGTCGCTAGACCCAAGAGTAACCTAGGAATAAACAAGGGCCTCTTTTTCGGTTTAAAGCGGTTTATGCGGGAACCTAAACCCCAAAAAAGGGGAATGAGGGCCTATTCTGGTCCTAGCCAAAAGTGCTTGTGGACTATGTCCAAGACAGCACGGCCTTCAGCTTCCGCATGCTCGACACCCCGCTTCAGTCGATTGGCAGCAACAACGACCACGACCCAGGAGTCTGCCATGGTGGGAAGAGACACAGACCCACTGTCACTGCCGCATTCGCACCACCCGCGCTCTAAGCCCTAAAGACGACCACCAGCAACTACATGCGACTCAACCTAAAAAATGGCCGCCGAGAGCTGCGATCACTGCATGACTGCGCCTACTGGCCAACACATGCCAACTCCAAATACAGAATGATGATCCCTATTCCTTTTTCGAGTCTCTCAGCACCTGCAGCGTAGCTCCTTCCCTCGTTTGTCAGGGATGCCGCTGCGACTTCTAAGAAGCAATGATCCCCTTAAAATGGGGGAACGGCCCACGTTCAGTGGACTCAGTGGACTGAGCCTGTCTTCATCCTCAAGGGTTGAAGAAGCCGCTGATGTTGGCGAACAAGGATGCAATGCCAAACACAGTAATTCCGATAATGTAGGTGTCCGGAGTCATGTCGCCCAGTGCGCCATCAGCGCCACCTCGTGCCTCCATCTGAACTGCTGGCGCGCGGAGAGACTTGCTTGCAGGTGCTGGAGTTGTGCCCACGAAGCAAAGCATCGCAGAGCAGCCAAGGGCCAACACCAAGAAGGCGAGCAAAGAGCTGGAGCGGGCCATTGCAAATCTTGGGAAAGCTGGCACAGGAGAAGGAGCGACCACCAACAACTATATGCGGCTTAAGCTGAAAGTAGCCGACGCGTGGGCATGCCCGTAGCTGCTGCGATCACTGCATGACTGCGCCTACTGGCCAACACATGCCAACTCCAAGTACAGAATGATGATCCCTATGCCTTTTTCGAGTCGCTCAGCACGCCTGCAGCGTAGCTCCTTCCCTCGTTTGTCAGGGATGCCGCTGCGACTTCTAAGAAGCAATGATCCCCTTAAAATGTGGGAACGGCCCACGTTCAGTGGACTCAGTGGACTGAGCCTGTCTTCATCCTCAAGGGTTGAAGAAGCCGCTGATGTTGGCGAACAAGGATGCAATGCCAAACACAGTAATTCCGATAATGTAGGTGTCCGGAGTCATGTCGCCCAGTGCGCCGTCAGCGCCACCTCGTGCCTCCATCTGAACTGCTGGCGCGCGGAGAGACTTGCTTGCAGGTGCTGGAGTTGTGCCCACGAAGCAAAGCATCGCAGAGCAGCCAAGGGCCAACACCAAGAAGGCGAGCAAAGAGCTGGAGCGGGCCATTGCAAATCTTGGGAAAGCTGGCACAGGAGAAGGAGCGACCACCAACAACTATATGCGGCTTAAGCTGAAAGTAGCCGACGCGTGGGCATGCCTGTAGCTGCTGCGATCACTGCATGACTGCGTCTACTGGCCAACACGTGCCAACTCCAAGTACAGAATGATGATCCCTATTATGCCTTTTTCGAGTCTCTCAGCACGCCTGCAGCGTAGCTCCTTCCCTCGTTTGTCAGGGACGCCGCTGCGACTTCTAAGAAGCAATGATCCCCTTAAAATGGGGGAACGGCCCACGTTCAGTGGACTGAGCCTGTCTTCATCCTCAAGGGTTGAAGAAGCCGCTGATGTTGGCGAACAAGGATGCAATGCCAAACACAGTAATTCCGATAATGTAGGTGTCCGGAGTCATGTCGCCCAGTGCGCCGTCAGCGCCACCTCGTGCCTCCATCTGAACTGCTGGCGCGCGGAGAGACTTGCTTGCAGGTGCGGGAGTTGTGCCCACGAAGCAAAGCATCGCAGAGCAGCCAAGGGCCAACACCAAGAAGGCGAGCAAAGAGCTGGAGCGGGCCATTGCAAATCTTGGGAAAGCTGGCACAGGAGAAGGAGCGACCACCAACAACTATATGCGGCTCAAGCTGAAAGTGGCCGACGCGTGGGCATGCCCGTAGCTGCTGCGATCACTGCATGACTGGGCCTACTGGCCAACACATGCCAACTCCAAGTACAGAATGATGATCCCTATTATGCCTTTTTCGAGTCTCTCAGCATGCCTGCAGCGTAGCTCCTTCCCTCGTTTGTCAGGGATGCCGCTGCGACTTCTAAGAAGCAATGATCCCCTTAAAATGGGGGAGCGGCCCACGTTCAGTGGACTCAGTGGACTGAGCCTGTCTTCATCCTCAAGGGTTGAAGAAGCCGCTGATGTTGGCGAACAAGGATGCAATGCCAAACACAGTAATTCCGATAATGTAGGTGTCCGGAGTCATGTCGCCCAGTGCGCCGTCAGCGCCACCTCGTGCCTCCATCTGAACTGCCGGCGCGCGGAGAGACTTGCTTGCAGGTGCTGGAGTTGTGCCCACGAAGCAAAGCATCGCAGAGCAGCCAAGGGCCAACACCAAGAAGGCGAGCAAAGAGCTGGAGCGGGCCATTGCAAATCTTGGGAAAGCTGGCACAGGAGAAGGAGCGACCACCAACAACTATATGCGGCTCAAGCTGAAAGTGGCCGACGCGTGGGCATGCCCGTAGCTGCTGCGATCACTGCATGACTGCGCCTACTGGCCAACACATGCCAACTCCAAGTACAGAATGATGATCCCTATTATGCCTTTTTCGAGTCTCTCAGCACGCCTGCAGCGTAGCTCCTTCCCTCGTTTGTCAGGGACGCTGCTGCGACTTCTAAGAAGCCATGATCCCCTTAAAATGGGGGAACGGCCCACGTTCAGTGGACTGAGCCTGTCTTCATCCTCAAGGGTTGAAGAAGCCGCTGATGTTGGCGAACAAGGATGCAATGCCAAACACAGTAATTCCGATAATGTAGGTGTCCGGAGTCATGTCGCCCAGTGCGCCATCAGCGCCACCTCGTGCCTCCATCTGAACTGCTGGCGCGCGGAGAGACTTGCTTGCAGGTGCTGGAGTTGTGCCCACGAAGCAAAGCATCGCAGAGCAGCCAAGGGCCAACACCAAGAAGGCGAGCAAAGAGCTGGAGCGGGCCATTGCAAATCTTGGGAAAGCTGGCACAGGAGAAGGAGCGACCACCAACAACTATATGCGGCTCAAGCTGAAAGTGGCCGACGCGTGGGCATGCCCGTAGCTGCTGCGATCACTGCATGACTGCGCCTACTGGCCAACACATGCCAACTCCAAGTACAGAATGATGATCCCTATTATGCCTTTTTCGAGTCTCTCAGCACGCCTGCAGCGTAGCTCCTTCCCTCGTTTGTCAGGGATGCCGCTGCGACTTCTAAGAAGCAATGATCCCCTTAAAAATGGGAACGGCCCACTTTCAGTGGACTGAGCCTGTCTTCATCCTCAAGGGTTGAAGAAGCCGCTGATGTTGGCGAACAAGGATGCAATGCCAAAGACAGTGATTCCGATGATGTACGTGTCGGAGTCATGTCGCCCAGTGCGCCGTCAGCGCCACCTCGTGCCTCCATCTGAACTGCTGGCGCGCGGAGAGACTTGCTTGCAGGTGCTGGAGTTGTGCCCACGAAGCAAAGCATCGCAGAGCAGCCAAGGGCCAACACCAAGAAGGCGAGCAGAGAGCTGGAGCGGGCCATTGCAAGTCTTGGGAAAGCTGGCACAGGAGGACAGGAGCGACCACCAACAACTATATGCGGCTCAAGCTGAAAGTGGCCGCCGAGTGGGCATGCCCGCAGCTGCTGCGATCACTGCATGACTGCTACTGGCCAACACCAAACACAGAATGATGATCCCTATTATGCCTTTTTCGAGTCTCTCAGCACCTGCAGCGTAGCTCCTTCCCTCGTTTGTCAGGGATGCCGCGCGACTTAAGAAGCAATGATCCCCTAAAATGGGGGAACGGCCCACTTTCAGTGGACTGAGCTGTCTCATCCTCAAGGGTTGAAGAAGCCGCTGATGTTGGCGAACAAGGATGCAATGCCAAACACAGTAATTCCGATATGTAGGTGTCCGGAGTCATGTCGCCCAGTGCGCCGTCAGCGCCACCTCGTGCCTCCATCTGAACTGCTGGCGCGCGGAGGACTTGCTTGCAGGTGCTGGAGTTGTGCCCACGAAGCAAAGCATCGCAGAGCAGCCAAGGGCCAACACCAAGAAGGCGAGCAAAGAGCTGGAGCGGGCCATTGCAAATCTTGGGAAAGCTGGCACAGGAGAAGGAGCGACCACCAACAACTATATGCGGCTCAAGCTGAAAGTGGCCGACGCGTGGGCATGCCCGTAGCTGCTGCGATCACTGCATGACTGCGCCTACTGGCCAACACATGCCAACTCCAAGTACAGAATGATGATCCCTATTATGCCTTTTTCGAGTCTCTCAGCACCTGCAGCGTAGCTCCTTCCCTCGTTTGTCAGGGATGCCGCTGCGACTTCTAAGAAGCAATGATCCCCTTAAAATGGGGGAACGGCCCACTTTCAGTGGACTGAGCCTGTCTTCATCCTCAAGGGTTGAAGAAGCCGCTGATGTTGGCGAACAAGGATGCAATGCCAAACACAGTAATTCCGATAATGTAGGTGTCCGGAGTCATGTCGCCCAGTGCGCCGTCAGCGCCACCTCGTGCCTCCATCTGAACTGCTGGCGCGCGGAGAGACTTGCTTGCAGGTGCTGGAGTTGTGCCCACGAAGCAAAGCATCGCAGAGCAGCCAAGGGCCAACACCAAGAAGGCGAGCAAAGAGCTGGAGCGGGCCATTGCAAATCTTGGGAAAGCTGGCACAGGAGAAGGAGCGACCACCAACAACTATATGCGGCTCAAGCTGAAAGTGGCCGACGCGTGGGCATGCCCGTAGCTGCTGCGATCACTGCATGACTGCGCCTACTGGCCAACACATGCCAACTCCAAGTACAGAATGATGATCCCTATTATGCCTTTTTCGAGTCTCTCAGCACCTGCAGCGTAGCTCCTTCCCTCGTTTGTCAGGGATGCCGCTGCGACTTCTAAGAAGCAATGATCCCCTTAAAATGGGGGAACGGCCCACTTTCAGTGGACTGAGCCTGTCTTCATCCTCAGGGGTTGAAGAAGCCGCTGATGTTGGCGAACAAGGATGCAATGCCAAACACAGTAATTCCGATGATGTAGGTGTCCGGAGTCATGTCGCCCAGTGCGCCGTCAGCGCCACCTCGTGCCTCCATCTGAACTGCTGGCGCGCGGAGAGACTTGCTTGCAGGTGCTGGAGTTGTGCCCACGAAGCAAAGCATCGCAGAGCAGCCAAGGGCCAACACCAAGAAGGCGAGCAAAGAGCTGGAGCGGGCCATTGCAAATCTTGGGAAAGCTGGCACAGGAGAAGGAGCGACCACCAACAACTATATGCGGCTCAAGCTGAAAGTGGCCGACGCGTGGGCATGCCCGTAGCTGCTGCGATCACTGCATGACTGCGCCTACTGGCCAACACATGCCAACTCCAAGTACAGAATGATGATCCCTATTATGCCTTTTTCGAGTCTCTCAGCACGCCTGCAGCGTAGCTCCTTCCCTCGTTTGTCAGGGATGCCGCTGCGACTTCTAAGAAGCAATGATCCCCTTAAAATGGGGGAACGGCCCACTTTCAGTGGACTGAGCCTGTCTTCATCCTCAGGGGTTGAAGAAGCCGCTGATGTTGGCGAACAAGGATGCAATGCCAAACACAGTAATTCCGATGATGTAGGTGTCCGGAGTCATGTCGCCCAGTGCGCCGTCAGCGCCACCTCGTGCCTCCATCTGAACTGCTGGCGCGCGGAGAGACTTGCTTGCAGGTGCTGGAGTTGTGCCCACGAAGCAAAGCATCGCAGAGCAGCCAAGGGCCAACACCAAGAAGGCGAGCAAAGAGCTGGAGCGGGCCATTGCAAATCTTGGGAAAGCTGGCACAGGAGAAGGAGCGACCACCAACAACTATATGCGGCTCAAGCTGAAAGTGGCCGACGCGTGGGCATGCCCGTAGCTGCTGCGATCACTGCATGACTGCGCCTACTGGCCAACACATGCCAACTCCAAGTACAGAATGATGATCCCTATTATGCCTTTTTCGAGTCTCTCAGCACGCCTGCAGCGTAGCTCCTTCCCTCGTTTGTCAGGGATGCCGCTGCGACTTCTAAGAAGCAATGATCCCCTTAAAATGGGGGAACGGCCCACGTTCAGTGGACTGAGCCTGTCTTCATCCTCAAGGGTTGAAGAAGCCGCTGATGTTGGCGAACAAGGATGCAATGCCAAACACAGTAATTCCGATAATGTAGGTGTCCGGAGTCATGTCGCCCAGTGCGCCGTCAGCGCCACCTCGTGCCTCCATCTGAACTGCTGGCGCGCGGAGAGACTTGCTTGCAGGTGCTGGAGTTGTGCCCACGAAGCAAAGCATCGCAGAGCAGCCAAGGGCCAACACCAAGAAGGCGAGCAAAGAGCTGGAGCGGGCCATTGCAAATCTTGGGAAAGCTGGCACAGGAGAAGGAGCGACCACCAACAACTATATGCGGCTCAAGCTGAAAGTGGCCGACGCGTGGGCATGCCCCGTAGCTGCTGCGATCACTGCATGACTGCGCCTACTGGCCAACACATGCCAACTCCAAGTACAGAATGATGATCCCTATTATGCCTTTTTCGAGTCTCTCAGCACCTGCAGCGTAGCTCCTTCCCTCGTTTGTCAGGGATGCCGCTGCGACTTCTAAGAAGCAATGATCCCCTTAAAATGGGGGAACGGCCCACTTTCAGTGGACTGAGCCTGTCTTCATCCTCAGGGGTTGAAGAAGCCGCTGATGTTGGCGAACAAGGATGCAATGCCAAACACAGTAATTCCGATGATGTAGGTGTCCGGAGTCATGTCGCCCAGTGCGCCGTCAGCGCCACCTCGTGCCTCCATCTGAACTGCTGGCGCGCGGAGAGACTTGCTTGCAGGTGCTGGAGTTGTGCCCACGAAGCAAAGCATCGCAGAGCAGCCAAGGGCCAACACCAAGAAGGCGAGCAAAGAGCTGGAGCGGGCCATTGCAAATCTTGGGAAAGCTGGCACAGGAGAAGGAGCGACCACCAACAACTATATGCGGCTCAAGCTGAAAGTGGCCGACGCGTGGGCATGCCCGTAGCTGCTGCGATCACTGCATGACTGCGCCTACTGGCCAACACATGCCAACTCCAAGTACAGAATGATGATCCCTATTATGCCTTTTTCGAGTCTCTCAGCACCTGCAGCGTAGCTCCTTCCCTCGTTTGTCAGGGATGCCGCTGCGACTTCTAAGAAGCAATGTTCCCCTTAAAATGGGGGAGCGGCCCACTTTCAGTGGACTGAGCCTGTCTTCATCCTCAAGGGTTGAAGAAGCCGCTGATGTTGGCGAACAAGGATGCAATGCCAAACACAGTAATTCCGATAATGTAGGTGTCCGGAGTCATGTCGCCCAGTGCGCCGTCAGCGCCACCTCGTGCCTCCATCTGAACTGCTGGCGCGCGGAGAGACTTGCCTGCAGGTGCTGGAGTTGTGCCCACGAAGCAAAGCATCGCAGAGCAGCCAAGGGCCAACACCAAGAAGGCGAGCAAAGAGCTGGAGCGGGCCATTGCAAATCTTGGGAAAGCTGGCACAGGAGAAGGAGCGACCACCAACAACTATATGCGGCTCAAGCTGAAAGTGGCCGACGCGTGGGCATGCCCCGTAGCTGCTGCGATCACTGCATGACTGCGCCTACTGGCCAACACCAAATACAGCATGAAGTTGACTCTTCGAGCCTTTTGGGACGCCTGCAGCAGAGCTGTTTCCGTCCCCTGCGCCAGAAGAGCTCAAGCCTTGGCGCTTGCGGATTTTGGAGGTCTTGAGGGTTTAAAGGTCTTGAAGATCACGTGCCCTGAACCCAGCAACCCCGAAACAGAAGTGAAGCTGAGCAGGAACCTGGGAAAGGGGAAATGATAGGAAGAAAGATGCAACGACAGAGAGGCAGGGTCTTGGGGCTTCGGATGTTCCTGGGGTAAGTTTGGAACCCAAACCCCAAGCCCTCGTTGGGATTGCGGGGGGGTCTGGGCCCAGATCTTCCAAGACCCCTTAATTAAGGAATATACCCCTCACCTATACTCAGGATCCTTATCAGGGATACACCCCTCATTTATACTCAGGATCCTTATTCTGAATTGAGGTTAACATTCCTTTAGTTAGGGGGTTTTGGGAAGATCTGGGTACCCATAAACCCTAAACCCTAAACCCTAAACCCCAAACCCCAAACCCTAAGCTTGAGAGGTTCGGCCTCCTGCCCGCCGACCGCCAGATTCAGCTCATCGAGCCTGGCGCTGTCAGAGCCAGGAAAAGGGAAAAGGGAAAAGGGGTTTAGGGTTGTTAGGGTTTATGGTTTAGGGTTTAGCATCAGGGTTCAGGAGTTTAAGGGTTTAGCAAAGCTTGAGTATAGGTTTTTCACGTGGGAAGTTACCAGTAGGGCTAGAACTACGTCAGATTCAGCTGTCACAAACCCCAAACCCTAAACCGAACAACCCTAAACCCTAAACCCTGAACCCTAAACCCTAAACCCTCTCCCCCTAAACCCCTAAACTCCTGGACTCCAAATCCCGAACCGGGCCGTGCAATGAAGGCCGCCAAGACAAACTTCCTCTGCTGCTGCTCCCACGATTTAGGGCTTTCAGGGCTTTTTCGGGTTTTGTAAGGCTGTTGAGCTTGAACCCTAAACCCTAAACCCTAAACCCTAGTGGGGTTTGGGTGGCGGGGCTCGGGGGTGATGGGATTCACGGATATAGGGTTTTTTGCAGGGATATCTAGGGATATCCTAAGCCCTAAGCCCCAAACCCTCAGCCCTAAAGCCCTGAAGCCCTAAACCCCAAAATCCCAACCCCCAGACCCTCACCGCAGCTCAAGACCCCAAACCCAAACCGGAGCTGAAGTGGGATTCAGGGCTGCGGGAGGCCCGAACCCGGCTTTTAGAGATTCGAGGGGTTTCGAGGGGTTTCGGGTTTAGAGTTTCGGGTTTAGGGTTTAGGGTTTAGGGTTTAGGGTTTAGGGTTGGTCTAAGGGTTGTTGGCTGAGGGTGTCGGTGTGGCGGGCTTTGCGCACTCAGGTTCAGGGAACCCAGGACGATTGCGCCCAGCAGTCCACAGGCCGGGCTTGCGAGCATGTCATGTGCCACCAGCCGGATGGTAGAACCACCATCTGCGCCCAGGGGCAGATGTTTGGGGCGGCATTTTGGGGCCTGCAGTAAGGTTTTTAGGGGGTGCTTGATAGGAGGTGATAAAGGGCACTTCATGTGTTCTGTTGAGCTGGAGGCTTCAGTACTTCTCGCGAATCCAAGAGTCGCGGTGCCCCAAACCCAAAACCCCAACCCGAAGCCCAACACAAGCAAGCCCTTAAACCCTGAACCCTGCAGTCCCCCCAAACCCTCCGCAACTCCGTAAACCCACACCCACAACCCCAACCCTCCGGACCCGTGGAGCCCTAAACAACACTTACATTCCCCCGCTGCTCTAGGTGGCTTTAATCACCCAGAACAAAGGTAACCCAACGCCAATCCCTAAAAACCCAAAACCCCGAAACCCCAAAACCCCAAAACCCTAAAACCCCAAACCCCAAAAACCCAAACCTAAACCCCAAACCCCCAAACTCCCCAAACCCAACCCAAACCCCCAAACCCCTAAACCCTAAAGCCCAGGTCTCGGCCGCCCCGCTTCGCCCGACTGCTGCACGCAGCGGCGGGTGCCAGGCGGCGCGCGGGCCTTGCCGAGGTTTGGGGTTTGGGGTGTAGGGCCCTAAACCCTAAACCCTAAACCCTAAACCCTAAACCCTAAACCCTAAACCCTAAACCCTAAACCCTACTTCTAGTTCGCGCGCTTTAGGGGGACGGGATCGGGACTCCTGGCCTCGTCCAAGAGCCAGGCGCAAGGCCAGCCGCCCTCCTCCCTGTCCATGGCCTGGCTCTCTTAAGCTTAGGGTTTAGGGTATCAGGTTTAGGGTTTGGTTTAGGAGTTCAGGCTTCAGGGTTTAGGGGCGAAATAAGACCAATGATTGTTCAGGGTTTGGGGTTTTCTGGTGTTTGGGGGTTTGGGGGGGTTTGGGGTGCCAGGGGGCTGAAACCCCAGTCGTATCGTAACCCCAACCCCCCCCGGAAGGGCCATGATTTTGATATTAGAACGCCAAAACCCGCACCCCGACGCGAAGCGCCCGTTTTCTTCATTCCGACATCTGGGTCAGCGGCCTGGCCTTAAACCTTAGGCATTAAACCCTGGCCTTGTACGGGAAAACGGGGCGCCCCTCCGAGTTGCTCTCTGCGGGCTCGGCAGACGGGGGAGCCGCCCACCAGACCTGCGTGGATTCGGGGGTTTCGGGGTGTTAGGGGGGTTTCGGGGGGGGTTTAGGAGGTTTAGGGGGTTTAGGGTAAGGGGTTTCGGTGAGGGGGGAGGTTTTGGGGAGGTTTAGAGGCTGTTGGGCTTTAGGGTTTGGGAGGTTGGGGGTTAGGGTTTAGAGGTTTATTGAGGGCTCACGGTTTACGGTGCAACGGGATGAGGAAGCCGAGTGGAGTCATTGAGCTGTCTTCCTTGGAGGGGAGGTCGGAGGATGCCGAGCCCCTCAAAGCGCCTACTGGAAGGATCACGGAACTTCTGAGTAGAGTAACTGAATTTGTTGAAGATCGTTCATCAAAAAGGGTTGACGGCTCGCAGCCTTTCACGTCTAAGGGCTTGGGCGAGGCCTGAAAACTCTTCAAACCTCTCAACGAACACGTGTCCGGCCTTTCGCCCGATGAGCGAGACCAGCCATGCCTCTTTGTGCCGATGCATACCTCTCGGCTACAAGACTGCACACCCTTCCTGAGATTTTAGGGGCCAACCCCTGCACCCCCTCCCCACCCCCCAGGGCAGGGGAGGGGTGTGTACAAGATTTGAATTTGGCAGGGCTTTCAAGTTTCAGGGCGCCCTCGGCCGAACTGCCCCCAAAATCACGCGGCACAAATACTTTCAAACAAAAGAAGTCGGGGTAAACGCGCGCCAGTCTGCAGACGGCGACACGCCATGGTCAACAAGGCTGAAAATTGGTGTGCTGCACATGCAGTGGTCGGATAGCAACTCCACTCATCCACTTTCAACGCCGAAAACGATGAGTTGGCTGGGGTCCGCGCTCTCTTGCAGACTAAACTCGCCCTGAACCGGACCCGCATTATAAAGGCTAACTTTCACGGCCCATCACAAAAAGATACAAAAAGTGACCAGCAAACATACGCTCCAAAACGGGCTAGCAACCCTGCTTTGTTGCGAGCTCAGAGGGCTGCAAAGCCGCAAACTGCTTACTGTTGGCTAGTCGGGAAGGAGGGAATGAGGTGCCCAATATCATCCCTTAAAGGCTATATGAGGTACCCGATATGATCCCTTAAAGGGTATATTTCGGGACTCTGTAGGGTACCCCATTCCCTCAGTCCCTACTAACCAACAGTAAGACTAAGAGCCGCTCCATGGCCAGCAGCTAAGCCGTCCATGGCAAAGATCCTCAGGCTGCGAAGTGCCGTCGGCTTTCTGGTTTAGGGTCTAGGGTTTAGGGCTTAGGGCTTAGGGTTTAGGGTTTAGGGTTTAGGGTTTAGGGTTTCGGGTTTAGGGTTTAGGGTTAGGGTTTAGGGTTTAGAGTTCCGTGTCTGCATCTCATCTGGGTGGTTGTCGAAGTTCTGATCCCTCTTGGGGTACCCTAAATAGAAGGTGCCGTATTCTAACAGGCCAAAAAGATTGGACAACCACCCATGTGGTAGACTGTACAGCTAGTAGGCAAGGTATCTACCAATGAACAATTAAGTAGAAGCCGTTGCTTTCCGTATAAGTTTTGAGGTCTGTGGCTTCGGGCCTAATGCCGAAACAGCAAACCATAAAACCCCGAATACTGAAGCCCTTCGGGACTACAACCTTTCAAGGTACTCAACACGGACACGAACACGAACACAAACACAAATGCAAACACAAACGCAAGCACGCAGAGACAGAGACACGGACAGAGACACAGACAGAGACAGAGACAGAGACGGAGACCGAGACCGAGACAGAGACAGGACATACAGACAGCCCTGAACCCTGCTTGGAGGTTGAGGGTACTGCTATAAGCGTATTCAGGGTACTCACTTCCCCACTTGTGACTGCCCAGAACCCTATACCCTAAACCTCCAAGTACCCCCAATTAGGGTTTAGGGTTTAGGGTTTAGGGTTTAGGGCTTCAAGAAGCTCTACTGCGCCAGGCCACCGCAAGGGCGTTTTCAACGGCGCCGGTGGGGCGTAGACCTCGGCCATGGCCTCCATGACGATTTGGTCACTTCTCAAAAGGGTTTAGGGTTTAGGGTGTGGGGTTTCAGGTTTCAGGGTTTAGGGTGGAACGGGTTTTAGGGCTTCAGGGCCCAGAGTGCACGGATTGGGCTGTAAGGTTCAGGGTCGGAGCGGCCTAACTTCTGTCCTTCTACACACCCGATGGCCGAGCCCTAACCCTAAAGCCCTGAACCGTAAACCCTGCGCAACGAAGTCGCACTGTGTCTTCAGTACCACTTCTTCTCCATGACACATCATGGACTGTCCACTCTGGGAAGTCGCAACAACATTCTCAGACGCAAACCCTGAACAAACTCAGATGTGGGTTGATAAAGAAATCACCATCTCACTCGATGAAGCTTTCAATATCCAACAAGGATCCCGCTCCAACAAAACCAAGGAACAGATTTCTGAACCAGCGTACAACCTGAAAACCCCCTAACCCCTAAACCCCAAACCAAGGCCCCCAAAGGGCCTCGTCGAAAAACTTCCGCCGCCGCGTTCGGCGATCCGAAGCAGACTGTGCTAAGGGGGGTTTCGGGTGTAGAGGGTTTAGGCTTGCACACTTTGCACTTCAAAGAGTACTGGGGTTTAGGGTTTACGGTTTAGGGCTTAGGGTTTAGGGCTTAGGGTTTAGGGTCTAGGGGGCTTAAAGGGCGCAAGGACGACACCTTGGTCTAGGGCCTGGGCGAAGTGACCAACCGTTTTAGCTTCGGCGTCTAGCATAGCCCTGATCCGCCAAACCCCTATACCCCAAACCTCTAAGCCTAATTAAACTCCTCTGAGCTCGTTCAGTCCCCTGCTAAGAACCATTCGAAGGATAGACGCCCTAAACCCTAAACCCCAAGCCCTAAACCCTAAACTCTGCCCAACGGTCACTACTAAGACCGAAGAAGCAAAGCCACAGTCCTGAATTTTGCGGGGGGGGGTCTCCCAGGGAAGAGTGATGCAGGGTTTAGGGTTTAGGGCTTAGGGTTTAGGGTTTAGGGTTTAGGGTTTAGGGTTTAGGGTTTCGGGTTTAGGGTTTAGGGTTTGGGGCTTAGGGCTTAGGGTTTAGGGTTTAGTGTTTAGGGTTTCGGGTTTCGGGTTTAGGGTTTAGGGTTTAGTTGTTCGGGTTTAGGGTTTAGGGTTCAGGGTCGAGGGGCTTAAGAGGGTGGAGGAACAAAATAAACACACACACACACACACACACTGGCGAACCTTTTTGGGGTCTGCTTCAGGAGGCCTCTAGAAATTTGGGCTTAGGGTTTTAGGGTTTAGGGTTGGAGGCCAGAACGGCCCCCAAGCTTCGCGAAATTCTGTCAACTGAACATTGCGCCTCTGCACGAAACCCGAAACCCGAAACTCTTCCAGTCGATTCTTTCACTCGTACACTGCACACGCAACACGGGGGCGGGGTGTTCCGAACTAGTCCGCCATTGAAGGCTCCTTGTCATCACAGCAGGACTCCCCCCAGAAGAACCCGAGTACCCAAGATCCTATACACTGAACTCTTGAACCCCTAAACTCTTCAACACTCATCAGACCCTAAACCCTAAACCCTAAACCCTAAACCCTAAACCCTAAACCTTAAACCCGCATTGTTTCCTCTTCGCGAAGCCGCCACGGAAGGGGTTCAGAGCCTGGCTTGCACCGGCGCGTCCGCCGCAGTGACTTCGTAGTCCTCCCGGAGGCCCGGTGCATTGTAGAGGCCTGGGTGTCGGGCTTAGCTCTTCCGCAAGGGGATTTAGGTTTAGGCCTATAGGCTTTCGGGTTTTTGAGGGATTACAAAAAGGGAATCCGGTCCTAAAAGACCGAGGCATCCTGCACCTCCAGACGAAAACTTGAAGAAAACACCACCCACCCACCCCCCAGACCCTAAACCCTAAACCCTAAACCCCTAACCCCTAACCCCTAAACCCTAAACCCTAAACCCTAAACCCTAAACCCTAAACTGCAACTGCGAGGCATGTAAAGAAGTCGTACGTCGTACGAGGCCACAGGGCAATGATATCCCCAGTCTCTGCCTGATACCAGCTGCTGCATCTGCTCCACACCTTGCGCAGGGCTGCAGAATTGTGGTTGAGGGTTCAGGGCTCAGGCCCTAAACCCTAAACCCTAAACCCTAAACCCTAAACCCTAAACATCCCAGGGCTTGGGACTAATGACTAAGAGCGCCACCCCTTATGCTCACCCCTCCATGTTCGACACCTGACTTCAGCACCTCTGAGAGCTCGGAGTGGGGCCCAGTCGGGCATCTCCACAAAATAGGGGTTTAGGGTTTGGGGTTTGGGATGGTTTGGGGTTTCGGGGGTTTGGGGTTTCGGGGGTTTGGGGTTTAGGGTTTCGGGGTTTAGGCTTCAGGGTTTAGGGTTTAGGGTTTATCCCCCCCCCCCAATACCATGAACGTGATGTCTCGGAACCTTGAGTGGGGGAGGCAGTTGAACCGGGCGCGCCTTGTCTGTAAACTGCTCCTGCACCCAGCGATTGTAATCCTGAAGCACCCTCGGCTTCACGGCAAAAGAGTCGATGTCGTGGTCCAGAGCTTCCTTCAAAAGCCGTAGGGCATAGTCTGCCTGGGCCTCCGCCATAAGCAAAACCGAGTTGTGGCCCAAGACTGAGTTTGGCCCAAGAATCACAAAGGTATTCGGGAGATGTTGCATGGAGGTGCCAAGATAGGCCTGGTGCCCCTGCCGCCAGGCGGAATTTCCGGTCCAGGAAAATCCCCCAGTGCCGACAAGCTGCACATCCTCCCCAACGGACCCGATATCGAAGCCGGTTCCGAAGATCAGTATGTCTGCCTGGTGCTTGGTGCCCAGTGTGTCGACGACGCCATCCTCCTGAACCTCGGCAAGCCCGGCCACAACCACATCGACGTTGGGCCTGCGGAGGCTGTCCAGGTAGACATCCGACTTGCAGATGCGCTTGCACCCGAGCGGGTATGTGGGAATGACCTTGTCCCTCAGCTCTTTGCGCCCCCGAAAGTGGGAGGCCATGTACCCCCGACCCTGCGCGTGCAGGAGCCTGCTGCGTGGGTTATCACGTGCGTCGAAGAGCCCCCCAAAGCTCATTGCAAGCTCCTGCTTCCAATATAGGGTTGCACGGTAGGCTGCACGAGCCAGCGGTATGTTCCGATAGGTCCACTTGAGGTTCTCCGGATAATAGCGTGCAGGCAGGAGCCACTCCCCCCTTCCGAACACCCAGTTGGGCGTGCGCTGCAGCAAGACCAGCCGCTGCGCCTGCTCTGCCACTTCGGGCACGAACTGGACAGCACTTGCACCGCTGCCCACCACAACCACCTTTTTTCCGGAGAAGTCTGTCGCGTGATCCCACTCGGCGGAGTGGAACATCGTGCCCTTGAAGCTCTCCTTCCCAGGCACGTCGGGAATCTGTGGGTAGTGCAATGCACCAACACAGCTGAAGAGGAACCGCGGTTGGAGCACTTCACCCGACTCCAGTGCAACACGCCAGCGTCGCAGCTGCGGCACCCACATAGCTCGCTTGAGCCGGGTGCGCAGGCGGGTGCGTGGAGCTAGGTCATACTTCTCGTAGACTCGCTTGATGTAGGCGTGAATCTCCTCAGCTGCCGCGTACGCCTCGGACCAGTCTGGGTTGGGCTCAAAGGAGTAGCTGTAGAGGTGTGCCGGCACGTCACAGGCGCACCCAGGGTATCGATTCAGCAACCACGTCCCCCCAACATCTTCTTCCTTGTCGATAATCGTGAAGGGGATGCCAGATTCTTTCAACTTGATTCCGATGAGCAAACCCGAAAAGCCGGCACCCAGAACGAGGACGTCTCCCTCCGCCAGCTTGGCGCCGTAGTGGCTCCGACGAAGATTCCCCACGCGGCTGCGCAGGAAGCTCAGCGTCGCCCGGAGCTTTGCCGAGGCAGACAGCGACGGCTCCGAAGGTGTGTCCGGCTCCATGGGCGGTAGTGCGTGGTTGAACCCACAACAGGCCGAGCCCTGAAGACTTCGGGTCGAAGCCAAAGCCCCCTGAAGCCCCTGAAAGGCCCAGTGCCCTCAGACAGCATCCCGGTCTGGTTTCCAGCGCACTTAGCCCCCCTGAACCTGCCGCCTCTGCGTCGTTCAGGTCGTCCCGCAGGAAAACGAAGATGTTGCGCTTGGTGGCGGCCCGAATCTCAAGGTACCTGCGGGTGAGAGCGGAGGATGTATGAGGCACCGGCCTGAACGCGCGCGAAAAATCATCGCAAGCCCCTCAGGCCTGACATGCGCCAATCGTCAAAAAGCTCAAAAGCCTTGACGCCCACGAAGCTCTAGTCCCGGGTTCGAGATAACCACACCCTCCTAGACCCTGAGCCCCCCCTAAACCCTAAACCCTAAACCCTTAACCCTAAACCCTCAACCCTAAACCCTTAAACCCGAAACTTAGACTTCGAAACCTCTACCGCGCTTGCTGCCGCGTGCCACCCTCAGCTGGGGCTCCAGACTCTTCAAACGAGGCTTCCACGGGAGCCTGATGTTCAGGGATTAGGGTTTAGGGTTTAGGGCTTAGGGCTTAGGGTTTAGGGTTTAGGGTTTAGGGTTTAGGGTTCAGGGCTTAGGGTTTAGGGTTTAGGGTCCCGAAACCCTAAACCAGGGTCTCGAGCTTTAGCAGTTTCGGGTTTTAGGGGTTGGTTTTCAAGGTCTTCAGGTTTCTAAGCATTGGGCTTTCAAGGCAGTCTGGAATTCAGAGTTCAGGGGTCCACCTGGGAAACATTTGGGCAAGGAACTCAAGGACATTTTCCTGATTCCTGCTCTCAATGCATATGAAGTAGGGTTTATATTCCTTGCATCCCCGGAAGGACAACCCATATAGACACTCATCAGCATTAAAAAGGAACCTTATATACACTCACCAACAATAAACCCTATTTCATATAGGTGTTAGGGTTTCGGGTTCGAGGGTCATTCCTTCGCATGGTAGCCACAGACGCCAGTGACTTCTCATAAACAACAGACTGGCAAACTCCACGGGGGGCTGCTCTGATGGCAACGTCTATTGGCTACAACTGGCTTTGGTAGGGTAGAGTGTCGTGCAGTTACATCTGGCTTGAGCAGTACGCCCTAAACATTCCGAAACCCTGAACCCTAAGCCCTACTTCTGGTTTGCTCCCAATAGGTCCCTCTGAAAGGAGGGACCATCGGGAAAAGGGCTCCTTCAAAACATCTGACTGACTGTCATTTGGGGAACAGGTCTCCTGAGCAACCGCCCCCCATAATCCGAACATCAGTTTAATTATTACACTCCCATTTAACGAACATCTTTTCGTCGAGAAGCCCGCCGAAAGACTACTTTCCATTACTGGGGTTTTCGTATGGGCCAATACCGGGGGTTCTAAATCTGTCGGCAGGCTTCTTTTTAAAAACGAGAACCAATACATGCCCATGGTCTTATTATTGCGGCGCCCTGCCTTTCTTATTGCCTTGGGGGGGGGGGGGGGGGAACCAGTTAAACAGATGCTCCGATTAAACCCTGAACCTCAAGCCGCCACGAATCTTCACAACCCTAAACCCTAAACACTAAACCCTCAACCCTAAACTCTGAAGCTCAAACTGGTCGTGGGCAGAAGCCTCAGCCAACTTGCCGCTCCGGCTGACGAGGGACAGCCAGCAGTCTCGCCTGGCGTTCGTGCGAAGCGTCGGCTTGTCGGCTCGAAATGTGTGGGGTGCTACAGGGGCTCCCGAAACCCTTGGCCCTAAACCCTAAACCCCTAAACCCCTAAACCCCTAAACCCCTAAACCCCCGAAACCCCTAAACCCCTAAACCCTTAGCCTGAAACCCTAAACCCCTAAACCCCTAAACCCTAAACCCCATACCCCTAAACCCTTAGCCTTAAACCCTAAAACCCGAACCTTCGCTTTGTGTTTTTGGGGTGGAGGGAGGTGTCATGGCTTCAGGGTCTTACCAGGCCCTGGCCTCGACGAGGACGTAAAGGCAAGCCCGAGCCCCCTCAAGCCCCCAAACTTTTGAGGGTTTAGGGTTTAGGGTTTAGGGCTTAGGGTTTAGGGTTTAGGGTTTAGGGTTTAGGGTTTAGGGTTTAGGGTTTAGGGTTTAGGGTTTAGGGTACAGGGTTTAGGGTTTAGGGTAATTTAGGGTCTCCCGACGCCCTGTCCCTCAGCAAACTTCGAGGTTCACAACCTTGGCTAATCAAGCAGAGCATCCACAGCTGTGGCCCTGATTCGTCGAGCATCCTTCAAAAGAGTCCCGGAAACCAAGAAACCCCAAACCCCTAACCACCTGCAAGCAGAAACACGGGCCGGAGGGGCAAGAACGTGCTCAAGGGCAAGCGCCAGTCCTCGGGCGACGGACAACCCTAAACCCTAAACCCTAAACCCTAAACCGGGTTCCGGAGTCACCATGATTTGTGTCTGATCGCTCTCCGCATCTTCGGCTGATAATCGGAGCTTCTCTAAGGGATGGTCCTTCTGGGAGTTCCTATTGAAAAAACTGGGAGCCGATGAAGATTTGGGGTTTAGGGTTTAGGGTTTAGGGTTTTTGGATTTTGGGATTTTTGGATTTTGGTAAGCGAAACCCTACAGTACACCCCGAAAGAGTAGGACTAACACAAGGACCCCCAGAAGGGTACCCGAGTTTCGGAGAGCCCCCAGGTGAATCTCACAGACTATCTTCATGCGGTGGGCCCTCAGCCATCAGAAACAGCCTGCAGCTGAAGTCCAAGTAGACTGCTCTGAATCCCATGCCACACTCCATTGTTGCACACACCCAGTGCCCGCCCCTCAGTGCGCCAAGCGCTTCAACCCGAGACCTTGACGAATCAGCAGTCCTTGAACCCTCAAACCCTTCAACCCAAAACCTCAAAGGCCTTAAAGTTAAAGCCTGCAACCCTTACTACCCTAAACCCTAAACTCTAAATCCTAAATCCTAAACCCTAAACCCTACACTCTAAATCCTAAACGCGTAGTTCAATCCACCCAAAGCCCGAAGAACTGCGCCAGCGCGTTGAGGCCCCGTCTCGAAACTTTGCGAGAAAGTCGTCAGGCCCTCGGGCTCCCAAGACCAGGGGGTTTTCTTGCTTTTGGGTTTAAGGTTTGGGGTTTAGGGTTTAGGGTTTAGGGCTTAGGGTTTAGGGCTTAGGGTTTAGGGCTTAGGGTTTAGGGTTTAGGGTTTAGGGTTTAGGGTTTAGGGTTTAGGGTTTAGGGTTTAGGGTTTAGGGTTTAGGGTTTAGGGTTTAGGGTGGGGCTCTGACTTATTCTGACTTTGGAGTCTAGCATCCAGGGGCTTAAAAGCCGGAACCCTCAACCTAAGCCAACCCAACAGCGCGAAATCCTGAACCCGTAAATATGAACTCCAACCCATGTAAAGCTGTCAAGGAAGACACGAGGCCCAGGGCTCGGGTTTAGGTTTTAGGGGTCAGGCTTAGGGTCATGGATACCGGCCACAGTTAAGGGTTTAGAGGGTTGAGGGTTGAGGGTGGAGGGTTTAGGGTTTAGGGTTTAGGGTTTAGGGTTTAGGGTTTAGGGTTTAGGGTTTAGGGTTTAGGGTTTAGGGTTTAGGGCCACCGTTCAGGAGAGCTTGCCACGTGGCATCCTCGGAAGTGAGGCTTAGAGGTTTTTGCGGGGCCCCTAAACCTCAAACCCTAAACCCCTAAACCCTGAACCCTAAAGCCTAAACCCTAAACCCTAAACCCTAAACCCAAAACCCTAAACCCTAAACCCTAAACCCTAAACCCTAAAACCCTAAACCCTAAACCCTAAACCCTAACCCCTAAACCCTAAACCCTAAACCCCTAAACCTAAACCAATCAACCCTAAACCCTGAACCTAAACCCCCAAACCCCGTAAACCCCCCAGAACCTCCGACCCCCTCGAGCCGCAAGCCGTCTCGTCGACCTGAGGGTCGGGCCGAAGCGGCCGGCCGGCCAGCCTGGGTTGAGGGGTTGAGGGGCTGAGGGGGGATTTAGGAGTTTAGGGGTTTGGGGGTTTAGGGGTTTAGGGGTTTAGGGGTTTAGGGGTTTAGGGGTTTAGGGGTTTCTTGGGGGTTTTGGGTTTAGGGGTTTAGGGGTTCAGGGGTTTAGGGGCTTAGGGGCTTAGGGGCTTAGGGGCTTCGGGGCTTAGGGGTTTAGGGGCTTGGGGGCTTAGGGGCTTAGGGGCTTCGGGCCTTAGGGGCTTACGGTGCTACTGTTTTGGGTTCTGAGTTTTGGGTGTCCGGGCGAGTTGGGTGGGTGTGGGGTGTCTTTTGCTTGATGCTTGCTTCTGGCCTTTCTCCGGGTCTCGGGTTGTGGTTGGCCTGCTTGGTGGCTCATGGGTAGTCTTAAAGTAGGGCTAGTAACACTTTCTTTGGGAATTTCTTGCCCACTTCTTAGTATACCGACCTCCGAGGCAGCCCCGAAGCCTTAGACTCTGGTCTTGTCCAGCTTCTCAGATTGTTGCAGAGTTTAGGGTTTAGGGTTTAGGGTTTAGGGTTTAGGGTTTAGGGTTTAGGGTTTAGGGTTTAGGGTTTAGGGTTCAGGCGCACTCCACTTCTGTGAGCCCCGTCCCGCCCGCAAGGACCCTCGTGCTGGAGGGGAGGGGGGAGGGGGCGGGGGCGGGGAGGGGGGCCAAGGCCAGTGGGAATATGTAACATATCATGTATTGCTGTAGAAATCAGTTCCTAACAGGGCAACCCTGCAGGGCGCCCCCGACAGACGAATGTACCCCAGTTCTTGGACGGCAACAAAAGAAGTAGGTACCTTATATGTCTTATATCCCGCTCTATCTATCTATCTATCTATCTATCCATCTATCTCTCTCTCGATATATATACAAACATATATATATATATATATGTGTGTATGTCTATATACACATATATATATATGCAGATTATCGTGAACGGACTATATAGGCTGCCTCGTTCCCTCATTCCCTGCTAAGAGCCGTTGGGTCCGCAGGTTCCGCGACCCGGGACCCGGCCTGCTGTGACGTTGGACAGCACCGTCGGTTCCAGTGGGGGCCACCCCTGACATGGTGCGGCTTCAGGTCCGGCCACTAGGGTTTAGGGTTGAGGGTTTAGGGTTTAGGGTTTAGGGTTTAGGGTTTGCAAGGGTTCATTCGGGCGGTTCACTTAAGGGCCATGACGTGTCCGTCGCGGCGTCGCCCTCCGCGAGCCTCTGGAACCGCTTGGGGGCAGGTCCCGGTCGCAACTCCTTCGCAGCCCCAAATGCAACGCCTGAACCCTTGCACCAGCAGCCTCACCACCCGCAAATTCAAACCCCAAGCCCTAAGCCCTAAACCCCGAAACCCCCGCCCCGACCCCAGCACCCCTTCTCCGCCCTGCAAGCGCTACACCTACAACCCTTGATTCTATCTACCTAGACCCCTCATGATTTTCTTTGTGCCTCTATCATGCAAAACTACAAGCCCCAGCACAAACGGCAAAACCCAACATAAACCCCTGAAAAGCCACAAACCCCAAGCCATGGCCTGCGCACCCTGGGGGGGATCCCGGGCAAACTCGCAGGGGACGGCGGACACCTCTCCCAGGTGGAGTTGCCACGATGGTGTCGGGGGGCTTTCGATGCTTTGGATCCGCTGAATGCGCCCATGTTGGGCGCAGACTAGACCTATGAATCCCTAGCCTGACCCCAACAACAACAACGCCTCAACCTGCGGAAAGCGGCACCTGCTCCCGTAGGCGGCGCACCTCAGCGATGGAGATTTTCGGTATTTTGGGGCCCTCAGAGTTTTCGCTGAGGTTTGCGATGGTAAAATCGAAGCCCGATATCTAGGGCTAGGGCAACCCAGAAGGGGACCGACCCCCAAATGATAGGGTTCCATGAAAATAAGGGCCCCAAGAAGGTACCCCCCATTTTCCAAAACCCCCATATCTAAGGTAACCCAAAAAGGGGTTCCATGTCGGGCCGAAGCGTAGAGTTGACGGTGCCTCTGACTGCATCAGTACCAAAACCACAAACCCTAAACCCTAAAACACCACATAAAAAAACCCAAGGAACCAGGTTCCAAAAAACCGGCATGCACGCATCTTCTCTGCAGGACCCTTCTGGGCAGGGTTCAGAGTCCAAAAGACGGGGCTGTCGTCGCTGCCCGACGTCCCTGTGAGAATCCAACCTGAAACGACCCCCCCTCTTCCCCGCAGAGAACCAGCGGCATGAAGCTGCGCCCACATAAGTATACATGCACACATTGAACAGAACTACAGACTTAAACATTTATATATATATATATGAATATATCACACAAAATGTGTACATCCGATCGCTCCGAACCATCGACAGCGCACCCTAAACCCCAGGTTTAAGGCTCAGGGCAACCTGAAATCCCAGATCTACATCTTGAGAACCCTTCCGATCACAGCCTCAGGGACACAAATGGGTGGACAGCCACCCGAATCACAATTGGAAGTAGATAGGATAATGAGTCCTGCATTTGGGTGTCCGACAAGGAATGGACCCCCTGTCACGTCTAAGGCACGTGCTCACATGCTTCCAACGCATTGTAGTCTGCATGAGACAAATGAGTCGTTTACATGAAAGCCTTTTCTGGCTTCTCATGTAACATAGAAAAGCTCCCGAAACGAAGCATAGGGGTTAGGGCTTCGGGTTTAGGGTTGGGGTTTAGGGTTTGGGGCTCACGGAAAAAGTTGACTATGATCAAAGGAGAAGGACATGATGGCCATTGGGAATTGATGAGTCATGCTAGCTCTGGGGTGAAAATAGGTTCTGGTTCTGATTGTGATCCTTGTTCTTAAGCAAACTTTCGCGCCCTACATGCGCTCAACCCTGAACCCTAAACCCTAGACCCTAAACCCTAAACCCTAAACCCTGAACATCAAAGAGACCTCACACAAAGAGCGGTGCTTCACATCTGAGAGCCCGCGCTACCTCAGCTGCCGAGGCGTTCGGTGCCAGCCCTTTTGGCCGCCGCGACCTGTTCGGGGGCCAGGGCTTGGAGGTTTAGGGCTTCAGGTGGGTTTAGGTGTTTAGGGTTTAGGGTTTAGGGTTTAGAGTTTAAGGTTTAGGGTCTAGGGTCTAGGGTCTAGGGTCTAGGGTCTAGGGTCTAGGGTTTAGGGTTTAGGGTTTAGGGTTTAGGGTTTAGGGTTTAGGGTTTAGGGCCGAGGGTTTAGGGTTTGGGGGGGTGGGTTAGGGTGCTAGGAGTGGTCGGGGTTAAGGGCTCGGGCGTTGCTGCTGCGGATGCAGCGAAGCGATCCAGGTTCGCCTAGGCCAGGAGGGCCGGCATACCCTAAACCCCAAACCCTAAACCCTAAACCCTAAACCCGGCATGAGGGCTTTTCGTGTGCAGGGCTCCAGGGTTCCAGTTGAAGGGTTTGGGGGTTTGCAGCTTTGGGTTAAGGGTCTTGGGGGTTTTTTGGGGGGGGTCTGGGGGGGTTTGGGGGGTTTTGGGGGGGGTTTAGGCATAATCTAGGTTCTAGAGTATTGAGTTGTCGGGGTTGCGGGGTTCAGAGCAGAGACTCCTAGCTAAAGCGCCTTGGAAGGTTTGGGCTGGAAGGGGCTGAAAGGGTCCCAAGAATGCCCTAAACTTTAAGCCAATGGAGAGAAAACCCCAAAAAAAAGGGGCTTTGGGTTTAGGGTTTAAGGTTTGGGGTTCAGGGTTTAGGGCACCATCCCCCCGTCGCTTTCCCTTTTTTGCGTTGGCTCGCTTGTTGGTCGCGGTCCGGTCTAAGATCTTCTGGCGGCAAGGCGGCCAATGCCTATAATGCCCACCAGTAGGACTAACGGCTGGGACGGGCCCTGTGATCCCTCACCCTAAACCCCCTAAACCCTAAACCCCCTAAGCCCTGAACCCTCTAAACCCGAAACCCTAAACCCTCAATCCTAAACCCGAAACGTTTAGGGTTTGGGGTTTAGTTTAGGGTTTAGGGTAACTAGGGTCACCCTTGCGACAGCCCCAAGCTGCAACCCTCTTTAGTGCTTGGGACTTATGTCTCTCAAAGCTGCAGCTCCCTCCTGCATTTGGGGTTTAGGGTTTAGGGTTTAGGGTGTAGGCGTTAGCGCTCTTCGTCCCTTTGCAGTTTCTTGCGGAGTTCCGAGGCAGAGAAGCTTGCGTCATTGGCTGCCGGCAAAGAGGCCTGTGCCTTTCAGGCACAGCCCGGAGTTTCCTAAACTCTACGTCCACGTCCACGCGCCCTTTAAGTATACCTAGTACCCTAAACCCTAAACCCTAAACCCTAAACCCTAAACCCTAAACCCTAAACCCTAAACCCTAAACCCTAAACCCTAAACCCTAAACCCCACCCTAAACCCTTGTTTAAGAAAACCTAGTGCGAGAGGTACTCCTGGTTTTCATGGATCGAACCTCGCTGCTCTTCACACCTGGACAGCTCTTGTAGAGCTATTTTCCTATACATTCCCAGCTTTCGGTACCCAAAGAGGTTGTCAGGCTTAGGGGTTTTGAGCTCTCGGGGACTATGGTTGAGATGCTTATGGTTTTATGGCCAAGCTCGGCAAGTGGACTACTCCTCGGAGTCGTCTTAAGTGGCAGCTGCCTTTTGCGACCATCGTCAGGCGTATGAGCCAAAGTTTAGGGTTTAGGGGTTAAAAGTCTAGGGCTTGGAGGCTTCTACACCCCTGAACAGCTGACTACTGCGCTAGCGCCGCAGTTGCCAAGTACAGAGTCTTTGGGGCTCTAGACCTCAAGCCCCAAACCCCAAACCCTAAACCCCAAACCCCAAACCCTAAACCCCAAACCCTAAACCCCAAACCCTAAACCCCAAAGATTGGGAGCCTCAAGCTCAGGCCTGGGGTTCGGAGCCCGCCTGCCCGCGACGCGCCAAACATCCCCAAGACCTGAACAGCACCCTGCGAAGTCAGGTTCGTCAGAGGGTTCAGGGCTCAGGGTTTAGGGTTTGGGGTTTGGGATTGGTGGGGTTGAGGTTTTGGTAAGTACTTGAAGACCATGGGTGGCTTTAAGAGGTGTACCTAGATGGGGGCCATAGAACCCAGCTACCCTACAAACAAAACCTACCTAAAAGCATGCCCTGCTACACAGCTGATGGTGCCTGATACATATCATAAGCAACAGTCAGTTCCTGAACACTTGGCCGCTGACAGTCCTGCACTAGCGTGGGAGCAGCAAAAACTAGGGTGATGCGTGAAGTTCTCCGGTTTAGGGTTCAGCCTTAGGTTTAGGTAAGAACATGAGGCGCTTGGTATGTTGAAGCCCTCATACCCAGACCATCGAAACCTAGGCCTGAACCCTAAAGCATAAACCGTAACCCCTAAACCCCTACATCCGAAACCCTACACTCTACACCCTACACCCTACACCTTCAACCCTAAACCCTAAACCCTAAGCCCTAAACCCTAAACCCTAACCCCTAAACCCTAAACCCTAAACCCTAAACCCTCTCTATCATATATATATATATATATATATACATGTATATATATATATATATATTTATTTATTTATTTATTGTTGTTTATATTTATCCTTATATTTATATTTATATTTATATTTATATGTATTTTATTTATTATATTTATTACATTTATTATATTTAGTATATTTATTATATTTATTTATCTATTTAAACCTTCGGCCGATCTCGGTCAAACTGCCCCCCAATGTTCGGGCGATTTCGGCCAATCTGACCCCAATGTTCGGGCGATTCCGGCCAATCTGAACCCAATGTTCGGGCGATTTCGGCCTGGCCGAAAAATCACGAACATTGGGGTCAGATTGGCCGGAATCGCCCGAACATTGGGGTCAGATTGGCCGAAATCGCCCGAACTTTGGGGGCCCCAATGTTCCTGACTTTGCGGCCTGGCCGAAATCGCCCGAACATTGGGGTCAGATTGGCCGGAATCGCCCGAACATTGGGGTCAGATTGGCCGAAATCGCCCGAACATTGGGGTCAGATCGGCCGAAATCGCCTGAACATTGGGGCCCCAATGTTCGTGACTTTTCGGCTTGGCCGAAATCGCCCGAACATTGGGGTCAGATTGGCCGGAATCGCCCGAACATTGGGGTCAGATTGTTCGTCGGGGGGCTCGGTAGGATGGGGGCCTTTGATTTTCTTAATGTTCTGGGATTCTTTGGGCGGGCCTGGAACCTCCTAATGACTATGAATGCTAGAACAGTGGCCCTCTAAACCCTAAACCCTAAACCCTGAACCCTAGACCCTAAACCCTAAACCCTAAACCCTAAACCCTAAACCCTAAACCCTAAACCCTAAACCCTAAACCCTACCGTATGGTGTCTTCACCCTTTCGACAGCTCCCAAGCCGGAAGTCCTCGTCACTTGCTCTGCGAAACTCCCACGGCCGACGCAACGAAGCCCCGCGGTTTAGGGTTTAGGGTTTAGGGTTTAGGGTTTCGGGTTTCGGGTTTAGGGTTTAGGGTTTAGGGTTTAGGGTTTAGGGTTTAGGGTTTAGGGTTTAGGGTTTAGGGGGATGAGTTTAGGGTTTAGGGCTGAGGGCTTAGACCCCAGAACCCCAAGCCCGATATCCAAAAGTCGTCTCGTAAACTCCAGCTTCTAACTCCTATAACCAAATCCCTACACCCCAACCAATAACCAAAATGCGCAAACTGTCGCTACTATTATTGGGGATTCTGTAAAATCGGGGCTTTACCATATTAGGGGTACCTTATTATTGGGTCCTTATGATAAGGGGATGGGGGTCCATACTCGGGGTCCCTTGTTCTCGTAAACCCCCAAATAGCTCCGATAGCGGCGGTTTTTTTCGCAGGGCTTAGTCTTTGCGTCGCTTCTTCTTCTTCTCCTCGGCGTGCGAGCGAGTTTAGGGCTTAGGGCTTAGGGGCTTAGGGTTTAGGGCTTGGGGCTTAGGGTTTAGGGTTTGGGTTCAGGTACACCCCGAAACCCCCCTAGGTCCTAAACCGAAGCCCTTTGCCCCTCTTCTCTCTGGGTTCTCTTGCAACCCAGACAGCCCAGGACCACCACAGAAAGAAGCCGGCGAGCCCGACAAGCCTGAAAAAGCCTGTCCGAAGTTTCTGGTTGCTCGAAGACTTAGGGCTTAAAGCCGCTAAAAAGCTCTACACCGAGTACCCTCAACCATGCCCTAAACTCGAGGACCGTTGTACTAAAACCCCCCGGCTCATGGGTCTAGTTCTGGCTTTCGAGGTCTAGCCACAGCACGGCAGCACCTGTTTTTGGGGAACCCGCACCAGCCTAGAACCCCTGAAGAAGACACCACCCCCCGCCCCCCCACCCCGCCCCCCCCCCCCACCCCGCCCCCACCCCTGTGGGGACCAGCCTCGGGGCTTCCGGTTAGGGTTTGAGGCTCGGGCTCAGGGCTTAAGAACTTGAAAACACAACAACAGCCAAGCCCCAGCAGAACACCTAAACCCCTAAACCCTCATCCCTACACCCCTAAACCCCTAAACGCCTCAACCCCTCAACCCCTCAACCCCTCAACCCCTCAACCCCTCAACCCCCAAACCCCTAAACCCCCAAACCCCTAAACCCCTAAACCCCTAAACCCTAAATCCTAAACCCTAAACCCTAAACCCTAAACCCTAACTCCCTCCTAAACCCAAAGCCCCCCCTTTCACTTGCCGGGGTGCAGGGGCATCCTCCTCCGGCTGTGGCCACGACACCGCCACCTTCCAGGTGCCGGCCTCCCGAGGGGTTTCGGATTTAGGGTTTAGGGTTTCGGGTTTAGGGTTTAGGGTTTCGGGTTTAGGGTTTAGGGTTTAGGGCTTAGGGCCTAGGGCTTAGGGTTTAGGGGTAAACGTTTTAGGGTTGTTTGGGGATTTGAGGGCTTTAGGGTTTAGGGCTTAGGGCTCTAAGGGTCAAGGGTTCGGGGAGTGTAGGGTCTAGGGCTTATCGCGGGGGATGGAGGCTTCGTTGCCTTCGTTGCTTGTGTTGCCTGGGGCCTCGCTGCCACCATCATGTCTCCTCCTAAAAAAAGCTTTACCGCTCGACATCCCCCAAGAGGCACTGTAAACATCCTTACACAGCTGGAGGGGCTTTTGCCCACGCAGCTTGACTAAATCCCCAAGCACGGATTCCACTGATGCTCCAATACATCTAAGACTCCAAAGCCCTGAGCCCTAAACCCTAACCCTAAGCCCCTCAAAGCCCAAGAGTGCAGCCCGCCAAGCCTCGTGGTTGCACTCTGAGAAGCCGAGCTCCTTATCTTCTGTGGGTTTAAGGTTTAGGGCTTAGGGTTTAAAGGGTTAAGGGTTAAGGGTTTTGGGTGTAGGGTTTAGGGTTTAGGTTTAGGGCTAAAGGCTGCTTAGGGTTCGGGGTGAGACTCGGGGCGTTACGGGTTCAGGGTTTACGTTTCTGGGTCCGGGTTTTGGGGTGCCGGGGCGCAGTGTTCTGCCGTTGCTGGCTGCGAGTCATGCTGCAGCTCTCGCTGAGTTGAGCCCTCAACCCTAAACCCCAAAAAAAAGACCTAAACCCTTCTCCCCCTAAACCCCAAAAACCCCGAAACCCTAAACCCTGAACCCTAAAAGCCCCCCAACCCTAAACCCTAAACCCTAAACCCTAAGCCCTAAACCCTAAACCCTCCTGAGCCGATTCCCTGAGCCACCCCTTGGGCGTGCCCCCCCCGTCCTTGACTCGGGACACGAACTGCGGCAGCATCGCCTGCAACACCTGCTGAAAGCTTGGGGCTCCCGAAGCCCAAACACCGAAGATTCTAATTCAGAGTATGTGTATGCAACAAGTAGCAAGTAATATGAAAAAATATATACAAATAATCGTCGGAGAAATAGTCATGTTCATGCTCTAAAACCCTATGGGCCTCGAACGTCTATCGACTGTGGGCTCAGAGGGGCCTCTCTGCGAAGAAGCATCGAACAGATACGAACCTGCCACACCCCGCCTCCGCGAATAGGATCGGCGCACCGGTCGAGAAGGCTGAGTTAACTCCTCCGTGGGTTCGGTTTGCGGGAGCCCTCCGGACGCGTGAGTTGAGGTCTTGGGTCCCGGGCTGGATTCTGAAGTCTGGGGTTTCGCGCTCAGATCTTAGGGGGCTCGAGTCATGCGGATGGGTTTCTTGAAGGTGGAGAGGGGGCCTCCCCAGACCCCCCAAGCCCTAGACCCTAGGGCTCAGGGCGCTACATGAGGATGCAGGGGGATCCCCCAGAGGTGTAGGATTTCGGGTCTAGTGTCTTTGCAGTGCAGCGCACTTCGGGACCCAATCGCTCTGCTGCTCGAGTTAAAGGGGTGGTTTAGGATCGAGGCTTCGGCGTGGCATGTCCGACGCTCTTGTTTTTCCGGGCTCAACTCCGCAGTGCTGTCTCAGCCGTCCTACTTGTTGCATGTTCCTGTGAAGCCGCTCCCGCATCCGACTGAGCTCGTCCTCACCAGGCGCGCTCCCTGTGCCGAACAGCTCTCAGCATGAGCGATGGTGTAGTACTGACCGTTGCAGCAGCACTTCTTCCCCACTTCGGAGCTTCCTTCGGCCTGGATCATGGCGGCCTCCTCTGGGGTAGGGCGGGCAAGCTCCGCACTGGCCTGGTCCACGTCCAGGTCTGTGGCGTCTCGGTCGCGAAGCGCCAGCACGGAGGCCTGGACCACAATCCACACGAGGAGGCGCATGAACCCACGCATTCTCGAGGAACTGTTTCGCAGATGGTTTGAAGGTATGCCAAGAGCTTCGGGCCAACTTTGCTTCGGAGCGCGGCGTGGCTGGAAATGGCAAGCTAGCCGTGGGCGCTACCAACCCATCCTTACAGCTCTCTAGGCAATGGACGAAGCCCTAGACCCTATTGCTTGGGGGTAGAGAGAAGAAGGGGGGCCGATAGGGGTGCTAAGGGGACGATCCTATGGCGAGAAGTACAGCTCTCAAAGGGTCGCCCTTCCGACCCTACTGGCACCCAAGCCCCAAACGCTGGAAAATCATGGGTCATTTGGTCATGTCTGCCATCCAAATCTTACACAGGTGTCAGGTGGGTTGGAGGCTTTGGGGTCCTGGGTCCTGGGACCCTAGACCCCTAAACCTTGAACCTGAACCCGTAATTTCCCACCCCTAAACCCCTAAACTGATGCCGGGCTTGAGGGGCTTCAGGGTTTGGGACCTTCTCAGTTTTGGGGCTTTTTGTCGGGGGGTTTAACTAGGAGGTTTAGGAAGGGTTTTCGGATTCAGGGTTTGAAGGTTTAGGGTTTGAAAGGTTGGGGTTGGGGGGTCGGGGCTTCGGAGGTGTAGAGGTTTAGGGGTGAAAAGTTCAGAGGTTCAGGATCATGTGGGGTGGATGTGGGAGGCCTTGGGGCAGGGGCTCGGGGGCCTCGCGTGGCGTAGAACCACGACTCCGCGGTGGTGCCGGAGGGCCACGAGTCTACGAAGTAGGTGGAGTCCTCAGCAACGCTCTACGACCGTTGTGGGCAGCAGCGAGCACGTTCTTCAATCCCGAACACCCCGAACACCAACAGTTTCAGTGGTTCACCCAAAACTTCCCAAAACCCAAAACCGCCTCCCCGGCCCAAGGGGCTGTAAGAATTCGCTTCGGAAAGTCCGGAATCTCTCGGGTGATGACCTGAGGTGCGGCTCAGGTGCCCCGAAGCCCTGAAAACGGACCAGCTCCCAAGACCCCACAATTGCGTGATGTGGGGTTTAGGGTTTAGGGTTTAGGGTTTAGGGTTTAGGGTTTAGGGTTCAGGGTTCAGGGTTCAGGGTTCAGGGTTTAGGGTTTAGGGTTTAGGGTTCAGGGTTTAGGGTTTAGGGTGCGGAGGTTGCACTTTGTAGGTTTGGAAGGGGTAAAACACCCATGGATATTTTGGCTCAAGACGGCCATGCGCCAAGACAAGAAAAGGTTGCGTGTGGGTTGGTTCTTGGTTTGGGTTTTCTCTGGTTGGTCTGGGGTAAAATTCAGGGCTTCGGTTGGGGTTGACTGTTTGGTTCTTTGTCCCCCTTCGGTTGCCCCCCGTAGGCTATGAGCCCAAATTAGGCTCCCTGTGGGTTCGTAGAGATTTTGTACTTGTTTGGTGCAATGGACATGATGCGGCGTCGTTCTGAACCTGGACTGTCATCGGAGGCCAATGATGCCGAAGAAAATCGTGGTGATAGGGGTGAAGAAAGGCAACTAGCTCCTGAGGTACAAGCACTGACGGATGGGAGAGAAATTGCGCGAATGCAACCAATCGCTCAGATTGAAGGTGAAATGGTTCAAGGTCCAGCAGCGAATCCTTTCTGGAGCGAGCGGGCTCATGAGGAAATAAGACTGAGGCAATCAAGGCCGGCAAGTCTTCCCGCAAGCGGAGGGGATAGAAGTGGTGAAAATACGAGGAGACCACCGTCGCTGCCCGATCTTCGGGATCGAGAAGCTGTACAAGCTGAGAGGCCATCGTCAGGTTTGATGGGTGGGGGGGGCCGCTGAGGTTGCCGACCGCAACGGTGCACGCGGTGGGGCGGGGCCTTGGTTTCGACGCTCCCGCTGTGGTTTCGCGCGATTTCTGTTGCGTTTCGATGCTCCCGCTGTGGTTTCGCACGAAATCCGTTGCATTTCGATGCTCCCGCTGTCTGTGAAGCGATGGGAACACTTGAAAAATGAAGCTTTGAGCTGGCTTTGTGATTGTTCACAGGGTTTCTAAGCCTTGATCCCTAAACCCCAAACCCTCTGAGCCCTGAGCCCTAAACCCTAATCCACCCTGTGTTTTTCTTGGTCCTGCCCTCTACAGGGAGGGTGTGCGGTGAGACCACCTGTGGGCAGGATCAATAAAAAACACAGGCTTTAGGGGGGGTTGAGGGTTTAGGGTCAACCCTGCGTTAGTATTACGGGGTAACGATTTTGGGGTTGAGCATCATGAGCATCAGCTGGGTCTTTTGGCCCCCAAGTTCCACACGCGTGCAAAGCCGAATCCCCCAGTGGTTGGCGTCTTTTTGACCCCCAAGGGAATTCGGCCCCCCACGAACTTTTGTACCTTTTGTCCCCGGGAGTGTCGGTGCTCTTCTGGCCTTCTTTGGCCTTTTCTGGCCCTCCTGTTTGGGGTCTACGCTGGCATAACTTTTGGGGGAGGGGGGGTCGTACGCAAACAGAAGTAAACACGGAGCAACCGCCACTGCCTTCCTTTCCTGAACCGAAACCAAAACCACGCAACCCGCCCCCAAAGTTCGGCTTCGGGACCCCTGAAACAGCCCCAAAACCCCAAACCCTAAACCCTCAACCCTAAACCCTACATCCTTAACCCTCAGCCCTTTTGCAACACCCCAAAACCCAAAAAGCCGAACCCCAAACCCTAAACCCCAAACCCTAAACCCTAAACCCTAAACCCTCGGCCCGACCCGCCGGCCTCGAATGAGATGGTGGCTTCACACTTCTCGAGCTCCGCCTCCTTGATACATCGCGACTTGAACCTGCGTGTTTCGGGTTTAGGGTTTAGGGTTTAGGGTTTAGGGTTTAGGGTTTAGGGTTTAGGGTTTAGGGTTTAGGGTTTAGGGCAGAAGATCCTCACAGCAAAACACCCGCCAGAAAAAAGCTGAGGATGCTGAGGAACATGAAACCCCAAACCGTGGCCCCTCAAACTCCACATGGTTGATTTTGCCGGCGCGAGCCCCAAACGGTGTACGACCACTTGAAGAGAACGACAAGATGCTCCACAAGAGCAGGGTGCAGGGCTTAGGGCTTAGGGCTTAGGGCTTAGGGCTTAGGGCTTAGGGCTTAGGGCTTAGGGCTTAGGGCTTAGGGCTTAGGGCTTAGGGCTTAGGGTTTAGGGTTTAGGGTTTAGGGTTTAGGGTTTAGGGCAGGGTCCTGCGAAGTCATGTTTTCGCGACACGGAGCTGTGCAAGCCTGAAAAAGCGCACGCGACCGAGGCGGCTGAGCGGTTTGCGATACGGAATGCGCTTGGGACCGGTGAGCAGGCGATTTTGTCGCCTCGACGCCAAAACGACCGTCGCCGACCGCCTCGTCGAGAACCGCGCGACCACAGCGGGGTGCCCTTAAGGGTGGAAACCCAGTGGTCCTAAACTCACAGGGTAGTTACATGGTCCCTTAACATGGTACACCCCTTATATACCCTTTACAAGTTAAGGGCAACCAGGTAAAGGAGGTAAGGGACGACATTCAGGGCCCATGAAACTACCCCTACATAGGGGACGAAGACCAGGAACTATGAAACCTCAGGCCCAGAAGAGACCAAGCAGCAGGTCCACGGCTGCGTCCAGTAGCTTGTCCTGCGAAAACTGCAGCTGACCCAAAAAGCACGCAGCACCAAGTACATGGACAAACTTAAAGCTAGCCATTGTAGCATATAAGCGACAGTAGTGGTGAAAGAAAGAGGCTGATCGATATCTTGAAGCACGAAACGTGCACATGAGCATGCGTCCAAAGGTAGGGCAGTAGGCTTTAAGATCTTGGGATGCCTTTGCAAGGAACAATGGGATTTCGGACTTTGGGGCTTCATTGAGGGAAAGAGCTTGTGTAATCCGTGTTTTTTCGGATTTAAGGAATTTGTGAATTCAGGGTGAGAGCTTGTGGAATCTGTGCTTTTGCGGGTTTAGGGCAGGGATTTTGGGACTTCATGCAGGGTAAGAGTTTGTGAAATCTGGAGGGATTTTGTGAATTCAGTGTGAGAGCTTGTGGAACGTGTGTTTTGCGGGTGTAGGGATTTTGGTACTTCATTCAGGCAAATTCACGGGCCCGGAACCACACCCCCCCCCCCCCCGCCCCAACCCCCCCCCCTCCCCCCAATGAGTAGCAGCAGTGTCTGACGGCAAAACTGGCGGCCTGCGGGTATAATACAAGGGACCATAAGGGAATATTATTAGTAATTGTTCGACCCCTATAGTAGTTTAGGGTTTCCGGCTTAGGGGGGTCCGCAGCCTAAGGAAGAGCATGAGGAAGAGGAGCCCCCAACACATTGCCCAGGCCCCACATAAGCAGGGCACGGTCAGGCAAAAGGAGCCCGAAGCCTGCAACTTTTAGGTTTTAGAGTTTAGGGTTCAGGGTTTAGGGTTCAGGGTTTAAGGTTTAGGGTTTAGGGTTTAGGGTTTAGGGTTCAAGGTTTAAGGTTTAGTGTTTAGGGCTTAGGGTGCGTATAGGGTTTAGGGTTTAGAGTTTAGGGTTTAGGGTTTAGGGTTTAGGGTTTAGTTCAGTGCTTAGGTCTTCGGGTTTGGGGTTCTACAGTAGGTTTTAGGGTTTAGCGTTCCTAAACCCTGCAGCCTGAGCCCCGTCAACATCCCTCACAAACCGAGACCCTGCACCAAAAGAACCCAACAAGAACTCAGCCGAAAAAGGATGCATAAGCCACCAAAGCTGAAACAATGGCTGGTTTAGCCTTTTGGGGTCGCCTTCGCTGTACATTCCCCCCACAAGCTTGCAAAGGCACAGCTACATCGCCCCAGAAACCCCCGCGAAAGAACATATCCTTCACTTCACTCCCCCTCCTCCTTCGCTTTCCAGGACTCTGCGATTTTCTCTCGGTCGGCGACTTCCGATTGTTTACCTGAGGGCTTGGATGTGGACATAGGCTGGAGGGTTCAGGGTTGAATCATATCATATCGTATCGAACTGTCGTCACGCTGACCTCTGAAAGCATGCAAGGGGCCGGCAACAATTTTCGTCAGGCCGGCAGCGAAGGACATCCCTGCCCCCGTGCCCTCGGCGTGCCAAGTCTGGATGCTGGCTCGAGTTGCTAAGGAGGGGTGCTTCCTCGGTCCTAGGATATCGCGAATCTCGCTACAGCTGAGCAGCGCTCACCTCTGCACAAAGCTAGCTTGAGCTACCGAGGCGTGTGACAAGGTTGATCGAGAGCCACTTACCTCGTCAGACTTCTTCCAGGTAGCGTGAGGCATGAGTAACCCCCACCCCCATCCCAAGCAGCATGAAAGGAATGAACAGACTAATGTGTGCAGCAGAAGAGAAACAAGCAGAAAGAAGCGCACATCACGCCACCGACATAACAACAAAGAAAAGCCATACTAACAAAAACAATAAAACCATAGTAAGAAGAATAATCATCATAACAGTCATCGTGATCGAAGCTACAATCAGCATCAATAAACAAACCTCAAGAGGCCCCCGGAGCACCAAGTTGTGTCGCCCTGAAAACGCGGAATGTAAACTAACAGTATTCCCTTATGGTCCCTTTGCAATTCGACCATCATGCCCCCAAAAACCCTAAACCCTAAACCCTAAACCCTAAACCCTAAACCCTAAACCCTAAACCCTAAACCGTATTGATATTCTTAAGGCCCCTATATGAGGCCTCTCCGCGAGGCCTCTCCTGCGAGGACTGGGAGGACGCGTTTCGAGCCCCGCCGCGGCTGCGGAGCTGCGGAGCTGCGCGGGCCCGAGAGCCCCGGGGGCTCTGGTTTGGGGGGTTTGGGGGTTCAGGGTTTAGGGTTTAGGGTTTGTTTAGGGTTTGGGGTTTGGGGTTTAGGGTTTAGGGTTTAGGGTTTAGGAAACAGGGTTTAGGGTTTAGGGTTTAGGGTTTCTTGGCTACTTGGAAGTGCGCAGGTATAACTCGGGCGATAAGCCGGGAGACTGCAAGCAAAAAGGTGGGAACCTCCTTTGAGGCACGAACCAGCCTGCTCTTGAACTTATGTGGCTTATAGACTCGAAAGGATGCAGGAGTCAAAAGCCTCGGGGCTTCTCTGGGGTTCCAAGTGCCGCAATTTGGGCCCCTTGTGATATAACCCTTAAATACAATAAATAAATAAATAAATAAATAAATAAATAAATAAGTATATATATATATATATGGTCTTTTTCCCTTGATCTGGCTAGGACTCGGCTGCCACCCGCGGTGGGTCCATTGGGGGGGGGGGGGGGGGGGGGGGGGGTGAGCATATATATATATATATGGCAATATATGTATATAATCGGATCACCATAAGCAAGGGTACAGGACCATACTCCCGGCCCATGGTTCCAACCTTATAGCTTTACAAACTGTAGAGCGTACCTTGGCTCTGGAAATCACAAGGTGTAGGGTCAAGGGCCTCTACTATGCAACATCAACTTCAATAACAAGGGAAGGAAACCGCCCCCCTCTTACGCTAGCCTATTACTCACTGACGTTTCTCGATGCCACAACTTTTCCGGTTTCGGTTTTAGGGCTTTAGGGTGGAAGGGCTTGAATTGCAGGGCCTGGGGTGCTCAGAATTGTCCTTTTTCACATCCTAAACCCCATGCCAAAACCTCCTAAATCCCCTAAACCCTAAACCCTAAGCCCTAAACCCTGAACCCTGAGCGAAATCCCCTCGTTCGGCGCCTCTTCAGCGTGGCGCCTCCAAGAGACGGGAGGGTTTAGGGTTCAGGGTTCAGGGTTTAGGGTTTAGGGTTTAGGTTTTAGGGTTTAGGGTTTAGGGTTTAGGGTTTAGGGTTTAGGGTTTAGGGTTTAGGGAAGTCGAAGAAGTCTTGTGAATGAAGCACAGGGTCGCTAAGGGGGGTCAAGGGGGTATGTAACCCGAGGCTCCCTTAGACTCCACACTCCTTAAGGCTCCCTAAGCTTCCCAAGGTACCTACCCCCCCCCCCCCCCAGCAACCCATTTTGTTTAAGGATGCAAGGTTTGGGGGCTTAGGGTTTTGGGTTCAGAGTGTAGGGACTAGGGCATCTTGCACCCCGATTCCCCCAGCCCGAGGCCCCAGAAAAAATGTGCGAATGACACGTTTTTGAAGGGCGAGACATAAAAAATGTCACATCCCTCAAGCAAACGACATTTCAACATTGGCTCGGGGTCGCAAGTAGCCCACAAAATGTTTTCGGGCTTCGGGCTTTAGGGCGTTGACATGGCAGGCGTTCGGGTCCACTCGGGGTAGCAGGGTGGCTCTTAAGGAGCGTCAAGCAGCTTACCACAAGATGGATATATACCTATATAAGCCAATGTGAACACCCTAAATCCTAAACCCGAAACGCACACTTCTCCATGTTACGATAACAAATTCGAGCTTGAGGGGCCTCGCACTTCCGCCCCCGCGCCTCCGCTACATGCAAAGCCAGCCTTCTCCCTGCTGTTGACCTAAGGGTTACAGGGTTTCGTGTTTGGGGGTTTACTCTTAGGGGTAAAGGGGTTACAAGGGTTCTAGGGGTTCTAGGTCTCTTGGGTTTGCGAGTCTAGGCTTTCAAGGCTAGGTCTGGGGGTTTCGGCGTAGAGGGTTCTGGCTTGCCGGGCATGTAGGGTTTCAGGGTTCTAGGGCTCGGGGTAAACCCTAAACCCTAAACCCTAAACCCTAAACCTCAGCCAATTGAGCTGTGGGGCTTTGGGTTCAGCGACGTCCCCCATGGAAAGAGCGGGGCACGGAAAGATGACGGATCATACCGGCAACAAGGAGAATACTTGCAATAAGAATAATGAAGAAGAGCAAGTAAACCCTAAGCCCTAAACCCTAAACCATAAACCCCAAAACCCTAAACCATAAACCCTAAACCCTAAACCCTAACAATAACAAAGTATTCGTAGCTAGCGGAACAGTCTACAGGCCCCTCTCGGGTCTCTCCCAGGGTGCCCCCGACTGGGTTTCTGTGTTACTTTGTGGGTTTAGGGTTTAGGGCTTAGGGTTTAGGGTTTAGGGTTTAGGGCTTAGGGATATAGCGATCATCCGGCCACGTCGAGGCGCACTCGGCGACCTACACCCCTTGCTCGTCGTCCTCAAACCATGCTCCAACTTCATGGAGTTACTGTAAACCCATCAGCCGAGGCCCCGGCAGGGCAGAGTGCCTCCGGCGCAACAAAGGTTGCGCCGGCGCCTCGCAGGTAGGGCTGAGGGCTGAGGGTTGAGGGTTGAGGGCTGAGGTCTGAGGGGTGGGAACCGTCAACCCCCAACCCTCAGACCTCAACCCTCAGCTCAACCCTCAACCCTCAGCCCTCCATCCTCAACCCTCAACCGTCAACCCCCAACGCGCAGACCTCAACCCCCAGCCCTCAACCCTCAACCCTGAGCCCTCAGCCCTCCATCCTCAAACCTCAACCGTCAACCGAGGGTTGAGGATGGAGGGCCGAGGGTTGAGGATGGAGGGCTGAGGGTTGAGGGTTGGGGTTGAGGGCTGAGCTGAGGGTTGAGGGTTGAGGGTTGAGGGTTGAGGGTTGAGGGTTGAGGGTTGAGGGTTGAGGGTTGAGGGTTGAGGGTTGAGGGTTGAGGGTTGAGGGTTGAGGGTTGAGGGTTGAGGGTTGGGGGCTGAGTGCTAAGTGCTGAGTGCTGAGGGCTGAGGGCTGAGGGCTGAGGGCTGAGGGCTGAGGTTGAGGCATCACGAGGCCAGGGGGGCCGACACCTAGGACAAAAACATGCCACACCAAGGAAAACGAAGGCCCCGCCACACCTAAGAAAGAAAACAACACCGGACTCCCTCAGGCCTAAACCTGAAGGGCCCTAAAGCGTTTCAGGGGGCTAAGGTTTGTGAGCCCCACATTGTTTGCATACTATATATATAGGTGTCTACTGAAGTCAAATTAGTACTTTGAGTTAGTCTGCATTACTAGTATCATAACGATATATGTTGACAGTATATGTGTGTACATACTACAGATATACATATATATATATACACATATACATATACATATGCATATGCATATACATATACATATACATATACATATACATATACATATACATATACATATACATATACATATACATATACATATACATACATATATATATATATACATATACATATGGATACGTGCATTCTGTCCCGTTTATGCGAGAGCTGCGGCCTGTCGGCATCATGTGGGCACGGAGCGCCTCAGCAGAAAGGAGCCACGGGAGGGGCTGGCCCCGGGCTTGAGGGCTTTGGGGTCTTAAGGGGTTTAGACCAGCAGAGAGTAGGTACCACGGGGCTTAGGCCAGCTGGCTCCCCACACTGCTTAAGGGGGAGGGGCCAGCAAACCATGGAGACCCTATCATCGCAAGCACCTTCACCTCGACGCTCCCCGAAAGTTCCTGCAACGCCCCCAGAATGCGCCGTAGGGTTTAGAAGTTTAGAACCTAGGCCTTGTAGGGGCTGCCATTTTGGGTGGGACGGCTTCTGCTTTCTAGCGGGGGATCATGAGGGCATTCAACTGGCCACGATGTCTAGACGATAGACCCTGAGCCCTAAACTTTGTATTCTTGACTAGCTCAGTTCCGTCTTCGGCGTACCGAACTCCATGGCCCAGCAGAAGGCAAGAAGACATATGTACGGGCGTGGGATCCGGGACCCTCAGCCCTGAACCCTGAACCCTAAACCCTAAACCCTGAACCCTAAACCCTAAACCCCAAACCCTGAACCCTGAACCCTGAACCCGAAGCCCGACTGGCCGGGCTTCCGCGCGGCCATGCCCAAGCCCAAGGCGAACACGGAGGTGCCCCTTAAGAGCGGGAGTGAGGCTTTTAGGCGTTCAGGGAGGGTCACAGTCCCTTTCAAAATGCGGGAGGTCAATGGGAGGGCGGGTGCTCGGTGTGTCAGGGTGTTGCTCTTCCTCTTACGAAAGAAAGGGTCGCCCCATTAAGGCTGGTGGTGCTCCCGGGCCGCATCTTTCAAACCTGAAAACCGCGAGCCCTACGACCCCCAGCAGGCCCAGAGGACTGGAAGTCGAAACCCGGAATAAAGCGTCTTTGCCTTATTTAGGGGTCGGAATAAGTACGAAGAGTATTCCCTTATGGCCCTAAAAAATTATACTATAAATAACCCCCCGAAACCCTCTTCTACATTCTTAAGGCCTCTAAATTCAGCCTCGACCTTCGCCCTGAGACTGGCACAGGACAACGGGCATCATCATCGCAGCCCAAGTGTCTCCTGCGGGCAGCATCTTGCAGCAGTCGGCACATTCGCAGACGCCATGTGGGTGTATAGTTCCCCACGTTAGGGTCCATGTATTATAAGGTGCCGTAGTCTCTATGGGACCCGAAAAGGGGCCCGAGTGTAGGAAACTCGCCATGCTCCTACAGCATTGGGGCTGGTTTTGGGGGGCGGGAAGCAGGGCAGGGCGGCAACTCAAGCTGTGGAACCCGCAGCCCCAGGACCCAAACTCCGGGGCCAGGAATCCTAAAAATTCTCTGTTGAGGGTTTAGCGTTTAGGGTTTAGGGTTTAGGGTTTAGGGTTTAGGGTTTAGGGTTTAGGGTTTAGGGTTTAGGGTTTGTCTAGACGGAGACTTCTTGAGGAGGGATTCCAGGCGGGGAAACAAGGCTCAAAGGGGGGTGGCCCATGGCGCCATGGGGGGCTCCAAAGCCGAGGTGAATATTCGCCTCTCGACTTTTTGTGTAAGGATCCAATGCCGAAAAGATGCCCCCAGACTCCAGACCCCTCAGATCCTGCTGAAGAGGGGCGCAGCTTCCCAAACCATCGCCCGAGCGCGGAAGGGGCTTCCACACCACGGAATGGGGCTTGAAGATTGAGGTACTGTGAGTGTAGGGTTCTTCTTCAGTGAGCTTAGGGTTCAGAGTTTGGGAGCTCAGGCCTCAACATCTTCCCCTTTTCAGGCTAAACGCTATTCTCTCCGTGCTTGGGGTGGCAGGCTGTAGGCTGTCTCAAGGCTTCAGGCTCGAGTTGCAACTTTTCCGTCGGTGCTGCATGCATTTCACTCATCCCTATGCTTCAACCCAGTGACGCTGCAGGGCTCAGGGGGGAGGGGGAGTTTTGGGGGGGGAGGAAGAGAGGGAAACTTGAAGGGGGGGATAGGGGCCACTATGATGCATCCTTTCCAGGCTTTTGGGGATTTCCCAGGAAAAATTGAGCCAAGAGACTGAAACGACATCGCAAAGGACATCTTGCTTACCATCGACGTGCCTTTCATTCGAACAAGCCTAAACCCTGATGGCCTTGTCCATACACTGCCTTATACCCGAACTCTTCAATCAAATCCAAGGCGAGAGATTTTGCCAGGTGGGTCGGCGGGTCCGGGATTCGGGCCGTTGGGCGACGCAGGTGAAACTGATCAAAGTCTTACGGTTTGGCGTTTGTGGGTTTTGGGTTTTTAGTTGTCTACCACGGTTGTTTACTGTACTGGGCTTAGGGTTAGGGATTCCTGAACAGGATACGAGTCTAGGGTTCAAACCTCCGGTGCTGATGTGAGTTTTTGTCCAGGGGGTTGGCTCAGAGGGTCAGGGGTGTCGGCATAATATAGGAATATATAGGAGCCTTAGAATTGGGTTTTTGGGGGGGGTTACTACAGTATATCTATATCGGGACCCTAAGGGTAGACTACTAGTAATTCTTCCAACCCTTTTTGGGCTCTTCGGTAAACTCGGGACCCTTGCGGCTCGGAGCCGCGCGTCAGAGCCCTCTCACCAGGCCTCCTCCCAGGGGAGACTTCGGCCTGCGGGCGCCCAAAAAAACTTTGGGGGTTTAGGGTTTAGGGTTTAGGGTTTAGGGTTTAGGGTTTGGAGTTTTGGGGGCCGCCATGTCGCACGTGGGTCACGAAAAATGCGCCCGATGCTTCGCCGCGGGCCCACGGTGTGGAATGCAGATGCCGCGCCGCTGTACTTAGGGGCTGCTTCGCATCGGCCTCAACGCGCAAGCCGCGATGTTGCTAAAAGCGGCGTAAGATGGCACAAGGTAGCAACAGCCGCCCTCAGCATTTTGTGGGCTAGTGTTCCTTGGCCCGCTCCTGCCTCCGTGGAAGGACGCGCTGGCCACAAGGGCTGGCCCAAGCGAGGGGGGAACCCAGACTCTCACGAAAGCTGGTCATGCCCAAGCGAGGGGGGGCCAATGCAGCGTCTCACCAAAGCTGGCGAATCTGGCCAAGGACTGCTGAGCTTTTGGCCATGGCAGGCGCTTAACTGGGGGGGGGGGGGGGGGGGGGGGGGGGACATGAACATGTTTGACAAAACGGAGTTCCCGCTGCAAGTGGGTTTCGAAGGAGAGGGGTGGAGAAGCCATTCTCTCCCGTATTCTGGCAGGTCGTTCTGAGCGATGCGGCTGATCGCCTGTATACTTCTTGTAAACAGGCATAGGGGGTAGCAACAGCCATCCTCAGCATGAGCTGGGCTAGAATACCTTTGTCCAACCCTGCCCGCATCCCACGGTCCTAAGGGCTGCCAGCATACAGGAGGGAATGACGTCAAACATGGACTATCATCAATATTATCTACAATGCCAAGTTGCACACGTGCTGGTTGTTCAAGTAGCTATGTAAGTCTGCACATTTACCACAAGTGTTCCGCAAAGACGCGTCAGCAAACGAGAGAGAGGGAGGGAGAGGGAGAGAGAGAGCGGAGGGAGTGAGAGAGAGAGAGAGAGAGCGACATGAATAGAGCGAGGGAGAGCACACTTCCGCTTATGGACTTGCTTTTCGGGTGGAAGAAAAGGGCTTAGGGCTGAGGGCGCAAAAACATCCCGATAAAACCTTAAAGCCTGAACCCGGAACACCCAACTCGCCAAACCCAAACCCACCAAACCCCCTAAACCCTAAACCCTAAACCCCAAACCCCAAACCCCCAAACCCCCAAACCCCCAAACCCCCAAACCCCCAAACCCCCAAACCCCCAAACCAAAAGCCCAAACGCCCGCCTTGTTCGGTGTTGCTCGGCGCGCTGCCTCTGCCTGAGGAGGAAGCGTAGAGTCTGGGGTTCGAGGCCCTCACCCTAAACCCTAAACCCTAAACCCTCCAACCCTAAAATCGCGGGCTTCCCTACTACAAAACTACCCCCCCCCCTAGGTTCCGGCCCTTGAGTAACCTTAGACCCCTAATCAGCCTTAATTCTGGGGGGAACCTAGGGGGGGTAGTATAGAGGGGTAGGGAACCCATGAAAAAAAAAACTTCGGGACTTTTGAGGGCTCTGGGGGTCTTTGGGGGTCTAAGATCTGCGGGGGGGTTACGGGTCAGGGTGTGCGAGGGTGCAGGAACCCGAAGCCCTAAACCCTGGACCCCAAACCCCAAACCCCAAACCCGAAACCCTAAACCCTAAACCCTGAACCCCAAGCCCTAAGCCCTAAACCCTAAGCGACAACTGGGCAAGGCTCGGGGCTTCGACTTGTGTGTCGGGTTAGGGCTCCAGGCTTTCGGCCGACCCCCGCAACAAGCCCTTAACCCTAAGACCCCGAAATTTTAGGGTTTAGGCTTTAGGGTTTAGGGTTTAGGGTTTAGGGTTTAGGGTTTGGGGTTTGGGGTTTGGGGTTTGGGGTTTGGTGTTTAGGGTTCAGCATCTCAAGTCCAAGCATTCACTAGTCAAGAAATTACTCCAGAAAAATACCCACCCGCCCAAACAATGACCTTGCCCAGTAAAAAAATGACCTTGCCCAGTAACTCCTTAACATGTAAATTAAATATGAAAGAAAGGTTTAGGGTTTAGGGTTTGGAGTTTAGGGTTTAGGGTTTAGGGTTTAGGGTTTAGGATTTAGGGTTTAGGGTTTGGAGTTTAGGGTTTAGGGTTTAGGGTTTAGGGTTTAGGGTTTAGGGTTTAGGGTTTAGGGTTTAGGGTTTAGGGTTTAGGGTTTAGGGTTTAGGGTTTAGGGTTTAGGCTTTAGGGTTTAGGGTTTAGGGTTTAGGGTTTAGGGTTTAGGGTTTAGGGTTTAGGGTTTAGGGTCCTCAACCCCTCAGACCCTTGAAGCCCCTAAGGCCCCGAAACAAGGCTCGAGTCCCCTGCTGGCCGAATCCACGCGTCAGCAGGCGGCCTTTGAGGCCCCCCAGCTCGGTTTCGGTGCTCAGGGGGTTTAGGGTTTAGGGTTTAGGGTTTAGGGTTCAGGGTTTAGGGTTCAGGGTTTAAGGTTTAGGGTTTAGGGGGGGGCGGCGGGGGGGAGGGGGGGGGGAAGGGGGGGGGGGCTTAGGGGGTTTGGGGGGTTGGTTGCGGGTCGAGGGTCGGGTTTTGGAGTTTTGGGGCTTGGGGTGTGGTCTTTTGGTCCAGGGCTCAGGGCCGTTTCGGGCTCTCGCCAAACCGAAGCTCTCGGGGCACGGCCAACATATCTGGAGATGAGCTCCGCTTCCGCCTGGGCAGAGACGGGCGAGGGGGGCCTTCGGCGTTTGGGGTGGTTTCGGAGGGGTTGAAGGGGTTGGGGACTTTAGGGTTTGGGGACTTAGGGTTTAGGTTTAGGGTTAAGGGTTGAGGGTTTACGGTTTACGGCTTAATTAGGGTTTAGGGTTTAAGGCTTGGGGCTTAGGGTTCAGAAGCAGGTAGCCGACAAACGTGAACTGCTAACCCCAAGCACCTCAACCCCAAGGCTACCAGTGAACGCAAGAGATTGAAGCCTGAACCGAAACTTCCCCTAAACCCTCTCGACCCTGCCTCCGCCGCCTCCTTGGCCTCCGCATCTGGGCCCTGGGGCGCTTCAGGCGTAGAGCTGCAGGTGTCGGAGATGAGGGACTTTGTGGTTCAGAACTTGAGGTTCAGGGACATTCTAGGAGTCTAGGGTTTAGGCTTTAGGGTTTAGGGTTTAGGGTTTAGGGTTTAGGGTTTAGGGTTAGGGTTTAGGGTTTAGGGTTTAGGGTTTAGGGTTTAGGGTTTAGGGTTTAGGGTTTAGGGTTTAGGGTTTAGGGTTTAGGGGGTTTAGGGTTTAGGGTTTAGGGTTTAGGGTTTAGGGTTTGGGGTTTGGGGTTTAGGGTCTAAACCCTAAACCCCGAACCCGAAACACTGAGTCCTTGAGGGCGCTGGCGGCCGTCGCCCCGGAACCGGCCTTTCGGCACTACGCCATGTGGGCATCGGGACAACTAGGGTTTAGGGTTTAGGGTTGAGGGTGTCAAGGTTCAAGGTTTAGGGTTTAGGGTTTAGGGTTTAGGGTTTAGGGTTTAGGGTTTAGGGTTTAGGGTTTAGGGTTTAGGGCCTGAGGGTGTCAAGGTTCAGGGTTTGGGGCTTAGGGTGTAGGGAACCCTCACCCCTGAGTCCTGAATATGGAAAAGGGAGATCAATATCTCTTTCTTCCCTGGAGAAGGAAGATTTTCACATGAACCCGAAGTCGGTCCATAATGGTGGTCAGGATGCATTTTTGTGCCCAAACCTCTCAGCCCTGACCCTAAGCCCTAAACCCTGAACCTTAAACCCTGAACCCTGAACCCCTAAGTCCCCAAGCCCTGAACCCTGAAGAGCCCCAAGATCAGCATACCTAAACCCTAAACCCTAAACCCTAAACCGTAAACCCCAAGCCCAAGCCCTAAACCCTGAAGAGCCCCAAAATCAGCATCCAGGGCCCCCAAGCCGGCGACGACTTCGGCTGCCAAGGCCTTAGGGGGGGGGGGGGGGTTCAGGGCTTACCTTGGGCTTCATGACAGGGTTTAGGGTTTGGGGTTTGGGGTTTGGGGTTTCGGGCTTACTTCGGCTTTAGGGTCTAGGGCTTAGGGCTTAGGGCTCAGGGCTTAGGGGTCAGGATGGTTTTGCGGCTAGGGTGTATATATAATTATAAATATACATATATGTATGTATGTATATGTATATATACATATACGTATATGTGTATATGTGTAGGCTAGGTGGTTTTTGTTTTACCTTCAGGGGTTCCTATTCTCACTCAAAAGAAAACCGAGCCCCAGCGCCGAATTTAATCACAAACACGAGCCAAACCTTAGTAAGTGACCCTCCATTATGCCCTGAAACCGTCTTGAAAGCCTGTCTGGCGAAGCTTTCAATCTGCAGAAAAACCTGCACGGACCGTTCCTTGAAGGCTGACGAGTACGCATCAGCAGGGCTTACCTGTATCAGAAAGGGGAACGCTGTGTGACCCCGCAAACCCTCCAAATATTGCTGCTCTCCCCTGACAATCAAACACCCCCCCCACCCCCATATTCCAATATGCAAAAACATCATGGAATAGCAAAATTCAGCATCAGGGTTATAATTTCGGGGCTGAACCCTACTGTAAGCCCCATAGAAAGGGGGAAGGGGGAAGTAAGAAGCGCAGCTCAGGGGCGGCCGCGCAGCACCCGGCGTGGGCACCGTGTCCAGCGACCCGGGGATATACTGGGCAGGATTTTGGGGTTTAGGGTTTAGGGTTTAGGGTTTAGGGCTTAGGGCTTAGGGCTTCATTGGGGCTTAAGGTCTGGAACGGCCAAAGATGGGATCGCACCACGGAGTGCATGGTCTAGGGCCTCGGGTCGAGGAAGAAGGACGTGATCATGCTTAGGGTTTGGGGTTTAGGGTTTAGGGTTTAGGGTGTAGGGTTTAGGGTTTAGGGTTTAGGGTTTAGGGCTTAGGGCTTAGGGCATTCAAGCGAGTGCGCGGGTGTGCGAGAGAGATACCTGTGCCTTCAGTGCTGCGCCCGCAACAAGTAGCTTATGATTTCCCCCGCCCCCTTCCTCAGCTGAGGAGAACCAGCGAAAACTCACATTCTGGGGCCCGCGTGTGTGGCCTGTGCTACAGATGTATTCCTTGTCACATACAGTAGGGTACCGAACGAACCGCTGCATGAGAGTGTGCTCTTCGAATAACATTCATGCCTCGCAAACCTCGGGAGCTGCCACGCCAACTATCAGCCCATGCCTCTGACATGAGCTCCTGGTACCCCTTAGTGAACCCTAAACCCTAAGCCCTGAGTTCGCTACCAGCACGAACGCAAGCGATCTCAGGAAACTTGGGCGTTGCTAGATTCATCCCCCCCTGGCTCAATCCTGTAGGCACCCTTTCGCCACGAGGATTCGAAGAAGGCGACACCCCTCCCTTCCCAGGCACCCTGACTGAACCCCCCCCCCACAATCCTTCAAATTCCTTGCTGAACCCCCACAATCCTTCAAATTCCTTACTGAACCCCCCACAATCCTTCAATCTTCCTTGCGACTCAACAACCCCGAAACGCCAGAAACAGAATCTGCGCCTCCACGGCTTTCCCGGCGCGGAGCAGGCGCCCTGCCACCACAATGGTCCTCGCGCCATCCGCCTGGACCGGTGCCGGGAAGTGCTTGGGGTTTGGGGTTTGCGGTTTGGGGTTTGGGGTTTGGGGTTTAGGGTTTAGGGTTTGGGGTTTGGGTTTGGGGCTTGGGGTTTGGGGTTTGGGGTTTGGGGTTTAGGGCTGTTTTTGAAGTTGAGGGCCACTTGCCTCCCTGAACCCTACACCCCCAAGCCCCACCACAGGCCCTCAACCCCCAGGACCCCCAAAGACCCCGAACCCCAAGGGCCCGAATCGAGGTTTAGGAGGTCAGGCACCCTAGAAATCTGGGAGACGCATGAACCTGACCTCCAAGGAGCACAAAGACCACTGCAGACGGCTATAACTCCACAGTCTCCCCGAATCACTGCACCCCAGAATTTCCTAAACCCAACCCTGAACCCTAAACCCCAGAACTTTCCTAAAGCCTAAACCCGAAGCCCCAAACCCCTGAACCCGAAGCAATTTCCACGCCTCCCACTCCAGCGTGGCGCCTGGCTCTGAGCCCCAGGGGCCCCCCTCCCGAACCCCCACTCTGGTACGAGTACGTGCAGGAGAGCCGTTTCGCTGGTACTGCAGGTTTTAGGGTTTAGTTTAGGGTTCAGGGTTTTGGGGGCCGTTTATGGTCCCTTTGTTTGGGTCCAGGGTTGCTTTAGGGGAGATTCGCCGGCGCGTGGGGCGCAGCGGGCTAGGGCCGTGTTTGGTACGAGGGCTCCGGCTTAGAATAGGAGCCCCCTGCAAGGGCCCATAACCTAGAACACCCCCCATGAGGGGCTTAGGGTGAACGGGGCCAACATGTATGGTTTAGGGTTTAGGGGCCTGAACCCATTAGATACCTCCCTCCACGGAAGGGACTTGGACCAAGAGCTGGCACTCTGTGGGGGGCCGATGATGTGAGCACGCCTTCTAGGCGCGAGCCCTCTGTGGGTTCAGCGCGCTTGCAAGGGTTTAGGGTTTAGGGTTTAGGGTTTAGGGTTTAGGGTTTAGGGTTTAGGGTTTAGGGTTTAGGGTTTAGGGTTTAGGGTTTAGGGTTTAGGGTTTAGGGTTTAGGGTTTAGGTTTTAGGTCCAGACTTTGCTCCGTAGACTCCCGCGTGAAGAAAGAGCGCTACCAAACGGCGTTGGGAGTTTCGGCGCTTGTGATGTTGGCATGTGAGATCCTGCATCTTTCTACAGGGTGGGCGTCTGATGTGTAGACGTGTTCAAGGAGAGGTCGGAGAGCAGTCTTGAATGACCCAAGCAGGCGGGCGAGAGATCTTAACCCTAAACCCTGCACCCTGAACCCTAAACCCCCCCCTTGCCAGACGAAGCACCGACGGCGTAGGCCGAGAGTAGTTGGGAGACCTTGGAGGGGAGAGCACAGCGGGCTAGTTGAGCCTGCAAAACATACCCTCCTAGGCCAACCCAAAGACCTCGAAATCATAAACACAACTTTACTACCCTAAACCCTAAACCCTAAACCCAAAAGCCCTCACCCGAGCTGTAGAAGCGCTTGGGGCTTTTCAGAGGCTTCGGCGTTTTCGAAGGCTTTTCTGGGGAGTCTGGGGAACTCAGGGCCTCTAGGCACACATGTTTTGCAAGAGTGGTTTAGGGTTTAGGGTTTAGGGTTTAGGGTTTAGGGTTTAGGGTTCAGGGTTCAGGGGATTGTCTGTGTGTCACAGACGCTATCATGTCAGCTGAGCAACCTGATGATAGTGATGGATTAGTTGAGTCATCTTACTGGGATGTGCAAAATAGCTTCAACATCAATGTGCTTCGTTGATCAAGACAAAGAAAATGGTCAACGTGAATGGCTTTTGGATGATTTAATAAAAGAATGGGTTTGAAAAAATGATAGAGGGGAGGTGTCAGCGCTTGGACAGGGGTCCAAGAACTTTCTCACAAGACTTTGGGAATCCGCGCATCTTTAGAATTTGGGGGTTTAAGGTTCAGAAGTATGCATAGCCTGATTTTGGGTAGGAGGTCTTTTGGCTGGAAAACGGGCAAGATCCCTAAAGGCTTAGGACCTTGGGGTGTACTTTCGGTCAGCTGAACATTGCAACCCCTCAGCGTTTGCAAAGGACGCCCCTTCATTTCTTCAGGGGCTTCGAGGTCTTTAGGATTTTGGGTTTACGTTGCAGGGTTTAGGCCTGATTCCATGTGCCGTCGGAGGGCTTGGGTCGTGCTTGGCCACAGGCTAAAGTGTGAAGTGGGTTCTTACGTGGTAGGGTATTTACGGCGGATTCCATGCACTGCACCCCAAAAGCAATCCCAGACCACTAAGTCAAAGAATACAACACCAAAACCCGAAAAGCCCCTGAACCCTGTGAAGCACGAAGCCCACAAACCCACCAAAAAACCAACCAAAGACTTCAAACCAGGGCCTTCCGAACCCTAAACCCTAAACCCTAAACCCTAAACCCTAAACCCTAAACGGTCGTTAAGAACCCCGGCCGGCACGCGCAGTGCACTCGAAACGCAAGCGCTGCGACCTGTCGCCGTGTGGAACATTCGGGGCCGAAACCCAGCGAAGGTTTCATTCACAGAGGGATTTGGGTGTTTACGAAAATAGCCCCACAATAGTAGGATTCCCCTATAAGAAGGACCTTAATAACGTACCCCTAATTTCAGAAACCCCCATTTGGAGGGGCTTGCAGTCGTAGGTGCAAGAAGTGCTGAAGGTCGAAACTTTTGCTTCAACAGGGCTTTTGAGGCCAAGGAGCTGAACAAGGTCGAAGGTAGCTTATTTGGCTTTGGGGAATTAGGGCTTTATGGCTTAAGCTAGTTGTGGCCAGGGGCCTCAGTTGCACTTCCGGGGGAGCCCTACCCCTTCCGTCTTCTGAATTCCCTTTTCCGCGCCCGTGGCCAACATCAAGACCCGAACTTGAGGGCCTTTCGGGGTCTTCGGGGCACGTCAGTGGCTTTAAGGGAATCAGGCCTTTAGGTGTTGGATCCCCAAACCTGGCTTCGACCCAAAAGAACGAAGGTGCGAAAGCTTCGGGTTCGGTGTGCTGGGGCTTTGGGGTTTGGGGTTTAGGGTTTAGGGTTTAGGGTTTCGGGTTTAGGGTTTAGGGTTTAGGGTTTAGGGTTTAGGGCTTAGGGTTTAGGGCCTAGGGTTTAGGCTTCAAACTTCAAGGACAGGGAAAGCACAACACCGGCGGCCCCACCCAAACCCCGAAACCCAAAACGTCTAAATCCAGAATTGCACCCTAAACCCCAAACCCGAAACCCTAAACCCTAAACCGGGTTCTGGACCCGCACAAACAAGGCTTCTCTCTGACACACGCAAAGCCCGCAAAGCCCTCGGCTCGGGCGGAAGAAAGCTCTTAAAATGAGCACGAGTGCTTCGGCCCAGATGGTCAAAAAAAAGACTTCGTTCAAGAGTTCAAGACTTCTGGGACAAGGCCACACACACACAGACACAAAACCCCACGCTTCAGGCTGGCAAAGGCCCCCATCACGCGTTCAACTTTCGTTTTTGGGAGCGAAGCCTAGAGAAACTCTCAGGCACTGAGCTCACTGAGTGCCTTAAAGCCCCTAGACTCTGAACCCCCAGTCCCTCAAACTCGTACGCCCTAAACCAAAACCCGGGCAACAAGACCTTGAACCCGAAAGGTTACAAACCCTACCAGAGCCCCCCGGCTTCCGCTGTCGCCAGCGGGGCTAAGCATCGAGAACTCCTCTGTTCGGGCCGATACTTTCTCCAGGGTTAAGTAAGGTCTAGGGTTCAGGGTTCAGGGTTCGGGGTTCGGAGTTCGGGGTTTGGGGTTCGGGGTTCGGGGTTTGGGGTTTGGGGTTTGGGGTTCGGGGTTCGGGGTTCGGGGTTCGGGGTTTCGGGGTTTGGGGTCTGGGGTCTTTCAGGTTCTGACTTGTGGTGCCATCTTCCGAACAAGGACTTTGAGGAATTTGAGGGATGAGCGCATAGAGGATAGACCACCCCCAGACGGGGCTTTTGAGGTAGGGGGTGTTTCCGAAATCTCCGGCGCTCAGAAATTCTTTCGGTTTGTGGAATTAGGGAATTAGGGAATTAGGGAATTAAGGAACTAGGGAATTAGGGAATTAGGGAATTAGGGAATTAGGGAATTAGGGAATTAGGGAATTAGGGAATTAGGGAATTAGGGAATTAGGGAATTAGGGAATTAGGGAATTAGGGAATTAGGGAATTAGGGGTACCTTCTTGGGGTCCTTACTTTAAGGGAATCCTACTCTTCGCGGATCAACATTGGGGGGTCCCGTACTTTCGCAAACCGCCAGGTGGCACGTCATGGATCGGATTTTCAGGGGTGCTCTTGACGTTGCCGAGGCATTTATTTCTTCATCCAAATGGCTCTGGGTCGGAGGAAGGAAAGTCGTTGTTCAACCCTAAACAAACACACTTAACCCTAGAAACCCCAGAAACCCCAGAAACCCCAGAAACCCTAGAAACCCTAGAAACCCTAGAAACCTTAGAAACCCTACAAAACCCTAAACCCCAAACCTCCTTAAACCCTGAACAGCTTGGGCTTCGCAGCTCGGGACCCTTGCCACCTCGGATTCTCTTGGGAATCTGGGGGGTGGGCGGGTGGGGGGGTGGCCGAATTATTCAAGATTCCTATTGGGGTTTCCGAAATTCGGGGTACCTTATTGGGGTCCTTATTGTCAAGGTATCCTACAATTTGTAGTCGAAATTGGGGATCCCTTATTTTCGTAGGGTCCCCCCCCTATAGAAACAAGCGTTCAGCCGTAGGACCATGACCCTAAGCCGCGAACCCCGAAGCGCGGGAGCTGCCGCTCACCAGCACCACCCCCAGGCCCCAAAACCCCAAAACCCCTAAACCCCGAAGGGCCCTGAAACCCCTTAGCCCCTCAGGCCCTTGGGTTTAGGGTTGAGCCTCAACCTGAACCTCGGCAAAATCGTCAGCCCATCCTCGCTGTCGTCCCAGCTCAGCTTCGGGGCATCGACATCCCCTGACTCCTGGTTGACGGGGCTTGTGGGGTTAAGGGGGCTTAAGGAATTGTAGGGTTCATGAGGTTCACAGGGGTTCACAAGGCTTACAGGATTTACAGGGTTGGTAGGGTACCTAGGGCGGAAAGGGCGCATAGGGTTCACAGGGTATACAAGGTTGGCAGGGTGTGTAGGGTTTATAGGGTTTGCAGGGTTCATGTAGGGGTCATGGGCTTTACAGGGTTTATCAGGCTTACAGGGTTTGCAGGGTTTATAGAGCTTGAGGCTTTTGAAGTCTTAGGGGTCGGGCTTTCCGGGGCAGGAGGGGCTCGGCACCGCGTTTGAAGGCAGCAGAGAGGGGGTCCTTGATCAGCGCCATGCACAGCTCTGCGCGCGGGAGGCTGGTGACCTTCTCGTGGCGTTGGGCTTTGGGCCCAAAACACCAAACCCTAAACCCGAAACCCTAAACCCTAAACTCCCAAAACTAAATTCCTCGACATACACCCCAGGCTAGGCATTCTGCTTGCGGACCGGTAAGGACTTTGGGGCTTGGAGGCTGAGGGCTGCTCAGCTTTAAACCCCAAACTCCCCAAACCAATCTTGCACCGGAAAAAAAAAAAAAAAAAAAAAAAAAAAAAAAACGAAACCCGAAGCCCCCGCAAGAAGAGACGTGCTAAGAAAAACAACCGTTGCCCACCCCCAAGAGGGTAAACCCTAAACCCTAAACCCCTCTGCCCGGATTCTGCAATCCCTCGCCTCGAGCATGGCGGTGCCAATGGACCCCGGCCTCGGTCATATAGGGCTAAAGGGTTTAGGGTTTAGGGTTTAGGGTTTAGGGTTTAGGGTTTAGGGTTTAGGGTTTAGGGTTTAGGGTTTAGGGCTCATAGGGCTTAGGCATATAGGGCTAAAGGGCTATAGTAGGCTTATAGGGCTTAAAGGGGTATTATGGGGCTCATAGGGCTTAAAGGGGTATTAGAGGGCTCATTGGGCTTAAAGGGGCATTATAGGGCTTATAGGGCTCATAGGGCTCATAGGGCTTAAGGGGGTATTATACGGCTGTAGGGTTTAGATTTCTTTTCGGAGGTTGAGAACGGGGGCTTCCCAAACTAGGGGATGTCCTTGCAAAAGGGGGCGTTTTGGTGGGCTTGAGGGTCTTGGGCTTAGCATGGTTTGGATGGCTTTAGTTTCGGGTTTCCGGCTTAGCGGGGGTCAATCTAGCCGGATTCAATCCACCTCACGCCCCCTCCCCGCCGCCTACATTTTTGTGGGGCCTTGCCTCCGCGACCCCCCGCCACAAGAAACTCTGAATCGCCCCTCGCCATCGAGCGGGCTCAGTCCCCTCTCCACTCCCTGGCTCCAAAAGCCCTGAACCTGAAGTCCTCGACCCTCAACTCCCACAAGACCTCGAACCCAAGGCCCCGAAGCCTCCCTATAAGGGGTTTAGGGTTTAGGGTTTAGGGTTCAGGGTTTAGGGTTCAGGGTAAAAATCCCTAGACCCCACCAGAGGGCCGTCAGGGGGCACATTCGTGATGCGCAGGGACCGCAGCGGCGTCCGGGAAGGCAACTGTGGCGCTTAGCTTGCTTAGGGTTCCAAGTAGGGTCTAGGGTTTAGGGATTCGTGGGTTTGACGAAGGTGGCTTTACTGGTGGAGGGTTTCACGAGCACAAGACCGCTTTCGGGTTTGAGGGGATCTGGGTTGAGGGATTAGGGTTTACGTAGGGTTTGGGCATATTGGACCGTGTTAGGGTTTAGGCAACATGTTCAGGTGTTGGGTTTGGAGCTTTTCTGGAGCCTTCCGGCCTGCTTTGGGGCGGGGGTGTTTGAGAAGTTTGGGGGTTGAGGGCTCAGGGGCTGGTACCCTCGGCCCTAAACTCAAGACTCCAGGGTTTCGGGTTTAGGTTTCCCTCAACCCCAAACCCTAAGCTTAAGGTTTAGGGGAGGCCTCGCAGAAAAACGGACCCCCAGCCTCTACAACCTGCATCTCGAGGCGCAACTCCTGAGACGTCACAAGTCTTCCGGATGCGACTGCAGGGGGCGTCAGAAGCATCTAACTTGAACCCACCAATTCAGGTTTAGGGCTTAGGGCTTAGGGTTTATTGTTTAGGGTTTAGGGTTTATTGTTTAGGGCTTGGGGTTCAAGATTTGGGAGCTGCTCACCCCCCGCTGGCGGTCCCCCCGGGTCCTGGAGCACCTGCCCTTCGGGCGGCTCGCTGCTGCCGTTGGTGAACTCCATGAAGACCTGCCGGGCGTCACTTGCTGTTGGTTGGATGGGCATTGACGGAATGAGGCACCCTACACAATCCCTTAAAGGGTATATGCAGGGGGATATACAGGGTACCTCATTCCCTCGTTCCCTAGTAACCAACAGTAAGGTCAAGGGGGCTTCAAAACTGAGGGTTTAGGGGTTGGCATCTTTAGGCTCTTAGCTTCAAGCCCTGGGTTCCTGTGGCATCACTGACTTTCATCTTGTCTGCCACTGTCTACCATAGAGACCATACCGAGGTTCAGGTGGCAGCAGCAAACGCCCACATGCACAGCACGTACTGACATGGTCCCTGGCACACTCAAGATCAGACTCGCAGTGGGGCGGCCTCGACGAAGAGCTCTGTCGGAACTGGCCAGGGTGCAGCAGGCATGTGTTCAACCCTATGCCGACCTTTCACACATCAGCTCGTAAACCCAAAACCCGAAACCCTAAACCCTAAACCCTGTAAGCCAAGGGCACGGTAGCCTACAGGATCGGAATGCACGGTCGGGGGTCTGGGGGCAGCTTTACCGATTCGGCCAGCACAAACCTTGGCGGCCTGGCTGGTCCGCTGTGGAACGGGGTGTTGAGGTGGGGACTTGGGGGGCGTGGCTTGGGTACGGTTGGGGAGAGAGCGGGTGGCGTAGAGGGACTGAGGGCTTTGGGGCCATGATGAGCCCTAACCCCCAGAATCAGAAGTCAAGATGCCTGCTTTGTCTCCAGCAGGCTTACCCTTCGCCGAGTCGGTGCCTCGAAAACGATTCAGCATCGGGGGAACTTAAAAACTTGGCTGCTTGGGATGTTTTGGGAATGGATGCTAGGTACTGTAAATAGGGGGCACCAAGATCTCGGGGCTTTTTGGCTATTACAGTACAGTTGCCGGGGTCATTGAACGCATGTGTGTGTGTGTGTGTGTGTTTTGCCGCGATGGGCTTAGGGGGGTCTTTTGATTTGTTTGGGGTTTAGGGTTTAGGTTTTAGGGTTTAGGGTGGTGGTTTCAGGGGTCTGAGGGAACGCGATTTTGCACGGACTCGAGCTCTTAGGGTTATTTGCCCAGGAACACCCTGGGCACCGCCCCAAACGTCAAGTGGCCTGCTTTGTCTCCGGCAGGCTTGCCCTTCGCCGAGGAGTCGGGGCCTCGAAAACACAAAGCATCGGAGGAACTTAAATGCTTGGCTTCTTGGGATTTGAAGGGGATACTGGGAATACTGGGTCATGAGGGCTTTACGTAGTTTGGCTTACTTGGAGGCACTAAGGCTCTCGGGATCAGTAAGGGCATGTGGGCCTTGTGGGTTTAAGGTATTTATTGTATACAGCCCATGGGGGTGCTGGTCGAGTGTGAACACCCACAAAGCCAGGGCAACAGAGTATGGGCTTAGGGTTTGGGGTTTAGGATTCGGGTCTAGGGTCGAAAGTTTTCGAGGTTATTTTAGGGTCGAGCACAGAACCATCCCGCCGCCCTAAGAAGACCAGCCCGGGGGGCCTTTTTTGGGTCAGCGCTGTGGTGCATGATTGTGTCGTGTTTGGAAAGCCTTGAGGGAACGCGAACTGCAGCGTTCTACTGGTCATGAACCCTGGGCTACCCAGGGCTTGAGAGTGTTTTGGGTTGGTGTGTTTTCTTTGGGGAGGGTTTAGGGGTTTAGGCTTTCAGGTGTTTCTGGGCTTGGCGGGCTTTGGGCGTTTGGATGTGTTTAATTAGTGAGGCTGGGGGCTGAGGGTGCCGGAGGGTGCTGAGGATCCTGGGTTGTCACTGCAAGTACCCGAACTGAACGGCGTAGTGTGCACACGTTGTAGCATGCCAAAGTAGCGTATTCTCCACACTACCCTAACTGACAACCCCAGTTGTAGAGCTACCCAGAAAACCTCCAAACCCCAAGCCCTGAACCCTAAGCAGCTAGGTTACCCACCCTAAAACCTAAGCCCTAAACCCTAAACCCAGAACAACCTCCAAACCCGAGGCCCTGAACCCTAAGCAGCAAGGTGAACTCAGGAGGCGGCGGGAGGGAGAACGCTGGCCCGGGGCCACCTACGAGGGTGTGAGCGGGGCCAAGGCGGCTTCGGGCTTCGGGTTGTTCGGGGTTGCCGGTTTCCAGGAAATGTCTTTTTTTTGTTTTTTCATAAGGCGTCCGGTTGATAGAAAATACGTGAGAGAACCCCCGCCCCCTACTCTAGGTCACCTGAAAGAGGGTTACAGGGGGTTACAGGGTTACAGTGTTCCAGGGTTCCAGTGTTCCAGGGTTACAGGGTTACAGTGTGCAGTAGGGAGAAGGGTTTAGGGGCTTGGGGTTGGGGGGGGGGGGGCGGGGGCACTCTTTTGGGGTTTTCAGGGTTTAGGCCTCGCACGTAGGGATTTCGGACACTCCAGAGAACTTTCGAACCAGGGTTTAGGGTTTAGGGTTTCGGGTTAAGGGTATAGGATCCAGGGCAATTGCAGGGTTCGTTGTTGAGGATTTTGGGCTCCGGAGGATTCGAAAACCACGGCCGGACCAGGCAGCAAATGCCTGAAGCAACTACTCCCACGCCAAACCCACCAAAACCTGGAAGCATGTGCGGAACTCCACCATAAACCAAGACTAAAGCCCAAGCCCCTGACCCCTAACCTTCAACCCTAAACCCTAAACTATAAGCCCTAAACCCTAAACCCTAAACCCCCGTGAACTCGACCCAATCGCTTCCGATGCCTTAGAGGGCGTCGACACTTTCCGACGCCTGGCGCAGGGGGCCCTCCTAGCAAGGCCCTGAAACCCAAAGACCGGGTTTGGGGTTTAGGGTTTAGGGTTTCGGGTTTAGGGTTCAGGGTTCAGGGTTCAGGGTTTAGAGGTTTAGAGGTTTAGAGTTTTTGGCTTGGGGCTCAGGGTTTTGTGGGTTTAGGTTTGAATCAGCCTGCACCACTTTTTTAGGCCCAAAGCAGCCTGCGCCGCTTCCGCGACCCAAAGCTTCAAAACTGTAACCAATCCGAAAGCCAACAAACCCAACTCCAAACTCTGCACAACCTGAACCCTTGACCCGAAACCCTTAAACCCGAACCTCAAATCCTAAACCCCCAAATCGCCAGACCCCCATCTCTAAGCTCCTAAACCCCTAAACCCCGAAACCCCTCAACCACCCTAAAACCCAAAAACCCTAAACCCTAAACCCCAAACTCCAAACCCTAAACCCTAAACCCTAAACCCTAAACCCTAAACCCAAGCCCAAGAATCTGAGAACGGCGCCTCGGTGGGGGCCGCGCAGCGGCCGCCCGCGGCGAAGGGGCCGGGACTGGGCAGTGTGCGGGATCCAGGTTGGGGGGTTTAGGGTGTAGGGTTTGGGGTTTAGGGTTTAGGATTTAGGGTCAGTTATTCTGATCCTAAACCCTAAGCCCTAAACCCCTACAGCAGCTGGTAGTAACTGGGTCTGGGATGGTCAGATGCACAAAGGCTACGCAGCTCGACATCTCCCTCGCAGCCCTAAACCAAAAACCCTACGTAACCCTAAACCCTACCCCTAAACCCTAAACCCCAGACCCTAAACCCCAAACCCTAAACCCTAAACACTAAACCCTAAACCCTAACCCGGCCCTAAACCACTCAAAATCCCGACCTTTTGCGGGCGGCATCTGTCTCGGTCCGGTGCAGGGGTGGCTTCGCCAACCCCGGACATCTCCAAGCGCGTAGCTGGCGCATGTTACGGAGGGCAAGCAGGGTAGGGCTTAGGGTTTGGGGTTTAGGGTTTAGGGTTTAGGGTTTAGGGTTTAGGGTTTAGGGTTTAGGGTTTAGGGTTTAGGGTTTAGGGTTTAGGGTTTAGGGTTTAGGGTTTAGGGTTGAGGATGGTTGAGGGGTTGGGGTTTAGGGTTTACCCGAAATACCCACTAAAACTGGGCCCTTAGAGTACACCCCCCGTTCTTTTTCTCGGCCAGCACCCGAAACTCCAAACTAAAGGGGTAAGTTTTTTGGGGTTTAGGGTTTAGGGTTTAGGGTTTAGGGTTTAGGGTTTAGGGTTCAGGGTTCAGGGTTCAGGGTTTCAGCTTTGGTTTAGGGTTTAGGCTTGAACCCAAGCCCAGAGCACTGGACCCGAAACCCCAAACCCCAAAACCTCAACCCTAGCGTCACTCGATTTTTTGATATGCACGCACACACACACACACACACACACACACACACACACACACACACACACACACACACACACACACACACACACACACACACACACACACACCCGCGCACACACACACACAGTGTGTGTATATATATATGTGCAAAACGCCTAGAAGGCTATTGTAGTAGGGAATCCCGCAGGTCAAGTCCGCAGCGTGCCATCGCGCGGTTCTTTGGACAACGACCCGTGAGTCTGACACCCGCGAAAGACCCAGGTGGGTAGTTCTCTACACATGCCTCCGGCTTAGGGCTTAGGGTTTGGGGCTTGCTGGTGCATGATGCAGGCCCCACCCAGGGCCCCAGGTCATAGAACTACCCACGTTCAGGATGCGGGGTTGAGTTCACATCAGGGGCCACAATCTTCCAAACCTAAACTTCGGCGACAGAGCGGACGGTGTCCGGCACAACTTCTCAGACGTGAAGGTCGGTGGTGCTCCGAACGGACTGTTCCTGCGCTTGCTATGAGCCAGCAAGGCACACACACACACACACACCCACACCCACACACACACACCCACCCACCCACCCACACACACACACACACACACACACACACACACACACACACACACACAGGTTTAGGGCTTAGGGTATAGGGTATAGGGTTTAGGGTTTAGGGTTCCCCTAACCCTAAACCCACTTCTTGGCCCTACACCTGCAGGTTCGCTCGGGCATCTTCTCCCCAAAACCAAAAACCCCCAACACCTCAACCTGAGGGTTAGGGTTTAGGGCTTAGGGTATAGGGTTTAAGGTTTTAGGGTTTAGGGTTTAGGGTTTAGGACTTGACTCGTGTCTCGCGTTTGGGGTTTGGGGTTTGCAGCTTAGCTTAGGGACTTATCGCCAGGAGGAATCGAGTTTTAAGGAGGCTCATGACACCCCACAGAGGCTCAAAACCTGGAGTGAGGGTTGTTGAGGGATTAGGGTTCTGGGTATAGGGTGTGGGGTTTAGGGTTAAGGGTTTGAGGGTTGAGAGGTTTCGGGCCTCTTGGGTCGGCGGCCTGAGCCGGAGGCTCCTAAATTTTAGGGAACCTGAATGCCTAAGTTGAAGTCGGGGGTCCTCGTCGAACTGGGCTTCCCTGACCTCCCCGGAGTCCGCCTCCGACGGGTCGGCAGCAGCGTGGTACCTGTCGACTCCGGAGGTTAGGGTTTAGGGTTTAGGGTTTAGGGATTAGAGACTAGGGTTTAGGGTTTAGGTTTCGGGTTCAGGGTTTAGGGTTTAGGGGTTAGGGTTTAAGGTTTAAGGTTTAGGGTTTAGCACTCCGGATGGAGCAGTTTGATGGTAAAACTTCATTTACGGCTCTGATATAACACCCACCCACCCAGAGAATAAAGCGACCAAATTCTGAAATTCAATTTACGGTCTAAATTTATATAGTAAAGAGGATTTAGGCGGTTTAGGGCTTAGGGTTTAGGGTTTGGGGTTTAGGGTTTACGGTTTAGGTTTAGGGTTTAGGGTTTAGGGTTTTGGGTTTTGGGTTTTGGATTTTGGGTTTTGGGTTTTGGGTTTTGGGTTTTGGGTTTTGGGTTTGGGTTTTGGGTTTTGCCTCCACCAAACACGCTCAAAGGGCCTGAAGAGCTCGCCGAAGTGGTGGCAAAATGCATTCAGGTCCAGCCTGTCCAACTCCGCAGGGGCTCAGGGCTAAGGGTGCAGGGACGTAGGGCAGGGGACATGTACATGAATAGTTGACGGAATTGCACCCAAAGCAGCCTCAACACCCCTACCGGTTTAGAGTTCAGGGTTATGGATTTACGGTTTACGGTTTAGGGTTTAGGGTTTAGGGTTTAGGGTTTAGGGTTTAGGAATGTTAGTCTGTAGGTTCGGATCTGAGAGTGGGGGAGGTGGTGGAGATGGGGTTCAGCCTTTAGGGTTTTAGTTCTTTGGGGTGTAGGCTTCTGGCCGCAGGTGGGGCAACACACTCGAAAACGGCTGGGGTCTGTGGCTTGCCATGACTAGGAATTTAAGCAATCTATGACCATAATCAAAGAGAGCCGTGTTTGAGGCACTTGTCTCCCCGCTTAAAACCACCCCTGAGAGCCTCAACAAACGTGAGCAGAGGGCATTTTCGAAATCATTTTGTGTTGAAGTGACCCCACGCTGTCCCAGCATCAACCAACCGAACGGCCTTTATTGAATGTATCCAACTTGGGGTTTAAGTTTTCGGGTTCAGGGTTTAGAGTTTTCGGCCTGAACTCTAAGCACAAAGAGCACTGCAACCCTAAAACCCTGATCCCTACAGCCCCCGCGCCTGTTGCCAGCCTTCTGTCGGAACATCAGCCTCGACAGGAGGGTATAGGGTTTGGCGTTTCGGGTTTAGGATTTACGCATGCAGTCTTGCGGACTGTCCCGAAGAAGCTCCTTGGAAATAGACTACGTAGGAATGAATTCCTGTGAAATCACTGGCCAAGCCGTTGGCAATGAAGGATCTGGCACTATCAAAGCTCAAATGCGGGTCTCCGGCTGGTAAACCAGGGGAGCCGTAGGAGCAACGTACGGTGCCCTGGATGCATTTGGGCCATCGCAAGGCGCTTGCAAACGGAACTTGATTCCCGGCCAAAGGCCACCAAAGGCCCTGGGGGCAAGAGATGCTGCGATGTTCCAAGGGCAACTGGACAAGGACATGACTGCACGAAGCACGTGAGCAACAGTCACAAGCTGTGCATGGAGAGAATGGCGATGACATCTGAGGGAACTGACCTCATGAGCCCAGACGGCCGTCATCAGAGTTGCGAAGCTGCTCAGGTCGCTTCGCAGACACCCAAGGGGGCTACATTAATCGGCACCTACCACCCTACATCCACCGTGAAGGCAAAATTCAATTCCAGCAAAGATATGCTGTCTTCGTCAAGTATTCACGTATGTGCACACAGCCACTTGTACAGTAAATGCCCAAACGGAGCACAGAGCACGAACGAGTGCCGCTGCGGCTCCTGTTGCAACCCCGGGGAAACCAAGCATTCATCGGCTGCTAGCATCCCGAGTCTGCAAAGAAACAGGGCTGGTTTGGGGTTCCGGGCTTGGGGTTGTTGGGTCTGAAGCGTAGGGATTTGGAGGCAGGCAAACCTTAGATTCACACATGTAAACCGCTTGCCTGACAGAGCTCGCAGCATCCACTTGGGCTGCTGAGAAACCGCACTTCGGGGGCCCTTCGTGAACCTTCCCAAACTCTTCCCTGAAACTCAGAACACCTAAAACCTGAAACTCCAACATCTATGAACCCTAAACCCTAACCCCAACCCCTAAACCCTAAACCCCAAACCCTAAGCCCCAAACCCTAAACCCTAAAACCTAAACCCCAAAAATTGGGCGCTGGGGCTTCAATCGGGTCTTGAAGTTCTGCTCGTCGTCCGCGTCCTTAAAGCTGAGGCCACGGTGCTCGAAGCTCTCGAGGACCTAGTCAGAGATTATAGGGTTTGGGGTTTTGGGTGCTAGGGGTTTGGGGTTTGGGGTTTGGGGTTTAGGGTTTAGGGTTTAGGGTTTAGGGTTTAGGGTTTAGGGTTTAGGGTTTAGGGTTTAGGGTTTAGGGTTTCGGGGGTAAATGGGGGCTTGGGGCTTTAAAGTTTGGGGCTCCTAGGGTTTTGGGTTTGGGGCTTTTAGGGTTGTGGGGTTGCGAGCTACCTTCAAGCCTCAAAACCCTAAACCCCGAGCCCTAAACCCTAAACCCTAAACCCTAAACCCTAAACCCTAAACCCTAAACCCTGAATCTTCTAAGATAGGGGCTTCAAGATGTTGGCTTAGTGTCTGAAAGGGATATCGATCTCCTATGGTCCCTAAACCCCCAAACACTAAACCCTGAACCCTAAACCTCAAGCCCTAAACCCTAAACCCCAAACCCCAAACCCTGAATCCTGGTAACTCTAGACCCGAAACCCTAAACCCTAAACCCTAAACCCTGAACCCTGTACCCTGTACCCTGAACCCTGAACCCGACCACAAGCTGAACCCCCGGCCTCCTCCGCGCTGAGATCCCCTGTGCCGTCCTCGTCGAAGGCGCGGAAGATCATCGCAAGCTCCTTCCTTGGGATTTAGGGTTTAGGGTTTAGGGTTTAGGGTTCAGGGTTTAGAGTTTAGGGTTCAGGGTTTCGGGTTTAGGGTTTAGGGTTTAGGGTTTAGGGTTTAGAGTTCAGGGCCCAGGGTTCAGGGTTCGAGTCCCTTAGAGCTCAAACACTGGGATTCCCACTTCGTGACCTAAGGAAGATTCTTGAATTAGGGGGTGCTTCAAACTCGAAACCTCCCAGCTCCAACGCTTAAAGCTCTCTAAGTGTCTGGTCCAGGACCATGGCCTTCTGGTAGCGGAAGTCCTTTCAAGGCCCAAGCCCACCTAAACCCTAAACCCCCCCTAAGCCCAAAGACCCACTTGTGAACCCTGAATCCCTTCAAACCTACTAGCCCCTGAACCCCACTATGCTCCTATGTGAACCCCACAGGTGGTCCCGGGCTTACTGTAGAGGGGTCTCGGGTCTGGGCCCTAAACCCTGGACCCTAAACCCGAAACCTTTTTAGCTGGGCGAGGGGACTTTGGGTCCTAGGATGTCAAGATTAACTGTCTTTTGGGGTCTGCTTTTTGGGTTAGGGATTAGGGTTTAGGGCGTAGGGTCTAGGGTTGCTAGGCTCCGGGGAACGCGCGCTGGATAGTCTACGAGTCCGGGGTGCGGAGTGGGTTCGGAGGCGCTTCGGGAGTTGAAGTCGGGGGGCTCAGGGGGGCGGGAACTTCGCCTCCCTCAACTTGAACAGTTGGAATCCACACCCTCCGGACATGAACCACATGTCCCTAAGGCCTACGTCCCAAACCCTAAAAGGCCCTAAACCCTGAACCCGTCCCGTTTTCTCAGCTTATTGCCACGGGAAGCTGCGGGAAGCTGCGGAAGCTCAGGGCACTGCAGCCCTCCAAGTCCAGACACCCTTGAAGCCCCAAAAGGCCTTCCTTCTCAACCCCACACCGCGCACCACAAGCCTACTCCGGTTTCATTAGGGTTTAGGGTTTAGGCTTTAGGGTTTAGGGCTTAGGGCTTAGGGCTTAGGGCTTAGGGCTTAGGGCCAAGCCGAGTTGCGGAGGAGGAGATCTGCCTGATCAGGATGTTCATCAGCCGGTGCGGGAGGTATCCTCGAAGCCGGGCTTCGGGTTTTTTTCGGGCTCCGGGTGGAAAAAAATGTGCTGCAAGGGCTGCGAAGTGGGGAGGGGGGTGCTCAGGGTCTGGGCTCCAAGACCCCTTCAAGCTCTAAACCCTAAACCCTAAACCCTAAACCCTAAACCCTAAACCCTAAACCCTAAACCCTGAACCTTCAGGCTTCTCAAGGCTTACATCGGGATCACAGGGTTTGGGACCTTGCGGCTTGCGCTTCGGGGCTCAGGGTGCGCGGCTTGTAAGGTTTTTAGTGCACGGAGCCTTGGCCCAAAAACCCAATAAAAACAAACATGAAAATAAAGATTTTAAAAAATGAAAAAAACAATAAACAAATTAATAATCAGAATAATCACAATAATAATAATAATAATAATAGTCGTAGCAATAATACAAAGAATAAGAGCAAAGAACAAGAATAAGAATAAGAATAAGAATAAGAGTAAGAGTAAGAATACAAGAATAAGAGTATGAGGCCGTGCAATTCATGCCCACTTCTTCGGACGGCGCAGTGCGCATTAGGGCACACCTGGAGCTCAATTTGTTGGGGCCCATGTCTATTCAGAACGTGGGGGGGGGCTTTTGGGTCTAGGGTTGAGGGATCAAGAGGTTTGTGTTTTAGGGTGTAGGGTTTGGGGTTTAGGGTCTAGGGTTTAGGGTGTAGGTGTAGGGTTTAGGGTTTGGGGTTTGCTGCCTGCTTGTGTGTGCGCTTGTTGCCTGCTGATCGCGGTCTCCTTTGCGGGCTTTTACGGGGCGTGGGGCTTAGTGGGATGTTCGCTCAACGTGGTTTACCGTAGGCTTTCGGCCTCATGTAGACCCCACATGTGGAGTTCTTAGGGTATAGGGACTCAGGGACCGAACATAGGGGCCTGAATGACTACAACAGGATTTGGGGGGGTCATTTTGGTATATGTGTATTTATAGAATTTATAGGGACCGTAAGGGAATATTCTTCGTAATCATTCCGACCCCTCCCACTACAGGGTTGCGCAGAGTATGGGTCGGCTTCTCTCGTCCACTTCGACCTTTGACGAAGAACCCTGCAGCCCACCAAACCCCTAAACCCTAAACCCAATATCCCTAAACCCTAAACCCTAAAACCCAATATCCCTAAACCCTAAACCCGAAACCCCATGATCCCGAAACCCAAACCACCCATGCACCCTTGCTCCTTGCCAAGGCACGCACATACACGTATACGGCGGCCGCGTAGCCAACCAGCCAGCCCGTAGTGATGAGGAGGCTGACGGTCATGATCCTCGGCTCAGGGCTTAGGACCATGGGTTTAGGATGGTTTAGGGTCTAGGGTTTAGGGTTTAGGGTTTAGGGTTTAGGGTTTAGGGTTTAGGGTTTAGGGTTTAGGGTTTAGGGTTTAGGGTTTAGGGTTTAGGGTTTAGGGTTTAGGGTTTAGGGTTTAGGGTTTAGGGTTTAGCTTATGGGTTTAAGTCTGACGATTGGGGGCACAGAAACCTGGTCAGTCCTCACAGCAAATGTTGCTAGTTGTTGAGAGGAGGGTCCACGTCGTCTCAACGTTTGCAGCACCCATGACGAAGAGCACCGTGAGCACCACGACCCCTGGCAAGGATAGGGGGTTCGTACTTTGGGCACCTCGCTAAGTTCTGGTCGCCCTTTAGGTACTCTAGAATTACGCGGCCTGCGTGAGGTAGGACCCCCCGAATTCAGGATCCGGCCACAATACCCCAAATCCTCAATAAACCCCAAACGGATCCATTAGGGGATTCCGGGTAATTCGGGGCTGAGGGACCAAGGGTTTCGGGTTTAGGGTTTAGGCCAAAACCCTAATTAAACCCTAAACCCTAAACGCTAGACCCTAAACCCTGCCTACGAGAGGGAAGCTAATGCGGGAGACGTCGTCCACAAAGCGGGCCGAGTAGGTCGACACCGTGGCGCGCATGGCCTCCAGCTTTTGTACAAAGCTTCCTCCCTTTAGGGTTTAGGGTTTCGGGTTTAGGGTTTCGGGTTTAGGGTTTGGGGTTTGGGAGTTCGGGGTTTGTGTTTGGGGTTTAGGGTTGAGTGGCTTTGCCTCCTCCGCGGGGCAGTGAGAAGTGTCCAAGCCAAAGAAACCATCCAGTACCCAACTGAGGCGTGCAATCCCAAATCACGGAACCGCTCCAGCAACCAAAACCCTAAACCCGGACCCCAACCCTAAACCCTAAACCCTAAACCCAGCGGAATCCCTCAACCTTCCATCAAAAGGGAAAATGCTGTTCAGCACGTCGGCGTTTGGAATATCCCGGAACATGACGCGGGATCTCACCTGCGCCAGAACGTTCTCCAGCACGCTGGCGAACATGATCACCGTGACCTCGAACATGGTGACCTGGGCCAAAGAGCCCTAAACCCTAAACCCTAAACCCAAAACCCTAAAACCCTAAAACCCTAAAACCTAAACCCTAAATCTTGCAAACCCTGGAGCCACTTCGAGCAGGGATGGGCCCCGGCTTCGGAAAGACCGACGACCTAAAACAGCAAAAGTCAGGACCATCAGCCCTCTGTAAGCCTAAATAACCATCGGCCTTCTTAAGCCTAAACTTCAAAACCCTAAACCCTAAACTCTGAACTCTAAACCCTAAACCCTAACCGCCGAATCCTAAACTCTGAACTCTCAACCCCAAGTTCCTGGCCAGCGACGTCCATCCAGAGAAGCGCGGACGTCTGTTTGGGGATCAAGGAATACGCCAGGGTCCTGTCGAGAGTTCCAAATGTGTCGAGGATTTGGGGTTTACTGGCTCTTTTCCAGGAACTTGGACGAAGTTGCCGATAAGGATACTACATTTTTAGCTATCTAACCCTACTATGGTATGTTAACTTCACTGAAGCTCCTGCCGGCTCTCAGGTTCGGAGGGTCTGAGGCTTTCAGTTTGTTGGGGCACGGGGCTTTGATAACCCCTTGCGCCATCCCAAAGCCGAAATCCCCTGCAACCACCCCGCCTGTTTGGTAACCGTCAACAGCCACCAGGCGGGGGACTTTGGGTTTAAGGTTTTAACCGAGGGTTTGAGCGTTTAAGGGTGCAGGAATAACAGTATGATTAATATGTAGAGAGCGAATAAAAACATGAGTGAACGAACGGACAAGAATAATATGAAAAGAGCACTCATTCTGTTCACGACATAGCCACATGAATCTCAAAATTGTGTGAATGGTGCACGCATAATTACAATGAACAACTGTAAGGAGAAAGATAAAGCGACCGCGTGAAACAAGTGAGCACAAGGGACGTTACTGCTGATAATCATATCCTTGTTCCCTTCGCGTACATATTATGCGATCGAAACCTGCGTCTCCAAGCGTGAAAGCAGAAAAACAAAACGGCCTCATTGAAACGTTCTCAAAAGCGCGTGCATTCTTTACGGCCGTTTCAATACTATTTTCATGTGGGCTTTTAGGAAGACCAGCCCCATAAGGATTTTAGGGCTTGAGGGCTTGAGGGTCTGAGAGTTGAAGGGTTTTCAGAGTTTGGCGGGTCTCCGCTGGTCTCCTGAAGACCTGCAGCGACAGGAAGGAGATGAATCCAGTGGCCACACGCGGCATCACCTGAGAAGAAGGCAACCCACGGCTCTCTTTCTTTTATCAGAAGAAAGAGAGTTTAGGGTTTTTTTTACAACCCCAAAGATCTCTTTTAGGGTTTAGGGTTTAGGGCATGCACAAGATGTTATCCTGGCCAACCCAAAAGAGAAAGCGGCTTAGGAAAACATCCGATGGATTCCCTTAAGCCCGGGCCTGAACACAAACCAAGCTATCAAGATTTTACAATGCTCTTCAGTTCCTTAACCAGCCAAGTTCCTTTTAACCAGCCACACTTGGGGGCTAGACTCGCAAGAGTCGCACCAAGGCTTGCAAGAGCACAAAACATTCGGAGCTGAACAAAAGACACGCCGCCATGTCAATGGGGATGAAGAAGCCAGCGAAAGGGATGAAGAGCCTGGGCTGCTGTGGTACAGTAGTTGCTTCCGCTGGAGGAGGCCTTAAGGGCCTTCGGGCTTAGGCGTTGGCATGGCACAGCTGGTCTACTCTTGCGTTCTGTGGCCCGTCACCTCACAGCACCTTCACGAACCCTTGCGGTGGGGGGGATGCACAGACTCAAGCACCCTAAACCCCCCAAGCTCCAGGTTTAAGGGGCTGCCGCCTGGCGATGCAGAACCTTTGACACCCTAGGGCCTAAACCCAGGTGAACCCTCAACCCTCTGCTTGGAATCAGGCTCTGATCCAAGCCCGCCAGTCAGACGGGAGCCTCAAAGCACCTGAAGCCCCTGCGCCCCCTGCAGCCAGGCGGCAAAGCCGTCAAGGGCCAGAAGAATCGCAGGATGAGGATCGTGATCCCTGGGCACTTCAAAAAGCCCCAAACATCTTGAAGCCCACAAGCCTCCGGCGAAACCATGTTAGTCTGGGAAGTAGGTTGATTCGGCACCAACAAGCAACTCCGGCTTGAGATCCCCCCTAAAGCCTAGACCTTAAACCCTATACCCTGAACCCTAAACCCTAAAATCCCTAAACCCTACACATCTCCACAAGTTGACACAAACCAACACCAACGCCTGCCTGCAGCGGACACGACTCCCTCGGAACCAGAGCTTGAACATCCTCTTTGAATTTACCCCCACTTGGGTGCAAGACGCACAAAACGAATCAAGAGACTGTAAACCCTAAACCCTAAACCCTAAACAAGCGAGCTGCGTCATGCTTTACCCTTATGCAAGCTGACCGCCCTAAAACCCCCCAACCTAGCACTCCCTTCGGTACGAGTACTTGGGGTTGGGAAGGGCTTCGGGCTTAGGGCTTAGGGCTTGGGGGGCTTGGGGCTTGGGGCTTAGGGCTCTGAACCCGCGCCCTCTCCTACGCGCGTCCAGACGGGCGGCGCCGCGACACCGTCACCTGACCGCTGGACCACGGAAAGGCAAATTTGGCCATCAGCCCCCTTTCCGGGCATGAGGAAGCCCAGTTGGGGAGTTCTTTATCTAGGGTTCATAGGGTTGGAGGCCTGTAATTGGGAAATTAGGACGCCCTGCCGGGGAAGTCTTCACCTAGGGTTACTGTAATTTCGGGACCCCTGTCGTGCTAAGGACCAGTAAGCGCGAGGGACCGCGATGAGGGCCGCAGGCATCGAGATTCACTTGACCTCTATACTAGGGCCCAGGGAACGAAAAAACCGCAACAATGACGATGATGATGATGGCTCATTCCTTCACCAATCAACAACATTAGGCCCACTAGGCATGCAGCCCTTAATTCCTTGATTCGATGAAATTAGCTTGCGGATATGGGCGGAAGTCTTAAGGTGGGTTGAGTCATTGAGGCGTGGGTTTCAGAAGGGCTCTCTGTGTGCCCCCCCCCCCCCCACCTCCCCAAAACAACCTGTTACCTACCCCCCACCCCCCCACCCCCTTTCGTTTAGTAGCTCGGCATCATCCTCCACAGAAACCGAACCCCTGTCCAAAGATTTGGGCTGCCACCCCAAAAAGACTGAAGGCCGGGTGCCTTCATGCAGATGGAGGTCGTTAGGTCTGACTTTTCTTCGCGAGTGGGCTCGATCGACATCACGTAGAAGCCGAGGTCTTCCAACCTCGATCGCCACGGCCCGACTTGTTTGTATAAGGCCAAAGGATTGCGCAGACGACGCGACGCGCAAGCCGCAGGGAAGGGCGAGCACCTCACCCTCAGCTCTAAACCTGCGTCCAAACACAAACTACAAAGGCTCCGGGACTCGATTGTGGATGCAAAGTTGAACTTGGGGGCCCAGGTTTAGGGAAAGCCCAGTACCGCTGGGGAAGCAAGCAGACAGCGAGAGGGGGGAATGCAGCTGAAGGAAGAGCAGCACAGCCCAGCTCAGCTCGTTCCGGAGGTTTGCATCTGCTAAGCCTCTTTTATGCCGATCACCCAACAATCACCAAGGCAACTGATTCCGTCTCAAAGGCTCGAATCCGATTGGGGTTTTAACTGCGTCAGTCTGCTGACTTGGCCACGCCCTACCTGATTGCATGTTGTTTGAGACTCCCCACGCGAAACCTTTCCTGAAAACCCTAAACCCTAAACCCTGAACCCTATATGCACCCCAAGCTCTGCCCTGCACCCCAAGCTTTGCCCTGCAGAGCTCTCGAACCCCAAGACCGCCAGGCAGCTTCTCCACGAAGTGCTTGGAGGCTATCGGGGAAATCTCTGAAGCTCCATCCCACCTTCAGGATAGGGGGGGCGGGGCACTTCAGGCTCGGGGTGTAGGATTCGGGTTTAGGGTTCCGAGTTTGGGGTTTGGGGTTTCGGGTTTCGGGCAACTCAACGTCCTGCAGCCCTGGGCGTGACATCTCGTGCCCAAACAGCACGGCCTCGTGGCCAGCGATTCAATGTCCTGCGAAAAACTTTGGTAACTTCTTTGAATTATGGTCCCTTTTGGGGTCACATCTACAAAGCAGCTCCTAATATTTAGGATGCCCAAGAGGGGACCATCATTTTCAGAACTGACCGGTTAGGGCTTGAGGGGACAAAAGGGGTTCTAGCAGGAGTCGAGTAGGCAGGGTTTCTGCAAACCGGGCACATGTCTACAAAAGCCTAGCCTAGCCTGCACCCGTGGTACCAGCAGAAGGGTGCTCTTTAGCCAGCAAAGCGTACTCGAGCGCTTAGCTTAGGGAACCCGACTCTCCCCCCTATTCCCCCCACACCCTAAACCCTAAACCCTAAACCCTAAACCCTAAACCCTAAACCCTAAACTTAAACCCTAAACCCTAAACCCTCCCCCACACTTCCCAAAGAAGCAGGGGGGCGGTCCATGGTCGCGACGCCTTCTGGGCCTGGCAGGCGGGCGCTCGGGTGCTAAACCTTACAGGGTTCCGCTAAACCCTAAACCCTAAACCCTAAACCCTAAACCCCAAACCCTAAACCCCAAACCCTGAACCGAAACACTCCGAGGAACTTCAGGGCGGGAGGAGGGCCTTCAACCCCCAATTCCACCCCCCTAAACCCCAAAAACCCTACCCTAAACCCTAAACCCTAAACCCTACACCCTAAACCCTAAACCCTAAACCCTACACCCTAAACCCTACACCCTAAACCCTAAACCCTAAACCCTAAACCCTAAACCCAGGGTTCCCTGCCCTTCCAGGCCTTCAAGCCTCTCAGAGACGTAGGGATCCGAGAAATAGTCGAAAGGGATGCAGAGCCTTTGTGCAGTTTGGGTTTAGGGTTTAGGGTTTAGGGTTTAGGGTTTAGGGTTTAGGGTTGAGGGTTTAGGGTTTAGGGTTTAGGGTTTAGGGTTTAGGGTTTAGGGTTTAGGGTTTAGGGTTTAGGGTTTAGGGTTTAGGGTTGCGCGCCTCAGGTCTTGAGGTTGAGGGTCGCCCCATACCCCCCCCAAAAAAAGGTAGGGTTTGGGGCAGAGGGTATCGGGTTTAGGGTTGAGGGTGAGGATTTCAGGTTGAGGGCAGGCGTGCGACAAAGAGCCGTTTTTGGTTGAGTTTCGGTTGGGCCGACCTCCTTCTGCAGCCCTTACCTTGGGGGCTTCCGCCTCCCTGTAGCCCTAAACCCTAAACCCCAAAACCCTAAACCCTAAACCCCAAAACCCAAAACCCAAAACCCTACACCCTACACCCTACACCCTAAACCTGCCCACCTTTCTAGAGCTTCAGGCGGCCGAAGAGTATCTTGTCCGCGTTGTTTTTTTCCTGGCTTTCCCCCGTCGACAATCAAAGCAGCATACCACCCCAGGATACCCGAGGGCTCAACGGGGTGTATGTTGGGCTTTACTTTTGCACGGGATTAGGACCCTAAACCCTAAACCCTAAATCCCAAACCCTAAACCCTAAACCCTAAACCCTTTCAAGGGCTCAGGGTGTACACAGGGGCTTGGGATGTGGGATTTCAACGTTCCACAGTTCAACCCTCGCACCAGCAGATGCAGCCCCGGAGGCTCTAGAAACTGCGTGTCGAAAGGGAAGTGCCTTGGCCGCTTTGGGGTTGAGGGTTTAGGGTTTAGGGTTTAGGGTCTAGGGTTTAGGGTTTAGGGTTTAGGGTTTAGGGTTTAGGGTTTAGGTTTTAGGGTTTAGGGTTTAGGGTTCAGGCCCAATGTCTCAGGTCTAGGGGACGTGAGGTCTAGGGCTCGGAGATAAACCCTATGAAGCCCATAAACCCTAAACCGCGGGGTTCAGGGGTTCACAGGAAGGGTTTAAAAGCTTTGGCATGGTGGAGTTGAGGGGCTTTTGGGGGTAAAACCCTAAACCCTAAACCCTTAACCCTAAACCCTAAACCCTAACCCTAAACCCTAAACCCTAACACGCATCCTGAACCGTAGACCCCATGCAGCGGACATTTTAACCTGTCTGACCTAAGCCGCTCTGACAGAACGACAACGAAGATTCCATATTTCCCCGTCATAAAGTATAAAAACAGAGGTCAGAAAAACAAACCCTAAAGAACCCCTCAACCCTAAACCCTAAACTTTGGGCTTCGGGTTTAGGGTCTAGGGTTTAGGGTCTGAGGAGAGGCGCTCGTAGGAGAGGAAAACGTCGAAGTGGGTCTTTGCCCGATCGACCCACAACGCCTCCTGAAGCAAGGGGTTGAGGGTTTAGGGTTTAGGGTTTAGGGTTTAGGGTATAGGGATAAATCCTCAACCCTGTACCCTAAACTGGGATCTCCTTGCCTTTGCGTTGTGTGCAGGAGGACGCGATGGGACAGAATGCCAACCTATCCTCCACTTACATTTGGGGCCCTAAGACCCCAAAAATCCAAAAAAATTGTAGAAGTACCCTAAACCCTAAACCCTAAACCCTAAACCCTAAACCCTACGTCCTAGAGTTCTGGCTTTCTGCTTTGGGCGCCGTATGTCGGGTTCTCTGCCCGCCTGAGCTCCTCTCTCAGCTCCTGAAACACCTCAATACCGAAATCCGGGATCCTCGAACCCTCAGAGGCAACAACACAAGGGTTTAGGGTTTAGGGTTTAGGGTTTAGGGTTGAGGGTTCAGGGTTTAGGGTGTAGGGTTTAGGGTTTAGGGTTTAGGGTTTAGGGTTTAGGGTTTAGGGTTTAGGGTTTGGGTTTAGGGTTTAGGGTTTAGGGTTTAGGGTTTAGGGTTTAGGGTGCAGGTCTCGACTCTCTGAAGCCGAAAACCCCCTGCACCCCAACAGGCCAAGCCACGAGGTCACCACTTTGGGGCACCGCGAGGCGGATGATGGGATCCTGGGAAGGGCCAGGGTTTAGGGTTTAGGGTTTAGGGTTTAGGGTTTAGGATTTAGGGTTCAGGGTTTAGGGTTTAGGGTTCAGGGTTTAGGGTTTCCGACGGCCCCTCGCAGTCCTCCACCCTAAACCCCCAAGGCCTTGGAGGTTCAGGGGTTTAGCGGTTTCGGGTGTAGGGTTTAGGGGTTTTGGGTCTAGGGCTTGGGGTTTGTTCGGATCTGGGTTGTCGCTAGGGGCGGGGGTTCTGTTGGGAACCAAGTTTCTATCTACTCAGTCTTCGGGCTCTCACCCTGCAATTGGGGGGTTTAGGGTTTAGGGTTTAGGGTTTAGGGTTTAGGGTTTAGGGTTTAGGGTTTAGGGTTTAGGGTTTAGGGTTTAGGGTTTAGGGTTTAGGGTTTAGTTTAGGGTTTAGGGTTTAGGGTTTAGGGTTTAGGGTTTAGGGTTTAGGGTTTAGGGTTTAGGGTTTAGGGTTTAGGGTTTAGGGTTTAGGGTTTAGGGTTTAGGGTTTAGGGTTTAGGGTTACTAATTCCCTAAACCCTACCCCGCCCCCCCCCCTGGGTCCCTGGAACCCTAAACCCGAAATCCAAAATTTCTGGAGTCTGAAAGACCCCTTGTTGCGCGCAAGGGTCAAACTCCGTCTTCCCCAACGGGTTCGAGGATGTCTTGAGCTGCAGATCTGGTGGGATGGGGGTCCAGACCTAAGCTGAGGAATGAACCCTTGGGGTTTAGGGTTTAAGGTTTAGGGTTTAGGGTTTAGGGTTTAGGGTGTCGGGCGAAAATCCTACAACCTAAGCCCTAAGCCCTGAGTTCTAAGCCCTGAACCACGACAGAGCCCATGTCCTTAAAGACCCTGGGAGGCCCTCGAAGGGTTTGGGGTTCAGGGGGGTGTAGGGTTTAGGGTTTGGGGTTTGGGGTTTAGGGTTAGGGTTTGGGGTTTAGGGTTTGGGGTTTGGGGTTTGGGGTTTTGGGGTTTGGGGTTTGGGGTTTGGGGTTTGAGGTTTGGGGCTAAAGGCTCAGGGTAAAACCTCAGGTGCGGGTGAGATACCAACCCTATAAGCCCTATACAGCCCTGTAAGCCCCAGGAACCCTTAACCGCCCCCTCCCCACAAAACACCATATAAAACCAAAAAACTCACCGAAACAAAGGCGCCAAATCCGATGTACGGGCCGATAACCCTGTAAAAACCTACGCCCTAAACCTCATTCGAAAAAAGCAACATACGCCCAACAAACTCTCCTGCCCCCAAACTCACCCTCAACCCTAAACCCTAAACCCCTGAACCCCTAAACCCCTAAGCCCTAAACTCTCCGAGGTGCTTTGCCGACCATTTCTAACCCCAGTTCTTGGCCCAAGCTGTTTGTAGACTCGAAGAAGGAGTCCTGGGATAGGGTTTAGGGTTTAGGGTTTAAGGTTTAGGGTTTAGGCTTCAGGGTTTAGGGTTGCGGGTCTAGGGTGTAGGGTTTAGGGCTTAGGGCTTAGGGCTTAGGGTTTAGGGTTTAGGGTTTAGGGTTTAGGGTTTAGGGTTTAGGGTTTCGGGAGGGGTGGGAGGGTCATTTTGGGCTTCTTTTAAGGGCTTGTGGGGGTTTCGAGGGCCAGGAGAGGGTTTTGGGCTTGTAGAAGGTTAGGGCTCCTCCGAGTTGAGGGTTTGTAGGATTCATAGGGTTCGTAGGGTTTATGGTTTAGGGTTTAGGGTTTAGGGTTCGTAGGGTTCGTAGGGTTTGTAGGGTTTGTGGGGTTTGTAGGGTTTGTAGGGTTTGTAGGGTTTGTAGGCTTTGTAGGGTTTGTAGGGTTTGTAGGGTTTGTAGGGTTTGTGGGGTTTGTAGGGTTTGTGGGGTTTGTAGGGTTTGTAGGGTTTGTGGGGTTTACATGGCTTGAAGGGTTTGTGGGCTTTGTAGGTTTATAGGGCTGCGTCGAAGGGGTTATGCACCGCTACTCTGGAAGCAGCAGAAATACGGGCGCCACACTGCGCGCGAGAAGCAAAACGCCTTCAACCCTAAACCCTAAACCCTAAGTCACGAGCCAGCAGTAGGGTTTAGGGTTTAGGGCTTAGGGTTAAGGGTTTAGGGTTTAGAGTTTAGGGTTTAGGGTTTAGGGTTTAGGGTTTAATTCTTCCGGGCACAGAAGATTCAGACTGCCCAAACATTGCAGGGAGGCACTTAGATTGCCCAAACTTGCAGCAAGAGCCTCGCGACTCCCCCCTCTTGCTCTCGAATCGAAGGGTTCCCCAAGACCTCTGAAAAGGGTACCCCCACGAATCAGGCCTAAAGGAGTAGGGACTGTTTGGAGCTCTTTTGGGGGAGGAAGGCCCATGAATCGAACACCCAAATCCCCCGAACCCTTAGACCCTGCAAGCTTAAACTTGAGGGATTCAGGGTTCAGAGGTTTGGATGTTCAGAGTCTTTAGGGGTTCGGGGTTTAGGGGCCAGGGCCCAACCCTACACCCCTCAAAGCCAAACATTGGACGAGGTCTCCGCCGTCTGCCCGAAGATTGAGGAGTTCAGCCTTGAGTGAATCCACTGCTCAGCATACTCCCTGCGGCAGATAGGGCTGTTCGGGTGGGGGGTGTGTGGTTGCAGCAGGGTTTAGGGTCTGCGGCTCTTGGGTGACAGGGTTTCTGGCCGTATGTCTTTCGGGTTCTCAAAAGCCAAGAACATCGGAGAAACAGCTGTAGCGTTTCGGGCGGTTGATGGCTGTCGGGAATGGGTGGCGCTACGCTTGCTGGGTCCTCTGATATGGGCTGAAAGATTTGGGGATATCTGGAGCAAGATACGACCGGGACACAACGCGAAACACGACACGATACACAAGACACGAGGAACGACACAAAACTCGACGCGCACGGCAGAACGAGCGCGACAGCGCGACAAGACCTAAGAACACGCCTGTGCCCTGTGACTGCTTGCACTTTTGATGCACGAACACTATGCAGGGTTTACAAAAGACAATCCTCAACCGCAAACCCTAAACCCTAAACTCTAAACCCTAAACCCTAAACCCCGCCCCCTTCCCCGACCGCGCCTGGTGAAGCCAACTGCTCAAGTTTTACCCCCCTGAACCCTACCCTATACAATAACCAGTTGAAAGCTCAGATTTGGGGTCGGTTCTGCGCACAAGGACCGGAACACACCGACCAAACATCCCCAAAAGCCCCAACACACTCCCAACACCCTGCGCCAGAACCCCCGAACCCCGAACTCCCTGAACCCCCTGCCTGTCTGAAGCGTTGCAGCCTCCTTCACGCGCTTTCTGTCATTGGCTTGGGACTTCAAAGTGCTTTTACTCTACAACTTTATAAACCTGAAAGTTTAGGCTTTTGAGCCTTTGAAAGGTTGCAAAGGGGTAAACTCTAGACTTCTGAACTACCTTGCAAACTCCGGGCGTTGAGCTGCTCACCCATTTGCCACGCAAATGGAACCCTAAACCCCAAACCCTAAACCCTAAAACTAAAGGCCCTAAACCCTAAACGACTTATCATGGCTGGACCGGAGGCTTCGTGGGCTGGACATGCACAGAATGATGCACCTAGGAGCTTGCGCAGGGGGCATTTGGGCAGTGGATGATATTACGGATTCGGGGTGTAGGGTTTAGGGTTTCAGTTTTGGGGTTTAGGGTTTAGGGCTTAGGGCTTAGGGCTTAGGGTTTAAGTTTAGGGTTTAGGGCTTGGGGTTTTGGGGCTTGGGGTTTAGGGCTTACGGTTTAGAGTTTAGTGTTTGCAGTGCACGTCCCCGCCTGTTGAAGCCGCGCAGAACCCATCCACCTGCCGGCGACTCGACCCAGTGCAGTCTCCAGCTAGCTCAAATGCCTTAAGCCTTCGACAAAGTCAAAAAGGCTAAAGTTCATGCCTGTGTGGTTGGGGATACAAGCCCTCCAGGAGTTCAGCTGCAATTTCTCGGCAAGCCAGCGGCGGCTGCTTCTGACATTCCCAGGAATTTAAAAGTAGCTGCCGCAGCAGTTAAATGAGCCGCGCTTCCTCAGATCTTGCTTCAAAGCCCATATAGCACTGCTTCTTCTGCGCTGTACAGTTCAAATTGGTAAGTTGGCAACAATGAAATAGAGTTAACGCATAGAGTTGCGGCCGCGACCGGCCAAAAACTCTCATCAGCGCTGAGACGCCGCTACCACATCCTTGAAGGTGTAGAAGCCCTTTGCAGCGGCGGCTGCATCAAGAGGGTTCACCTTGGAGAACATGTTGTTGGGGATGGATCCATCCACAATTGTGGCCATGGAGTTGTACACATCCATCACTGTTGCTTTTGGCACTGATGCGACAATGCGCCCGATAGCTGCGTTCACTGCCTCGTAATCCGCAGCAGACGTCACTCCCTTGGCATCGACGCTGCCAATGGCCTTGTGGTGCGCTTCGGCGGCAGCCTTCAACAGGTTTCCGTCCATCTGGCTGCCCATCACGATCATCTTGTCAATGGCGGTCATCACCTTCGGGGCTGTGGTGCCTGGAAGCGGCTTCAGGTAAACATCGGACAGCCAGTCCACCTGAGGGTACGCACACAAACAAACAAGCATGCTCGGTCAAAGGAAACCCCCGGTTGCAAATCCTCAGGGGCGTGGGAACTACGTGAAGTTTCTCATGTTTCTTGATCATGAGACTAGCAAGGGCCATCGACCCCAACTTTTCTTCTTTGCAACCCTGCACCTCTTTCAAGAAAGGGTAAGATGCATCCGACAGGGCCTTCGCCGCCGCACCAATCTTGTCCCCAGTGGGCACAGTGGCAGGAGCACCAACTGCAGCCACTTGGTTCCTTAGATTTGTTAACGAACTCCTTTGGGATGATGCTAAGAATAGAAGCGGCACAGATACAGAACGACGTGGGAATGCAAAGAAAGTCGAAAATAGATCTGAATCAACTCCGATGCTCTTTTCCACCACATCCTTGAACTCCAAGAAGCCCTTGTATGCCTTCTCGGCATCTGCACCGTTGACCAAAGACTTCATGTACGGGGGCACGGCAGGGTCAGTGATGTCCTTCACGGCATTGTAGACGTCCATGACCTTTGCCTTGGGGACGGATGCCACAACGCGGCCCAAAGCCGCGTTCACCGCATCCCAATCCGCCCGAGAAGTCACACCGTTGGGACCTGAGATGCTCCCGATGGCCTTGTGATGGGCCTCCGCCGCTGCCTTCAAGAGCTTGGGGTCTGCTGCTGCGCCCATGTCAATCATCTTGTCAATCGCCTTCAGAGCTTGGAGAGGTTGGAACTTGCCAGGAGCTTGCAAGAAGATGCCGTTGTTCCAGTCCACTTCCTTCGCGAAGTCATAGGAAGCATCACCAAGCTTTTTGGCTGCATCACCAATCTCGTCGGCAAAAGCAGCTGGGGCCATCATCATGCCGGCTGCGGACGCAGCTGCCACTGGGGCAGCCGTCCTGCGAAGCGGCCCTGGCACGAATCCGGAGCTGGAGAGGCCGCATGCCAGCAACACAGCCACAGCGCAAGCGGTGACCTTCCTCGTGGAGCGCGCCATTCGCAAGAGAGCAAGAGGACAAGTCTTGGTCAAGAGTATGTGCAAAGCCAAAAATGCTTTGCGATTTCGAAGTGGTGTCGCGTTTACAGCCGGATGATATTGAATTTGCCCTGGCTAGAGAACAAGCTGTGAATGCCGCGCCTGCCGATCTCAAGCCCATTTATCACTGCTTCAAGGCACAAACACTGTCGTCAATCGCTAACGACCCCACCATCTCTTCGGCACTGTACAGGTTAAAAAGAGTTGTGGTTCTCAAAGGGCCCGACAACTCGACGCCATGGCGCCCGGCCAAAAACTCTCATCAACGCTGAGACGCCGCTACCACATCCTTGAAGGTGTAGAAGCCCTTTGCAGCGGCGGCTGCATCAAGAGGGTTCACCTTGGAGAACATGTTGTTGGGGATGGATCCATCCACAATTGTGGCCATGGAGTTGTACACATCCATCACTGTTGCTTTTGGCACTGATGCGACAATGCGCCCGATAGCTGCGTTCACTGCCTCGTAATCCGCAGCAGACGTCACTCCCTTGGCATCGACGCTGCCAATGGCCTTGTGGTGCGCTTCGGCGGCAGCCTTCAGCAGGTTTCCGTCCATCTGGCTGCCCATCACGATCATCTTGTCAATGGCGGTCATCACCTTCGGGGCTGTGGTGCCTGGGAGCGGCTTCAGGTAAACATCGGACAGCCAGTCCACCTGAGGGTACGCACACAAACAAACAAGCATGCTCGGTCAAAGGAAACCCCCGGTTGCAAATCCTCAGGGGCGTGGGAACTACGTGAAGTTTCTCATGTTTCTTGATCATGAGACTGGCAAAGGCCATCGACCCCCTTTCTTCTTTGCAACCCTGCACCTCTTTCAAGAAAGGGTAAGATGCATCCGACAGGGCCTTCGCCGCCGCACCAATCTTGTCCCCAGTGGGCACAGTGGCAGGAGCACCAACTGCAGCCACTTGGTTCCTTAGATTTGTTAACGAACTCCTTTGAGATGATGCTAAGAATAGAAGCGGCACAGATACAGAACGACGTGGGAATGCAAAGAAAGTCGAAAATAGATCTGAATCAACTCCGATGCTCTTTTCCACCACATCCTTGAACTCCAAGAAGCCCTTGTATGCCTTCTCGGCATCTGCACCGTTGACCAAAGACTTCATGTACGGGGGCACGGCAGGGTCAGTGATGTCCTTCACGGCATTGTAGACGTCCATGACCTTTGCCTTGGGGACGGATGCCACAACGCGGCCCAAAGCCGCGTTCACCGCATCCCAATCCGCCCGAGAAGTCACACCGTTGGGACCTGAGATGCTCCCGATGGCCTTGTGATGGGCCTCCGCCGCTGCCTTCAAGAGCTTGGGGTCTGCTGCTGCACCCATGTCAATCATCTTGTCAATCGCCTTCAGAGCTTGGAGAGGTTGGAACTTGCCAGGAGCTTGCAAGAAGATGCCGTTGTTCCAGTCCACTTCCTTCGCGAAGTCATAGGAAGCATCACCAAGCTTTTTGGCTGCATCACCAATCTCGTCGGCAAAAGCAGCTGGGGCCATCATCATGCCGGCTGCGGACGCAGCTGCCACTGGGGCAGCCGTCCTGCGAAGCGGCCCTGGCACGAATCCGGAGCTGGAGAGGCCGCATGCCAGCAACACAGCCACAGCGCAAGCGGTGACCTTCCTCGTGGAGCGCGCCATTCGCAAGAGAGCAAGAGGACAAGTCTTGGTCAAGAGTATGTGCAAAGCCAAAAATGCTTGCGATTTCGAAGTGGTGTCGCGTTTACAGCCGGATGATATTGAATTTGCCCTGGCTAGAGAACAAGCTGTGAATGCCGCGCCTGCCGATCTCAAGCCCATTTATCACTGCTTCAAGGCACAACACTGTCGTCAATCGCTAACGACCCCACCATCTCTTCGGCACTGTACAGGTTAAAAAAGTCAATTGGCAACAATTAAATAGAGTTGTGGTTCTCAAAGGGCCCGACAACTCGACGCCATGGCGCCCGGCCAAAAACTCTCATCAACGCTGAGACGCCGCTACCACATCCTTGAAGGTGTAGAAGCCCTTTGCAGCGGCGGCTGCATCAAGAGGGTTCACCTTGGAGAACATGTTGTTGGGGATGGATCCATCCACAATTGTGGCCATGGAGTTGTACACATCCATCACTGTTGCTTTTGGCACTGATGCGACAATGCGCCCGATAGCTGCGTTCACTGCCTCGTAATCCGCAGCAGACGTCACTCCCTTGGCATCGACGCTGCCAATGGCCTTGTGGTGCGCTTCGGCGGCAGCCTTCAGCAGGTTTCCGTCCATCTGGCTGCCCATCACGATCATCTTGTCAATGGCGGTCATCACCTTCGGGGCTGTGGTGCCTGGGAGCGGCTTCAGGTAAACATCGGACAGCCAGTCCACCTGAGGGTACGCACACAAACAAACAAGCATGCTCGGTCAAAGGAAACCCCCGGTTGCAAATCCTCGGGGGCGTGGGAACTACGTGAAGTTTCTCATGTTTCTTGATCATGAGACTGGCAAGGGCCATCGACCCCAACTTTTCTTCTTTGCAACCCTGCACCTCTTTCAAGAAAGGGTAAGATGCATCCGACAGGGCCTTCGCCGCCGCACCAATCTTGTCCCCAGTGGGCACAGTGGCAGGAGCACCAACTGCAGCCACTTGGTTCCTTAGATTTGTTAACGAACTCCTTTGAGATGATGCTAAGAATAGAAGCGGCACAGATACAGAACGACGTGGGAATGCAAAGAAAGTCGAAAATAGATCTGAATCAACTCCGATGCTCTTTTCCACCACATCCTTGAACTCCAAGAAGCCCTTGTATGCCTTCTCGGCATCTGCACCGTTGACCAAAGACTTCATGTACGGGGGCACGGCAGGGTCAGTGATGTCCTTCACGGCATTGTAGACGTCCATGACCTTTGCCTTGGGGACGGATGCCACAACGCGGCCCAAAGCCGCGTTCACCGCATCCCAATCCGCCCGAGAAGTCACACCGTTGGGACCTGAGATGCTCCCGATGGCCTTGTGATGGGCCTCCGCCGCTGCCTTCAAGAGCTTGGGGTCTGCTGCTGCGCCCATGTCAATCATCTTGTCAATCGCCTTCAGAGCTTGGAGAGGTTGGAACTTGCCAGGAGCTTGCAAGAAGATGCCGTTGTTCCAGTCCACTTCCTTCGCGAAGTCATAGGAAGCATCACCAAGCTTTTTGGCTGCATCACCAATCTCGTCGGCAAAAGCAGCTGGGGCCATCATCATGCCGGCTGCGGACGCAGCTGCCACTGGGGCAGCCGTCCTGCGAAGCGGCCCTGGCACGAATCCGGAGCTGGAGAGGCCGCATGCCAGCAACACAGCCACAGCGCAAGCGGTGACCTTCCTCGTGGAGCGCGCCATTCGCAAGAGAGCAAGAGGACAAGTCTTGGTCAAGAGTATGTGCAAAGCCAAAAATGCTTTGCGATTTCGAAGTGGTGTCGCGTTTACAGCCGGATGATATTGAATTTGCCCTGGCTAGAGAACAAGCTGTGAATGCCGCGCCTGCCGATCTCAAGCCCATTTATCACTGCTTCAAGGCACACAACACTGTCGTCAATCGCTAACGACCCCACCATCTCTTCGGCACTGTACAGGTTAAAAAGTTGGCAACAATTAAATAGAGTTGTGGTTCTCAAAGGGCCCGACAACTCGACGCCATGGCGCCCGGCCAAAAACTCTCATCAACGCTGAGACGCCGCTACCACATCCTTGAAGGTGTAGAAGCCCTTTGCAGCGGCGGCTGCATCAAGAGGGTTCACCTTGGAGAACATGTTGTTGGGGATGGATCCATCCACAATTGTGGCCATGGAGTTGTACACATCCATCACTGTTGCTTTTGGCACTGATGCGACAATGCGCCCGATAGCTGCGTTCACTGCCTCGTAATCCGCAGCAGACGTCACTCCCTTGGCATCGACGCTGCCAATGGCCTTGTGGTGCGCTTCGGCGGCAGCCTTCAGCAGGTTTCCGTCCATCTGGCTGCCCATCACGATCATCTTGTCAATGGCGGTCATCACCTTCGGGGCTGTGGTGCCTGGGAGCGGCTTCAGGTAAACATCGGACAGCCAGTCCACCTGAGGGTACGCACACAAACAAACAAGCATGCTCGGTCAAAGGAAACCCCCGGTTGCAAATCCTCAGGGGCGTGGGAACTACGTGAAGTTTCTCATGTTTCTTGATCATGAGACTGGCAAAGGCCATCGACCCCCTTTCTTCTTTGCAACCCTGCACCTCTTTCAAGAAAGGGTAAGATGCATCCGACAGGGCCTTCGCCGCCGCACCAATCTTGTCCCCAGTGGGCACAGTGGCAGGAGCACCAACTGCAGCCACTTGGTTCCTTAGATTTGTTAACGAACTCCTTTGAGATGATGCTAAGAATAGAAGCGGCACAGATACAGAACGACGTGGGAATGCAAAGAAAGTCAAAAATAGATCTGAATCAACTCCGATGCTCTTTTCCACCACATCCTTGAACTCCAAGAAGCCCTTGTATGCCTTCTCGGCATCTGCACCGTTGACCAAAGACTTCATGTACGGGGGCACGGCAGGGTCAGTGATGTCCTTCACGGCATTGTAGACGTCCATGACCTTTGCCTTGGGGACAGATGCCACAACGCGGCCCAAAGCCGCGTTCACCGCATCCCAATCCGCCCGAGAAGTCACACCGTTGGGACCTGAGATGCTCCCGATGGCCTTGTGATGGGCCTCCGCCGCTGCCTTCAAGAGCTTGGGGTCTGCTGCTGCACCCATGTCAATCATCTTGTCAATCGCCTTCAGAGCTTGGAGAGGTTGGAACTTGCCAGGAGCTTGCAAGAAGATGCCGTTGTTCCAGTCCACTTCCTTCGCGAAGTCATAGGAAGCATCACCAAGCTTTTTGGCTGCATCACCAATCTCGTCGGCAAAAGCAGCTGGGGCCATCATCATGCCGGCTGCGGACGCAGCTGCCACTGGGGCAGCCGTCCTGCGAAGCGGCCCTGGCACGAATCCGGAGCTGGAGAGGCCGCATGCCAGCAACACAGCCACAGCGCAAGCGGTGACCTTCCTCGTGGAGCGCGCCATTCGCAAGAGAGCAAGAGGACAAGTCTTGGTCAAGAGTATGTGCAAAGCCAAAAATGCTTGCGATTTCGAAGTGGTGTCGCGTTTACAGCCGGATGATATTGAATTTGCCCTGGCTAGAGAACAAGCTGTGAATGCCGCGCCTGCCGATCTCAAGCCCATTTATCACTGCTTCAAGGCACAAACACTGTCGTCAATCGCTAACGACCCCACCATCTCTTCGGCACTGTACAGGTTAAAAAGAGTTGTGGTTCTCAAAGGGCCCGACAACTCGACGCCATGGCGCCCGGCCAAAAACTCTCATCAACGCTGAGACGCCGCTACCACATCCTTGAAGGTGTAGAAGCCCTTTGCAGCGGCGGCTGCATCAAGAGGGTTCACCTTGGAGAACATGTTGTTGGGGATGGATCCATCCACAATTGTGGCCATGGAGTTGTACACATCCATCACTGTTGCTTTTGGCACTGATGCGACAATGCGCCCGATAGCTGCGTTCACTGCCTCGTAATCCGCAGCAGACGTCACTCCCTTGGCATCGACGCTGCCAATGGCCTTGTGGTGCGCTTCGGCGGCAGCCTTCAGCAGGTTTCCGTCCATCTGGCTGCCCATCACGATCATCTTGTCAATGGCGGTCATCACCTTCGGGGCTGTGGTGCCTGGGAGCGGCTTCAGGTAAACATCGGACAGCCAGTCCACCTGAGGGTACGCACACAAACAAACAAGCATGCTCGGTCAAAGGAAACCCCCGGTTGCAAATCCTCGGGGGCGTGGGAACTACGTGAAGTTTCTCATGTTTCTTGATCATGAGACTGGCAAGGGCCATCGACCCCAACTTTTCTTCTTTGCAACCCTGCACCTCTTTCAAGAAAGGGTAAGATGCATCCGACAGGGCCTTCGCCGCCGCACCAATCTTGTCCCCAGTGGGCACAGTGGCAGGAGCACCAACTGCAGCCACTTGGTTCCTTAGATTTGTTAACGAACTCCTTTGAGATGATGCTAAGAATAGAAGCGGCACAGATACAGAACGACGTGGGAATGCAAAGAAAGTCGAAAATAGATCTGAATCAACTCTCTTTTCCACCACATCCTTGAACTCCAAGAAGCCCTTGTATGCCTTCTCGGCATCTGCACCGTTGACCAACGACTTCATGTACGGGGGCACGGCAGGGTCAGTGATGTCCTTCACGGCATTGTAGACGTCCATGACCTTTGCCTTGGGGACGGATGCCACAACGCGGCCCAAAGCCGCGTTCACCGCATCCCAATCCGCCCGAGAAGTCACACCGTTGGGACCTGAGATGCTCCCGATGGCCTTGTGATGGGCCTCCGCCGCTGCCTTCAAGAGCTTGGGGTCTGCTGCTGCGCCCATGTCAATCATCTTGTCAATCGCCTTCAGAGCTTGGAGAGGTTGGAACTTGCCAGGAGCTTGCAAGAAGATGCCGTTGTTCCAGTCCACTTCCTTCGCGAAGTCATAGGAAGCATCACCAAGCTTTTTGGCTGCATCACCAATCTCGTCGGCAAAAGCAGCTGGGGCCATCATCATGCCGGCGGCGGACGCAGCTGCCACTGGGGCAGCCGTCCTGCGAAGCGGCCCTGGCACGAATCCGGAGCTGGAGAGGCCGCATGCCAGCAACGCAGCCACAGCGCAAGCGGTGACCTTCCTCGTGGAGCGCGCCATTCGCAAGAGAGCAAGAGGACAAGTCTTGGTCAAGAGTATGTGCAAAGCCAAAGATGCTCCCGATCAGAGTCTTCAGGGCACAAATGACACAACCCAGACGGACTAAGTGTGAAAGCGCGGGCAGCATCGCGGGTTTTCTCAAGGGCCCGGACACAAAACTCAAGCTGTTGCATAAGTTGCACAACGCGACCAGCCGAAACCCTGAACCCTGAACCTCTACTTGGAGGCTCATGGGTACGCATAAGCCTAATTCTAAATCTACTTATAACATACGTAGAGGACTTGGGGGGCTTACAAGCACAGTTACAATTGGTACCCTGAACCTCCAAGTATTATTAAACCCTAAACCCTAAACCCTAAGGACCCTACCAGCCTTGCTCTGCATCGCCTGATGCCAGCGAGTGTCCCTCCTGGGCTTATTTGGGGGTGGTTTGGGGTTTGGGGTTTAGGGTTTAGGGTTTAGGGTTTCGGGTTTAGGGTTGTCTTCGTTTTTTGGGCTTGGATTCGGATGCCTCAGTCAATCTGGGTCTCATGGTGACCCCCCCCCCCTTCCCCTTTTTGCCGGAGCCTTGGATAAAGCCACCGGAGAAGGGAATGCTCCTCTTTACTTAAACCTCGCGTCTGGCACTGACTCGATGATCCGACCCTCACCTCAAACTCAGATTCTGACAGCATAGCATCTACAACATCAGCTTGCTGAGCTACGGTCCCTTTCTCGCGTCCCTTTGCTATGTACAGTGCCCCAAAAGACCACGATCCAGATCAATGACCTCGTGGAGTTGGGAGGTTCAGGGCTCACCTTGCCAGTGAACACAAACCAAGCCGAAGCTAGGCAAACCCCAAGCCAGCCAAGCCGAAAAAGTGCGAATCCAATCCTTGAGACTTGAGAACTCTTCTGCCACATCCAGGGACGTTCCACACTACTTCGAGGCTTCTGCTCAGGCACGTTTTCTTGGCCTGGAAGCCGCAAAAACCCAGAAACTGTTCGGGACTCCCGGGCCGAAAGGCCTTTCTCATCGAGCAACCAGACTCATCAGAATGACCAAGGTGTGGCAAAATCTTGCCGAGGCTACAGTTCCCTGGCCTAGATGTCTCTGAGCCTTGGCAGGACTGCGGAACATTAACCCCAAGCCAGTCTTGCGACCGAGCTAAGCCTTAAGGGTGTGGTGGGAGGCCCAAAGCGCTTTAAGGCGAGCAACAGAAGTGACAAAAAAGGCCGGCGCGTTAGGGCTAAGGGTTTATGATTAGAGGCCCGTGGTCCAATGCCGAGGAAGGCGCCACCAGAGCTTCATGAAGGCGTAGACAGCTATCTGCCCCTCAGGCTCATCAAAGCTGTGTACCTTTGACATGTCAGAGAGCTTGAGAATTCGGATTTCGGATGAAGTTGCAAGAACTGAAGCCTTCAGGCTCGAGAGAACGTCATACTAGCTGCACGACCAAACACGTCCTAAACATCCTAATCCAGTCACCCGATGCTGCATCCTTGTGCCGAGGAGCATCAGTGAGAAACACGGTGACATTGACCTGGGAATGAAGTTGTTTTTTGCAGGGTACCGCAATTTCATCACCTCGCACGACACATGTGACATGAAATCATGAAAACCACCACAAACCCACAATCCCACGTAGACCCGCCTTCGAGAACTCGGAGATTGACCGAAACATGACAAATAAATCACATCCCCACCTCCTCACCCTAAACCCTAAACCCTAAACCCTAAACCCTAAACCCTAAACCCTAAACCCTAAACCCTAAACCCTAAACCTCCACCACAGGCTGAGGCTTCCAGGGATGCCCCAGGTTTGGAGGCCCTGAACTTCTCCCCACCGACCCAAGTGCATTGCGCTGCATTCGTACCTTCAAAGCCTGACACCTTGAAAGACAAGCACCCGAAGCCCTAAACCCAGAACTCAGACCCCAACCCCTAAACCCTAAACCCTATACCCTAAACCCTAAACCCTAAACCCGAAACCCCAGACCCCAACGCAGCCGCGACACCCGGTTACTCCGCGCCCTCCGCGAAGGAGGCCACTTCATCTCCAGTGAAGCAGCGCCATCCTCGGAGCTCGGTTTCTCTCGTTCGGAGTTCAGGGCTTAGGGCCTGGGGCTGAGGGTTTAGGGTTTAGGGGTTAGGGTTTAGGGTTTAGGGTTTAGGGCTTAGGGTTTAGGGCTTAGGGTTTAGGGTTTAGGGTTTAGGGCTGGGCTTAGGGCTTAGGGGTTAGAGCTCAGGGCGTAGGGTTTGGGGCCTGTAGGCTTTGGTTCTGTGGTCTTAAGGGAGGGGGGGTGCGAGCGGGAAGGCCTTTCGGTCCTTAGGCGCTTTTGCAACAGGCTTTCGGTGTAGGATTTCCGGTGGGCTCGGTATGGCAGTTCGTTCGTTTCGGCTAGCCGTTCCTGTGCCCACCCCTCAAATGCCCCCTAAACAAGCATAATCATGATACCAATCAAAATTGAAGTAATAAAAATCGCAATAACAACAAGAATGACCATGATACTCAAGATAGCAGTAATACTTTTAACATAGCCATACAAGTGGGAGAGGGTCCCAAGCAGACCCTGCCTCTGCCGGCAGCCAGGGCGGGGAGGCCGCTGGGGCCGCGGGGGCTTCACCCAGCAGCCAGAAAAGGCCCGGCAGCACCCGGAAAGCCATCAGAGGCATGGCTTTCGGGTTTAGGCTTTAGGGTTTAGGGCTTAGGGTTTAGGGCTTGGGGCTTAGGGCTTAGGGTTTAGGGCTTTGGGTTTAGGGTTTAGGGCTTAGGGCTTAGGGCTTAGGGGTTTGGGCCAGCTTAGGGTAGCTTGGGGAGTTTAGGGGCTTTTTTGGCCCGTAGGGATGGGTGAAAGTGAGGTCAACTTTCAGCCTGGATCTTAACAAAACCTCAAGGGTTCTTGACCCTGGCCCTCTTTAATGTCGAGGGGAGTCAGGGCTCGAAGTGTGGGGGTCAAGGTGGCTGTGGCTTCTTGGGTTGTGTGCGGGGACATAACGTGCTTTATCCAGAAGCTCATGGCCAGGCGGTGCAGGAGACGAATGGACAGCTCTCCCTACAAACCCCTACCCCCAAAGCACTCAATCCCTAAAACCCCCCTAAACCTCCCCTAAACTCCCCTAAACCGCCCTCCTAAACCATCCTAAACACCCCAAAAGAAGCCGCGCATTGGGGTTCAGGGTTGCTGCTGTCGGGCGACCCCGAACAGGATCCCAGCCACCAAGAGCCCCTGTTTCTTACAAAATTTGAGGGTTCTGAGACCCTGAATCCTGGATTGAAGGGATATGAGGCCTATGAACGAGGCATGCTCTGCTGTGCTCAGGCTGTCAATCCCACGACAAAGTCTCCAACCGAACCCAGAGCCAGGGCCAAGACGCCACTGCACGCTGTAAACCTTAACCCTGCACCCTAAACCCTAGGCCCTATGCCCTAAGCCCGAAGTCCTCCAATATCGAGGGCTTTTGGGGGCTTTAGGGGTTTAGGGCTTTACGGGCTTCACCTTGGATTCTCCCTGTCACCCTGAAAGCCGGTCCCTTAGATCCAGTCTCTGCTGTGGAATTGCCACGTTGCGGCAGAGATCCTGAAAGACTCGCGAGGTTTAGGGCTTCGGGTTGAGGGCATTGAGCGTAGGGCTTAAGGCTTACAGGGCTTAGGGCGGCTTATAGGGTTTAGGCTTAGAGAGCTTAGGGCTTAGGGAGGCTTCAGCAAGATTAGGGGAGTTGAGGGTTTGGGTTTAGGTTCGATCCTGACTCCTAAACGCTCCACCTCCACAACACCCCTATACCCCCTCAACTCGCAAACCCACCCGGCCCCCCCTCAACTCCCAACCCCGAAAGTCCTCCGAGTACCCCAAAGGTCTCCGGGCAACATCTTTATTTCCCCAAAAGAAACGAGAAAGTTCTGGTTCTTGTATGGGGGTTTACGAAAATTGGGGACCCCTAGAATCAGCCCCTACATATCTCGGATTCCCTTTTCAGAAGGACCCCCAATAAGGTACCCACGGTACCCTCGCTTCGGAAGCCCCCTCACGTCCCTGGCCGCGGCTCCTCCATCGACACTTCCGGAACCTTGCGCACCAGGTCAAACAGCGGAGCCGACCTCTGCTTGTCGGCTTTTAGGCTTTTAGGGTGTGGCTCGCCCTAAACCCTAAACCCTAAACCCTAAACCCTAAACCCTAAACCCTAACCCCCTAAACCCTAAACCCTAAACCCTAAACCCGAATAACCCTAAACCCTGAACCCGGAACCCTAAACCTATCCGCAAACCTTACAACGCGCCATGGAGGTTGATCCACCCTGCATCTTCTGGGGGGCTGCAACACACACCCAAGTTCAAAGCAGAAGATACCTATTAGAAGGTACCTATTCTGAGCCAGTAGGTTTAGGGCATGGCTTGGATTTGGGGTTCAGATGGTTTAGGAAGGTGAGGGGCCTCCAAGCGATTCTGGGGATATGTTTTAGGGGTGGCTCAACAGAGGGGATTCTGGAATAGAAATGCCTTCAAAACATAGAATGCCTTCAAACATGTGAGGATGCCCCAAAGCACCTTGGCGAAAGATGCGTAAACCTTTGCAGAGCTCCTGCCTGCCAAAGCCCAAGTTGAAGAACAACTACACAACACCCTCTTGTCCTCCTCCGCCCCCCTTCTTCTCCCCGTCTCTGGGAAGCCATGGCGGGGTGAGGTCCAACACCGTCTCTGACGGAGGATCCTGCGGCGGCACGGTTTTTGGGAGAGGTCTTTCTCGGCTCCCTTGTAAGATTCTAGCCTGGAAGGCCGGGAAAAGGCTTGAAAAAACACACAACTCCAAAGAGCAACATCAACAAGCCCAACCCCACAACGGTCTCTGAAAACCCCATACGCCATCCAGTCCTCCAGGTCGTTGGTACCCTGCAAGATCAGGAGCTGCGCATCATCCTCGGTGTTAGGGTTCAAGACTGAGGCTTTGTAAGGCTGCATCCCAAGATGTTCCAACACTTCGTCCATGATAGCCCGATTGGGGGTCACCACCCGCCTTGCCCAACTCTGACTGCCTCCAGGTGATCTGCGCTCCAGTGGACAGATTAATCCGCCGGTCAAAGTCCCTGTGGGTGAACACCACATCGGGCTTCACACCCAGTTTCACACCCACGAGCAACTCCGGCGGCCCTCGACTGCACTTCATCCTTGGAAAAAAGTTTTCTCCAGTCGAAATGAAGCGAGACGCCCCGCTGGGCGGGCGCAGCAGCTGCATGCCTGGCCTCAAGAGTTGTGTTCGTGAAAGTGGCTGCTGCCTCACGATGCCTGGCCAATGATGGCCACAACTTTGTACAGGGTTTAGGGTTTAGGGTTTAGGGCTGTGGGTTTAGGGTTTAGGGTTTAGGGTTTAGGGTTTAGGGTTTAGGGTTTAGGGTTTAGGGTTTAGGGTTTAGGGTTTAGGGTTTAGGGTTTAGGGTTTAGGGTTACCCAGAAAAGTACGGCTCATGCACGGCAACGAGTTCAGCACCGGGTTTGGATCTTTAATGGCCGAGGGGCTGAGAGGGCTTAGGTACTTCGGGTGGTTTAGGGCTTAGGGCTGTGGGTTTTAGGGTTTAGGGTTTAGGGTTTAGGGTTTAGGGTTTAGGGTTTAGGGTTTAGGGTTTCCGAACCCTAAACCCAAACTGTAAGAGATTCTGGTCGGAAGATTCTGGAGGATTCCAGGGGTCCCAGCCTTACCTCCAGCCATTCGCAAGCTCTTTTTTGGGCTGAGGTCGGCACGGCTTCGCCCGCTGGCCTGCAAACGGGAAATGCTTAGGGCTGATGCATGTTCAGGGGTCCAGGGTCCAGGGAATAGGGTTTAGGGTTTAGAGTTTGGGGTTTAGGGTTTGGGGTTTAGGGTTTAGGGTTTAGGGTTTTAGGGTTTTAGGGTTTTAGGGTTTAGGGCTTAGCTCTGACACAGGGCTCGAGCGGCCCCCTGGAGGCTCAACATCCCTGAGCCCCGAAACCTAAACCCTGAAAGACAGCCCCGAGGCCTAAATTCCAAACCCTCATCAAGCCCTAAACCATCTTAAACCCCTGTATAAGCCCGAGATCCCTAAACCCTAAAACCTTGATCCCAACCCGAAACCCTAGTCCTAAACCCTAAACCCGAAGCCCTTCTTTTGGAAGATCTGACCCAGGTGGCGGACCAACTCAGCCGAGAGCCCCCCTGTCTAAACTCTAAACCCAACTCGAAACCCCCCAAACCCGAATTACGACCACCGGGCTAGTTCCTCGGCATTTTCTGAGGGTCAGGAGCTAGGCGCTCCTAACATCGGGCGGGACCCGGCCTCTCGATGTTCGCAGCCTGGCGTTTTGCAGTCTGTCGGGGTTTTGGGGGCTTTCAGGGTCGAGTTAGGGGGGGACCTCTTTGGTTCCTAACGTTGGGCGCGGAAAAGCAGTGCTTACACAAGCTTCCGACCGGAGCACATACGAAGCAAGAAAGCACCTTCCCGGGCTTCGTGGGCCTGGAGAGGGATTTCAACAAAGGGCTGAGGGTTGAGGGTTTAGGGTTCAAGGTTTAGGGTTTAGGGTTTAGGGTTTAGGGTTTAGGGTTGAGGGTTTAGGGTTCAAGGTTCAGGGTTTAGTACCTTCAACCTGAAGCGGGTACTAGTTGCATACGCTGGGCCCCGGGTTGGCAAAGTTGGGATGCGGCGTTTTCTTCTGCTCAACGAAGGTTCTACACGACTCGCGTGCGCCGCACGCGTTTCGAGGGCAGAGATGCCGGGCTACATGGATCTTGATGTGTAGAATTGCAGCAAGCTCCTTCTGGGCCGAGGCAGTTCCCAAGAAAACATGGTCCTAAGTTCCTGCAACTTCTGAAGCCCATCAACCCCAAAACCCCTCAACCTTAAAACCCCTCAGACCCTGAAACCCCTCAACCCTAAACCCTGCACCGAAAAAAAAAAACTAAACCCTGAGCCCTAAACCCTAAAAAAAACATATCAACCCTTCAACCCTCAACCCTTAAACCCTAAACCCTAAAGCCCTAAACCTTAAACCCTAAACCTCCAAACCTCTAAACCTCTAAACCCCTAAACCTCTAAACCTCTAAACCTCTAAACCTCTAAACCTCTAAACCTCCAAACCCCTAAACCTCTAAAAACCCCCGAGCCCTTTACCGACTCGCCAGGCCTTGACAGCGTTGCGGTACACCCGAGGCATGGACTCGAGACTGCTAAACCTGGGTTTGGCGTTTGAAGGGTGGGGAGTTTAGAATTTAGGGTTTAGGGTTTGGGGTTTGGGGTTTAGGGTTTAGGGTTTAGGGTTTAGGGTTTGGGGTTTGGGGTTTGGGGTTAGGGGTTAGGGGTTAGGGGTTTGGGGCTAGGGGTTAGGGGTTTGGAGTTTAAGGTTTGGGGTTTGGGTAGCTTAGGCGGGGTGGGTTGAAGGCTTCGGGCTTAGGAGCTTGGGCGTATCGGGTCTAGGGTTTACGGCATTTAGGGGGGATTTGGGTTGTTTGGGTGGTAGGGTTGAAACCTTAGCCTTCTGGCTTATCCGTTTTAAGGATTTAGTGTTGTTGGATTTCGAGGGCATAGGCTTTAAGCACTGGGGTTCAGGGTTGAGATTTGAAGAGCTTGGGGCTTGGGTTGCAAGGCGCAAACGTTCGGGTTCGAGCCCCAAACCTTACGTAAACTCCAAACCCCTAACCCCTAACCACAAACCCTAAACCCTAAACCCTAAACCCTTAACTCCCAATTAGAGCCTAGATTTTGGTAGGGCCTGGGGATGAGCCGCTTCCGCTTTGGGGTTCAGGGCATCGTGCGTACAAGGGCTTAGACACCCCCTCACCCTAACCCTAAACCCTAAATCCTAAATCCTAAATCTGAAATCCTAAATCCTAAACCCTAAACTAAACCTTAAACCCTAAAACCCTGAACTTTGGACCCAAAGCCTTCAAGATCCCTAGAAACGACCCGCTCTGCCATCTGAAGGAAGTGATTCAACTCCCGAGGCTGAAGCCATGGCCCAAAGAGCCATTTCCCCCCCCCCCCCCCCCCCATGAAGGGTTCAGGTTTAGGGCTGAGGGCTGAGGCTTGGGCTTAGGGCTTAGGGCTTGGGGCTTAGGGCTTAGGGTTTAGGTTTAGGGTTAGGGTTTAGGGTTTAGGTTTAGGGCGTTGGGTTTTGGGGTTTTAGGGGGTTCAGGGGTTCAGGGTTCAGGGTTCAGGTTCAGGGTTTAGGGTTTAGGGTTTAGGTTTAGTTTAGGGTTTTTAGGGTTTAAGGTTTAGGGTTTAGGGTTTAGGGTTTAGGGTTTAGGGTTTAGGGTTTAGGGTTTAGGGTTTAGGGTTTAGGGTTTAGGGTTTAGGGTTTAGGGTTTAGGGTTTAGGGTTTAGGGCAAGGTCTAGGATTTTGGGGCTTTATGTTTCAGCCTGCTGAAACAAAGATAGGACTTAGGGTTCAGGGGTTTAGGAGTTCAGGGTTTTTCGGGGCTTCTTGGGGCTGTTGAATGCCTGGACTTAAGCCCTTCAGTCTCTTAAAGCTGACCAAACGCCTGAAACCCCAAAGGCCTCTTGACTCTTTCGAAGAGGTTGCTGATAGCATGGTGGATCGTGCACAGGTCCTGCTCCGCAGGTTTCAGACGTGTTGGGGGGCGATGTGGGAGTTTACGACAACAAGGGTACCATGTTTAGGCGTCCCTTCAAGGGGATTCCATTCTATGTGGGGTAAGAAAAGGGGTAAATACCCCGGATTTTGGGAAATGACGATGTAAGGAATGAGGGTGTAAGGGGCCTGGCATGGAGGACTCCGCTTCGATCCTTCAAGGGAACAGACCCCAAAGCAGGGCGGAACCTGGTTTGTCCAAGACTCTGAACCCTAAACCTCCGCGAAACCCTGAGAATCAAAGCCCCTCTAAGCCCTGGAAACCTAAAACCCCTCGTCGACTGACCTGCCCTCGGACCTCGGACGCTCAAGCTGAAGCCGCTCCGGGGCCCCAATATTTGCACAGCTCGGTGGTTCCGGGCTTAGCATACTTGGGGTTCTTATGGGGGTTTCGGTCTAAGCGGGATTAGGGCTTATAGGGTTTATTCGGGGTTTAAGGGGTTTGGGAGTTTAGGGCTCAACTGAGGGGCTGAATACCCTAGCCCAAAAACGGTGAACCTTTTACAAAAAAGAAGTTCTCCATATCACCAAATAGGCTAAAGGTTACCTACCCAGTCCCTAAGTCAATATGGGTGTTTACGAAAATAGGGGGCCCCCTGAAAATAGACCCCAAATAGTAGAATCCCCTGATAACAAGGACCCCAATAAGGAACCCCAAACTTCGGAAACCCCCAGAACTCCAAACTGTTTTGGATGAAAACCTGGAGGAATACCCTAAACCCCAAACCCATAACCCATAACCCTCAACCCTAAACCCATAACCCATAACCCGTAAACCCTAAACCCATAACCCATAACCCCTAAACCCTTAAAAGCGTGTGCTGGGTCCTCGAAATCTGTGACTTGGCACTTCCCGGAGCGCCCCACGTACTGGCGGACCTCACGTCTCTTTTTAGGATTTAGGGTTTGGGGTTTAGGGATTGGGGTTTGGGGCCCGGAAGGAAATTCTCCCGCTTCGGGATTTGGGACAATGGGCGGGTCCCGACTGCCTAAAGACTGAGCCCCAGAAATACGGCTGCAGAAGCGGGCTTCGCGGCTTGGCCCCGGGCTTCTCTTCAGGTGCAGGGTTTAGAGGGTTTAGGCTTTAGGGTTTAGGGTTTATAGGGTGTAAGGGCTTGAGGGGCCCCTTGGCCCCTTTGAAACAGACACCCTCATCCCTCCACAGCGCCACCTGCTCCAAAAGGCTCGCAGCTGCTTTCGCCTGGCTGCAAACACACGGCCGATCGAAACTTGTGGGATTTCCGAAATTGGGGGTACCTTCTTGGGGGTTCAGGGGGTTCAGGGGGTTCGGGGGGTTCTGAGGGTTTGGGGGGTTTGTGGGGGTTTGAGTGGCTTAAGGAGTTTAGGGGGTTAGTTTTTGGAATTAGATCTAATGTCTGTCAGACTATGTTTATAACATCAAACCCCGCTTTGTAACCCCCTACAATCAAACCAAGAACCCCGAGCACGCCCCTGCCTCGCGGTCGAACAGCCTCGGGGTGAGCACTACGGTCGCGTACATGCATCGGGATGTGGGGGAAGCCTAAACCCTAGCCACGGGTTGTTTCGTCCAGGCTCCACCTCACAAGCACCAGCCCATTTCAAAACAGGGGGTTCACTTCAAAACTGGCATAAACCCGAAAGCCCAGACGCCCAGACCCTAAACCCGCAATGCCCCGTTTTTGGTTACGTCTCGTCTTACGGCTTAACATAATGTCAAGTTTGGGATGTTCCGCGTTAGACTTGGCAGCTGTTTGTGGCATGCGATGGGCGTAAAGCTGCGTTTATGGCTCCGGGTTTTCAGGAGTATTCCCGGTGCCGCAAACGGAGTCCGTCCACTCCAAAGAATTAAAGCGTCGGGCGTCCCTAAGCTTCATCATCCCCATTCGTGGGATTCTTTTGCTGCTCCTCAGCTCCGGAAGGAGTTCTTGACCCAGAACTTATTTAGAGTTGAAGGAGCAAGCCTTCAGGGCAAATAGTAGGAATCAGATTTCGGGTTTAAGGTTGAGGTGGTCAGGGTACAAGAAAACCCTTCCAAGCCAAGTGTCGTATTGCGGTACCGACGGCGTGCTTCCTCTGTCTCGCTGCCTTTGCCATCAGCGAAAACGCAACTTTTTTGCAGCCTCCGAAACGCCCACGTTTCACCAAACAGCGGGAACGCTGACGTGCGAGCAGACCAACAGGCCACACCGCATCAAGAGTAAGGTCCCTGCCCATGGCTACAGCGGCTCCGACAAGTGGAAATGGTCTCCATGCCGAAATGCTGCGGACGCACAACCCATGTATTTTTTGTTCTGCGCAAGCCCCGAAATTTGCTTCGGCATTCACGCATAGCATGATTGAAAGGATTTCAAAAATCTGCGGGCTGTAAGATTCAAGTGTAACTTTTCAGATAACTTAAGAAGGTCTAAAGAACCAACCCGTCCGGGATGTTCATAAGACGGAACTGGTTTTAGCTTCAAAGGTCTTTGAAAGCATCTCAACCACGGCGCTCCCCCCCCCAAAAAAAAACCCTTTGCAAACAAATTGTGGCTATGACTGAAAAATAAGATGTTGGCAAGGAGCCCAGCCGCTCAGTTTATGTCAAGGTTTCCAACATGGGTTTCCGAAAATAGGGTTACCCTTTTCGGGAGGTCCTTTTAAGGGGATTCGATTATATTTAGGGAACAGCATGTAACAGCTCCCAATTTCAGCTTAGACCCTCAGCTCTCAAGTCTTAAGCCCTACCCCCGAACCCCGAACTGCTCAACCTACGCCCCATATCCCTGCGCCCCGAAGCGAAACCCACTGCCTCAGGCGAAGTTAGAAAATTATGTGTTTCAGGAGCATCAAACCTCCTGAGCATTGGCTATGCCTTCGGCTCGCTGCGCGACTTGGTTTCGATCATCAACGCGAAGTATAACTGCTCCTCAGACGCTCCATTGCAACTGGGATGCCCCTCCCGCAAAGCCCGCAAAAAAAAAAAAAAAAAACACAGCTTCAGCTCCCAGTGCTTTCCGGCTGCCCATTTCTATAAGCCCAACAAGCCAGCCGAGTTTTCTTGAGACTTTGGGATTAGGGCTCAAAGGCGTGGGTGTTCATGTTAGCAGTTCGGGCTTGATGGTTGGAGGCATAGTGAGAGGGATGTGGTGCATCTCCGCGACGCGTTTTCCTTCTGCGGCAACAGTGACGGTTGGCCCGCTTCACTCTTCACTTCTTCAAGCACTTGCCACCACCGCATCCCGTGTGGATTCCACCAATGCAATCAGACTGATATCTGGCCGGAGTGATCTTGGTGTACTTGTCCGGGAAGTAGCAAAACCCTTTGTCGTCGAAGTATTTGCCACCACGGCACGCCGACTGATAGTCGCACGAAACCACACGAGTTAACGCAGCCCCTGGAACGAAGCATTGGCCGGATTCCTCGTCATAAATACCGCCGCCGCGGGCACATTTCCAGTCGGCGACGCCGGAGATCATGTCACCTGGAAAAGGCACCACGCCGTCGACGTAGGAGACCGCCTCCGCCTGGATGTGACCTGCCTGGTGACGGGTAGCCCCAACGAACTGCAGCGTTGTGCTGAGGAAAGCAAGGAGGACTCTCCTTAGCTTTGGCAAATTTCAAAAGCTCTTGGAAGCTGCCACAAGGGTTTAAACAGGCAGTGCCATGCTCTAAAAAAGCAAACCTTTGCCGAGCTGCATCATGGATGCAGGCAGCTGCACACACCAAATCGAGGAATCGGATTTTAAGGAATCGGATTTTGCAAAGATCTGAAGCTGTGAGCCGGCGGCTGCGGATTCCCGAACGTCGGCCTTTGCAGTGATTTCGCATCATGACTCAGCGGACGTATCACTCTGGCCATCAATATTCTTATGGGAAAATGCACATCCATTGCGTCTCTTCCGCTCTCACTCTCACTCACTCACGCACTCACTGACTCACTCACTCACTCACTCACTCACTCCCTCCCTCCCTCACTCGCTCACTCACTCACTCACCCTCTCTCCCTCTCTCTGAACACATATTTGCATGTGTGGTTGTGTGCTGCACATGTGTTTGTTGCAAAAGCTGCATGCGTGTGTATATGCATGTATATGGCGCGCTCTCGGCGCGCGCGCGCAGGCGGTGGATCTGCTGCATGTCTATGTGCGTGTGCCATTGATCTGCATCCATCATGCACAGGCAACCTTGCTACACGTTCAAGCATAGCATATTCAGCGCAGCCGGTGATTTTCGACCAACTCCATTCCCACACGGAATAAACTTACAGTTGCGAATGCCGGGCAGAAACGAGAGGGCCGAAGGGCTAGTTTCACGTTTGCGACGAGACCATACATTCCCGGCATGGGGTGCTCTCGCTGATCTTCAACACAAGCTGTCGTGAATTCGGATCAATTTCGTGACAGGCGGTGTATGTGAAAGGTGATACCTGACGCGAGAAGTCCTCAAGGCTTGAATGGGTAAGCTCTACAACTGACAGCTCCTCACCCACAGCCTGTTCCTTTTAAATTTCCTGCGCTTCTAGCTCAGGTGGAATCTTGAGGGTTGGGCACAATGAAACTTGCGAAGCAGTACTAATGTGGGGAGTACATAAATTGGGACTAGATGGGGATAGTATCACTCGTATGCGACACCCCAATAAGATGTATGAAACTAATACCCCTCCAAAGCCCTTCGACAACCCGAGCAACAGCCTTATACGAACCCTATCAAGCCCTCCAATACCCTATGAAACCCTACACCCGAAAACCCTTGGCCGCTTCTCAGGGCGGTGCAAGGGCAAAACACTGTGCGACACGTGCAGACATCCCCATTCATTGGCATCCCATCCCGTGGCAAATGCCAGTGCGCCTGCGCCCCTGGCGAAGTCGGCGAGGCACACAGGTCCAATTCATCATTGCAGCCAACGCGGACGGTCTCACACCTTGGCCTGCAACGCCTAAGTGCATGAGAAGCGCCAGCGCGTTTCTGGTTGCAGAGGGATGTGATGCGCTGCAATCCATTTCGCGTCCGACATCAAGGGAGCAGCCAGGCCAGAAGTGCGTTGATGGATATGACTCCAGGAACGGTACACCGCTGATTGGGGAATAAAATGATGGATCAAATCTTGCAGAAAGCTGTCTCTGAACATGGCCAACAGCCTCAAACTAAATCGCCGTGATGAGGAAATGCATTCTTCAGCCGCTTCTTGAACTCTTGCAAGAAACGAACTTCTTGCCACGTCGCTCAGCAGGTCCTTTGCACTGGCTTTTTTAACTCTATCGAGATTATGCTCACGACCATTAGGAAGGCTGCAGACCAACACTCTTACAATGCCAGGGTTCGATCAGTGTCTTGCAGGCTAGTGCGAACGAGAATGGGCCCCCCCCCCTTTGGGCAAAGGGGGGCTTAAGCCCCCCTTTAAGCCCCCCTTAAGCCCCCTTCAAAGGGGTCCCTGCAAAGGGGGTCCCTTCGGGAGGGGGGGGGGGGGGAAAGGGTCAAAGCCCTCAAGCCCCCCCTTAAGCCCCCCCCTTTAGCCCCCCCTTAAGCCCCCCCTTCAGCCCCCCCTTAAGCCCCCCCTTAAGCCCCCCCTTAAGCCCCCCCCTTTAAGCCCCCCTTTAAAACCCCCTTTAAACCCTCCTTTAAGCCCCCCTTTAAAGCCCCCTTAAAGCCCCCCCTTAAAGCCCCCCCTAAAGCTCCCCCTGAAGCCGCAACCAAGCCCCCCCCTCTGTGGAGGGTTTAGGCAGCAGTTTAAAAGGCCTAATAATTACTTGCTGGGCCTTTGGGCAGCAATTTAAGAGGCGTGATACTTGCTGGGCCTTTTAGTTTAAAAGGCCTAATACTTGCTGGGCCTTTTTGGAGGGTTTGGGCAGCAGTTTCAAAGGCGTAATACTTGCTGGGCCTTTTTTGGAAGGTTGGGGTTAAGAGCCGTAATACTTGCTGGGCCTTGTGTGGAGGATTTAGGCAGCAGTTTAAGAGGCCGAATACTCGCTGGGCCTTTTGTGGAGGGTTCAGGCAGCAGGTTAAGACGTCTAAAAAGTTTAATACCTGCTGGGCCTTTGGTGGAATTTAGGCAGTTTAAGAGGCCGAATACTTGCTGGGCTTTTTGTGGAGGGTTCGGGCAGCAGTTTAAGACGTCTAAGAAGCTCATATTCGGTGGAGGATTTCAAGAGGCCTCATGCAAGCATCGTGTTTGCAAATGGAGGGGCTGCGCCCCCTCCAACCAAAGCTTCGCGCCACGTCACTGCTATGCAAATGGGGGGGGCTGCGCCTCCCCCCAACCTCTGCCGGAGCTCGCGTGGAAGCATATGAATCATCTCTGAACATGGGGGGTTCTCGGCTTAGCCCCGCGCCACGTCACTGCTATAAACTCTCTGCTTCTTGAAACTTGAGTAATGAACACAAAAACAAAAGAAGAAGCAAGCGGGGTGGAATTGCTTTTCAGCTCCCCTTTAAAACAGTCTTACTTCTTTGGTTTCGAAGAATAAAACCCAAAAAACAAAACAAGATTCGAGGGGGTGGAATTTAGAATACATTCCCTTCTTTCTTTTCGAAAAGGGAAATGTCTGTTTAGAGTCTGACTTCTCTGGTTTCGAATAATGAAATCCCAAACTAGACACCGATTATCCCAAAAGCCATCAGTGCAAACATATCAACTGACACGTTTGGGTTGTGTGCGAAAAGAACGCGAAAGCAAAGAAGATAGAATGTAGCAATGTTGCGACGGTAGTGTGGTGTTGTCGTGCTATTTGCTGCGACGTTCGAAGCCCCAGAGTTCCGCTCCCACGGTATATGCGATTTTCGAAGCGCCAGAGTTTCGCGCCCACGATATTTGCAAGGTTTTCAAAGCCCTAGAGTTCCGCGCCCACGGTATTTGCGACGTTTTCGAAGCAACAGAGTTCCGCCCCACGGTATTTGTGACGTTTTCGAAGCCCCACGTTCTGCGCCCATGGTATTTACGACGTTTTCAAAGCAATAGAGTTCCGCTCCCACGGTATTTGCAACGTTTTCTTTTCGAAGCCCCATGTTCGCGCCCAGGTATTTGCGACGTTTTCAAAGCAACAGAGTTCCGCGCCCACGGTATTTGCAACGTCTTTGAAGCCCCAGAGTTCCGCGCCCACGGTATTTGCAACGTCTTTGAAGTCTCAGAGTTCCGCGCCCTGTGAAAAACGCAGAGCTCTTTTTCACTCCACGCTTGAGCCAAAACACCAGAGGTGTTCGGCAAGTCTCTCGCAGAGTCAGCGCAGCTTCACTTTCGTGAATTCCATCTCAACTTTGTTAAACAAAGGAGGAACACATGCAAACGTCCTAATGCTTCTCAGGACTTCCGTGCTTCAGCAAAACAAGCGTACAAGTGCACAGCCACTCTGCTCGAACCTCAGTACGACGACACGAGCGAAGCGAGGGTCGGCGGCCAAGGTTTGAAGAGCAAACTCAGAGCAACACGCACTTCTTCAAGAATGCTCCTAAAGCATCTCGAGTGCTTCTCTGCTCATCATGCACACTCCAAGCATCTCACGTCAAGCTCAAAGCAAGAAACACTTTCAAGCCAAGCTCCAAACATGCTATGTCCATGCCTGTTTCTGCTAACACAAAACAAACGGTTCAAGCACAGTTCTCAACTCACGCAATGCAAACTCGTGGTTCATGTCACATGTGCAAGACATCCTGTCAACTGTAAAGGCACTCACAAGGAAGTCAAAAACTTTCACACCCCCTCATGCCTGCAACAGTTGCGTCCTCAAGTCCTGTCTTCTTCCATAGCTCGTCTCGCACCCTTCAGCATTTCTTCTCCTAACAGCTCAGGGTACACACCTGACGCCGGGAGCTGAAGGTGGATGTGTTGGTGGCTCTCATCACAGCGGTTCCTAGCCATACTGTTGATGACATTCGAAGAGTTACTACAAAACCACCATCTCTTCCAGGCTCTTTCAGAACCCTTCTCGAAGCAACAGCGATCGACGACACATCCCTTCGCAAGACCAAGACGTTGACTTACAGACCTAAAGACCGTTTCATTCCACAAGTCAGATCTAGCTGGCCACTCGTGAGAAAGAAGAAGACGCGGACAGTTCGCGTACGGACGGAGAAGGTTCCAAATCCTTCGCCAAGACCTCTTGTGGACCAAAAGAGACTCCCGCCACCTGGCGTAGGACTGTCCACCTTTTCGAAATCTCAAATGACGAAGTCCGCACCCAGCCGAACACGGCGTAGACAAGTGCGCATACACCTTCACCCCTTCCTGAAGTAACACGCTAAAGACTTCTTTGAGAAGCTGGTATCCGTTTTCACTTAACAGATCCACTTGCTTCGTCACTCCAAAATACGCGATACGAGGATTCTTCGAGCAAGCTTTTGACAGCTTCCTTCTTCACAGCAGAGCTCAACCACAACATAAGAAGCCTGGTTCCTTGCTACCTGCTCTGCTGCGGCTCGCCAAGAAACAGGGACGTTCAGTTCGCAGACTTCATCTGCTGGTTTATTGGGCTCTTTAAACGTGACAGAAACGCTGGTTCCGGAATTTTTCTCTTTCCAATGGACTGGTTCCGGAATGAGGCCACAAGCCTCGCACAAGCTGACCAAACTGTCGTTGGTTGGGCTTTTTGTTAGAGCATCTGCCGGGTTGACAGCACCTGGTATGTGCTCAATCGTGAATCTTCCAAGCTGGACAAGTTCCTGGAGAAAAGCGGCTCTTAACTCAATATGGCGGACCTTCCTCAACAATGTCCCCATTTTGGAAATGGACACAGCGCTTTCAGAGTCCGAATACCCCTTAAGAAGGTAGTACCCCGTTTCCCGGTCCTTCGGGATGCCCTCCAAGATGGTCTCCGTCAAGAGAGCAATGTACAAACCTTCCCTGGCTATTTCAGTAAGCGCCGCAAGCTCACTCTCGGCGCTCGAAAGGGCTGTGGTGGACTGCTTCCTGCTGAACGTCTTTAAACAGCAGTTTTCCCAAGTAATCACACCACCACTAACAGAATTCAGGCTCCAGCTTGCGTCCGTAAAGCACGATACCGCTTGGGGATCCGCATCGTCTTCCAGGATCTCCCGAGTCGACGGAAACACCTGAACCTTATGCGGAAGACCTTTGACCCATTTGAGAACATCCCTCATGCATGTTTCAGCTGCCTCGTCAGGGGCCGACTGATGACGCCCCAAAAATCCGCAGCAGAACTGCAGATCTGGTCTGGAGAGGGCAGCCCATGCTAGACGCCCCAAGGTTCTACGGTACTTCTCGTGAGCAGCTGGACTGATCTTTTCGGTTTGGCCTTTCTTAATGAGGTCAGAGTAGCGCTTCTCCAATGACGGAAGCTTGGGGTTCGGTTTGGTTATCCCATACTCTTCACAGCAGGAATCCAAATACTTAGCGTCCAGTCCAAAATAGACTCGCTTCTCTCCCTTATTCCTGAAGATTCGCCGTCCTAGAAAGGATACTTCTCCCGCACAATTCTCATGAAGCTCACCAGTCAGTTTCAGCTTGTAGCGTTTCTGTAGATCTTCGAAAACCTTCTTCCCTTCGGAGGGGTCCTCAGAGTAGATTAACAAATCGTCAACATAAAAGAGGACCAGCGTCAGACCCTTGGAGGTCTTCCTGCGGTATATCGTCGGGTCCAAGCTCGGACTGAATCCGCCTGCTCCAAGTGCGAACTCAGCTCCTTATACCAAGAAAGCGGTGCTGATCTCAGTCCGTTCATGGCTTTGTGTAATCGAAGATACACCTTCTTGTTTCCGGCCTTGTGAGGGATTTTAGAGTCCGCAATACTCACGTTACTCGGAAGCTCTACGTACTCAGGCCTTGACACTGCTGCATGCATAAAAGCAACGCTCACGTCACAGCTCAACACTGAACCTCTTCGACAAAGCAGTGCCAACAGAAGCCGCAATCCCTCCAAACTCGTAGTCGGGCTGTAGATACCTTCAGACAAGGTCGTGCCTCCCATCGAAGCATAATCTCTTACTACCAGACGTGACCGGCACAGCCCTTTACGCTTGACCGTGTTGACCCACCGACTGGTAAGTACCCGCCTGCCGCTCTCACGTGCGGACTTCCGGGCCTCATCTTCAGAGATCACCTTTCCTACTCCGAACGACTCGAGTTCCTCTAGTTCCAACTTCATTGAGGCATACAAAAGGCTCGGATCCAACTGTTCTCCGGATGTTTCAGAGACCGCATTTCGTGGTACCTGACACTTGACCCTACTTCCTCCGAATTTCAAGGTAAACGAGTCAGCCACCTCCTGTGAGGTAGCTCGAAGGTCAGGTCCTTGGTACAAGAGGTGATTCGAAAGCCAATCAATCTCCATGTCCTCCATGTTTTCCCCCTCATCAGGCAGGATCCCTGCCTCACCTTCTTCCGCCGGGGCACTTACGGGAGCATAGGTATCGTCAGCAATCATCTCTTCGTCTTCTTCATTTAAAGGACCAACACCACCTTCCATGACTTCATCTTCAGGACCATTCCCATCATCAACACCTTCGGGTTCATACAAGACAGGCCGTTCTGGGTCTTTACCATCAAGAACCAAAGACTGCGCAACAGCGAGGCCTTCGACAGTTCCCACCTCGCACGCTCCATCAACGATTCTTCCGGTCGGAAATACGTCAATCTCCGTACTACCAAAAGGGGCCGCGAAGATCCCTCCACCTCGTGCGTTCACGGGTCCTAAGTAAACAGCCTTGACTGTTTTCGCTCCCCTGTATTTAGCAAGATGCGCCTTCGACTTGCTAACTTTTGCCTGAACCACACAACCAAAGGGAAGCGTTCTAGTTCGGTGAGCTATTTCCTCGTGCAGCAAATCAATGCTGGTGGTGGAGTCACCGTGGCTCGAGGACCACAGATTGTAACACCTCGACACATAGAACACACAGGCTTGCCACAAGAGACCCCCTAAGGGAAGCTGGTACTTTCCCAGCTCTGCATCTTGACCAGGGAACTTCTTTAGAGCAATTTGGCGCTCCAAGTCCAACCACACAGCCCAGAAGCCTTGGCGTACCGATTCAACTTGTCGTTCTATCGAGCCTTTGGCTTGTGGCCTATACCCTGGAACCACATCAACAATGGTTGCGCTGTGGGGGCAGTTTCGGGACCTACTCAGTCTTTCCGCCAAAGCAATAATAGATCCTTCTTGATCCATTCGAAACGTCACGGCTTTGCCTACCAGTCCCATCTCACGCAGCACTCTGTTGATGTTAGCAAGCAATTGTGGATCTTCGAGGTTCGGTGCGGGCAGACTGACAGTATACCTGGAACCCAGGTGCGTCATCAACAGGACTCTTAGCTTGCCGAAAAAGAAAAAATCAAGACCAACAGTCTGATTCTCTTTTTGCAGACGGCGACGCAAGCGACGCGCGGGGACACGACCCTTCGACGAACAGCATGAGTCACAGTTGGAATCATAAGGGAAATGGCCTTGAGCACGATGATGATACAAGGCGGTTGAGGACAACGGAATCCTAAAAGATCCTTCTTCTCCACTGTCCGGTGGTTCCGGTGGATTCTCTGGAGGCTTGGGGGGTCTTTCAGAAACCTCAGAAGGCTCGTAATCGGGACTTGACGGTGACGGAACCCCTTCGGGGACCCTTGAAGACGAAGACCCGGGCTCCCCACCACGAGGAGCTTCCAAATCAAAGGGCTCAGCTTTAGTCCCTTGTCCCGGCACTGGCAGTCCTCTGTGCATCATCCGCAGATGACACACTAATGGACTGCTCGCCGGCGGGCTCTCATCATTGCCCTCTTCAACAAGATCAAGCACACCAAGCCAAGCACAAACACTCCCAAGCACACTGCAAGCCTTGCAAAACAACATGCTCAACATGCAACGTGTACGTGTTTGGGGTTTTGGGGCCTTCCTACGCAAGACAAACTGCTTATAGCTAGGCACTCGGACCCAGTGGTCCCCACAGAAGATCCTAACACTGCAGCCCTTCCTGCGCGGCCTCACTCTAAAGACCTTCCGATCCTTTTCTCCAACGGAACACCTCTTAAACTCGACAAACAAGACGTGGAACCCCCAAAACACTAGACCACCCAAGAGACTGCAGAAGCCCAAGACGGCCACGATGGCCATGACATCCAGTCCTGGCCCAAGACCATTCCTGTATAGGCTGGCGGTGGTTCGGTTGGGGTTGAAGTTAAGGTTCGGGATTTGGTGCGTTTCAAAGGGGTTTCGGGCACAAGCAAGCTCAAGCTCAAGCAATTCAAGCGGCAAAGCAAGCTCAAACAACTCATGCCTCACATGTGTTTCAAGAAAACGAAACCACGCACTCACATCCTTGTTTTCTTCTCGAAAGGAAATTCGGTGCGCCGCGTAGGCGTAGTCCAGGACTCCATCCCGAACAGAAAAGAAAGCTATGATACATTCCAAGCCGGGCCCACGGTTCTGGATCCCCTTCATCCCTTCTTGATCGTCTCTTTTGCGGCGGCCACCACCGCATCGAAGCTGGGGACATTGGCCGAGCTGCTGGAAGATGGGGCTCCCGATTCGGGAACCGTTGGCATGGAGGGCCCCGAAGCGGGGCGTGGCATCGCCTTTACCGCCGGTGGCGGCGGCGGAAGAACGAACGAGCGCTCCGTGCCCGTCTGTCCAAGACCAAGAAGAAGGCGGCCGATGGAATCCCCAGGTGGGGCTGTTGAAGCCGGAGAAGGTGGCTCCAGGGGCATGTCCCCGTCGTCGTGGTGGCCCGGAGTTGCAGCCGAAGTTCCCGGAACCATTGGTGGAGCTGGAGGATCTCGACCACCCATTCCTGCTTGCTTCACCATCGGTGGTGGTGCCGTCTCTGGCGTAGGGAGGCAAAGGGCCTCTTGGAAGGAGATATTGTCCTCCCGGCACTTCAAGCAAAATCTCAGCGCCTCTTCGGGGCCTTCGCCATGGAGGTCTTCGTCGGCCGAAATGGAGGTGGAGCTCGAATCGTCTGATGTAGACCCACCAGGACCAGCACGGGCCTTCGGCTTCAACCTCCTGCGCGAATCTCGCGCGGACCTGCGGGCATTGCTGGCCTCCTTCGACTTTAAAGCAGCATCCGTTCGAAGCCTCAAACTCGTAGTGAGCTCGCCCCACGCGACCCGTTCGTCGCGATACCGCGTAAAGCGCGGTCCCTCGAAGAGACGCGGCTCGTGAAGGGCCAACAACGGGCGTTCCCCCGCCTTTGCACTGATAAAGGCGCGCAAGCAGATGAGGAGCCGCTGAAGATACCCCATTGCGCTTATGGAGCATTCGCGCTCTCGGCGATCGTTGCGCCCTCCAGCGCCCTTGGTAACGGCGCCCAGCCTGTCTATGGCTGACAGGACGTCGTGGGGCCTCAGCCCCCATTCGAAGAGGCCTTTGCCTTGGAGAAGAAGATGGAGGCGCTCTTCTGCAGCCACGTCTTGATCCACAGTGGAGGTGGCCACCTCCCGAAATCTTTTGGGACGGCGACCCTCTTCTTGCACAGGTTCGGGAAGTACCTGTGGTGGATGTGGACCTTCCGGAAACCGTGGAAGCACCGAGTGCCACGGAGTCGGGGCTGCATATTCGCTGGGACGAACCAAAGTTGCAGACCCACCAAAGATCTGGCGAGTAATCGCCGGAGACCCCAGCTGCTGCACCACATAGGCCTCGCCTATGGTCCCGGCCATGGCGAGGGAATCGTGAATCGTAAATGGCACTTGGGTCTGCTGGGGGCCCATAATAATGGGAAAGCTGGGGCATTGGTTCCCCAGGCTCGGGGTACAAATGGACCCCAAGCTCGGCAGCCTCGGCAATCCTCCTCCTCATATCGAAAAGCAAAGCATGATGCAAGGCCGTCAGGTGTTGTCCCGGAATGGATGGTGGCTGCGTGGTGTCCACTGGGGTAATCCTCGGCACATCGGAATCTCCAAGCTCCACGGGGTCCGCCGCAATGGGGCGCCAATGCCCCCAATTCTCGGAGTCGGTAGGCGAAGGCACCTCCCGATCCGGATGACGGAAAAGAACTTCCCCCGAGGAAGCCGCTGATGGAACCTCTTTCTCTCCAATTGGCTCCTGGACCGTCACCTCCTCCAGCGACGGGCCCACCATTGGCGAAACACTCGCCTCTCCACCAACTGGGTCCTCTATCGTAGGCCCAGAGGCTTCCACCTCCACTTCCGGCGTGACACTCTGAGAGCCACCCATCATGGATCGTATTGCTCTCCGAGCAACAAAAGCAAAAGGCTACTAGAACCAAAACACTCAGAGCTCCGGATCTGTTCCTTCGTGCGCTTCCGAAAGGCGCTCCAATCCCTTGCATAAGCGAAAAACACCCCATGAAAAAACATGATGCACCCATGCAAAGCAAGCTCCAAAGCATGTATCTTCCCAAGGTTCCAAAGCAACATGCTCAAGCAATTCAATCCAAGCTCAAAAATCAAGCGCAAGTTCAAGCCAAACATGTCAGCTTCCTAATCAAGGTCAAAACATGTCATGCTGCTTCCTAATCAAGGTCAAGCCACACATGTCATGCTGTTTCCTAAGATTTTTGTCGAAAACAAGCTCTTCTTGAGGACTTTCTGGGCAACTTGAGGGAACTTTGGGCTTTCCCAGAGGACTTTCGGGATTGAAGATCTCAGACCTAAACCCTCGAAGGAGAAACGAAAACGGAGTTGAAGACAAAGCGTGTCGGCCACACTGCTCATCATCGAGCTCATCGACCTTATGCAGGCTCTTTCCTCCTTTCTTCAAGATGCTCCTGGGAGCGGTCCGCTGTCCTGAGGGGATAGGAACCTCAGATCCTGGCACAACAGTGTCCTTCAGTGAATCAAGTTCCATGTCTTTAGGCCCCTCCGCCCCTTTCTTGGAGGAGGCTTTAGACTTCTTTCCCCCACTAAACGCCCACCAGGCCCGATTGTGACCAACCAACTTGATACTCTTCTTGTTCCCTTTGTACATTCGGGACCCCGTTTTGGACAGATAGGTCTTCCAACCCAATTCCGCCCCACACCATGGAGAGAGGACGTTAAACCCGACATCAGCCACCAACACCTCCCCGAGTCTCAGAAGAACATCACCGAAGTAGACTTCGATATCGACCACAGACGAAACGTCGAACCTCCAGAAGCGTTGAACAGACTGGCTGCCTTGTCGTGTGTCTTCACCACACGAAATCCTGAGATAAACTGGTTGGAAACTAGGAGGAAGAGAAGGTTCGGCCGAAGCTTCCCGCACTCCAGAAAAACCACAGCCATCAAGGTGGCTTCCCCAGAGTCTGCTTCCCAAGTAACGGCCTTTCCCTTTTCCTTTCTTCTTCTTCGACTTCTCCTTGCCCTTTCCGCGCCCTTTAGGGCTCTTGTCCCCGTGCTTGCTTTGAGGAGTTCCACCTCCCCGCGGCGTTCCTCCACCTTTGTGAGTTCCCTCACCTTTGAGATTTTGGTCCTCTTTTCCTTTGTCTTTAGGCTTCTTTCGATCCTTTCCATGGTTGTCCTTGCCTTTGTCCGGACTTCCACCACCACAGGCCTTCTTATCCCTTTGCTTCTGCCAGCATTTCTCGGCTTGGTGTCCCCGTTCCCGCATATCGAGACGTTCCACCGGAGCCTCACATAGTCGAAGCTGTTCTTCGTAGAACTTCAGACTGCTGCACAATGAGTTCCAGTCGTTGCTCTTCCCATGCAAGACAACGTATTGACGAAGCTCGGTATTCACCGCTTGCAAGGTGCCCAATGAGGTCAGTAGGTCGCCGAATATGTTGGCACGTGTGCTGCAACTTCAAACACTGGTCACGTACGAAGACGGCTTCCATGCGGATACTATGCTGTGCTGCTGTGTGATGGTGCGCATGGCCTCGTACCCACAGGCACTCAAAGCCTGTTCGCTTCGAGCTTTCTCATGCAACGCAAGGCCGTCAGGTGTTGTCCCGGAATGGATGGTGGCTGCGTGGTGTCCACCGGGGTAATCCTCGGCACATCGGAATCTCCAAGCTCCACGGGGTCCGCCGCAATGGGGCGCCAATGCCCCCAATTCTCGGAGTCGGTAGGCGAAGGCACCTCCCGATCCGGATGACGGAAAAGAACTTCCCCGAGGAAGCCGCTGATGGAACCTCTTTCTCTCCAATTGGCTCCTGGACCGTCACCTCCTCCAGCGACGGGCCCACCATTGGCGAAACACTCGCCTCTCCACCAACTGGGTCCTCTATCGTAGGCCCAGAGGCTTCCACCACTTCCGGCGTGACACTCTGAGAGCCACCCATCATGGATCGCATTGCTCTCCGAGCAACAAAAGCAAAAGACTACTAGAACCAAAACACTCAGAGCTCCGGATCTGTTCCTTCGTGCGCTTCCGAAAGGCGCTCCAATCCCTTGCATAAGCGAAAAACACCCCATGAAAAACATGATGCACCCATGCAAAGCAAGCTCAAACATGTCATGCTGCTTCCTAAATCAAGGTCAAGCCACACATGTCATGCTGTTTCCTAAGATTTTTGTCGAAAACAAGCTCTTCTTGAGGACTTTCTGGGCAACTTGAGGGAACTTTGGGCTTTCCCAGAGGACTTTCGGGATTGAAGATCTCAGACCTAAACCCTCGAAGGAGAAACGAAAACGGAGTTGAAGACAAAGCGTGTCGGCCACACTGCTCATCATCGAGCTCATCGACCTTATGCAGGCTCTTTCCTCCTTTCTTCAAGCAAACGAAACGCAGCGCCAGACGTGCCAGACATCAAAGCTGCCTGAGCAGCCTCGTTGTCCAAGTGTACTGCAGAGTTCGAATTTCGGAGCAAGTTTCCCCAAATCCGAAAGGCCATCACAACCGCGTACAGCTCAATCTCGCATATTGGGTGATGCAAGTCCTCCAAAAAACGTAGAATGCCCCCTATGCCAGCAGGCATGTCACTGTCAGGTTCGGAGGATTTTGGAAACCACTCAGATCGAACAAGCCCAGTGCAGAAAATTTCTCCAAACTTGATGGCCTCACAACCCGTGCGTGCATAATCGACATTCAAGAGACCAAAGAGTTCGTCCACGATGGCGTCTACTTGGTCCTCGCATCCTTCTCAGACGATAGCAGGAAAATCATCAAAGTAAGCCGTCCAAGGTACCGAACTCATTGCAGCAGTCTGAAGTTCTACAAAGAACAGTTTACTATGTGAGGCTCCGGTGGAACGTCTCGCAACCATGGAAAGGATCGAAAGAAGCGTAAAGACAAAGGAAAAGAGGACCAAAATAACAAAGGTGAGGGAACTCACAAAGGTGGAGGAACGCCCGGGAAGGTGGAACTCCTCAAACCAAGCACGGGGACAAGAGCCCTAAAGGGCGCGGAAAGGGCAAGGAGAAGTCGAAGAAGAAGAAAGGAAAAGGGAAAGGCCGTTACTTGGGAAGCAGACTCTGGGGAAGCCACCTTGATGGCTTTGGGTTTTTCTGGAGTGCGGGAAGCTTCGGCCGAACCTTCTCTTCCTCCTAGTTTCCAACCAGTTTATCTCAGGATTTCGTGTGGTGAAGACACACGACAAGGCAGCCAGTCTGTTCAACGCTTCTGGAGGTTCGACGTTTCGTCTGTGGTCGACATCGAAGTCTACTTCGGTGATGTTCTTCTGAGACTCGGGGAGGTGTTGGTGGCTGATGTCGGGTTTCACGTCCTCTCCATGGTGTGGGGCGGAATTGGGTTGGAAGACCTATCTGTCCAAAACGGGGTCCCGACTGTACAAAGGGAACAAGAAGAGTATCAAGTTGGTTGGTCACAATCGGGCCTGGTGGGCGTTTAGTGGGGGAAAGAAGTCTAAAGCCTTCTCCAAGAAAGGGGCGGAGGGGCCTAAAGACATGGAACTTGATTCACTGAAGGACACTGTTGTGCCAGGATCTGAGGTTCCTGTCCCCTCAGGACAGCGGACCGCTCCCAGGAGCATCTTGAATTGTGAAAGTTCCTGTCTAAGGACATGTTAACTTTGTTGTCCTGCATGCTGGCTCAGAGTTGTGTGTGTGTAGTTGGAGGAACTCCGTAGTTGTGCCTTGGAGGCTCGACGGGAGTGCTGCTTTAAGTGGGAAAGCCTTTTTGAATTGCTTGAGTTGTAGGGATGTGTGTCTGAAAGCTGTAGGAGTGACTGTGCACGTTTTTGCTTGCTTTAGGTGTAGTTGGGGAGGTCCCGAGAACTCCCACTGACGTTTGAGTTTGTTTTGTGGCTGTGGAGAACACGTGGCAGAGCAGAGTTTTCACCTGTGTGTAAAGAGTTTCACTGACGAAGCCTCCGGCTTATGACTTTGGCTCAAGTCGTGAGAAAAAGAGGGTTCAGCGCGCTGCTGCTGTGTTTTCACATGGTAGCGGAGCGTGTGTAGCACGCTCGTAGAAACTAGAAGCCATGGCTGACCCCGGGCTGTCGACCCCTGTGCCTGAAGACGAAGACGACGAAGCTTTGTTTGGCCCCGGTGGTGCCCAGGACGGGCAACAACCGCCAACACAACCCCCTGGAGCTTCTGCTCCAGCGGGAGGACCCGCCACAGTCGTCGGACTTGACCCTCAACTCCAGCAGATGATGGTCCAGATGATGCAGAGTCAGCAAATGATGATGCAGAATCAGCAACAGACACTTCAAGTTCTGGTGGCAAAGATGGAGGCCGACGAGAGAAGGAGACGTGAGCAGGAAGCATTGTCGGCAGCTGTGAGCAACCCATTTGGGGGTGCTTCAAGTGCAGCAGCTGCTGGAAGTCCCACGGCAAAGGCTTCTGCTCCTCCACCGGCGCCATCACAGAACCTGCATGTTGGAAGTAACCGTGCAGAGAAGTATCTGCCAGCATTGCCGCTCATCGATAATGTGTCGATGGGAAAAGGGCGTGTGAGAGAGCTGGAGGAGTACCATCGGTGGTGCGAGGTGCTTGCTTCCTGGCTGGCGTTGATAGACGACAACTATGTCAATGAGTTGCGCCAGGCAATGACGCATGACCGTGAGATCAAGCAGTCTGACATGGCAGTTCCGGTAGCATCGCGTTCGGCAAGGTTGTTTTACTACCTGCAACAAAGTCTGCAGAAGTTCGAACGTGGGATGGAACTGGTGAGAAGCACGTCGATGCGTCAAGGACAAGCTGCTTGTGGTTATGAGGTGATGCGTCAAATGCACCAGACCTTCAGCATTGTCTCTCGCATGGAGGCCATTGCTGTGAGAGATGAAGCCCTTCGCCTAACTTCGAAGGCGAGTTCGTACAAGCGACCGCTTGACTGCGTCCGCTTCCTTGAGGACGAGCTTGGGAAGGTAGACCAGAAGCTGCATCGGTTCCCTGAACTGAGGCTTGGAGCATCTGATCGTTCAACCCTTCTTCTTCAATCTGTCAGCCCAGAGTGTAGGCATTACGTTGTCCTGCATGGGAAGTCTGGGAGCTGGGAGGAACTGGTTGAAAGCATCCGGTTCTACGAGGAGCAAACCCGATTGTGTGATGCTGGTTCGCTGAATGCAGTTGGGGAGCGCGGCCTCTGCTGGAACTGTGGCAAATCAGGCCATATGAGTTGGCAGTGCCCCGACAAGAGCTCTGGAAAAGGGAAGAAGAGGGATGAACCGAAAGGTGGAAAGCCTTCTGGTTCCAAGAATCGAGAGAAGAGCCCTAAAGGGAAGGGCAAAGGCAAAGGGAAGACAGACAAAGGAAAGGGTGGAAAGCCCAAGGGAAAGCCAAAGAACAAAGGAAAGCCCAAGGGCCGAGCTGTGGAAGACGAGCAGTCTGATCAGGTGATGGCAATGCGGTCTCATCATCTGAGTGGCTTGGGTCCGGGGACAAGAACTAATGAGCCCAATGAAGTTGAGCCCCCTCGTGAGATCGAGAGACTGAACCAGTCATCCTCTAGGAATAGCTCTTTCGCATGGCTCATTGATAGTGGAGCCACCTGCCACGTGTTGTCAGAGAGTGCGTTGGGTTTTTACGAAGTCGTCAAGGAGCATTCGGGACCTCTTCCTGTGCTCATGAGTGCTAGCGATACGCCCATGGAATGTGTCAAGTTGGTTGACATTCGGGTGAAGTTTGGGAAGTTGGGGCCCGTAGTGCTTCAACAGGTCTTGGTTTGCAAGATTGGTTTCAACGTAGTCAGTTCTTGGCAAGCATCCCTTTCGGGTTGGAGTACCTGGCTCACCTCAGAGCCTGGATCAAGCTGCTTGGTGAAGCAGACGGAACGAGGTTCCTCGATGTGGGTGCCTTTGGTTCGTGAAGCCAGGAGCTGGTGGGCGTTGGCTAAGGAGATTGGCCCTACCAAGGCAAAGCCGAAAGGAAGAAGAAGCAAAGGGGACTCACCCAAGCCGGGGTGGAGCCCGAACGACGACGCGATGGAAGTGGATAAGGTGCAGAAGAAGGCACCGCCCAACGTAGGAAGAGCATTGGAGGTGACACCTTTTAAGTTTTTGCTGCGAGCATTTTCAGTGAAGCAACATGTGGGGAAACACGAGCTGCATGAGCATGTTTTACAGGAGCGTTTGAGTGGATGTGAGCATGCTGCAGTTGCGAAAGTAGGAGTAGACCTGGAAACCCCACCCTCTGCATGTTGTGCTGAAGCTTTATGTTCCGCCGCAGCTGTTTTGCTTAAGTCTGCAAGCAACACGTCTTTGGAGAAGCAAACCAGTAGGGACACACGCTGTGGAGACAAGGGTTTTGAGTGCGTAGGGGTAGGGCCTGTGCCGCTCCAGCCTCAGAGTGTTTGCATTAGGAGTAGGAGTGTCTTGCGTGTAGGACGTAGGAGTGACTTGCACCCCAGCGCTTGTGTGCCTGAGTGTTTGTTGGGACAGAGTGAAGAGAGGAAGTGTGCCTTTCGGAGCTTGCGTTGGCCAGGAGTGTTTCTGAAAGCATTGCTGGTGTTGTGTGCTCTAGGAGTGTTTTGCTCAAAGCCTGGAGCCTTTGTAAGGGACCTTGGAAAGGATGGAGCTTCCGGAAGCCTCGCCTCCGCTCTGTCTTGTGAACTCCCAAAGTGGGAGTGTGGCCCAGGTGGAAGCCTTTTCGACGAGCATGATTGCTCGTCTTGCGCACCGTTTCGAGGAGGAAGGTCAGCTGTCTCTTTCGAGGCAGCTTCTCCAAAACATCGACCTTTTTACCTCGACCCCTGGCTCGGTCGAACGGCTGTTGGGGATTCCAGCCTGCCTTGGGGAGTTGGAGACACAGGAGTTGGTGATCAATACAAGCGGCATTCCGGTGAAGCAACCTATGCTCATTGCCGAGCTGCGAGCCATTGCTGCTCCGACGGTGGACCAGTCGGTTTTGACGGACACCCTCGTCGAAGAGCACGACCGTCGTGCAGAGTATGCAAGGTATGGCTATGTTTTGACCACCATGGGGGTGGTAGTCGCCGATGTGACTGCTACCATCCGCCAACCGCACCTTCCATGCGAGCAAAGGGGGTACTGGCGCAACAATCAGGTTGGCATCCAGCTCACCTTGAAGAAATTCCTTCTGTACCTGGAGGCGATTCGAGAGTTGCGGTGCCATCCTGCTCAATACCAGTTGTTCGAGGCAGGGCTAGCAAGCATTCTGCCAAACGAGCTCAAGGTCGAGCGTGTGCCGGCTGCCGACTTGAGAGCGCTTTTGGCGGACGTGCTCGTCCAGAGCAACCGCCGGGTGACTTTGGCTGCTCAACCGCCAACTATAATACCGGATGTTGCACCATCCGCGTCGGGTGGCACGGCACCGCCTCTTCACAAAAGTGCCCCAGCTCCACCTCCTTCGGGGTGGGCTTTGCTCAACCAAGCGCGTGCAAAAGCCGAGGCAATGATTCGATTGCATGCCGACATGAAGAGAGCTGCAACAGCCGAGGTGGCTCCATCATCGTCGACGGGCCCCGCTTTTCCACCAGGGCCTCCGGCTTTCTTGCCGTTCAGCCCTCCTTCCCCGCTTACGCCGTCCGTCTTTTCCTATGCTCCATCTTCGGCACCAGGCACGCCTATGGAAGCAGGCATGCCTCTAACTCCGCCTCCTCTACCTCCTCCATCTTGGGCACCAGGCACGCCTATGGAAGCAAGCCTGCCTATACCTCCGCCTCCTCTACCTCCTCCATCGACACCACACCCAGATACATTGAGGGAGCTTGCGGGCGAGGTTCCAATGGAGGTCGAGACGCCGATGACGCCCGTGGAGGCATTCGGTGCCCCTGGGACCCCTATGGACGTGAGTTCCGAGGTCCCAATGGAGCCAATGGTCGGTGGCATTGGAAGTCCGGGGAGCGCTTCTCCTTTGACCCCGCCGGCAGAGACGAGTATGGTGGTTCCAAACCCACCTATGGACAATTCGGATGTGGGAGACTCTGGCTCCGAGATGGATTGATATGCTTGGGTATGGGCCCTGAGGGCCTAAAAGCCGGGCATGAGTTGCTCCGATCTTCGCTGCAATGCACAAAATTGGTAGGAGTAGGTCTGAAAGCCCTGCTGTTTGCAGTAGGAGACTGGCTGTGTGCATTAGGAGGTAGGGTAGGAGCGTTTGAGTGCTTGGTAGGTGACTGTGAGTGCAGCCTGCCTGCCGCGAATGGGTCTGCACACTGTCCCTCTGTGCCCAGGTCTTCATGGAAAGGAAGCAGTGCCTTGGCTTTAGGGTTGGTTCTGGGTTTGGTTTTCAGAGGTTGGCTGCGTAGGTGCGTGAAGCTTTTGAGTGTGCGCCGTAGGAGTAGGCTGAAGTTTGTGCGTGTAACTTTGGTAGGACGTGTGCCACGTAGGTCTTGGAGTGTTGTGCGCCGCCTGTTGTTTTTGCGTGGCGTGCTTGCTTGTGAGTTGAAAGCTGAGCCTACGGGCGAGGAAGCAAAAGGGCCAATGATGAAACGTTGGCGTGCCTTGAAGAAGTGGGCCTTGTGTGGGCTTGGGTCCCTGCGGGGGTCCGAGCAAAAGAAGGCCGTGGCACGTTCTGAGGCCCTGCGTATGCTTGCTGGTTTGCCGACCCCGGTTGTTGTGAATTCGGAGTCGGAGGAAGAGTTGATTCCTGATCCGTTGGAAGCTGAACTTGCGAAACCCAGCGGAAGTGAACCCCCTAGGCCCTCCGATGTTCGAAAGAAACCCCGTGTGGAGAATGTTCCCTCAGGTGAACCGGGTGCCCTGAGTTCCCCGGAGGTGGTGAGCGATGCTCTGGATCCTGAGGTTCCGGTCTATTTGACCTCGGAGCGGCTGAAGGCGCACCGAAATAAGGGCCACCAACCTTATCTTAGTTGCTGTGACACATGTCAAAGCGCTAGAGGGAGAGTGCCGGCTCGTAGGAAGCACATGAAACACCACCACGGACCCGGAGAGTTGCAAGTCGACTTTGGATTTTTCGGAAAGAATGTTCGTTTCCTTCTCATGGTTCATGTGGTGTCGGGGTACATACATACCGTGGTCTTAGGACCTGAGGATGAAGTGCCCGCTGTATCGGTTTGCAAAGCCTTTACGGAAATGGGATTGAGTGGATTGGACATTGTTGTCCACGGGGACCAAGAAAATCTCCTCGAGAGTGTTTTCCGCAATGCAGCGAAACACCGGACATTCGGGGGGAGGTCAATGCACTGGGTCCCGTTCGCGATAAACAGACCTCAAGCGAAGGGCATCGTTGAACGCCATGTTTGCCTTGTGAAAGAAGCGTTCTGGTCTGTTTGGCTGGGCTTAGAAGAGCGTGTAGGTGAAAAGTTGCCTCTAGGGAGCCATCTGTTTGTTGAGGCCATGAGGTACTCTGTGAGGATGCATAACTTGTTTCATGTGTCCAAGGAACACAGCACGCCGTTGGAGAGACTGCGTGGGTCGACAGTTCAGCCAGTGAAGAGCTGTGAGTTTGGGGTTGTGGGCTTTGGGAAGCCTCAGAAGGACTACCCAGAGCACCGCGGAAAGCGCTTGGTGAGGGCACTCTATGTAGGACCTCACGGTGCTAATGGATCCGGGATTCGGGTCTTTGTTCCAATAGGTATTGGAAAGCCCCCTCGTTTGGAAATCTTCAGCTCTTTTCGTGCCAAAGATCCAGTGGAGTTTGACAAAGCTGCTTTGCGTGACCTTCGAGGTAATAAGGAAGACCCTGAAAGACCCATCAAGTTCGATGTTCCAATCGATGGTCCGAGTCCGCCGCTTGATTCCCCAAATATCCCTGAAGGAAGTCTTGAGTTTCCTGTTGAACGCACCGAACCACCTGCTCTTGAGGGCCCTGAAGCAATGGAAGAAGAAGGAGAGTTGGATGGGTATTCTCCGGATTTTTCGGACGTGCCTGAAGAAACAGGCATGGAGGTTGAGCCTCCCGGAGGCGTAGGTCTTGAGGACCTCGACGCCCCTATGGATCCAGGAGAAGACGATGCCATGGAAGAGGGCCTGACGTGGCTCTATGAGCATGGCCTTAGGCAACTCTTTGATGGGCCTGACTTGAGAGTAACGACAAAAATCCGTAAGGGAGATGATGTCAAAGAGTGGTTCCGTATGAAGTTTGGTGGAAAGAAGATTTGGGTCCATGTCCCGGACAATGCGGTTTGCGAAGTTTCTGGCAAGGTTTTGCCTCGTAAGCATCTTGAAGAAGGTATGAGACTCGAGCTCTCAGAACTTGATGCTTTTGGTGTAGCTACGATTATAGGAGAAGCTGAGGCCCGTAAACGAGCTACACGGAGAATCCATACGACTAGGTGGGTTCTGACTTCGAAACCGTCGGCCACGAACCCTGAACGAGTTCGTGCTCGTCTTGTTGTGAGAGACTATGCATTTGGATCCAATCCTCTAGCTGACGGGATATATTCCCCCACCACTTCTTTGGAAGCCTTGAGGGGTGTCCTTGCTATTCATGCTGTCAGAGGTGGCACTTTGTTGTCAGCAGATGTGAGCGTTGCCTTCATGCAAGCGCCTGTGCAGGGAGTAGAGTGTATCCGGTTTCCGAATGGGATGTATGATGAGGAGAACAAGCCGCTGTTTGCGCAGCTACACAAAGCCATGAATGGCTTGAGAGTAGGACCACTGAGCTGGTACCTAGAGTTTACAAGCACGCTGCGTAAGCAGTTTGGGTTTGGTGAGACTGCCGACCCTACTGTGCATCACCGGCTTGAGAAGGATGGTGCGCTGACCTTGGTGTTAGTGTATGTTGACGATCTCATCATCTTTTCCCAGAATCCGCCAGTTGCCAAGGATCTGTACGCTAAGCTAGCGAAGATCTATAAAATGAAGCAGACAGGGCTTCTAGAACCTGGCAAGACTGGGCAGCTCGAGTTCTTGGGTCGAGTGATCGCCCGAACCACTGAGCACGGGCCTGTGTTCTTTGGCCTGAAGCCGGGGTACTTGAAGTCGCTTGGAGAAGAGTTTGGCATTAGCGGAAAAGGTGTGAAACCAGTGCTGGGAAACCTCGAGAGGGAGTACCGGAAGAAGGAGGCTGGAACACCTATCAGCACTGAGGCGTATGAACGCTATAGACGTGTGCTTGGTAAGTTGATGTGGGCAAGCCTGACGTTGCCGCATTTGTCCTACCCGGTAGGATTTCTGGGCCGGTATCAGAGTGACCCAGATAGCCAGGCAGAAGCTTGCTTGAGACGCGTGGTTCGCTGGGTGATGGCTTTGCCTGAGTACCTTCAGCGATTTTCGGCAGAAGCGTTGGAGTATCCTTGCTGCGCTTCGGAAACCAGGCTCTCTGGCTTTGTGGATGCGTCATGGAACATTTGCTCTGTGTCTGGTGCTATCGTGAAGTGGCATGGCATCATGATCAAAACTTTCTCGCGGAAACAGTCGGTGACCGCGTTGAGTTCGGCGGAGGCCGAATTGGCAGCCCTGACTGAGGCAGCCAAAGAGTCGGTGTACTTGTCTTTGCTCATGGAAACGCTCCTGTATGGAATGCCCAAAGGAGAGACCGGTGAGTTTCCGATTCACCTGGCTTCGGATTCGGAAGCCGCTTTGTCGATTAGCAAAATGACGGGGTTGTTACGCCGTGTTCGGCACCTGGAGCTTCGTCATCGCTATCTTCAAGAGCTAGTCCACCTGGAAAGGCTGATTCTAAGCTTCATCAGTGGAGAACGGAATCCAGCCGATGGACTGACGAAATCTCCTGAGGAGTTGTTGCTTGAGCATTTGCTGGTTGCGTGTGGACTGGAAAGAGTGTGTGAAGAAGACCTTCAGGGTCTTGTAGTTCCTGAACACCTTCGTGAACGAATGGAAGAACTTGAAGAAGTATGTGAAAAGCTTGAGAAAATCCCGACAAACCTGGCGAAGTACGAGCCAGTGGCAAGAGACCTTGCGTTGGGATCTGTTCCTCTGCTTGTGATCGAGGTGTTTTGTTCAACGGACAGTGCGTTGTGCCGAGCGTGTGCTCGTGACCGAGTAGCATATATAGGCATAACTGAGAAAGAAGACTTCTTAAGCAAGAGTACCCAAATGTTTCTAGGAGAGGTCTTGCTGTGTCTGTTGAGTAGGAAACCGCCCCAGATCTATGTCCACATAGCTTCCCCGTGTACCGCTGGATGTAGCTACCGCTTTAAGAACTGGCATCGCCCGAAGTTTCGACATCGGTGGCGAGAGCAGGTCAAGAAGCATGTTGCATCTTGGAAAGCTTTAGGAAGACTTCTGGAGGACCGCTGCAAAGAGATCCTGGTTACCCAGGAATGGCCAAAGAACTGTGGTCTTTGGAAGGAGGAAAGTTATCTGAAAGAAAAGAAGCGCCTTGGTCTGAACTTTGGAAGGGTTGTGGACCGTTGTGTCTTCGACGGGGTCTTTAAGCGGTGGTTCTTTGCTACAAACCGAGAGGAGTGGAGTGAAATTTTCTCTGGAAAGCCCTGTGACAAAAGTCATCAGCATGTTTCACTTGCTAGTGTCGAAGAAACAGGTATCTATCCGACTAAACTGGGTAGAGCTCTTTTGCGTGCTGCGAAAGTCACGTTAGGTCTTGTAGGAACACCTTCTTAGGTCGGCAGTAGGAGTGCTCGCTTTCGGACTTTGCCGGGGATGAGATGTTTAAGCACTGGAAACACCGAGCTGTGAAGAAGTGCGTGGCTCTGAGGCATCACAGTCCAAGCGGGGGTGTGAAAGTTCCTGTCTAAGGACATGTTAACTTTGTTGTCCTGCATGCTGGCTCAGAGTTGTGTGTGTGTAGTTGGAGGAACTCCGTAGTTGTGCCTTGGAGGCTCGACGGGAGTGCTGCTTTAAGTGGGAAAGCCTTTTTGAATTGCTTGAGTTGTAGGGATGTGTGTCTGAAAGCTGTAGGAGTGACTGTGCACGTTTTTGCTTGCTTTAGGTGTAGTTGGGTAGGTCCCGAGAACTCCCACTGACGTTTGAGTTTGTTTTGTGGCTGTGGAGAACACGTGGCAGAGCAGAGTTTTCACCTGTGTGTAAAGAGTTTCACTGACGAAGCCTCCGGCTTATGACTTTGGCTCAAGTCGTGAGAAAAAGAGGGTTCAGCGCGCTGCTGCTGTGTTTTCACAGGAATCGAGGCACAGCTGGAAGGCGAGATCATGTGTGGACCATGGTTCGGTCGGGTGGCTTTGCGTTCGACAAGTGACGATCCGAGCCGAGGAGTGACCTTGTCCGTAAGGGGGTTCAGATCGCAATTGCCGGCCCAATATTCTGATGGCATGCACGGTTGTGGGAGGAGAAGCGGGTGCATGCACGTGTGTGGTGCGAGTCATAGCTCGTGCCCCCGTGTAGTGTGAGACCGTTGGTCCATGCATTCACCCCAGAGCCTTATGAGAAACAAAAGGATGAGCGTGAATCCCAGCGACCTAGTGATGTTGAATTCATGAAAGGGCATTCAAAGTCTTTTGCGGGTGTTATCCCAAGGGCCCAAGGAAAAGCGCGCAAGTGCACATGCAAATTTATAGTGCATGGTTTGGTATTTATGCATGTGCGTTTGTGCTTGTGAGTTGCGCTCGGGAATGCCACTCAAGTTGGAGCATGAGAGAACCGTGAGGTTTTCTTTCTTTTTACCCACCCACCGCCCAGAGAGAAGCGGGTGCATGCACGTGTGTGGTGCAAGTCACAGCTCGTGCCCCCGTGTAGTGTGAGACCGTTGGTCCACACACGTATGCAAGTACTTCACCGCGACCCCAGAGCCTCTAAAAAGAAAAAATGATGAGCGTGAATCCCAGTGATGTTGAATCGTGAAAGGGCATTGAGTCCAGATATTTGGGATTGCCGTATGTGTGAAATAAATTCAAATGTATTGGGATTGCAACGATGAGAGTTTGAGTGGATTTCTTAAAGAATAAAAGTGTAGGCAGAAGAAATGTACTGAGGCGCGTTCGACTCGCCATCCGCTCGTTTTTCCCCTCCAGAAACAGAGATGATGAAGTCACTCAAGAGGGTACTCCTTCCACCTTGCGGAGCAGTGGAAACCCTACCGCTTACCTCTGCAAACTCGTTGTTGTCGGTGTGCGTGAGGCCCGGCGGCGGTTCACAGCAGAGTCGACTCGTAGCTCCAAATGGCAAAATGGCTCAGGCAAAGGCAGAATCCTTAAGCTTCTGCGAAGGCAGGGCCTGTTGCTGAGCTCTACTGCGTTCGGCCTGGAGGCTGGTTGACTTCCCAACTGCTGTGAACCGTGCGGCTACTACTACTACTACTACTACTTCTACTACTACTACAACAACAACTATTACTACTACTACTACTACTACTACTACTACTACTACTACTACTACTACTACTACTACTACTACTACTACATCTGCTACTACTACTACTACTACTACTACTACTACTACTACTACTACTACTACTACTACTCCTGCTACTACTACGACAACAACAACAACTACTACTACTACTATTATGATTACTACTACTACTACTACTACTACTACTACTCCTACTACTACTACTACTACTACTACTACTACTACTACTACTACTACTACTACTACTACTACTACTACTACTACTACTACTATAACCACAATTACTACCACTATTACCACTACTGCTACTACTATTACTACTCCTACTACTACTACTACTATTATTACTACTACTACTACTACTACTACTACCACTACTACTACTACTACTACTACTACTACTACTACTACTACTACTACTACTACTACTACTACTACTACTACTACGACTACGACTACGACTACGACTACGACTACGACTACGAGTGGCACTAGGACTACTAGTAGTACTAGCTGCTAGTACTATTAATAGTACTGCTACTGCGACTGCTACTGATACTGCTACTGCTTTTGCTACTGCGACTGCTACTACGACTACTGGTGCTAGCTCCAGTGTAATGGGCTCTTGCTGGGCTCCTGCTGAGTTGCTGGCCTTCTGGCCCTGCTCAGCTTTTGCTTGCTGGGCCCAGGGCCCGTCATATGCGCCAGCATAGGCGCACCCCCCTCTCCCCCCCTCCCCCCCCCATGGTATCCCCCCCCTTCATGGTGGGGTTTGGGGTCCCCTCCCTCCCCCTGTGGTTCATGGTCCGTGGTTCATGGGTTTGTGGTTTAGGGGTTTAGGGTTAGGCTGTAGAGTTCAGGATTTTCACTCTGGTCCATTGGTTCATTGTGGGTTTAGAGTTCAGAGTTTAATCAGGGTTCAAGGTTTGGGGCAATGGTAGGTTTACGGTTTCCCCTCTCCCCCCTGTGGTTCGTGCTGAGTTTACGCTTCAGGGTTCAGGGTTAAAGCGGCTAAGGTTTCGGCTGGTGGGTTTAGGTTTTAGGGCTTAGGGTTCAGGGTGTGGGGTTTAGGCTGAGGTTTCTCTGTCCTCCCCCGTGGTCCGTGGTGCTTTTAGGGTTAACAGGCAGGGTTTGGGGGGGGATGCCGTGGGGGGGGGGATACCATGGGGGCGGGGGTGGTCGATTACGCGCAACGCGGGCGCATATAGACCATTTTGGAGGGGTGAGCAATCTCGAGCGTAGTGGCCCCTTCTTTGCCACAATTAAAGCATTTCACATATTTGTCTGCTTGTTGATTTGGAGATCTTTGTCCTGGCCCCGCGCTTAGGCCTTTGCCTTTTTGACCTTTTTTGCCTTATCCTTGCCAGTCTCATCCTTCCCTTTTCCCTGGGATTTTGGCTGGACCGGGTTCAGTTTCGCCCCAAGCCCTTCAGACCAAACTGTTTGCTGAACCTGATACTTCAGCGCAACCCTTTTCAAGGGCTCGAATGGATCGTTAAAGCAAAGAACATCTCCGGCACTTCTCCAGCAAACTTCGAAGCAATATCATGACTGAGTCGGCCTCTTGCAACTCAAGTCCTTGCGAATGTACATCAGAATCCAGTTGTTCAGCAGCTTCGCATATTTGTTCATATCATGTTCGATTTTTTTGAACAACCTCTGGGATGCTTGGCACTTATATCGTCTGATTCACCAGCTTTAGACAAAATTCTGTCGCCAACAACCTCAACGCAACAAACCCGGATCGCTGATATGTATTTTTGTTCTGAACATAGTTTTGCAGAATCAATGAACCCTCATGATTTGCAAATGCCTGCCAATACGCAGAAGACGGATCGACTGTTTCTGTTGCTCAACCGTCAGCCTGTCTTGTCTAAGCAAAGCTTCATCCTGAGTCTTGACCGCATGTCTTACCTCATTTGGGAACACGTCAGATCCAAGTCCAACCCACCTAGTCAGCTTGTCCATCCAAACTAGGAACTCAAGGGCCTCCGATATCCTATCTTTCCATCACGACAAATGGGTCATATGTCCTGGGCTTCCGGTTTGGACTGGATAATTAACACCTAGATTGTGGGTGTTCCTTGTGGCGGCAAAGGCACCTGCTGTGTTGGTCGCTGAGCCAACCTCTGCTGTTGCTGTTGTTGTTGCTGGAACGATTTCACTGTCTGCATAAAACACGATTTGTTGCATCATCTGTTCCATGCTTTGCATCTGTGCAGCTAACCTTGTTACTTCGGCAGGCCGGGCAACCGACGGGCAACGCATCACCGATTGCACCCAAACTACTGGAGTAGCCTGTGGAGGGTTGCTTCTCGCAACAAGCTACAGTGAAGGTATCCCTGGCGGTCCATCCCAATGGACTTGTGGTGGCAGGAGGTGACTAGAGGTAGCGGTAGCAGCAGCAGAAACGGTAGACAAGTCAACCAGGAAGATGTGAACTGATGTAGGATTAGTATGTAAACGGGCAAAAGCGAACAGTTCCCCAAAAACAAAGCATCCAACACAGTGATTTTCCGGCCTTTCTCGGCGGAGTCTCAAGGTATGCTGTGTTGGGGCCAATGAGTTTGTGCGCGTGAGCAGTGGCAGCATAGCCTTGCATCAGACGGCCATGCAACATCATGTGACAGACGTAATGACTGTTTCTTCAGATATGCCAGACATCTCACGATGTAATTGCAACTTTAGCTTTTTGCCAGCTTGCGAGCCGGGTGTATGGATGTTGAAATGGCACCACTACGAGTCGCGCACCCAATCTTTTAGCAATGTGCTGGGCCATGAGTAAAAGTCCGCATACGGGTTCAGGGTTTTCGGGAGCCGAAGGCTGCCCAAACGTTCAAGCAGATTCTCACCTCAACCATATTGATGCTGGTTCTTGCAACAGATTTCGATATGTCAAACATGTTTTTGACAGCATGCCAAGTCGCCGGTGCCGAGGCAGACAAAGAGAACGAACCGCCGAGGTCTTACATGGTCACAGCGTCTACATGGTCTAAAGAATTTAAAGGGCAGGGTGATTTGTATGTGCAGTATACCATGTGACTCAGTGCATGGTGTGAGCAAGGCCACCTGCAACTGGCGGCGTGCAAGATTGCTTGCAGGACAGTTGCCACACAGATTGTGAGCTTCCTTTGAGCACGATGCAGTGGACACATTTCGCATTCAGGCCGAGAAATTTGCCGTAACGTCGTTGGCCAAGTTGTTCCGGGATGTTGCATGAGAGTCAGCTTAGCTGTGCTTCTCAAACTGGCATGGCATAACATGTTTCAACGCCACGCTCTTGCTTCCATGATGTTGAGTGCCAGAATTTTGGCTGTTTGGGTCACTCACGTTCCATGGTCGCAAAGTTTCCGGTTGTTCGCGCAACAAAGCTTCCTCGCGAATTTGGGACTTGCTTGCCTGGTGCGTTTCGGCTTGGCGTGTTCGGGAGATTCAAGACAAGTGGGGCAACGTGCCCGGAATGCGAACACGGCTCACCACTTAGCAGCCGATTTAGATTTCTGCCGACCTGGATGTCGTAACACGATCAAAGCTGTCAGTGAAAAAACTTGGGTTTCCTTTCATGTTTCAGTTGAAAAGGGGCAATCGAGCTTGTCTCGCTTGAGTTCATGCCCGTGCGTTGCGAAAAGGAGGGCCGAAGTGCGAGGACATGGAAACGTGTCGTGTGGTGTTTGCCAGTTGTCATGTTTTTTTGGTATTCTGTACAGCTAAATCAGCAAGGCAGGATCGCCCACGGCAACCTATTTCCAGCGCCGCTTCCCCATCCGTTCCGTTCCTTTCTGCCTTCATTGTTACTTGCTGCTGCTTTCGCCGGTTTGGATTGTCCGCCCATGTCTCCCAAACAATTGGCCGCCCAACAGGAATCCCAATGTCAAACATTGCGTGCTTGTGGATTTTTGATAGAGGTTTTTGGATCTCATGCATCATCTCTTGGGCTGCATCCTAAAGGGATTCAACATCTTGTTTGCATGTGTTGTGGTCGAATGAGGCAATGCTGCGACCAGGTTCACAACAACTTTGGTGTCGTTCAGGCTAAGGTTAGGCTGGGTCTGGCCAACATGCGAAGCACGCCCACCGAATGTATCAATTGCGGCCGTGGACGAAGCTTCAGTTCTACTCAAGCCGTTCGTACCATGCCGTGCGTTCTGCCTGCATTTGCCAGATGTGGGCGCGCTCTGCCTGATGGTTGACCGGCGCTGTTGCAGTATCCTCCTCGCCGCAACAACTACACGAAATAGAGAAGAAGGTGGACCGCAGATGTTGATCGTGGGCCAGCAATGTCGGAGCGGAGTCAAAGCAGGCAAGGTGAGTCAAGGAGGGGCCGCGAAGCGGCTGGTTGCTGTGAGACTCCTGCAATCTCCTGCCAGCGCGCGTCCGTGAAGAGCTCATGCACCCGGCAGCAGCATCCTCAGACCGCACGGGCAGCTCATGGCAGCTCCAAGGAGCCTCCAAAATGTGCGTGACCGGAAGCCGGTAACCTCTCGTCGTCGGCAGAGCTCTGCGCTCGCACGCAAGCGCACGCAGGCGGGATTTGCCTGAGCCGCCAGGGTGTTGAGGAGAAAACATGAGAGAAAAGGACCAAATGGTTGCCAACCATTCTTTGTAGCGGTTCCAAACTGCACAGTTAACTGCCAACTTGTGATTCTGCAAAACCGTGCACTGCTCCGCCCTCTGTAGTCGTCTACAGCCTGGTCGGTTGACATTCCCTCTCCTGTAGACGAGCAACCTCGACCCAGACGACGACGACGACCACGGCGGCAGCAGCGACGACCGGGCATGATGAGGCCACCGTGGTGCCGCGCAAGTACTCGTAGGTGTCGCAGCGGCGGCGTCCACAAACTGGCCAAGCTGAACATCGGCTCGCGGGTCGCATGTTCAGCGAGCTGGAGTATCAATCAACGAGCCGCACCTTGCACGTAACGCAAGAACCACCTTCGCAACACACGCGACCAACAGCACGCTCGAGCGGCAGGATCGGGCAGCCGAGGCACTGCTTGCATCTTGCTAGCTTGAAGAAGAAGGGCGCAGTCATGTACCCCGGCTGTGGCGCGCGCAGAGCTCCATGGCGAGATGGCCCTTACGGCCACCCCACTTGCGCCCGGCGACGACGCGACGTGGGACGCGTTGACGGATCCCGATCGACGACCCCCGCGCCGACGTCCTGTCCTTGCAGCCCGACTCCCTTCCCTCGCTGTCGCCGCATTCCATCGCGACGGCCTTGCGCGATGCCCGCCGTGGTGCCGCCCCCGGGCCTTTCCGGCACGCTCGAAGCATCTCATGGTATTGCTGCAGTGTGAGGACTCTGTCGAGTTGTTGGCGCATGCCGCTACGCGTTTGGCCCGCGCCGACGTGCCCCCAGCATTTGCAAAAAAAATCTTTGGGCGTGGATGACGGTGCTGCGCAAGCCTGCGGGGATAGCCACGGGCAATGCTTCCGCCGCCTCGTGTCGCGTGCCCGTATTCGACGCGGTCACGCGCCCCTTCCAGCATGCGCTCCAGGCCAGGGCCGGCTCCGACGCCCTGCCTGGCCAAGTGCGCGCAGCGCTGGAGCTCCACCCGGACTTCACGCTCGTGTCCCTCGACGGCCGCAGCGCGTACGATACCAGCTCGCGGGCATCGTTCTTCACCGCGTTCCGCGACGTCGCGCCGGAACTCTTGCCTTTCGTGCGGCTGTTTTACGGGCAGCCCTTCACCTATTGATGGTGGAACTGCTATGGTCAGGAGGAGTGGCGGACCTGGGGGATGAGGTTTGGCGAGGGGACCAACCCCCCGCCGCGTGGCATCGTCGTCCTGGGCACGCCCATCGACCATCTGGATTTCTCACAGCCTGGTCGGAAGGATGCATGCGCATGCATGCGCGAAGTGCAGCTCTTGCTCGATCAACTCCCAGAACTCCCGGATCTCCAGTGCGCCTGGCTCCTGCTTGCCCAATGCACCTCGCCACGCGCCAACCACGCGCGCAGAACAGTGCCACCCAGTCACGTCGCAGCCTGCGCAGTCGCGCACGACGCGGCATTGTGGGACACGCTGATGCACTGCTTGGGGGGTGCGCCCGAGGACCTTGACCGCGATGCACGAGCGTTGGCACTCCTTCCCGCCGCGCTTGGCAAGCTACGATCCGTGGAGCGCTGCCCGCTTACTGGGCCAAGCGGATGAACTGCCCGTCATCCAGGCCCGCTGGCGCAGTCCTGCGTGGCGGCCCTGGAGCAGCCCCCAGCAGGCACCGCGCCCTGCCTGCGAGTGCCGTGGGCGCTAAAGCCACTCTCCAAGCTGAGGGATGGGCCGACAGCTCTTCCTGGTCCGCACTGGCTGGTGGCGCGCGCCCGAACGCCCCGGACGAGAACGAAGCCAGGCTTGGCGACTGGCCTCATGGCTGGCAACGGCTCGCGTCGCAGACTCGTGAACCTTTACGACCGCGACTGCGTGCTGTTGCCCTCCCTGACCCCCAGCCGATGCCCTGCTACGATCCCAGGCCAGACAGCAATCGGCAGCTTGGCTGGCCGCAATCCCCTCCGAGCCAGGCTTAAGGGCTGGTGGTTCCCCATCGATGTTGCCGGTGCCAGCGAGGGGGAGCGACAGCAGGCAAAAGCAGAAATGGCGGCGGACGGCTGCGGGACGGCTGGACGGTGGCACAGAGCGGGCACGGCAACGTGCCAGCAGACGCACAAAACGGGCTGCTTCAAGCTCCCACGATGGTTAGACGGCACCGGGAGGCGCGAGCGAACTCGGGGTAGGTGCGGAGTTCGCGCGGCGCGCGACGAGGAGTGCCGCCCGGCTGCAGCGAGGTTGAGATCACGCACGCGGACATTGATGGCGACAGTGGCCCCAGCCTCCACAGACTCGAGCCGCCGCACGCTCCAGGGGGCCTCCCCTCGCACGCAGGACTCCAGATCGGGGGCACGCAGCGATGTTGTTTGGAAAACACGTATTGTCGTTGACACTTTCCCAAATGCGTACATTGGATAAACAAAATCATACATTTGATGCATTGCAAGCTTTGTGGCTGGTTGGGTGCGAGGCGTCAGAGTCAGGCCTGAAATCCCGAAGGCGGCCCATTGAGGGTTCAGGCATAAGGCTGAAGGCTACCATACAAACTCGACGAAAGCATCCAAATGAGTCATCCATTGGCGTGTTTCTTTAGCAATTGTAAACCAGTCTCCCAACTCGCGCCAGCGGCAGAAACGTTCAATGGCAGAATGCCATGCAGATGGAGGTCGCCCCACACGGGGAAACGGGAATCCAATGAAATACACGCACCACCCAGCGGTGGGCTTTCGCCCTGAAGCAGCTGGTCGGTAGTTAGCACTTTGGTCTTTGTCGCATTCAATATGAGCCCCACCTGTTTAAGAGCGTAGCATATCTCATCGAGCTGGCTCCGTGGTGGCGAATAACAACAACTCTCCTGCAAATCGTAAATCAAGCAAGCGCTGTAAACCATCATTCAAATCGACGCCACGATGTTGAACACGCGTGCGCCAATTTGCAAGCGCGACTTGTAAAACCGAGGCAAAAAGTCGCGGGCTCAGCACGCAAACCTTGTCGAACCCCTCCTTCGTGCGAGTTGCTACCGAATATTCGAACAGCACCATGAGTCGGATGACTGTCGGGTGAAACACAGATTGACTAGCGTTGCACATACACCCTGTGGACACCTGGTCTCGCCAGCTAGCACGACGTCACGACGTCAGTACAACTTCGCTTTGCAAATGTTGCGATTTGTTTTTTCTCCCGCGTGGTCGTCTGCCTGCCGACGCGGAACGCCGGGCTATGCCGGGCTGGTGCCCTAGGGCAGCGGCAGCCTGCGAGTTCCGGGTCGGCCAGCTACAGCTCACCGCCGCGCCCAGGCCGACGAGGCGCTTGCCCGGAGGGCGGGCGGCACGAGCAACGCCCTGACGCGCAAGAGCTGCCGCACCAAGTCGTGCGCGTCAGGGCATGCCAGGACGCACAGCCACTGGCTGCCGCCGCCTCAGCTCCGGGTATGTGGCGGAAGCCGTGCGGAGGGCAATCCAGGGGGGTGTTTGCCGCTTGGGGATGGGGTGTGCCGGCCGTGCTGATGGGGCGCACCGACGTTGCAGCACAGCACAAGGCCATGCCCCATGCACGAGTTCAAACCTTGCTCTCGGCCGCTCTTGGGCACTGCGGTGCAATTGGGGGGCCGCGACTGCTCTTGGGCACGCCGTTTTTGTCGCCATGTTACTCAGGATTAACAAGCCCTGACGGCTGCGTAGCCCTGACGTCTGCGTAGGCAGGCATCCGCGGCGCCTGCCAGGGCCGCCGCAAGCGCCAGCATGCGCAGGTCTGACACGCCCGTACGGTCGCGCGCAGGCCAGCCGGCCTGAAGAGGAAGGCGCCTCAACCGTGCCGTTTTGGTGCACACCACAGTCTCGCATTGCACAGTGCGCCGCCTGCGGCAGCCGGTAGGCGAGATGATCCCCTATTGCGTGCGCCTCGGTCCCACACGCCTGATCGCCGTGACGTTGAATTCGATTCGTGTTGCGTGTGCTTGGAGGCACTCCAACCAAGCACGTCTGGAGATCGCGCGCCGCGGCCATTCCCGACGTGCGCGCGTCACAAACTGCACCTCGGGTGCTTGGCCCAATGCCGCGTGCAAGCGGCCGACCTATTGCGCCCCTTGTGCCGCCACTGTCGCTGCCCCGCATGCGAGCCGGGTGGATGGACGGCCCAGCACGATGCGGCGTTGCGCGACGAGTGTGCGCGCCAAGGTGTGCAGATGCCGGTCCGGATTTCTGGTGAAAGTGCGGGAGGCCGTGCAAGACTATGCACTTCGCACCTTCACCTCCAACGACGCGCCCGAACCACCACCGCCTCCGGATGATCAAGTGTAGTATCTGTTCTTATCAGTGTGACAACAGATATGTCTCCAACTGGAGACTTGCTTGTCACATCAATTTTTGCTGGGGAAGTGTCTTCATGAGCTCGCTCAGAAGCCTTCACGTGTTGCGCTGGCATGGCACCAAGCCAGTGGCAGCACACCCTAAAAGTGGCTGCCTGCCGTAATGAAGTTGCGGCTATGCCTTCGCTCCGCTTGTTTGCCCAGTGCCACAGCCACATGACCTTTTGCTCATATGTCCACAACTCTCGCTTGCAATCATCAGTTGTGCGTGAGTGGTCATTAGCACGTTGTGGACACCATCCATTTATGGATGGGCGAACAGCTCGTCATCGGTCTCAGAATTTGCCGTGCCTATGCGGCGATGACGACTGGAGCTTTCTTCACGCAACGCGCGTTTGCCCGATTTTCGCATCCTGGAGGGATGTGTGGCTATGTGTGGCTGCGGCGCTGTGAAGCGGCAGGTGTGCATGGAGTTGAGCAGTTTGCTGACGCTGCCTTCTTGCAGCTGCTCTTTACGCCGCATGACCGGCGCAACTCCATTAGTCTCATGTCTGCCCACTTGAGCTTTGTGGCAGCCGTGTGTCAAGCCCAGCGTTCCCTGCTGGACGGTCTGAGCGTGTAATTCTGAATGCTGTTTGTTTGAGTTATGTTTCGTTGCACATCGCGATCTGTACATTTGTTTCACTTGGTAGTTAGTCGCTGACCGCTGGACGGTTGCTTGAGGACTCGTGCTGCTTGCAACCGGGTCACGGCCACATGAAGTGCGGGGGGGATCGACTTTGTTGCTATCCCGCACTGTTCGTAGAGCAAAACCATCGCAGTATGCAATCGGCACCCATACGCGTACGGGGCGAAGCAGGCATTCTGGCTTGCTGCACGTTTCGCCGGAACTCTGCGCTGAATTTCTGCCGAGCACGCCGGTTGGGCACGCCGATTTCGTCCAAGCAGGGGCTGACGCACGAACACCGCCGACTGGACGAGCTCCGAGACCTCCAGTGCGCTTGGCTGTTGCTGTTGTTCTGCACGTCGCCCCGCGCCAACCATGCCTTGCGAACGCTCCCGCTTTCGGAATCAGCATATTACGCGCGGGCACACGACCAAGCAATCTGGGGGACACTCCAAGCATGGTTCGGCTTGCAATCAGTGGAGCGGACGGCTGCCGCGGGGTACTGGGCAGCGTGGATGGATGCGCTCCCCGTTCTTCGTTCCGGCTTGCCCGGCGGGGCGGACCGTTGCTTGGTGGTTCTGGAGCAGGGCGCGGCAGGCAACGCATCTCCCCAGTCTTTGCCGTTCCTGGGGGCTCACCTTTGGGATGGCCATGTCGCATCCTTCCTGTATTGCCTGCACCACAGTGTCGCGAGCCTCGCGTGCACGATCCCGCGTGGTCGACTTGTACAGGTTAGGGTGCCTTGTTCGCACCCCTCTCCTTGAGCGATATCGTGGCAGTAAGGATGGCCGCAAAACAGCCGCACGAATGGAAAGAACTCAAAGTCATAAACGAGGTGGGTGAGTTGCTGTTGTAGGCACCCGCCCATCTTGCTAACCATACCATATAACCATCTAGACCCACAGCAAAAGATGGGACACGTCTCTGAAGACAGTATAGAGTAGAAAGGGTGTTGAAAGTTGTGGCCACCCAGGTCTGTGGCGATATCACGCCAGCAAACGCACATTCGTGAATTCCAATCGTGGTGGGCAGCTGGGAATGGTGATGCGCTAGTTGCATCTCATCCACTTCTGTCCTTGGCCTCGTGCTCAGAGTGTGTAGACTGCGTGGCTAAACGTTTTCATCTGATCTATGAAGAAATAAATAAGGTCGACACCTCAATTTTAGCTGAGCCCGGATTGCATTTCAGAGCGGAGGATGCAGCACAGTCATAGCTCCTAACAAGTGCCCCCGGGAAGTGTAAAGCACAACAATGCATAGGATTCAAAACGTTTTGATGCTTAGCAAAAACAAGCCGAGGACATCGTGTCCTCCGGATCTGCGTATCACAACTGTTTGGGCCAGGGCCCTGGTCCATGTTTGTTGACGGCTTGACAAACTTAGCTGTTGGTTGGGCGGCTGTCGCGTCGTGGAACTGCCGCCATCCAGGCATCGAGCAGCTTGACAAGTTGTTGAACACGGTGGACAACTCTGTGGGAAGCTTGACGTTGGAGCCTTTGAGGAAAGCCCTTCGCAGCAAAGGCGGGGCACGGAATCAAGCGCGCGCAGTGCATCGCCAGCAAGGATAGTTCGGGTTTTTGCTGTTTCCTGGATGTGTTTTTGGTTTTTGTTTGATTCATGCATGTCGACATGTCCACACCAGCTGTCGGGTTCGCTTGACTGAGGTCGGCAGTTTGCTGTTCAGCACCGCGATGGATGTGTTTGAGGCTCTGCCTGCGAAGCAGCCTCCCGCCACGGAGTTCAGACCGATCTCAGAAGGAACGCCATGCCAAGCAAAGCAAGCAGACACGGGTGCCGAGATGGAATGGGTGTTGGACGAGGTCTTCGACCCCCCGCGGCGCTTCCAGAGCTCCAGCTCCTTCCCGCCGGAAGCAACCGCCGCCGTCCGCGCTGCGCCAAGGCAGGAGAGTGAGCTGCTGGGGTGCCTTTCTTGTGGCTCAGCAGTGATGGCCACCGGAACTTGCGGGCCTTACTTGCAGTGCAAAGTTGCAGAGACTGTTGCCGAGCCGCTGGGGAAAGCACGGCCGGAGTTTGGTTTCGTTCTGCAGCAGCTGGACGGGCTGCCTTTGTTCACGCCTGCAGAGCCAGGCCATGTTCACATGGTCGACGAGCAATTTGACCCGGCCAAAACATTTGTCTGCGCCCCATCTTTTCCGAAGACCTCGATGGCAGCAGTTCGGTTGGCACCAACACCAGACAGCGAACTGGTCACCACACTTCCATTCGGGTCACAAGTGCAAGCAACAGCAAGTGCCGGAACATATTTGCAGTTCAGGTTGCAAGATGCTTGTGCTGAAGGAGGGTCGAAATTGGTCTGGGTGCCGCGGGTGCTTGGTGATGTGGTTTTGTTCGTGGAGCACAAGGATCCGAACTCAACGGATGTTGATCAAGGTCCTTCCGGTTTGACGGCTGAGGCTGCCATTTGTGAGCAGACCGACCAGATCAATCGATTTCAGCAGTGGTGGGCAGATGGTCACGGTGAAGCAGCAGCTGCGGGCCACTCCATATTGTCACTAGTTGACCGGTCTGTTCTGCAAGAAGTGGTGTCAGCCGGCGCAAACTACCACAACTGTTTGAGTGCGGACCGGTTAGATGGGTTGCAGAGATTGGTGACCAAGTCCCGGAAACCAGGCTTAGATGCTTTGCGTCGAGCTTTGCTGACCAAAGGGGGGGCCAAGAGCCAGGCCCGTGCAGTAGGCACCGTCCTTTTCAAGGAAGCCCTCGCAATTTTCACGGGCCCGAAGACGGAGAAGACAGGCCCGCTTGCAGACGACACAGGTAATCCATCTGTCGCTGACGCCACAATGCCCGAGCAGGGTTGTGTTGGTGAGAGTCAGCACGAGGTGATATTAGACGAGGTCTACCTTCCTCCCAGGCGATTTGTTTGTTCGGCTGCCTTCCCGCAGGATGCCACTGTGGCAGTGCGAGCTGTTCCTGACTCTGCAGGGGATCTGTTGACCAGCTTGCCGTATGGCTCAGAAATCTTGGCGATTGGATCACGCAACTCCTATCTACAGTTCAGATTGGAAGACGAGGCTGGATCACGATTGGTCTGGGTGCCGCGAGTACTTGGTGATTTGGTTTTGTTTGTGGAGCAGAAGGATCCAAAGCCAACAGATGCTGATCAAGGTCCTTCCAGTTTGTCTGCTGAGGCTGCCATTTGTGAGCAGACCAACCAGATCAATCGATTTCAGCAGTGGTGGGCAGATGGTCACGGTGAAGCAGCAGCTGTGGGCCACTCCATATTGTCACTAGTTGACCGGTCTGTTCTGCAAGAAGTGGTGTCAGCCGGCGCAAACTACCACAACTGTTTGAGTGCGGACCGGTTAGATGGGTTGCAGAGATTGGTGACCCAGTCCCGGAAACCAGGCTTAGATGCTTTGCGTCGAGCTTTGCTGACCAAAGGGGGGGCCAAGAGCCAGGCCCGTGCAGTAGGCACCGTCCTCTTCAAGGAAGCCCTCGCAATTTTCACGGGCCCGAAGACGGAGAAGACAGGCCCGCTTGCAGACGACACAGGTAATCCATCTGTCGCTGACGCCACAATGCCCGAGCAGGGTTGTGTTGGCGAGAGTCAGCACGAGGTGATATTAGACGAGGTCTACCTTCCTCCCAGGCGATTTGTTTGTTCGGATGCCTTCCCGCAGGATGCCACTGTGGCAGTGCGAGCTGTTCCTGACTCTGCAGGGGATCTGTTGACCAGCTTGCCGTACGGGTCAGAAATCTTGGCGATTGGATCACGCAACTCCTATCTACAGTTCAGATTGGAAGACGAGGCTGGATCACGATTGGTCTGGGTGCCGCGAGTACTTGGTGATTTGGTTTTGTTTGTGGAGCAGAAGGATCCAAAGCCAATGGTTGCTGATCAAGGTCCTTCCAGTTTGTCTGCTGAGGCTGCCATTTGTGAGCAGACCAACCAGATCAATCGATTTCAGCAGTGGTGGGCAGATGGTCACGGTGAAGCAGCAGCTGCGGGCCACTCCATATTGTCACTAGTTGACCGGTCTGTTCTGCAAGAAGTGGTGTCAGCCGGCGCAAACTACCACAACTATCTGAGTGCGGACCGGTTAGATGGGTTACAGAGATTGGTGGACAAGTCCCGGAAACCAGGCTTAGATGCTTTGCGTCGAGCTTTGCTGACCAAAGGGGGGGCCAAGAGCCAGGCCCGTGCAGTAGGCACCGTCCTCTTCAAGGAAGCCCTCGCAATTTTCACGGGCCCGAAGACGGAGAAGACAGGCCCGCTTGCAGACGACACAGGTAATCCATCTGTCGCTGACGCCACAATGCCCGAGCAGGGTTGTGTTGGTGAGAGTCAGCACGAGTTTATATTAGACGAGGTCTACCTTCCTCCCAGGCGATTTGTTTGTTCGGATGCCTTCCCGCAGGATGCCACTGTGGCAGTGCGAGCTGTTCCTGACTCTGCAGGGGATCTGTTGACCAGCTTGCCGTACGGGTCAGAAATCTTGGCGATTGGATCACGCAACTCCTATCTACAGTTCAGATTGGAAGACGAGGCTGGATCACGATTGGTCTGGGTGCCGCGAGTACTTGGTGATTTGGTTTTGTTTGTGGAGCAGAAGGATCCAAAGCCAATGGTTGCTGATCAAGGTCCTTCCAGTTTGTCTGCTGAGGCTGCCATTTGTGAGCAGACCAACCAGATCAATCGATTTCAGCAGTGGTGGGCAGATGGTCACGGTGAAGCAGCAGCTGCGGGCCACTCCATATTGTCACTAGTTGACCGGTCTGTTCTGCAAGAAGTGGTGTCAGCCGGCGCAAACTACCACAACTATCTGAGTGCGGACCGGTTAGATGGGTTACAGAGATTGGTGGACAAGTCCCGGAAACCAGGCTTAGATGCTTTGCGTCGAGCTTTGCTGACCAAAGGGGGGGCCAAGAGCCAGGCCCGTGCAGTAGGCACCGTCCTCTTCAAGGAAGCCCTCGCAATTTTCACGGGCCCGAAGACGGAGAAGACAGGCCCGCTTGCAGACGACACAGGTAATACATCTGTCGCTGACGCCACAATGCCCGAGCAGGGTTGTGTTGGTGAGAGTCAGCACGAGGTGATATTAGACGAGGTCTACCATCCTCCCAGGCGATTTGTTTGCTCAGATGCGTTCCCCGCTGAAGCGACCGTGGCAGTGCGGTCTGGACCCACGCAGGAGAGTGAGTTGCTGACCTGCCTTCCCTTTGGCATAGAGCCTTGGCCGGACTGTAAATCCTTGACGATGCTCCAGGAACCAGCATTCTTCTACAACCTTGCTACTTGAGCTTGCCGATGGGTACTTGCTAGCAGAACCCCAAGAATTTTTGAGGCACCCTCGCTAGCAACAAACACTCCGCGCGGCTGCCCGTATTGTACTAGCCACCGAAGAATGTACTCCGAATCACATAAGGAGATCTTTGCGACCGGCCGTTCTGGCGACTTCCTTCAGTTTCAGCTCGAGGTGCCTCAGACGCCTCATGACTCAGGGTTTTCGGCTTTTGGGTTTCTAAGAGGTTTGAGGCCGGCGGGGGACTGTATCCTCCAGAAGGAGGCAGGGTGCCAAAGCCGTCGGATCAGGGCATAGTTGCAGGACTTCGACAGCCTCTTTGGAAAGGGCCCTTTTGTTAGTGTAGGTCAGGAGTCCAGGGGGACCGGGTCGAGCATACTTAGGGTGGCAACCCTAAACCCTAAACCCTAAACCCTAAACCCTAAACCCTAAACCCTAAACCCTAAACCCTAAACCCTAAACCCTAAACCCTAAACCCTAAACCCTAAACCCTAAACCCCTAAACCCAAATCTTGAGCCCTTCAGAAGCGATTCGGGTAAAAATTCCCACAGGAGCCTTCCAGACTCCTAGGCTTCTTGATTAGGGAGGCCTACAGCACTCTTTACATCCTGAGCCCAAGGTTTGTAGGTTTTTTGGTGGCATTTGGCCCGTTGAGAAAAGGTCCATAGTTGTTTGCGAGCCTGAGTGCGATCGACAGCGCCCGCCTACCGCAGCAGAAGTGAGAGAGTTATGGAAACTTTGGGGTTAAAGTTAGGGTTCGGAGTTGAGGGTAGGATTTGGGGGGGTTTACGGTTTAGGGGTTGAGGGCCTCCACAGCAGCACCACCAGGAGTGCCACGGTTGCTATGCCTATGTACCTCTGGTGTTCCAGGGCCATCAGCTTTTCGCTCCTCTGACTGCAGATTTATGTTGCTTGGTCAGGGCTTTGTCCGGGTCTGGGGGGTTCAACAAAGGCACGGAGGGATGCCTTGAGGCACGCGATGTTTCAAGGCTCACGGTTTGTACAGGCTTTGGTCCTTGAAAAATGGCCCCAAGCGATGAATGATGGGTGCAGACTCAAGTGGGAGGTTGACGACTGGCAACAGCGGATGTCAGCACCACAAAAAGCGCTTACTGCATCACGGGCGGAGGTACCCAAAGCCCCCGCGGCGCATGCAGTGCCGCCTGCAGCACCCGCTGAAGGCCCTGGGGCTAGGGATTTCTGCATCCGAGCTCGGGGATGTTCATGCAGCCTTTGAGGTCGCCAGACCACTTCAACGGCCTTTGGTTCTTATGCGTTGAAACCGTGACAGCTGCCACGCGCATCAATTCTGGTCTTTGTTGCCTGTGTGGTGCTTTGAGGTCGCCAAACTCACATGGTTCGTAGCTGGTATCCATCACCAAAGATTGGACACAGGTGATGAGCACTTCCGAACCCTGCAAAGCCTCAATGCGCAGGGGGCCGTGTTGCAGACCTGGAACGGCGCGTGGCTGTTCAGGAGCAGATCATCCAAGGGCTGCAGGCAAAGTTGAAAGTGGATGTGAGCATGCCTGGGTTGGACCTTGCAATGTCAACAGCTACTGCTTCCGCTTAGTTCCACGAATGCATGTGGTGGTATCTACCCGAGGCCTTTACTACAGAGATCGCCAGTGTCAGTTTCGTACGTCATAAACCCAAAATCTTCGGCTGGATCAGGCTGAGCTCTGCAGTTTGCGCGCTCACATGAGCGTTTGCCACCCAGACGGGATGAACAACCATGCACATGCTATGGGTTGCACATGGTTGTATCATGACGGTGTCATGGCCTACCCCTCTCCCCACACTGTCTGACCGCCGAGGCGATTGCGACAGCTTTTGGGGCTTTCTCCCCGAAGTTGTAGCTTTCTTGGCTTCGGAGGCGGAGGCTCACGCTTCCTTGCGGCTTGGGGGTTATGATTCGTGAATGGCACAGCATGCAGGGCTGGATGGGACACTTTTTCAGTGCCTGCAAAAGGATTCCCAACAAATGTGCCCTGAGCCAGGTCGACGCTGGCCTCAGCCTTGTTTCCGATCTGGTCGTAGAAGTGCTTTGTGGCCGCTCATCTGACCCCGAGCCAGTTCATCGTTCACTGGAGCTTTCCATCCATGCCCCCAGCAAGCCTTCAAAGGCGTCCATGACAGTTTAGCGCCCTTAGGTGCATCCTGTTAGTTGAGATGGCCTCAGATTCTAGCACACTGCCTCGCTCTAGCACCTGCCCTCAAGGTGTTGTGAACCACTCGGACGTTTTGTATGAGATTTACCTTGGGGTTACCCTGGCAGCAGAAATATTCGGGTTTGATGTTCTGGCTATGGCTTTGAGAGGGCCTGGCCTTGAAGGATCTGGGAATCTTGGGAACAAAGTTGGAGGACACCGGGGGGCACCTGCAGAAAAGGCAGTACAATTCGGGAATTGGGTGCACCATCTGCTCGATGCCAATTAGCTCACCCCGCGCTTCCGGAGCTGCGCGCGAGAAAAAAAGGGGGCGACTGAGCAGCCAGGGGATGCCATGATCATGGCATGAGCTGCTTCTCTTCAGGGTCTTGTGGGGGAACGTGATATGACCCTAAACTCTCACCTTGAACCTTCAGCCCTGAACCCGCACCTCAACGCCACGCGTTTTCGGCACAGAGGGCAGAGGGGAACCCGGCAGAGAAACCGGGGGTGAAAGGGCGCGGCACACGCGCAGCGGCCCAGGTGCCCCCGGGATGCTTAGTGAGGGTTTTAGGGTTCCAAGGCTTCTCCTCAGGAAGTTCAGTCGGGAAGTCCAGAAGGGCACAGGATGTGAAGACGTCGGATGGCAAGGTTGAACTCTTTCTTGTTTAGGCCAAGGCTGGAGCTTCACCCTTTTGAGCACCGCTATTCCCCAACTGGCTGTTTGAGTCCTCAGCTTTCCCGCGCACTCTCTCTCAACATATTTCAGCCCTGAAACCAGGCCTCCGCTTGTTCGCGTGTAAGGGGTTCCGAACTGCAAGTCCTGTCTAGGGGATTCCTTCGTGTCGTGCGGCAAGAGGAACAAGCGTAGGACCATGCCATCCCATCCAACATTTACAGGGCCCTAATTCCTGGCTTGTGCTTGTCGTGTGGCGAGGGTTTAGGGTTTAGGGTTTCTGCTGGGCACGTTGCAAGCCAAATGCCGTCTGCTGCCGAGGCGGGCGTAGTAAACCCCCATGAATCCGATGATGGGAGCCGGAGCCTGAGCTTTGTGTTGCACGCACCTTCATCTGACGCGTTTAGGGAAGGCCTTTTCCAACCTTGTCCTGAAGTCATGGGCTATTCAGATCATGTAGGCTTAGATAGATCAGGGATGCTCTGTATATCGGACATGCAGGACACAAAGTTGCGCGGAGGTTGCAGATACTCATGTGTTTCCATCAGCCTGACCCTGAACCCAGGGTTACAGGCCCAGGGCTTGGGACGTGGAAGGGTGATGTTGTGTTCTATCCGAGAGGTGCTCGTCGCTGGGTGATTGTCGAAATCCTAAACCCCAAACCTTAAATCGCTTGAAGCTTCTGGGTGGCCACATGAGACATCCCAAGAGCTTGAGCCAGCATTCCCCAAAATGTCCCCAAGACGTCCCAAGTTCTTGAGTTCTGAACGGGATGATTGGGCGAGTGTCAGGGAGGCTCACTGGCTGAGATCGTGGTCCCTACCGAAAGTACCTGTTGCGCAGACTGTTGGGGTCGGCTGGACATTGCTGGTTGCTGAATTTTCATTGCTGAGGGGGTTGCCAATCACGAATCGTACTGAGAATTAGTTTTTTTACACGTACGTGTAAACTGAGAATTAGTTTTTTTACACGTACGTGTAAAAAAACTAATTCTCGAACTGGCTGAGATCGTGGTCCCTACCGAAAGTACCTGTTGCGCAGACTGTTGGGGTCGGCTGGACATTGCTGGTTGCTGAATTTTCATTGCTGAGGGGGTTGCCAATCACGAATCGTGGGGCTTGGTCGCCCGAACCCTGAGGCCTTACAGACCCGAACCTGCGGTTTCTGCTAAGGGCGGTGGAATGGGCTGCGGCGGCTGCGGCGGCTGTGGGGGCTGTGGCTGTGGAGGCGGGACAGTCTTGATGTCAACGACTTCGGCCATGCCGGACAGAAGTTGCATTTGTCGTAGTTTGTTTCGGGCGTGTGTGAAGAGCACATTCTCGGTTCTAGCATGTTCAGTGCGTGATGGTTGTCTTACAGGAACTCTCGCCCCACTCTAACCGCGCAATTCGGTTGGAGTTTTGTTCTCTGTTGAATTCGCAGAGCCTCCGTTTCCGGTGCTCTTGTGGTTTGTACTGGCAGCCCTTCTGCCAGGTGCCTGCGGCATGCCAGCCATGAAGATGGGCCCGCGGCCCAGAGAATCACACGCAAAAGGGGAGTCGTTTCTCAGGGTTTTAGGAGGTGTCCATCGCTGAGACACTTCTTTACCCCAAGAGCATGGCCCACTCTTTCATAATCCTGCTGCAGGTGGTGGATGTGGTGGATGCGGGGGAGGCTGCGGAATGGGGTGTGGATGTGGCGGCTGTGGAGGAGGCTGTGGTGGCTGTGGAGGTGGATGTGGTGGCGGCATGCCTGGCTGTGGCGGGGGCATGCCCGGCTGCGGTGGTGCTTGTGGCGCCAACATGCGACTTGCCTACATTCAAGTCGAGCAGCGGCAAACCAGTGCCAATGGTATTGCAAGCCTCGAGTTGTTCATGGTCGCAGTCGGGAAAAGGCGTCGTATCTTAAGAAGTAGCTGAACTCGAAATGGGTTGCTGCAGCTCCAAACAGCCCAGGGGCATGATGCAGCCCAACGCCATGATGCAGCAGCAGGAGCACCCAAATCACTGAAAGTGAGTTTTGTGATCGTTCCGGACCTAGGCCAGGGTCGTCGGCTTGAGGGGTAGGCTCTCTCATCCGTTGCGGTGTCGTGGCAGACACAAACCACTAGAGCCGGGCCTAGAGTGCGAAGCCAAAAACTTTAGGGGTTTCGGGGTCCTGTAGTCGCGAGTGCTGGATCTTGGATTCTGGCGAAGGTAGTGCTTTGTTTCGTGGTATTAGAACTCAGGAGGGCTGTTCGGCCGCCACGGCACCCGGCAGAGCTCGCGGGGTTAAGAAGGGTTTAGGGCGTTCCAGCACAGGGCTGTGAAAGATCAGCCTCGTCCCTCGACACCTCCAGCCGTTCGGACAGATGGCGCAGATGTCCTCCATGATGATGCCCATGATGACCATGGTTGCCATCTCAGGAAGGTGATAAGGTGTTCAGGGCTGAGGGCTGCTTCATGCCCAGAGTCTGACCGACGGGTCTTTGCAGCTCGAAGTTGGGGGGGGGGGGATCTGCTGCTCAGCGCATTCCTTTCTGCCATCGGGGTTCTTCTTCCGACTATGAGTGGGATCAGCGGCCGCTCGATTATATTCTTGAGGGAGGTTTTTGAGGGGTGAGGTTTAGGGATGGCAGTGTTCGAAGAGACCTGGATGCAAAAAGAAGGTTTAGGGATGCAACTTTCCACCAGAAACCTGAGCCGTAAACTTTCCCGAAGCCCCCACAGAGGTTAAATCCTAAAGCCAGAACTCAGCATCGGCTGAGGGCGGTGGCGGCGGCATGGGCGACATGGCATCGGTCCTTCCCTGAGCTGGTAGAGTTTCTGACACACATGTGCCCTTACGTTCTAGGGTTTAGGGCAAGAAAAGGGTTTCTTGTTTAGGGGCCCAGAGCCCTGAACTAAGCTGCGGGTTGTGGACAAGTTGGCTTAGCAAGCTTCTATTCTTTAGGTTGACACTGTTTTGTTTTGAACCTCAAGGTCTTTGGTGTTGGTGTCGCTGGGTTAAGGAGTGTGGCATGGTGAATGAAGCCTGCTTTTGTTCTGCAGGGAAAACCACAAGAGGCCCGAAGAGTCAGGCTGGAATAAGATTTAACCCAAATCCCCGGCCTCAGATGATGAAGAAGATGCAAGATATGCCGGGTGCCCAGAGTCACATTCGTGGTTTTGGGGTCGAGGGCGGAGGAGCGGAAATGCCGCCGAGGGTTGTTCAAAGTTGGGGTTGGGGCTTCGCAAAGCACGATTTTGGGGTCAAGGGTTGTGCTGGGTCCCACTGAACGAAACTGGCTATCTTGTTGTCGAGCCCGTTGCAGAACACGCGTGTAGTGGCACAGTTCCCGTGGGGTTTGGTGGGCTCGGTTAAGGCGCACGCAGCCATTTTTGTGCCAGATTGTTTCTCTTTTGCGACGGCCTCAGATGAAGAAGATGGCATGGATCACAAGTCCTAGCGGGTTGTTCCCGCGTCGTGGCGTCGTTTCGTTTGTTTCGCGTTGCTGTTGCTGTCTTTCGTCCTTGTTGTTGTTTCGCTGCGTTGTTGGAGCTGGCTCCTTAAGCCTTGCGATGGAGGGGCCGCCCTGTTGTTAGGCCAGGCTCGTGCCTTGGTCGATCTTCACCTCACCTCGCCTCACCTCACACGCATAAAGTTCACAGCTGGATGTGTGTAATGTTGCATGTCCAGTTGTCAGCCGTGCCAGGAACGATTTGCTTTCAGGTGGCATTGCCGTGAGTCCGGTGGACCTTCGAATCTGCCTGCCTATCCACCCCCCGTGGGTGGAAAGGGCACCTTGTGTAGATTGGCGTGCGCCCATCCATCGGCGCTTTTGAGTGGGGATCGGGTTGTGGGTCTGTCACCTCTCCATAAACCCCGAAAAAACCCAAAACCCTAAACCCGAAGCCCTAAACTACAAAGTCCAGGATGGGCATGGGCTCGAAAAGCAGCAAAGCAGACAAAGGAACCAAGAAGAAGTCGAAGGAGCGGGCTGGGGGTTCAGGGCTTAGGGTTTAGGGTATGGGGTATATAGAATAGGATAGAATAGGGTTTAGGGAGAGAGACCTGGAGAAAAAAGGTTCAAGGAATGCAGGTATTCACATCTACGGCGTAGCCTGCATATATATATAGGGGTTCGGGTTTAGGGTACTTCGTTGCTCCAGGCTTTCTTTTGTTTCCTGACACGCTGATCTTTTCGTTTGACAATGAGCGTGGCTATGATTGCGATAGTGGTTCCTGGCATGTTACAGAGTGTGCCGTTGGTGTCGTTCTGAGCTTGTCCCCTCACTGAAAGGACAACGCCAACGTCGTCTTCGTGGGCGGCGGGGGCCTTGATTGACGTGCACGAAGCGTTGTTCAGCCCATCGCCGGGGAAGTTCCGCAGCCTAAGCCGGAGACTGTACACACATGTCTACACATACACAAATGTGCGTGCATGCAAAGATATGTGCTATGCGCATGCGTTTCATGTGGGCCTGCGTCGAGAGGATCTGGGCTTAAGTTTCCAAGCCTCCTGCAACTTGAATGGGTTGCGGAGCGTGGGGCGCCTAACCTTAAGTAGGTGTCTTTCACCCTCATTGAAGCCTGTTGAGGAGAAGTGTTGGAACCCAAAGCGAAACACCAGCTTCGAAGAAACTCTGAGCCCCAACTTCCTGGAATGATCGACTTGCTACCTGGACCCTTTGTGTGGTGCCGCTGACCTCAGCCGGGTGGCAAGATTTTGCAGGAACAGGCGACCGGCTTAGACCCCAAACATGAAACCCACTCGAAAGCCCCCACGCTGAGGCCTGCGAAAAACCACCGAGGAGGACAGAGTGGCCGCCCACTTCGCAAAGTTCGGGCAGGCGCCTGGCCTCCAGCGGTTGAGGGTTCAGGATTAGGGTTGGACTAGGGTTTGGGGAGAGACGGGTTTGGGGTTTAGCGGTCTGTGCGCTTCAAGGTCATTGAGGTCGCCAGCGGAGCAGTCTGTGTACGTGTTGAAACCTGGGACCTTGAGGTTGAAGGTGGCTGTGATCTGTTTCCCTGGAAGGTCGAGCATGTGGACATCAAGCGGCTTCCGGACGGCACGTCGCGAGGTTTCGCTTTCATCAAGCCAGAAGCTCGGAGTTCTGCAGTTCGCGTCTTCTATCACTGTCGCCGCACTCTTCAACCAGAGCACCAAGCTAGCCCGCAACCTGCTCATGCACAGGTTCGCAGATACAGAGGCCGTGGACAAGGTGATCGAGGTGCTCTTGGGCATTTGGCTAGGTTTGGTTTTCGAAAAGATTGAGCTGAACCCCGAGGCTTGTGTTCAGTTCATTTGGGAGGGAACGAGGGGTGCTTGCGTGATGCAACGGTGCAGACCGCAGGGGACCCAGCCGCCTTCCTGCCAGGCACATGCAAAGCACATGATCGACAACAAGACGCTTATCTGAAGATGACTAGTGTGTCAGGTATTGGTCTAAGGGAAAGCTTGGAATGAATGTGTCCAGGTGGAGGCTGTGTAGTTTGTTGTGGTGTCAGGTTGAGGGATTGGGGCTGGAAGCCAAAGACCTGGCCTAAGCTCCGGTTTCACGGCCTCAAGAGCCCCGAAGTAAAAGCTTTGAACCCCGAAGCCCAAGAGCGCCCAAGCCCAGAATGATCAACAACACCACAAGCCCATCGGAAATCATGCAGCAGTAAGCAACGCAGCAGTAGCACCAAAGCCCTGGAGTTGAACGGTCAGAACTGTCGCACAGTACTGAGCAATATGTCCAGCTGGTGAGCCCTCCGAGGTGGGTCGAGGTGAAGAAGCATGATGGTGTAGCAGCATCAGCTCGCTTCCCAGAGTCTTCTTTTCCGGGCTTAGAGTTGAGGGGTTGAGGGTTCGGGGGTTTCGGGTTTCGTCGCTTGTGCTTTGTGGTTGCTGGATGACAGTTGTCTTGCAAGAGTGGTTTTGGGAGTCAGAATTCTTTGCCAAGCATCGCTTCCGGCCTTCAGGCTGGAATGACTGAGTCCATGATGCCCAAGAAGAAGGCATCCCGGCGTTGGGGAGAGGCTTTGGCGCTGTCGGGTTAGGAGATTAGGGTTTAGATCCTCATCAAGCTTGTGTTGTGGCAGCGTGAGCGCTGGCTGCAGATGACCCCAGAACTTGAGAGGCCTTGCTTACAGATCCGCAAAACTCCCAAAGAACTTCCTTGCCACTCAGGCCCTCAACCCCTTCTCCCGAGCCATTCAGAACCTCCAAGCTTAGAGGCCTACCTCAATTCAGAAGGTGCGTAGAGAGACGCTTACATGAAAGCATCGTCATGAAGTCTTCGAGAGCTTGAGGCACGAGGTTTCGTGCAAAGCCCAGTTAGCCCTGAAACATCACCCTAAACCCTAAACCGTAAACCCTACCCTAAACCCTAAACCCTAAACCCTAAACCCTAAACCCTAAACCCTAAACCCTAAACCCTAAACCCTAAACCCTAAACCCTAAACCCTAAACCCTAAACCCTAAACCCTAAACCCCTAAAGCCCTGGAATCCCGAAAAGCCTGAAGCCCTCGCATCGGAACGGCTGCTTTGCGCAATGGCACGTCGTCGGGTGCATGGCGCTGGCCATCGAGGAGCTGACTCAGGCCGCAGAAAGGAGTGCACCTCAGAAGTCGGGCTGATTTGAAGGTGCTCGGGTGTGGCTGGGTGTCCTTTCCAGTTCGAGCTGAACTGAGTGGGGGAATGTGGCCATGACTGGCTTTAGGAGTTTCGCTAGATTTGCTGCCTCCCTTTTGACCAATGTTTCGGCCCTGTGCAGTGGAGGTTGTGTGAGCTGAAGCGGCCCTCAGAGAGCTGATGAGAGCAGAGCTTTCAGCCCTCACATGGCCTCGGTATGGTTTAGGGTTTCAAGGGTTTAGGGTTTCAAGGGTTTAGGGTTTAGGGTTACAGGGTTTAGGGTTTAGGGTTTGCAAAAAAGGGTTACAGGGCTCCTAAGCCAAGCCCAAAGGCCGGCGCCACAAACAGAAGTCGGAGACGCAGGTGCTGCACTCACCGGAAGACCTCCACGAGCTGCTCGTCCGAAGCCTCCAAGCCTCGGAGGCACCTTCCAGTCGCTGGGGAGTTGCTGTGGTTGCAAGTTGAAAGCAGACGTTTGTAAGGAGTTTGTTTGATTTTGTTTGCGTCCATGTTTGTCTGTGCTTGCTGGCTTGCTTGCTGGCTTGCTGGCTTGCTGGCTTGCTGGCTTGTGTGAGTGTGTGTTCATGCGCAGTGGCGTGCTGGGCCCCTAAGCTCAATGCTCGACACCATCGCAGTTGTGAGGGCTCAGCAATTGAAAGTGTACAGTGTACAGGTGATAGAAGTAAGTGCCATGGGCCTTCATCTCATGCAGCACAGCTGTCTTGACCACGTACCTCCACGTGACGGAAGTGATGATGGAAAGCCAACACTCGCAGAACTGAACCGGCGCTCGGGCGAAGTGCTGCAGAGATTCACGGGCTACGACGTGAGCGCACTTCGGAGCCGCTGTCAGTACAGCAAGCTTCTCCACTTGCCTCGGGCTACGCGAGCCAGGACTGTAGGGCGAACAGTGCCCAAGGACTGCGAAGTTGGTGCCCACGGTGCCAGGACAGCGAAGGAGCTGAGAAAGCTCTCCTTCCCACATGCCAAAGCAGAAGCCCTGCTGGCAAAGCAGAATGCAAGACAGCGACGTATTAACGTGGCACACAAGAAAGGCCTGCGCAGAAAGACGTTTCGTTGTGGCAAGGGCAAAGGAGGGTGCCAGCTAGATATGGACTGTCGGTATGACAGTGTCTACGATCCTGATTTGGGTTTAGAGGATTTAGGGTTCGATGGATACCGCCGCGGTGGATACCGCCAGCAGAATCCCCAGCCAAAGGTACCAATTGCAAATTTTGCAAGGTCTTGGACTCAACATCCAGTCCTTCCACACCGCCAACGCTTCGAGCGCTGGTATCGCGCCGTAGAACTTGCAGAGGAGACCGCCCGACATTTCAGACCTCTGCGAGACAATTCTGGTTTCCAGGCCTTGCTTGACGAGGCGCTTCAGCGATTATCCTCTGAGGATGCTTTCGATGCTCTCCGCATCCGGTTCCTGCACAGGCATGGGGGGAACGTACTGCGGAGCTTGAAGCAGGGAGGGGGCGTGAAAATTCAACGTCTGTTACCAGCACCGCTGTCCGGCCATGCTCGCAGCCGATTTCTGCAAACCTACTGCGGTGGAAAAGGTGGCGCCCTGCGGCCAACGCTCCATGGCACCAATGTCAACAACCATGCATCCATATTTGAGCGTGGCTTGCTCATCCCTGATCCAGCCACAAACGGGCTGACAGTAGTCCATGGATCTGCACATGGTCTTGGGGTCTACAGCGCTTCTGTGAGCAACCCTTGTTTGGCTCTTGGCTTCGTTCAAGGGCACGGCCAGGCTGCAGTGCTGGTGTGTGGCGTGGTGGATGACACAAGCTGCCTGGCCATGCCGCAGCAGTACTGTGGCAGGATGTGCAGGCGAGAGTCCAGCAACATTCGGGTGGTTGACGACGCAGTGATCGCATTGACGTCCGACCGCATTGCTCCACTCTTCAAGGTTGACTACGTGCAGCGGACTCGCCAGTCTGCCGCGCCTGTTGCGAAGAAGGCAGGCAGTCATCCGAGGCCGCAGCCGAAGCGCAAGACATGCAACATATACACATGCAACATATTTCAGTCTGCTGGGGAGCTGGAGTTCTTCAAGTGTCCTTGGCAACTCTTGCTGCGCAAGCCCTTTTCGCGCATCTCGCCGGGCGCGCTGCGGCGCGCGAAGATGGAGTGGGCCTCCCTAAAGCACCATAGTTCCAAATGGCTTAAGGCGCATGGCTATTGGAACGCTGCCGCCGCCAAGGCCTTCTGACACTTCCTCGAGTAGGACAAGAGATGGGCCTGCCTTGTTCTGTCTGGGCACAGATGGACAATTTCGTGGAGAGGGGGGGTGAGAGTTACCGAACCTCCGGTCTTAATCAGAATTTTGCCTTGAGGGATCTTGAGGGTCCTCCCTGGGCGACTTGTACAGGAAGGCTTGTGCAGATCAGCGCACCGCGCTTCTCTTCACCATCCGGATGTTTCGCGGCCGGTGGTTTGCATTGCAAAACGTTTCGCTGAGCTCCGGTCCTGTGCCAGAACTGGGGGTTGGAACATGCTGCCCTTGCAGGGACCTGTGCTTAAAGAGAACCGCTTTTAAAGCGGTTAATGTAGGCTGTCACGCGGGCCATGCGCTGGTAGTGTTTCTCGTTAGCGGAGAAGCCGTCACTTCGTGTCTCCAGAACTATAAGCCTGGACACGTCGTGTGCAGGCTCGTGTCCAGAGCCTGGCCGCCGAGAATGCAGAGCTCACTCAGGCACTCTCCGGTTCCGCACCGCGGTTGTGTGAGTATTGCGATGTATTGCGTGCGCGCAGCTGTGCTGAATGTTGATGGTTGCAGCTCATGAGTCGCGATCCACGACCGAGGTGCCGCAGGTGAGACTCTGTATCACGCGCATCATCGTTGCACCGTTGGTGAGACCAACGCGTTCAACTTTCAAATTTGCAACCCCTAAAACCTCCTGCAACCATCACCAACCATCACCTTGCGAGTCGAATCCGGCAAGGCCCACTTGGAGTCATTGCAGAGCAGCGAGGCCATGGGGACCGCAAAGGGGCTCAGGGCTCTCTGGGCCCTCGGACTTTTGCTTTCGGGAGTACCCTGAAGCATTCTGGAACCACTGGCTAAGTTCCTCCACCAAACCGAACCAGAGGCCCGAAACCCTCACGTCTTTTTTTTGCTGAGTGGTTCGTCCAGCTATACGCCGCACGCAGGAGAGCTCCGCTGCCCTCACCTTTCGCCAGGAACTGGAAAGACAGAAGGCAACCCCGGAATTCGGGGAGCTTAGTTTCAAGGCGCTCCGGTAACGTTTAGGGTTTCTGTTGGGCCTGATCGAGTCGGGTTCCTAGGGCATTAGAAGATCCCTTGCATCGTGTTCAACCCTAAAACTCTAAGCCCTCAGCATCTTGCTTGCGTGCAAGCGACAGTCGAAACCCTGCAGCCACAAAACACAAAATACCCTAAAACTTCCTAAAACCCTAAACGTTAAATACACCCTGCAATCCTAAACATGAAACGGAGCCCTAATCCCCACACCTTCGAAGCTATGCGCGCCTCGTGCGAGAGTGACGAAACCCTACAGTCCATCCTGGAGAGGCTCCTGCTGAGTGAGAGCCCCAACCCCCCCCCCCCCAAACCATTCGGTTTAGGGTTTAGGGCTTAGGGTTTAGGGTTTAGGGTTTAGGGTTTAGGAAACAGCCCTAAGATGCCCCTTCAGTGCCACAAGATGAACCCCTGCAAAAGGAGGCCCCGGAGCCCCTGAAAACCTCGAAAAAGCCCTGAGAAGAAAAGAGTGGAGAGGCCCTGGAGGATGCGGAGGTCCGGGCTGTTCAGAGTGCCCCTCGTCCTTAGGGCGGCCTAGGGATTTAGGGTGTAGGGATGTAGGGTTTAGGGATTTAGGGTTCAGGGATTTAGGGTTTAGGGTTTTTGCCTGTGAGAGAGAGAGAGAGAGAGAGGGTTTTTGGTGCTACATTGCTTCCACCGCTCTTTCCTTTTACACCGACGGACTCGCTAGAGCGCGCCCCTTGGGGCGGCCTTCCCTCGGGAAGGTCATGTGCTGTGGAAGGAAGGAAGAGAGGGTTTTGCCAGGTTGAGTCGCTGCAAGACCAGATGCAAAAGGGTTTAGGGTTTCTGGGCACCCAAGAAAGGGAGCATAGTTGAGAGACCGGGCCATATTGCAGAGGCCAGGGTGGTATGCCTGGGGATTGCCCCCCCAAACCGGAGGCGCTGAACCCTAATATGCAATCGAGTCATGACCCTCTACTCGGCACTTACATGTTCTGGCCGACTGCGTCTGTTCTTGAGCCAGATTCTGGAAGTATTCCGGACAAGGAATTTTCCGAAGCATGCCCGTGCTCGATGTTTCGCATGAGGAGCTCGAGTGGTCCTTTCGCTGCATCAAAGCCCTGGAGAGCTTGCACCAATCCTTCGGCGAGCCGAAGGCCGAGACGGAGTCGGTGAGAGTTGCAAAAGTAGGCGAGGTCGAGCTGGGCAGTAAGGGCAGCAGAGTCCCTTGTGAAGAAGGCGAGGGAAAGCAAATGGGTCCCTGAACCCAGGGCTGAAAGTTTACGACTTCGACTCCACGCGAAGCTTCGCGCCTTTGTGGTGCTGTGTTGGGTGGCTGGCATACTCTGGTGTTAGAGTTCGGGCCCAGGCGACTCCTTCGCAACGACGACTGGAGGAAGAGGAGGCGAGCCTCCAGACGCCTGGCTTGTTTGGAGGTTCTACGCACCTCGGGCTTGAGGGAGCAAGGGCGCTGTCATGGGAGTTGAGTGCTGTTGGTCTTGTGGTGAGGGGAACCTAAACGGCCCTGAACCTAGGATGGAGCTGGAAGCTGCGAGAGGCATTGGGGAGGGAGGGAAAGCTGACGATGGACAGGGGTTAGGGTAACGGGGAACTCTTTTGGCCAGATTCATTCTGATCTCTTATGTCAAGGTAAAAAGTTGTTTCTTTTTCGAATCTGTTCCACAGGCTTAAGGTTGCGTCTGAATTGCAGCCTTAAACCGTGTTGCCAGACCCCTCCATCATCATGACGGCGTGTACACCAAGTCTATGCCCGGAGCGCGCCAAGTCAGATACATGCAGCACTACTGTACCTGTTTTTCTCTTTCCAGGCACGGTTCGCACGCTCCGTGCCCAGTGGGTGTCCACGCGATGGGCCGCCCTCGCCCATGCGAAGGGCGATGTGGAAAGGCGTGCGGGCGAGGTGCCCACGTAACTTTGGGGGTTGTTCAGGGTGTTCATTCTTGGATGCAGTCTGATGCACTCTGAAGCAGTCTGTATCCCCATTTGGTGGTTACCCTTAACCCAAAGGCCCCTCAAGCCTCACTCCGAACTAGCAGCCTGGACAGGAGGAGGCCGCAGCCGAAGTCGTGCGCTTGGTGGAGAGGCTCTGGGAATTCTGAGGTTTCAGGGTGACTTTAGGTTTGGGGGCTCTTAGCTTAGGGTGGGTGTAGGCTCAATGCATGATGCCCCTATCCCCGCGTGTTTTTGTGCTCCCTGTGAGGCTGCGCGCAGGCATTCAGGAGACGAAGGTCCGAGGGGGCTTTGAGTCCACCTTCCCAAAAAAATTTGTGATCCCTTGGCTCGTCATCGGTTTCTTCCGGCGGTTGCACCTCGTAGGGTTCGTGGTTGTAGGGCTTTTGCACGGCGCAGCATCCGCACGATGGCTCACTTGCGATCGCTCCGTGCAGTCTCGCCAAGACATGACTCAAGGTGAATGACCGATCAGTGCCCGAACCCACGTGTCAATCCAATTTCCAAAGGCTCGGTGAAGCCCTGAGTGCTTGGGGGGGATGTCAACACTTAGTCGCAAACAGAACTCGCCTGATGCAGGTTGCGCTCAGTCGTGCACAGAAGGCGACAATGCCGCGGCGGACGGAGTACGAGGCGGGTGCATCACCCTGCCCCAAACAAGTCGGAACTCGGCCGAGCAGCTTACAGTGGGTTTATGGATCGGCCTTTTGTGTGGACTGGGGAGGAGAGAGAGAGAGAGAGAGAGAGAGAGAGAGAGAGAGAGAGAGCCTGGGGCTGCTAAGACAGGGGAGGAGGTGGCTGGGGACGGTGGTAAGGACCAGCAGCTGGGCACTCCAGTCCATGGCAGAAGCTAGGGCACCGCAAGCTGAACAGGAGCTGCTCATAGCAGCAAGCTACCCGACGCACCCGCAAGCAAGCCACCACCTACAACAAGCACAACACCATATGGAAGCGTGCCTGGGGGGGGAGGCGAGTGCCCTGGCAACACAACACAACCGGGGGGCGGAAGGGGGGGAGGTGCATCCGGCCGATGCCCTGGCGCTAGCAGCGGGGGGAGAAGAAGCACCACCGGGGCCAAATCCTGAAAACCAGCTCCAGCCAGCGGGCCACCCCATTGTGCGAGCGCGTCACATCCTCCAGAGACTGATGCCGTTCACGGGGGGAGAAGTACAAGAGCAACTCGAAGCGGCGCTACAAGCACTCAATGAGTGGTGCCACAACCTCTGGGGGGCTGACCTCTTGGCCATCGAAGACACGCCAGAACCACCACAACAGCCAACACCACCGGCGTGGCCACCACAGCAGCCACAACCACCACAACAACAACCACCACCACAAAACACGGAGCCACCACCACCGCCACCGCGCACGGGAGGAGAAGCCAGGAGAAGGAGAGGTGGAAGTGAAGGGGCTGCACGGGCGGGAGCTAAGCCCCCGGCTCAAGTGAATCTTTTTCTTGTTGTGTGTTGCTTGGGGGGCCACAGTGTCCTCGCTTCTTTCTCTGTAGCTCTGTAGCTGCTTGCCATGGTTGCAAAACTCCAAATGCATTTCTCTCGATTGTACACATGGAGAATGGCTGTGAGTTTATTTTTGCTCTATGTTACCTTGGCTTATGCGGCTCCAGGGAAGACAGCAGTGGGGGACAACCCGGGTAGGCGGACACCGCACCCGGGAGGACAGAACAATGTGCCGAACATTTTCAGTACTCCCGTCCTAGAACAGCTTGCGGCACCCATCCCGCTGATCTGCCCGGGAGACACACCTACGGCACCAACATCACACACTTGCCGCGATGCTACGGTACCAGACACACAGACTTCCACCGAACATGCCCCGCCCACGCAGACTGCACCTATGGTCACTTTTCATGTTCAAGGGGCGCTACATGCCTTGACAGCAATATGCTGGATCCACTTTTCCGGTGAGGGGCGAACACTGTCGGAGCAAGATTTCCATTCTGCACTTAGGAACACTGCACGGCAAATACCGGCGTACACTGTCCTGTCCACGATCCATGCGGTGCTGACACAACGGGGAGGGACGGATCGAGCAGAAGCCTTAGCCCAGTTCATGGAGCACATCGCCACAATACTGCAATCGGATCAACTGCCGGAGAACGCGACCAGGCGGGACGAGCTTACGGAATGCAGTAGCTGTTGGGCCGCTCTACATTTGTGCTGTTACCCACTGTGGCTGCAGGATCTCGCAAAATCCCTGAGCGCTGAGGAGAGCGATACTGGCCTATATGATGGAGTTGCACACATGGATGTCGCTGTACGGGAGACACATAGCATTGACATGAAGGGTCGCTTTTTCAGACAGCAAAAACCCAAGCCCTTGCTGCGTGCTTGCATGACAATCTCCCTCTTGTGGCATCGAGCTTTGTCTTCACCCCATGCACATCCGCCAGCCTTTCTCGAATCATGCGTCGTTTCTGAACCATACATGGGAGCGGGTCGTTACTCGCCATGGAACAGGCCGGGGTCAGCGGACACCGCTACTCTGCTTGCAGTGTGTAATGAATCCCAGACTGAGTTCATGTATGCTCACAGCTGCAAGCGTTTCCTGCACCGGAGGCAGCCGAGAACTGCGACCGATACTAAGTGCCGAAAGAGCATGCTGATTGGTTATTCGCATTGGCATTTGCATGGAAGTCTCCTGTACCCAGATGTCGCAGGTACTACACCGCCAAGGCTCACACCCGCGACGAACACCACTGCAGGACCGCTGAGAGCTGCCGACATACACGCCAGTATTTGAGTCAGACTTGCGCTCTGCTTCTGTCTAACCACCCATTTGCCCAGTCCGCACCCGCGTGCACAGCTACTCAATACAATCCGTTTCGAAGCTCTGGTTCAAAAGAGCGCTATTGTGTGTTGTGCCACCTCGGCCACTCTTGGCTACAGGGGAATCCCCCACCATGGCAGAGGAGGACGAAAGCAGCCCCGAGGGGGCGCATGAGTCAATCGATGAGGAGGACGATGACGCCGACGGCACCATGCGGGAGATCATGGAGACACCTACCTCGCGGAGATCTCGGACACGGACTAGGTCCCCTGTGGCGGAACGATCTTCCTCAGCAAAGGCCAGCGGCAGTGCTGCCAAGGCAAGCGGAGTGGGAGGCACTACCAACGACTCCAGCATGGGAGCAAAGGCCAAAACCTCGGCGACTGGCGCGGAGACGACAACGAGTGGGCCGGCAGTGCTGCCAAAGACAATGGGGGCTGCACCGTGCATGCCGGCCGGGCCTCCGCCTCCTACACCACACAACCCACCTGGGATGGGCGGAGGAGGCCGACCGCCGCTGGGAGCAGGCGGACCGCCGCCACCTACCCCGGCCAAGGGAGCCTGTGGGGTGCTGCAACAGGGGATCTACACCGTGGTCTGGGACCCCAACACCAACGTCACCTGGATGTCCCTCGATGCCTTCCCAAAAGGCAGTTTGCCGCATCAGGTTATGGTGCCACCGCCAACTCCTCCGACACAGGGTGGGCCAAGCAGGCCAGGCGATGCAAGCACTCCAGCTGCGTGGGACTGACCAGCATGGGCCGATGCTCCTTACTCCTTGCTTTCCTGTACCGTGCCAGCTGGAGCCAAGAGAGCGACAGTGGGCTGCCTCACAGGGATTGAGCACCTCCGTGTCAAAACAAGTCAACAGATTGCAGATCAGTCTCACGACACTTTGCTATACCATGCAACTACACACTCGCCAGTGCGCGCGCAGGAAGATATCAAATCATCAGTCCCGACCTTGGTGGCCGCCGCCATACACAGAGACAGTCATTGCGGCTGTACCTCAGTGTGCACCCTTGATTACTCAGGCTGGGGATGTGCGGCCCACCGCGCCCCGGAGCCGGACTCCACGATGGATAAGAACAGGCACGCCACGCCTGCTCACATGTGTGCCCAGTTGCCTGCCAGAGATCGCAATTCTCCAAGTTCAGACAGCATACCACCGGACCCTCTGCAGATTCTACTCAAGCCGGCCCATCCCTGTGATAGCTTCACGCGTGTCAATGGGGAAATCGCCTGCTGCAAAGGCACGTTCAGCGACGAGGCCACCTACGAGGTTTCGCAGCCCGGCACGGACACCTGCCTGGGAATACCCCGAGCCGATCGAGGAGTGGCAGCCGCTGCCATATGAGGAGCTCCGACAATGGTACCAAAACCACTGGAATCGGCGACAGAACAGGACACCATGGAAGCCCCGCACACAGACCTCCTACGGCAAATCATCCAGCTCGAGCAGTACGTGGAGACGAGTGCCGCCTCAGCCACCCATGCCTAAGAGACGGGGGGCGGGCCACTACGAGAAGGACCTGGAGGGCGACGTAGGTCAGCCCGTTGGCAACCCGGACTCGGAGCCCAAGGTGGCAGATCCCCAACGAGCAGAGCCAGAAGCATCGTCATCCTCGACACCCGGGAGCAAGGAGGTTTCCGTGAAGGTGGACCCGGCACCAAGCAAGGAGATGGAGATGGGCGAAGAGGAGAGTGACCTTCTCGTGGACAAGATGATTCAACTTGCGAAGACTACGGCGACACGTTTTGGGGTCACCAGCGAACAGCTGCTGGATGCCATGCAGATGACCTGGCTCCCAGCACTGGAGCAAAAGCTTTGGCGGACTACGGAGACGTGCCTCTTGTGCTCACACAGTCCTGGCAACCTGCGGGAATGGCAGCGGCATTTGCTCACCAAATCCCACTCCCGGATCGCCAATGAGGCAAAGATGACGTGGTACCACCTCTACTTGGTCATGAGCATACACGATGATAGAATGCACCCCGGTCTCTCTATATCCATCGCTTTTGATGTAAGTGCATCTTTTAAAAAACGTTGTGTGTGCCGTGCACCCTCGCCCATATCACCATCAGGAGCCGCCGAACAGGGAAATCAGCATCGCACGCCAGTTCGAATGAGCCCAGCCTTGTGTCACAGAATGCAGCTCTGCTTTTCGAGCAGCTGGTTGAAGACCTTCATAAGGCGCAATGACGCCCAGTTTCGGGTATTGAATATGTGCATTGCCCTTACCCGATGCACCTATTGCAGCGGAGGGGGAGCAAGAGGGGGGCGTGCCCGCCGAATGCCTGAGGTACCTGGTACACCAGACCTCCCCACCGTACATCCGTTATCGATGCTGAACCCTGCGTGCTTGGATAAACAGCCTTGCCATAACCAAGGGGGGCCCAGAATGCACAATGACAACCATGACTTCCAGCCACGAGTAGCTCCTAGTCCTGACAGGTCTCGATGGAGAACGCACCGATGGAAAATACGGACATGGCATCGCAGGCCGAGGGCAAGCAGTCCCTTCTTGCCATTGCTTATGTGCTTTTGGTCCCATACCTGTCGATGGATGCATTCCCATGGCTCACTCGTGAGGTCATTATGCTCACACGCCTTCAAGGCCACCCTCCAACCTGTCTGGAGCGACACCGTAGCATCCTACATACCAGCACGGAATCCCCACTTGCAGGAAACAACACTTTTTCTCGACCTTTTCGATTTTCATTCCTTGAGCTTGTCCGGTCCCAAGTCCGGACGACGTGTCAAGTGTGACGCGTCGGGGGTGAGGGTTGCGACAGATGCCCCACTGTCGCGGGAGCCTGTTCACAGACTCCAATATGAGCGCTTCCGGGCGAAGCCAGGGGCCAGACACCAACTTCAAGCGAGCGACTCAGATTTTTCCACATTGTTCCAGAGGGCAATGTTGAGGAGAGCTGTCAGCACATTACCAGTAATGGGCATTGTGTACAGGTGTCAACAAATGGGAGTAGCGGCCACCGCTGTCCCTCAACATGGAGATGGCACGACCCATGGGTGGACTGCCAAGCGAGCTTATCGGAGAGCCAGGCACAGAGCCGGCATTTCTGGAGGAACATGGTACAAAGGAAGATGGCATACTGCCCAGTCCCTAGGAGCCATCGCCACCACACCGATGACACCGAAAACGCGAACCAGTCCAACGCGCTCACCCCAGAGCTTGTCCAATCGGCTACGCATTTGTTCGCACAATGTTGGCATGCTTTCAACAGATGCACACGATGAATTGATGTCCTGGTTGCAAATGAAACAACACCAGTACGATGTGATTTGCATTCAAGAAACGGGGTGGTCCCTGGAACACATATACGTGAATGGACCATGGTACGTGGTTAGCTCGGGACACTCGACAGATAGGAATAGCGGCGTTATGGTGCTCATCGCTCGCAGACTTCTTCCATCTGATCGTATCCGTTATGCGGCCATCATCCCGGGCAGAATTCTACACGTCAAACTGGAGTTCTCCAATCACCATGTTGATGTTTTAAATGTATACCAACACCCCTGGAATACTGCGGCCACCGCGTCCAGAGTTCTTCATCAACGAGACCAAATTTGGACCAAATTGAATCATGCCATTGGGCAAATGGCGATGCGAAACACACTTCTTATCTGCGGAGATTTTAACACACCCTTAAGCATGTCTCCAGGCAGAGCGGGCTCGGGTATCCTTCAGAAACCTTCGCCACCGCCGGATACGTCAACTTTTGATGCCATACTGGAAACACACAACCTCGTGGCCTTGAATACGTGGGGAGATCCAGAGAAATCCAGAACTTTTTATTCGGATATTGCGGAATCCCAGATTGACTTTGTCATCACCAGACGAAGAGCAGCTGATCCACGCTCGAGAACTTTGTGGCCTGACCCAAAAATCAAGCTTTTTGAGTGGCGGGGAGGAGGCAGGCATCTGTGCCTACAGGGCTCTATCCCGTGCAAAGTTTACCAACCGGCCCCCCCAGCCAAACATTCGTATGCGCGACAAGACCTTTTGCATGCCGCGCAGCACAAGTTACCAGCGTTCCAGAGTTTTGAGCATGCGGTCACCAAATCCCTCAGTACAATGCAGAATCCTTCGCCGGAGGCACTGAATGACATGCTGTTAGTGCGTTGCAAAGAATTCTTTCCGGTGGAGCAAGACGACAGACGTAAGCCGTGGCAGATGACGGAATCCAAGGTAACAGTTGCGCAAATGTGGCGAGAAAGAAGAGCGGCGCGCAAACAGGCCACATGGTATCAGATGACTGACCACATGCAGTATCTTTTTAGGGCCTGGCGTCACCAATGTCGTTTCCAGCAGTTGCACTCCAAGTTCAGGAAAGATGGTCGAAGAAGGCGCAGGGACCTCTACTTGGACCAAATCCAACTTGCGGAGGAAGCCGCGACAAAAGGGGACCAGAAAGGACTGTACGCTGTGATTCGCAGACTTGCGCCCAAGCAGGAAAGACGACGCGTGCAGCTACGCGGAGATGACCACAATGTGCTCACCAACGAGCAGGAGCTTTCATCTCTTTCCACTTTTTGCCAAGAGTTGTTTTTGTCCAAGGCCGCAGATGTGCCCCTTCCATACAAAGATCCGCTGATACGATTGGAGGAACACGAATTGCGATGCACATTGCAGCTACTTAAGCCGGCCAAGGCTGCACCTGCGCACCTCGCCCCAGCAGCTGTCTGGAAGTATTTGTCACATCTTTTGGCAGGCCCGCTACTGCAGGCATACCGACGAAACCTGGAGCAAGGTCTCATACCGACCTTATGGACGGGAGCGTGGATTGTGTGGTTGCCAAAGCCATCCAAACCACCCTGTACCCCGGGGAACCTACGGCCAATCGCCTTGCAGGACTGTGGAGGCAAATGCATAGCCAAGGCTCTGCAGATTCGCGCTGCACCATGGGTGCAATCTGTCATCCACTACCAACCACAATACGCGTACTCCCCAGGACGACTCCTGGAGGCTGCCATACTACGTGCTGTTCACCATTGCCGCAGCGTCAAACAACTCTTGCTTGATCAAGACGGTGGGCTACGGGCCAGGCGCCAGGGTAAAAAGAGAGGGAATTGCACTGGAGGAGCAACACTTGCCCTGGATATGAGCCAGGCTTTCGATAGAGTGGACAGAACCAAACTCAGCGAGGCACTTTGCCGCACAGGAATGCCAGCTGAGCTGATCAATACGATCATTCAATGGCACAATACCATCCAGTATCATCTACAGGTGGCCGACCTCACGGAGACCGTGCATTGTGGAAGAGGACTGAGGCAGGGTTGTACACTATCCCCCACATTATGGGTGGCCATCACAAGCCACGTAATGTCAATGATTGGGCAACATGTGCCGGAGGAGTGGGTTCGAGATCAATTGACTCTCTTCGCAGATGATGTTCTTGGGCAATGGACGTTTCATTCCGAACGGGACTTAACTTTTATGCTGCAATGCATGGATGCCATTTTCAACGTGTTGGAAGCATTTGGCATGAAGGTGAATGTCCAGAAATCGTCGCTCCTCATTCAAGTCAAGGGTCGAGTGGCAGCGGAATGGTTAAAGGCGCGGACGCGAACGGTGAAGGGGGTCAAGACATTTGTCACGGCAACACCCCAGGCAGAATTCTGTCTATCCCAATCGTGCAACAGACCAAGTACCTCGGCATCATGCTAAGCTACCACAATCCAGCGAAACACACAGTTGCTTATCGACTGAGACAAGCAGAAGCGCAACGTCGGCGACTACAAAAAGTCCTACAAGGGAAGCATGTTCTGTCGATTAAACAGCGTGTCCAGCTATGGAAGGCGTGTATCTGGACTTCTCTACAACATGGTTTGAACGCTGTGGGAGTTGGATGGGAGGAGCTTAGGCTGATCCGTTCATGCTGTGCAAGGCAACTCCGTGCGATTTCGTCCAGCCCAGTCCACATAACACATGAGAGCACGGAGGCACTTTTTAAACGCCTTGGTTTTGAGGAGCCGCACCTTTTGTTACAAAAGCGGATGCATACACTTTCCACCACTTTGACGAACAGCACAGACCCAATGATGAACATGACTGCGCTCATCAATACGGTTCAACAGAACCAGTTGCAACTTGAGCAGGCCATTCGACATTGGCAGAATTTCAAGATTCGACAAACACCTGATGCCACACCAGACCAGGGTACACTACTACTCCCTGGAGAGGGCGGGATGTGGCTGCAACCTGTCGCTACATCCAAAGGTGTTTTGCCCGCTCAGTTCATGTGTCCTCAATGCCTCCTGTTCTTTGTGGATATGAGAATGCTGAAGAAGCACCATGTCGAGTCGCACGGCATCCCCCTTGAACCACTCCTCCGCAACTTTGACCGTTTTCTGCACAGCAAAGATGACATGCCCACATGTCGACACTGTGAACATGAATTCCAAACATGGCAGGCGCTACAAGGTCACATCTTGGACAATCACTGTTCTACTTTTTGGCTGAAATGCCAGGACCCGCAACGTGAGATTGAGGACACCTCGTCTCCGGGCCACCCGACCTTCGAACAAACACAGGCGGGAGATTGGAACAGGACCAACAGAGCGGACCCTGTAGCGTACCATGAAGACCTGCGCACTTTCCTGGGAACACATGGATGGCCTGCTATTGTACAGCTCAGGTCCATTTGCATGCACTTGAGGTCGCATTGTGCAATTTGTGATCAGTGGACACATCCATGGAAATTGAAGTTGCATTATAGAGGCAGCCACTCCACTATCTGGCAAGACTATGGCATTATGGTTGACCAGGACTGCTCACTGGTTCGAAGGCAAGCTGTGACACCTTGTCGCTTCTGTGGAGCGCAAGTCCGTAATGCGGTCTCGCACACATCTAAATGCCCTACTATTTGGCAGGTTTGCTTGCTGATGCGTTTATGGCACGATGAACAAACTATGCGGCCTCTTGACGCGCAGCAACACCGACGACACGTGCTACGGCTTGCCAGAGAGCGCCAACGCCGACAATCGAAGGCGCGTAAGATGCAATTATTGGCGGCAAAAGAGCCTCTGTTAAATCCACCAGTGAGCAGTGACTTCTTTCCGCATACACCCGAGCTTGAATCAGCCCTGGTCCTAAGCGCAAACTGGATGCATGTGCTGGAGGACGTCTCGTGGTGTGAACAAGCTCGACACCAGTGTGTTCAATGCAAAGTGCCCACTGCAGACGTGCGTGAGTTCATGCAACATTGCGCTTTTGCACATGAAGGGTTCTGGCAACACCGACCTGATTATGTTCACAATAGCATTTTGCTCAATCAAGCTGCGACACCTTGCTGCTGGTGCCACGCTACGACGCACAGGCCAACATTACATTCACAATATTGCATGCCAGTGTTGAACGCGGCCCTGCTGCATTATACGTCTGTTCATCTCTTGCTTGAGGATGGAATCCACACCGATGGACGAACTCAAGACCATGTACGGCGAAATGCTGCCGTCCTTGAGCAGCACCACATGCACTCCGGAGACCACACCGTCGAGGTCAACAGGAAAGAGATCGGCGTCTCCGACACATCAACAAAGCCACAAAGGACAGGGCCGGAAGAGTACAAAGGGACGAGGAAGGGGACGCGGAGCACCGCACCCGAAAACGTCTCTCTTTCGGGAGACCTCAAGCCTCATGGACGACACGTATCACCTGGAGAAGGACATGGTCAAGGAGCTGGTCCGCCTGTCTCTGAGGCACGAGCAACAGTTGATGCGATTGGGCCAAGACACTGTTTTACTGTTCACGTTCCAGAACAGGCCAGGCGAGAAGGAAAACATCCTGCCCGCGTTGTTCAAGATAAGCCAGGCCTGGAAGCAGAAAATGGAGAGCGAGACCAAGCCAACAATGTCCTTGCGGGTCACGGTGGTGCAGTGCCTCTGTGCGGAGCTCCTCGACCGCGTCAAGAAGGTGACTACCACGGAGGCGTTCAAAGCAGTGGTGGTGCGGCAGCAATGGCTAACACCGGAGGGACACTGGAACTTCCTACGCTGGAATGCCGAGACGGAGCAGCTGGACAAGATCGAGGGACAGGGCATCACGCAAGAGGAGTTGGAAAAGTTGATCGAAACCATCCAACAGAGTTGCATGCTGCCTGGAGCCCTCTACAGATTTCAGGCGACCAGAAGGCTGGCAGCGGAACTGGCGGGACACCAACTGACCTTCGTAGCGGAGGTGGGGCTGAGGCAGCCTGGGGCACAAACACTGTACCAGTCTCTCGCCAGGATCCAAGGGGTAGCGGCATTGCAGCTAGTGGGTCTACGTGTTCATCACCCGCGACTCCAGATGTCACCGCTGGCGGACACCCTCAGCCGATATCTCAAGTGGTCACTACCTTGGCGTTGCGTAATCCCACCAACCTTTGTTATCTGAATTCCGTTGTCAGTGCATGGTTGTGGCTTGCGGCGAAAACTCAAGGTGAATCGAGTACACTCTTTGGACGAGCTTCCGCAGCTTTTCAACGTATCCTGGCATCAAATAGCACATCACCATATATAGCCGGCATGCTTGCATGGCGCCACATACTCTTGACATGGCCCCAACTACACCAACAAAACGATGCTCATGAATTCTGGATATATCTCCAGGATTTTGCCAGAGCGCCTGTCTTCGAAGGAGTTTGGGAGGCGAGGACGGCAATTGAGGGCCCCGGAAGATACATCCGAGAGCTTCAGGGCACACTCTCTGCAGGAATAACTGTTCCTTTGCCACAACGAACAACGGACCTGGATTCCTGTCTTGCAGCTTGGTGTAGACAGCCCTTCATACATGCCCTGGTGCAGGCGCCTCTTTGGTTATGCATACACTTGCCGAGATATGTTGAGCAGGCCGGAAGGATTCGCAAAAACAGGGTCTGTGTTCGCATTGATCCAGGGAACATCACATATGTACCTGTATTTTGCAGAGATGGTACCACGGTGCAATGGATGCCGTACCGAATCCTTGCAGGTATCACTCATGCAGGGCGCGACACCAAATGTGGTCACTACCGGGCCTTCTTAAGTGATGCACCGCTGAGCACCAACACCTGGTTTACCGACGACGGCCAACCAGCAAAAAGCTGCACAGATGACCTTCTGCACCACATTCACCATGAATGCTACATGTGTTTCCTTACACGCATGTGAGGGTAATCATGCAGACAATGCCAGCATATGTGGTCGAGGGCACCTCCCACAACTGCAGGTACTTACATTTACTTCCGCTACAACATGAGTTCGCGAAGCACACCTGATCTGCTTTTTCACACCACATTTCTGAACAATGTGTAGGCTGTACAGCTTTAATCTGATGGACTGCGAGGTTTAAGGACCGGGTCAACTGCTCGTTTTCTGACCTGCTTGCATCTCGATGCGGGGTCTATCCCTCACCGAACATGTACATCAGAGGATTTTACTTCTCACCTGCCATCACGATTGGCCGCATGCTCTTGGCATGTGCTTTTCTGTACATTGTGTCGCGCTAGGCTTCCTTACCCGAAGCTGCGTATGCAAATGCAAAAACGGGCGGGAGCTACGACGAGGAGGGGCCACGCAGGGGAGGGGGCTGCGGAAACAGGGGGCGAAGCCAACCAACGAGACCGAGACCTACTACCAGATCGCGATAATGGCAGGGAGAAGATCGAGGCAATCGTCGCACTGGAAGCAGGAGGGGGAACAGGGGGAGCAGCCAGCTCGGAGCAGGGGACAGACGGGGGCGCACCACTCACACCACCGACGCAAGCATGGCAACCCCCACCTCCTAGTAGCTACCCACCGCCACAGACGATGAGGAGAAGGTGGGAAGCCCAAATGGGGATTGCCGCGAATAGAAGGCGGTCCAAGCAGCGCCGGAGGCTGGCTTTCGGCCAGCGCACCAGAAGGTCCAGGAGTGGGGGGTCAAGCTACCAGTACAAGCACCTCACGACAGAAGCGGGGGAAGAAGATGAAGCGGGGGACGAAGATGAAGCAAACCGGCGAAGACGTACTGAGCCCCCCGGGGGCATTGACCTGCTGAATGTAGCAGAGGAGCACAGGCGTAGACGAGCCCATGCGGGGGTTGACTAAAGACGGAGGCACTAGCAGTAGGAGTTTCCAATATGAGGGGGCCCAGTCTACCCTCGCACGGGGCCATAGCACAGCAAAGTAGAGTGAGGAAGCCGTCGTGGGGGCTGGGAAAGTTCAGGTTCCACTTCCAGGATCTTTGAGGTTAGGGCTTCGAGTTGATTTGGGGCTGCTTTGGGGAGTTCAGGGGGCCAGCCTGTTTGAGACCACGGAAGGCTAACTCGTTTCACTGCACTGAACTCCGGAGGCTAAGAAACCATGTAGGGGACCCTGAGGGTTTATAGTTGCTGACCTAGTTTCCGAAAGATTCTGAAAGGCCCCGGCAGTTTGCATGCTGGCTGAAGCCAGTCGGGAAGAGAAGCGGAAGGGAATGGCGCGGGGGGGGGGGGGGGGAACTAAGGACCCTTAAGGACTGGGGCAGCACAGAAATAAGCGCCACGCCCGACCTTGTCCCCCGAGCTCAACCGACTAAGGAACCCCGAATACCGGGGCAGGCGCACAGCCAGGGGGTTCGCCCCCACGCCCCCAAGAAAGAAAGAAAGAAAGAGAGAGAGAGAGAGTGAGAGAGGAGCAGTTTTTTCCAGCAGACAAGTGCTTTAACAGTCGCCGGAAGTAGGAACCCCCAAGGCCCAAAACCTAAACCCCAACCCTTGAACCCTTGGGGGGGGGGCAGAACCTCAAATGTTTCCAACCGAAGCCTTGCCTGCCGCGAGTGTGAGAGTAGAAGCCTCCAGAACCACAAGCCCCAAGCCAAGCCTTACTAATGCTGAGCATGAATTTGAAGAGGGCCTAAACCGAGAAGCGTAAACCCTAAATCCGAAGTCCTGCAGAGAGCGCGCGCAGAATCTCTAAACCCTGAACCTGAGAACCTGAACCCGAAACCCTACGCGGAGAGGGCACCTCTTTGCTGTTTAGGTGCAAAAAGGTGAGAGGACCTTATCAAACCTTATGATTGTAATTCACTTCGTTCCTAATAAGAATGTGCTATTATACGGGCGAACGATAATAACACTATCCTTCTCGGACCCACGCAGCTCAACTTCGACCGTCGCCAGGCGCTGCGCCGTGTGCTGGCGGGTGCGGGCGCGCCGCCCGAAGCCAGTGCGGCCGAGCTGCGGCAGCTGGCAGCTTGCGGAAAGACGTAGGTTTCGGGCTTTGAGGCTTCATGGGCAGGCTTGTGATTTTTCCTCAGATGTTTGTTGTTTTTCCCGTTTTTGTTTGAGACTTGGCTTAGGGTTCGAGTTCGGGGCTTGCAGTAAAAGGGTTTGGGACTTCGGTTCGGGGTTGAGGGGTCTGGCGGCTTCTGGTCTGGCTCGGGGACGTGGGAGGCTGCATCTCTGAGTAAAATACAAGGAGCCGACAGCGCCATCCTTTCTCCATCTTGCTGCTGTTGCCTTGTTGGACTACTTGCACGGAACTAAGCAGAACCCTTTCCCGTGTTTCTGTAGAGGCTTGTATGAGGCTATAAGGTACTTAACTAGCCCCTATTGAGAACTGGTACGGTTCTTGGGTTGTTTTCCTTTCCTCCAAGGATGAGGAGTACCAGAAGCAGCGGAATGCATTGGTCGTCACGCAGGCGCCCCGACAAAGCATTTGAGCCCTTGCTTGTTGGCGATACTGACAACCAGACGTGCTTAGCCGATAGATGAACTTTAATCTTTTGGGCTTTTCTTATTTCGTAAGAAACATGAAGCTTGACCCTGTTTATTGATTTGTCTTGCTGCTGTTGGTCATCAGAGCTTCAGCCCAGGCCAAGTAGAAGAAGGACAAATGCAGTTCAATCTGTAGATTCCCACTTTGGAAGCCCCAGGACCAGACCTGAAATGCCGTGAAGTGCATCTGGTGATGGGGTTCAGCTTTTCCGGAACCCAGATGGCCTACTTAATCACAGCGCATGCTGCCCTGAACACATGTCTGCGTCGACATGCAGCAGCCCAAGAACTCCTGCGCAGCTCAAGGACGCGGCGTGGAGCGCCGAGCAGGAGGCGGCCTATGCTGCGGCGCAGATCGCGCGCTTGAAGACCGGAGATGCTTGTGCCAAATGGCCAGGTTATCGTCCCGTCGTGGGTGCCCTAAGTGAAAGGGCACGTTTTATAACAGGTATCCCAAAAAGAGACCTTAGTGCACAGGTTGCAGCTAGGAGCGGCAATCATACTGGAGGTTGAAGAGGTGGTTGCCTCAAGTCAGGTTGCAAGCAATGATAAGTTCAGCACCCTACGAGAACCCCAATATGGCAACGGGAAAACTCTTCACTCCCAGCAAGGACTGGCAAGAGGCTAAAGGTTGGCTTAGATCCAAAATCTGACAGCTCCGTTTGGGTCTCTGACTTCTTTTGCAGTAAGGCTTGTAGTTTTCTTGGCTGCCAAGAAGGTCCCATAATTTGGATCAACCACCGACCGCGTTGAACCATGGGTCGATGCATTGTATTCAGACTGCCTGAAGAGGGTTTGCAACCTTCAACTCTCAACCCTAAACCCTGAACCCTTAACGTTTGCGGTTCGCCTGAGGCGGCAGAGGCCTCTCGGCAGGCGGAGGAAGTGCATCAGGAGCTTCAGAGGCGTCCCAGCTGTTTTTTTTTTGCAGAGTTGCCTGTGGGGCTGTAGAGCTTTCGTACATGGATCACACAAGCAAAGCTTCTAGACCTCACCCCGAACTTTGTGGACCGCAAGGTCTTCCAGGTAGGCAACGCCTTGAATTTTAAACGACTCCTAATACCTTTCTGGCTGCAGACCTGCGCCTGGAAACACCCTGAATCCTGAACCTTGAGAACATCACGGAGGCTCGCAGAGCTCGGCGAGGAGGAGCGCCGGGAGCGGCAGCGGGCCCTGCGCGAGCGCGAGGCTCTTGTTTTGCTTCCGAGGGTTTGGGGTTTAGGGCTGCCCATGGTGTGCGCCTTCTGTGCTTCCGCGTAAGCCCTGGATGACAGGACAAGGCAGCAAGCTCAATCACCCAAAAGAGGTTCACAGGCAATTCTCATCCTGATGCCCAGACTCCGACGACCAAACAAGAGAAGCCAGGTGGCAGACGCTGCAGAAGAGGAGACAGCCATCGGCCAGCGCCAGCTACAGGACAGCAAAGCTTTCAGGGTTTGGGGTAGCTGGGTGTGCAGCTTGGTGCTCACGGTTCTTGCGGAAGGGTGGGGGGGCGTGTGTGACTAAGTTTGTGGTAGCCCTGGCTGTGAGCTTCCTGTCTTCCAGCATGCAGCAGGCTCCCCGAATTTTCAAGTCATGCAAGCGCTTCCAGATGCCACCATGCAAACCACAAGCCCCGAACCTGGAGCAAGCCAAAGCCTCAAAACCCGAAAGCCCTTCCCTTATTGGGTTTAAGAGGGTCATATTCAGGAATCCCTAAACCCTAAGCCCTAAGCCCTAAACCCTAAACCCTCAAGCCCAAAACTGAGAGTCGAAGAACCGAAACCCTAAAACCCTGAACCCCAGACCTGAAGGAGGAGCTCCGTCTGGGGCGCCGGCATCTGGAAGGCTTGCGTTCACGACTCGAGTCGACGCTTTTCGCAAGTGGGCGGGCGGGGATGTTTTAGGGTATGTGCAGTTCAAGCTGGAGTGTCGGGTTTGGGGTCCAGGGTTTTTTTCTGGGGGTGTGGGGTTCTGCAATTTTCATACAGATCTACAGTAGTAGTTTTAGACAACGCTCCTCTGTGTAGGACTTTTCCCCCCTTGCTTTACAAAGCGATCAATGGAGACGTCTTATTCACCAACCGAAATAGTTTCCATTCAGAGCATGCCTAAAGAGTTCTTAGATTTTCCTTTACAACTACTCTTAACAGTGTCGGTGCTCAGAGGCGCCGATCAGTGGCCTGCGCATTGAACAAAAAGGGGCTTCGCGGTTCGTAGGGTTTGGGGCAGGGCCGGGGCATTGGGGTTGAGAGGTTTGGTTGGGCAGCAGCTCTGTCTTCGGTCATCTGAGGGTTTTGGGTGTTGTTTTTCGGAGAGGACTCAGGGAGGATGGAAAGGCGCTTTCGGGAGCCGGCAATCTTGCACTCCTGGACTCAGTGGGTTTGCGACGGCCTTTTGAGAGTACAGGGTCAAACAACTTGTGCGTTAACTCCTAACTGGTTCGAGCGAGGCGATTTGAGTAGACATTGTAGGGCGCCTTGACGTACGCTCAGCTCACGTGTGCTGTTGTTGCCTTGGGTACACAGAAACGAAGCAGTGACACTAGTGTGCAAACACCTGGAGACTTTGTGTAGGGCACTGAAGGAAGACGGGCCCATGTAAGCGCGAGGGATGGCAAACGAGCGCGGGATGGCCGCCGATCCTGCCGATCCTGCCATGATGCAGGACAGCAACCAGCGCCGCCGGCCCAAAAGGGGCCAGAAGATGTGCCAGGAGGCGCAGTTTCAGCGACAGAGGCGCACTCTTGAAGGCACGAGGTCAAAACGAGAGCGGAACTACCAGGGTGACCAGGGTGACACCTATCTCCCGGACTTCCACGAGACCATGGTCCACTACAACAAGTCTTTTGGCGTGCTCCAGGAGCTGTTCGACCACCGGGACTTCGTCGGCTTTGTGGAGGAGTTGCATGGCTGTGCTGTGGCAGCAGCTTCCCTTTGCGGTGAGGCGCCCTGTCCGCGCTTCTTGGACCTGGGTTGCGCCCCCGGGGGCTTCAGCGCCTGCTTGCTTCAGGACCATATTCTGGGCCCCATGAGTGTGGGCTATGGTGTCTCTTTGCCACCCCAGCTGGGCGGCTTCCAGATGGTCATCTCGACGCAGCGGCTCTGTGTACATTTTGAGGACCTCCTTCAAGTGAACGCCTGCGAGCTGCTCTGCATGGACAACTCCATCGACATCTGCGTGGCAGATGCACAGTACTTGTCCAACATGTTCAAGCCGCAGCATCAGGCCGCCAAGTACCGGGGCACCAAAGTTCGCAGCCGAACTCTGGGCATCTGGGCGCTGACGGTCAAGGAGTGCTTATTGGCCTTCTCGAAGCTCAGGCACTCGGGAAGCTTCGTCTTTCGCTTCGGCTGGCGCGGGGTGGGCGGTGCAGATGTCCATCCGAGTGGGGAACGGGTGCATCCGAGCCTTCTGGCCAAGTACCTGCAGGAGGAGGAGTGGTACACGGCCCTCACGCATTGGCTCTTCAGCGTTTTGAAGTCGCTGTTCAGCACTCTGCGGCCGTTTAAGAGCGAGTACGTCCACCAGGCGGATGTTTCCTTCTACATGGTCTGCCGCAGTTTTGACCGGGAGAAGTTCGAGATGCACAACTGGGAGGCAAAGCTCCAGAGGACCTACGACGAGATCACCAACTGCCAGGATGAAGCCTTGCTGGTGGCAGGTCTCAAGGAGGCCCTGAACCAGGGGGTCAAGGCAGAGATCGACGAGCTCCTCGAGTATGTGGGGCGGATGCGTGCCATCGGCATCCAGAGCCGCAAGGTCACCAATCCCAAAGCCTTCGGGTGGGCGAAGAGCGACGAGAAGAGCGAGAAGAGCGAGAATCGCAGCGAGAAGAGCGAGAAGGAGAAGGGCGAGAAGGAGAAGGGCGACGCCAAGGACCCACAGCCAGAGCCGGAAAGTCAAGAGAAGCTTTCTGCCGAGGCTGACACAGCGCAAGCGGCAAATTCCAAATCGGATGCGAGCACCGAGCTCGAGGAACGTAAGTCCTCGGTTGCGACCCTGGCGTCGGAGGCAAGCACCGTTCCAGCGAGTACAAAGGCCCCCGCGCCTCGAAACGCGAGGTGGAAAAGACCTGCAGAAGGTGAGTTGCGAGCAGCGGCAACACCTTCGAGCGTTACGAGGCATGAATTCAGGGATGCAGCCCCTCACCACCCAGTTGACAAAGGTGAGTTTGCAAGCAGCTGGACATGCAGGCAAGACCCACAGCCCACGAGCACTTGGGCAGGTGAGGATGCCTGGTCGATGCCGTGGGCAGAGGTCCCACTTGTGTGGACGGAAGAGGCCTACCAACAGGAGGCCTTCTATCCTGTGTACCCGGTTCCAAACTCGCACGTGCACCTGCTGGAGATGGAGGGCGTGTGCCTGGATGGCATGGCGGGTCACCATCTGCCGGGGGACGGCATGCTTCAGGCTGATGGCCTGGCTTTTGCCGATGGTATGGCGGGCGGTGCGCTGATGCCGCAGGACGGCTGCATGCTACAGGCCGACAACATGCCTGCCGCGCACATGACACACTTGGACGAGCACATGATGCTGCAAGACTGGCCTCAGCAAATGGTCAATGGCGCCTACCATGCCCAGGCCATGCCGCCTCCACCACCACCCGCACCGCCACCTCCTCTTGCCCGGAATGATGAGGCAGCCGTGGCAGCTTTCCTGGCGAGCCATCCACCCCTGCCGATGCTCTCCACAACCGTGAACGCTGCTGGGTGCGCTGTGAGCTCGTCACCAGGACCGGCAGAGCCCGTGGAGCCCGAGGAGGCTCCTCTCTCGCAGAGGCAAAGGCTCCCGACCTCCACGGAACAGGAGGCCCTCGAGGCCATGAACGCGTCGGAGGAGGAAGGTGAAGATGAGGCAAGCCTCAGGCGTCGCCGCCACAAGAAGCGACGGGACAAAGACAGACCAGGCCGCCGTGGGAAGAGCGATGTCCTGAGAGCCATCCGCTTGATGCAGCGCGAGGGCCGTGTGCCTGTTCGACCCTGGCATCTGAGGCTGCAAGACTCGCTTCGATCAGCAGTAATGGACATGCACCAGGACAGTCTCCAAGCACTTCGCTTTGGGATCTGCTTTGCCATGTGTTGGTCGCTCTGCAGTTTGGTGATGTCTCTGATCCGCTTCTCCTCCCACTATGGCGGGGACCTGCCATCAGCCAAGGGTGCAGGTCAGTGACTAGTACAGGGGTCGGAATAATTTCGAATACTATTCCCTTATGGTCCCTTTGTAATTATACGAGAAAAACACCCGAAACCCTATTCTACTATTTCAGCCCCCTATATTACTTCTCCTGGATGGAGGAGTTTGAGGGCGTCGGCCTTTGCTTTAGGCAAGTCCTGAATGTCTCACCTTCAGTCATACGCAGTGCTGTTGGTCGCTACAGCATCGGCCGCCGACAAACACAGGTTACTTCGATTCCTAACGTTTAGTTTTCGTGGCGAGATGCTTGCGCGACGAACAGCACCTCAGCTGGTTCTGCAGGTCAAAGCCTACCACCTAGGGGGGACCTAGGCGAAATCTACGCGCAATTACGAGTGCTTCGACACACAAGGCACCTGTGGAGCCTGGGATTTGAAGAAGCGGTGGTCTCCAGATTGCAGACGGTTGAAGTCAACGACGTAGTGTTCGGAATCTTTCCGTGTGAACCTCAGAGCTTGACCCCTTCATTTCTTAGATTGCCGAGATTCGCATCCAGAAAGCTACTCCCAGCCATGCCAGTAATGTATGTCTTTCTCCTTTCTGTGCTGTAGAGGCGACAAGGTAGACCCTGTTCAGAAGTAGGGCTGGAGTTAAGAGAAGCACAATCATCGGCCAGAGCAACGAGCACGCTACGAGCCACCTTTCATTCACGCCTATCACAGTCGCCGCGAAACATCCAGTCACAGGTACCCGGGAACCTTGAAGACCCAGACCATGACCTCATAATGCCGCCCCAGAAGGAAAACGAGACCACACGCACTTTTCCAGGGTAAGGCTTTAAGGAGCTCGAGCTAATGGACGCCAGATCACAAAACAAACGTGCGCGCACCCCCGAGTTGTCAGTGTCGAGGAGTGTCGTGGCCTGGATGGTATTTGGGTTTCGTCACAACAGGGGATAAGAAGTATGGGCCCTGAATTTGGGTCCCCTGTTGCCCCTGTTGTATATCCCTTATATGCAAGATCCATAAAACGGGCCCATACTTCGGATCCTTCTAAACCCCTTTGAACAAGGGTAAGGGACCATACTCAGGGCCCATGGTTCCAATCTTAGAAACAAGGGCTTGGTGGGTATCTGTTCAGGGTTGATGGCACTGGAAACATGAACCATGGACCAAATTAAATGAGTCCGCAGTGCTGCCATGTGCAAGGACAGGCTAGCCACTTTTTCGGTGAGTGGTGGTTGAGGGCTGTACATGGCAGTCGCATGTAGAGACCGGAACCAAGAGCCTGTGAGGCACTCCTTCTCTACATGGAACTGGAAACGGCCGTAGTGCAAAAGAACAACAGAAACGATGAACTTGGCAACAAAAAACGCCCCAAAAGCAGGTGCCTGCAGCGAACAAAAGAACGCCACCTCAAGCGACCCCAATCCAAAACATTTAGTGTTGTTAGGGGCTTGGTAGCCCAGAAGCGCAGAAACACAGCTGCTTCGAAGCCCAGGGCACGGACGCAACGGTCAGAGGCGCGAGGGTTGCTACTATTTGCCTTAAGCGCCACCCCAAAAAGATATATATATATATATATCATATGTTTGTCTTCCTTATTAGGGCAATATAGGGACTCTTATTCTTTAATTTCTCGGGGAGCTCTTAAGGAAGTAGTAGCTTGCGTTGCTTCGGACTGTTTTTTTTTTTTACAAACTCGGCATGCTTCCCAGCTTGAGGCGAGCTAAACCCCAAAAGTCCTACAGCTTGGGAAGTTCCACGGATTTTAACAGGGGGTACTACAGCCCCTATTCAGGACTGTTAGTACAAGGGGACATCCCAACCTACAGCCCCTTTCCCCAAAGTGTCGAGAACTCAGAGCCACACAAAGCCAGCCAAAGTTCCCTAAACCCGAAACCCCAAACCCTAAACCCTTAACCTTGAAAGAACCAGGAGGAGGCCCAAGAGGCAGCTCAGCTCCGGGCTCTGAGGCAGGAGCGGAGGCCAGGTGCCCTGACCTACCTCCAGAGCGTCGATTGGCTTTGGGGGTTTGGGTTTCGGGGTTAGGTTTCATGGGATGCACTGAGGGTGAAGGGGGGGGCCTTGAGGCTTGGAGTTTCTCGGTAATCTTCTTGGGCTTGTCTAATATCCTCGTCGCGCCACACGCGCTGCCGCGGGGGAGCCCTGAGATGCACTTAGAAACCGATCTTTTCAAGACCGCCGCCTCAACATTTCCCTTGCGCTTCCACCGTCTTTCCGTGAACGAAGAGCCATCGACGACGAAGCCTTGGCGAGGCACGCCGAGGATGAGCTTGCTGCGAGCCGAGCCCTCGTTGCCAGGCCGAGAGCTCTTGCTTCCCTCTCTGCTTTCTCAGGGGGGGGGGCGGGCCTTGACCTGGGGAAGTGTGTACGAGCCCTTAAAGTCCGAGCCCCATGGGGGCAGATTGACGGGTTTCGCCACCAGTCCGCTGTTACACCTTGGGATGTTCCCCCTTATACTAGCAGTCCTTAATAGGGATTCTAGTACCCGCGATTATAATCCCGATTAAAGAGCCGTTAGTATAAGGGGGAACATCCCAATTTGCACCTCCCTCTTTGGGCGGCAGCAGGCAAGAGGAGGTGGCCAAGGAAAACGCCCAGCTCCGGCAGCAACGGCAGCTGGGAGCGCAAGCAGGTCTCAGGCCCTGATTGTAAAGTAATGTACTAGTTCATGCCTGCAAGCCCCTGCGTTTGCAGAGGCATCCGGGTCGGTAGAAGGGGGGGTAGTTGCGGCTTGCCTTGGATGTTTGTTTTTTGCGCGAGCTGCTTGGCCAGAGGTGGGGGGGGGTGGTGGGATGGTGGGATAGTAACGTTCATCCATATCGCGACCACGCCCAGAGCACTGGTATGTACAGCGGCTGCGCCATGCGGCACGACCTACCGCGCAAGGATGCTTGGTGTTTCTGCAGCAAGTCGTGCTATCGCTAGCGTTCATACTTTCTTGCGAACATGCCCAAATAGCTGCGCGCCGAGTGACAAACGAGCCTGGCAACCAGTTCTTGCAGTGGCAACAGTGGCCTTGATTTTGCAGTTTTGCATCTGGGGACGGATTTGTTTGTCCCTTCCCCAGGTTAAGGCGAACGCCTGCAAACATCGTAAGTTCAAATGCATTACAGTGCACCCAGCACACTAGCCGAAGTCACACTTGGAGTGCTTACGAGCATTCCATAGCCTGCCTGACGGCAATCGTTGGGGAACCTATACAAGGACTTTCTGAACAGTCAACACAAACCCACAGTGCCAGCACCATGCAACAATGAACGTTGGAACCATACAACATCTCAACATGGCTTTCGTCCCCAAAATACTAGTGAAGCAGAATGCGCGATGGCAAAAATACTTGCGCGCAATAATTTATCAATAATATATATATATATATACATAAGAATCTAGCAATATAATAATATGAAACCATAGTAAATATAGAGCAGTATAATGACGTAATCAAAAACGAAGTTCTTGTCGTGCCCGTCGCACGCAGACCAGCCGAGCAGAAGCGTCGACTCAGCATTTGTTTTGGATGAGTCTGGGCCAGTTCTGTGCCCGAAGCCGTTAAGGCAAGAGGAGCTGCACGAGGTCTTGGTGCTGCAGGACCGTGAGAGTTCTTGCATGTTGGGGCCTCCGTGCTTCTTTTCGGGATGTTAGAGTCCAAACGCTCCTGAAATCGCCAACCCCCCCCCCCCCCCCCCCCCCCCCCCCCCCCCCTTCCTCCCAGGAGTCAGCGGCACGCCTGCGCCAGGACACGGCCGCAGAGCGGCTGCGTGGAAAAGCGTGGGAGGACGAAGGGTGACCCAAACCTCTAGTCTCATCCTGTAGGTGCTGCGTTTGAGCGTTTGAGGCTGCGGCAGTCCCTTCTGCAAAAGGTTCGGGCATCTGCCAACCCCCCAACCCCGAACCCTCAGTACAGGACCCCGAAACCTCGGAACCACCCTCACAGTTTGAGAGGACAAGCTCAGGCGCTCCACAGAGGAGGCAAAGGAGCTGCCACTCGACAGAGGTGGCGGGTCTTTGCCCTAACCGAGAAGAAGGAACGCGGGGGGCGTGGGGTGCAGAGATGAGGGGCTTTCAATGGCGATTTTCTGTCAGGGCTAAGCAGCTCTGGTTTCTCGAAGCCATTGTATTCCCAACGCCCTGAGGGTTGAGCCCCACACCCTAAACCCGAAACCCTAAACACCCTAAACCCTAAACCCTGAAGCAGCCCAGGCGAAGGAGCATCCGGGACTCTGAGGGTGTGTGCAAGGAGCCCCCAGGGGAGGTGTCGGGCGATTGATCCCATGACCCGTGCACGCGAGCCCTCTTCCGGCCCTGGCAGGGGTTGAGGGTTTAGGGTTTAGGGTTCAGGAGGTTCATGGGTACTTATAAGTAGGGTTACAAGCAACCGAATCAGGCTTTGATTATGTCCGTGCATGCCAGTGTGAGAGTCCAGATGAGGCTATGACTCTACTTACCATACCCATGACCCGACTTAGAAATACCGATGAACCTCCAAGTAAACCCTAAACCCCTAACCCCTAACCCCTAAACCCTAAACCCTAAACCCTAAACCCCTTCCGCCCCCTCCTTCGGAGAGGAGCGAGAGGCAGCCCTGCAGCGGGTGAAGCAGCCGAAGAACTCGGAGCTGGTTGGGCTGAAGGCATCTTCAGGGAAGCTAGGAAGGTGCTATTGCTGTTGCTACTATCGACCATTGCTTGTAATGATTTTTGCGACTCTTCATTTATTTTCAGTAGTACTACAATAGTAGTAGTCTTCGTCGTCCTCCTTCTGCTACTCGTACTACGCCTGCTATTACTACTACGACTACTAGTGGCCGGCCTGCCCCTACAACCCCCGAATGTTACTATCGTCTTTGCAGGAGCGTCCAACCCTGCGTCCTCGAGTCATAGCAGTCCCGCATGACCCGGTCCAATGAACAACATTGAGATGATGGGGCACGGGCTAAATTACGGACGGCATGTGCATATGGTGGCTACCCATGTCATGAAGGATCTTCATCATCCACTGTAGTGCTGCTTGCAGCACTATTGCAGTAGCACTGCTCGTGCTAGTGCTTCTGCCATTCTTTAATTTGTTATTCATTATTGTTTCGACTGCTATTGCTACTATTGCCGCTGCTGCTGCTGCTGCTGCTGCTGATGCTGCCGCTGCCGCTGCCTTACTTTGTACACGTGAAACTTGAGAGGGAAGCACCCTTTACATCTCAAGGGCGGGCGGGAAGCTATCATTTCCGAGACACCCATGGGCTTTCTCTGTCGTTCTGCAGGGGTGGGATTTCATTTGGGAGTGGCCGAGCTATTCTTCTTAGTATGACTACTATTCTTGTTCTTCTTATTTTTGTTATGACTATGATTATGATTATTGTGAGTACTATTTGCAGGCCGCCTTCGCCTCGGCTGCCAGCTCTTCGTGGCTGCGCGAGAGCTTCTCAGACTTAGGGAGCAGCCTCCCGGCTGCACGAGAGCTCTGGCCCTGAGGGCTGTGAAGCCTTGCATCCCAAGCCCTGAACCCTGCATCTTTAAACCCGACATCCGAAAACCGCCCCCAAAACCCTCCGTCCGAACCTTGCAATGTGGGCGTACAGTTCAGCTAGGCGGGCGGCAAAAGAACAAGCCCAAGGTTCAGATTGCTGTGTCCTTGAGTTGCAAGTTGTAAGCCCTAAGCCCGAGATCCTTCCTCTGAATTCTCAAAAAGCCGCAACCCCGAGCAGTTTTGAGGCTTGGCGAAGTCTCCTGCGTCCGTGTCGTCGGCCGACCGCCGGCAGCGCCTTGCAGCAGAGCTGCGTGCTGCGGAGACGTTGCGGCCTGTCCACCAAGCAAGTCGGCTAGAGGGTTTAGGACATCGGCTTATGCAGAAGGCGGTAGCTTTCTTTTGAAGGTTCAGGGTTTAGGAGCCGTAGTTGTAGTTGAGGGCTTTGATTCGATGGCGGACGCGGCGCCTCCCTTTCCCACCGGAGGGCTTTGGCTGCCCGAAGCCTTGAACCCTAAACCCTAAACCCTAAACCCTAAACCCTAAACCCTAAACCCTAAACCCTAAACCCTAAACCCTAAACCCTAAACCCTAAACCCTAAACCCTGAGTAAAAAGCTTCAAAGGGTTGGCTGAAAACTGAAGTGTGGGGGTCATGTCAGGGCGTCCCCTATTCAGCCCGGGTGTGAGACATAGAATGGAGGCCCAAAGGGTGCACAACATACCATGTTCGTATACATGTGATGTTTTTTTTTGTCATTTTTTGTTATTCTTAATCTTGTTTCTTACTCTTATTCTTATCATTCTTAGTATTGTTCTTCTTATTTTCCTTGTTTTTGGTACGATGATCAAGATCAGCAAATGCCTGAGGTATGCCAACACCAAGCTGGACGTCTCCGAGTCTCGGCTCAAACTTTGCAGGGCCCAGGAGAAGAGATACACCACATTATTGTACATACACATGTTTTATTTTGCTAACGCTAGTATGATTGATATTATTACTATTATTATTGATATATCATTGATATTTGTTACTATCATTCTTACTATTATTATTATCGTTATTATTCTTATTATTATTGCTGTTCTTATTGTTATTGTTTATTATGATATTCTTCTGATTATTATTAGTATTACTATTCTTATTCCGTTATTATTATCATGATGTTATAATTCGTATTGTTCCAATATAAATATCATTCTTCATGTTCTTAGTAAATAAGTGGTTAAAATTGTTAATGTTGCTTAGTGGCTCCGTTGGATGGACGCAACGTGTTGTTGCCCTCGCACAAGCTAGTCCTCGAAACCCTGCACCGTCAGCCATACGCTTTCAACCTTGGGGTTCGTGCTGCGTCGAGTCCGGGCCGGGCCTCCGCGCGATACCTCTCAGCAACTCAACTCGGGAGCCTTTCAGGGAACTTGCCTCCTTGATCAGCAGCCCCACCTTTGCAGCACAAGGATTTAGGGTTCGCGGGAGTGCTGGTGTCGTGTTTTTTTTTTTGCTGTGTTCCGATGGGCACACAAGGCCTCTGGCAAAAGGGTGGCGAGTGCTGCAGATGTCTCGTCGGAGCGTCGTGGGTGAAGGGCCGCACTTCTTTGGGCACGCGTAGGATTGAGACTTTCCAACTTGCGAAGACCAGGAGATGAGATCACAGATACGAGCGATGCAGCTCGAGCGAGGCGTGGGCCGTGCCTCGGTCAACCACAGGTTGGTGGCGTGTTTGGGGCACCTGTTTTCGGGTTGAAAGAAGCCTTCCCCCACTTGTGTCGTTGATAAATCAGTTCTAGACTCGGCCAGGTTCGACTTCAAAGTTGAGCACCACATGAAATTCACAGGTAGAACAACTTAAGGACGGCCATCACTCCTGTCCTAGGTCCATTCGGGCTGAGGGGGCAGCTGAGTTTGTCAGCTTCGAATGTGTTATGGCATTGCGAATGGAAGCTCCAGTTGTGAGGGTAGAGGCTTGATGCTGAGGTTTTGCCGGCCCTCGTGCCCTCACAGCTGCAGAGACAGCTGCACCTGATCCGGCGTCTTGTCCTCCCCAAGCCATTTTAGGGGAACTTTCGGGGTTTAAGTCGGGTTGTAGGGGAGAGACTGCACGTCCAATGTGCTGCGTTGCTTTGGGGTTCAGGGTTTAAGGTTTAAGTAAAGGCTTAGGGCTTGCGATTGAGCGGATGCCAGACGAGCCTGTGATAAAACCCCAAGCAGCTCTCCAACCCAAAGGCCGCCAAATTGGCGGCCTTGAGGTTTTCGGGTTGAAAAAGGCTTTCCGGTCTCGGGACATGATGGTCCACACAGGAGCCCTGAAGCAAGAAGAGGGACATGATGGTCTGACTTCCTTTTGACACTTCTTGCACTGTCAGCATCTGCCCGAGCCGAGGATGTTTCAGCAGGCCTCCTCCGGCGGCGGCAGGCGCAGGCCTGAACATGCAGAGCAAAGAGCGCTGAGTTTTTTCCAGCCCCCACCTGGGAGCGTTCATTTTGTTGGAGTGCAGGTCGAGGTGTGCAAGGGCTGAAAGGCGCTTCGGTCCAGAAGGTTGCGAACGGCTTAAATTCCGAAGCCCCGAGAACATGAAGAAGCACTTGGCAAACCCCCCCAGCACCGTGCATTAACTCACTGAGATATACTGAGGCAGAGCCAAGAGCGTCACTATTATGCAAAGTCCTTGCCTTCTCAGACTATTGAGCTTGGGCAGCTCGGATAGGAAGCCAGCTCCCATCAACAATCCGGCCAGGAAAGGTTGCAGCTCTTCAAAAGACTCGGCTTCAATCAGTGTCAACCTCGCCGCTCCTGCTACATGTTGTTCCCAGGCGGTAGCCTTCGTCCAAAGAGACCTCCAAAGTGCACAAAGTGCAAGCAATTGTGCCAGCCATGCCGGCCATGTCCAAGATCTCGGCTTTTGCCACGGGGGCGGCTGCGGTTACCGCAGCAACCGCCTTCGTCGGAGTGCCACAGCCGGCCGGGCAGCAGACACTCCGCGGCACTTCGCATGGCACGTCGGGCGTGCAGCAGAGGTCTGCTGGAGCCGGTGCTGCGGGCATCGGCCTTGGCCTGGGCGCCGTGGGCTTGGCTGCTTCCCTCTTGCGCCCAGCTTCGTCGGCCGCCCGCGGCGGCGTCGTGCGCTGCGCCTATGATGCCTCCTCAGAGATTGGCGCGTGTGACCCCCTGCTGTTCTGGGACCCCATCGGCTACTGCACGGAGGGCTGCACCAAGGAGGACTTCGACCGCCGCCGAGCAGTGGAGCTGAAGCACGGAAGGCTCTGTATGGTCGCCACGATTGGTATGGTCTGGCCGGACATCTTTGGCAAGTTCGATGGCTACTTGTCCCCATCGCAGAACTTGAAGTTCGCAGACGTTCCTTCGGGAATTGCGGCAGTCAGCAAGGTTCCTCTCGAGGGCTGGCTTCAGATCCTGCTGGTGGCGGGCCTCATTGAGACGCAGCTCTTCAAGGATCAGTCCTTCGGGGGCTTTGCCTACGGCAACTTTGTCATAGTTGGGCAGCATTTTGCATTTTTAAGGGTACTTAAACCCAATAAGGAATAACAATACCAATTTTCAATATTGTCCCAATAATGAGCTAGGCAAGTATGGGGCCGAGCCGGGCAACTTTGGCACGGGCTACTGGGGAAGGAAGATCCAGGATCCTGCTGAGCGCAGGCTCAAGCTGACCACCGAGCTGAACAACGGGCGCCTGGCGATGATCGCGATGGCGGGCATGCTCATCCAGAACGGCCTCACAGGGCAGTCCCCGATCGAGCAGCTGCAGGCTGGCCACTACTCGCCCTTCAACGATGGCCAGGGCTTCTTCGCCTTCGACCCTTCCCAGGAGCTTGGTGCCTGCCCTCCTCTTGGGTACTGGGACCCTTTTGGCATGATGGCTTTCCAGGACGAGGAGAAGTTCCGCCGCAACCGTGAGCTGGAGCTCAAGCACGGAAGGATCTGCATGGCCGCCACCATCGGCATGATCGTGCCTGACCTCTTTGGCCGCTTCGGTGGCTACCTCTCGCCCAGCGCGGGCATCAAGTTCTCCGACATCCCTTGCACCATTGAGGCCATCTACAAGGTCCCTACCTTCGGCTGGTTGCAGATCTTTGCACTTGCAGGAGCCATTGAGGCCAAGAACCAGGCATTCCCAGAGAACTATGGCTACCCTCCCTTCTGGGGCAAGATCAACACACTTGAGCCCGAGGAGAAGCAGAAGAAGCTGCTGGCCGAAATCAACAACGGCCGCCTGGCCATGGTGGCCATGGCCGCCATGGTGGCGCAGAACGGCGCCACTGGCCAGTCCCTTGTCGAGCAGTTCACTACCGGCAACCTGAACCCCTTCGTCGGCGGCTACGCGCAGCAAGAGGCGGGGGACCGACTGGCCTTGCGAGCGGAGTTCGGCTCCGGCGCGGGCAAGTCGACGGCCCTTCCCTGGGACCCCATTCCGGAGGGCCTCACCAATGACATCTTCAACCAGACGTACGTTGGTGACGTGGGCTTCGACCCTGCAGGCTTCGCAAAGAACCAGCGCCTTCTGCCTTGGTACCGTGAGGCCGAGCTTGCACATGGCCGCGTCTGCATGCTCGCCGTGCTCGGCTACACCGTGCAGACGGCCGGCGCCAAGTTCGAGCCCTTCATCACCCGCTACCCCACGGACTCCGCCGACCCTTTGAAGGCCGCCACGCAGGTGCCCATCATCGGATGGCTTCAGATCATTGTGGTGATCGCCCTCTCGGAGCTCTGGCGCTACGAGAACGTGATCAGCAAGTACGACCAGGGAGTCCAGCCAGGAGACCTCGGCTGGAACCCGACGGCCCCCGTGGGCAGCCCGCGCCCCAAGTGGTTTGGCCCCACCTTCACCGCCGCATACCAGCCGGAGGAGTGGAACAACATGAAGCTGCGTGAGATCAAGCACTGCCGCCTCGCCATGGTGGGCTTCTTCTTCATGGTGCTCCGAAATGCGTCCACTGGTGAGGGACCCTCCCTGCTCCCCAACCTGGCGGCGGCGGAGTTCCAGTCCTCCGTCGGTGACTTCATCCCCAGGGACATTTGAGAGGTCTACGAACTATCTTTTCCAAGCGTGGAGCTGCCAGTTTTTAGGAGATTGACGCACCTGTACAGAAGGAGAACCGGCTGCCGCGGTGATGGGATGGACGGCCGCCTGGCATCCTGAGCGAGATGGTCCAGTAAAATCGGCGCCGGGTCTTTGACCCAAGACCTATCAGCCCCTGAAGCCCCTGAAATCCCCTGAAATCCCTGAAATCCCTGAAATCCCTGAAAATCCCTGAAATCCCTGAAAGCCCTGAAAGCCCTGAAAGCACTCAGCCGAAGTGGAAGTTTTTTGCCAGGCCGAACGCCGGGCCTCGCTTCGGCTGCGGAGCGTGGCGGAGGCCCTGGGCCGACAGCAGGCCCGGATTTGCCCGGATCCGGTCAGAGTGGGATTTCTGGGCAATCTTGAATCTTGATGCCGGAAACTGTGTGTGTGTGTGTGTGTGTGTGTGCGTGTGCTGAGGATGGGATGCAACAGGGTGATACGCCCTGACGGCACTTTGGGGGAGTCGTGGGTTGACTTCCCTGAGATGCGAGAGTCGACCGCTCGAGGAGGCGCTGGAGATGTCTGCTGCCAGCGACCTCCTGGCCCTGTCGGAGTCTTCGACAGGGAGTGCGCAGCGGGAGGAGGCGTGAACCTGAGGGTTTTGACCTGGAGGGTGGAGCGTCAGGGTTTGGGTTTGAGGGTTTCGGACTTGGGGGGCGGCAGCAAGGCTCGGAGGCAGAAGGGCTTCAGGTTTTTGGTTGGAGCTTCGTCAGAATGTGTTCTTGTTTTTGTTGGTCACAAGTGCGCTGCCGGAGGCGTCCGCGCACCTGCACAACCCCAAGGAGGACGAGCAGGCCGAAGGGGTCGAGGAGGTCGACGTGCCGGATCTGTCCGTGACTTCGTCTGTCTCCTACTCCTTGCCAGACTTCCTCAGGCAGCCGCTTGGTGGCAGAAGGCGGTTTGGCTGAGGCGATGTCGGGTGGTTCCGGCGGCAATTCAAAAGTTCCCAGATGGGCCGAGAGAGTGGTTCGATCGCAGGCGAGCGTTGGAGGTGTTTCAAAGTTCTCTTGTATGCTGGTGTCTGTATTCCTGAGGATTGGCTGGTGCGCCAGGAAAGTTGTAAGTTGGTTGGCATGGGCTCGACGAAGTGGTGCTTGCTAGTTGCATATTGCATGCAAGAATGCACATCCACAGACACATGCGCAAACATATACAGGGACATGGGATTTTGCACCTTCCTTGCAGTAGAGCATGGCGAGAGAAGGAGAGCTGAAGCCACTCGTCGCGCAATCTTGCGCGGGGAAGTCCATGCCGTGGCCGCTCGTCTTAAAAGGAATCTTACAGGGAACCTTGATGGCCGAAAATGTTGTTGCTATCATGACCTGGATGGCTGCTCCTGGCATAGTTTGCTGTTGACCTAGCTTCAGCATGATTGTCCGCAAACAGTGTATTCTATGGATTAAGGGACTTGGATTGGTGCAGTTCATCTCTCTGCACGTGTTCATGCTTAGTTACATGACCTGTTTTCTTTTTGACTTCGCGCACTTGACTGGGACATATTTGGACACAGCATGCCGGGTGCTGCCACCGCTGCTGCCACTTCACCTGACATTGACCACCACCGCCAGCAGCACCACCACCACCTTCCGCAGACTTTTGGGGACTTGGTGGCCAACCAGCAAACATGACCAGAGTGCTTGCGGGCGAATGGGCTTCACATTGGCGTTTGCATTGCTTGTCAGTCTCCAAGATGCACCTGAACAGCCACAGCTGTCGTTGCGGAACCCCGAAACCCTTCAAACATACCGCGCCGGAGATTCCTGGCCTGCGAGCCCTGTCCGACCCCCCCCCCCCCCCACACCAGGGCCTTAAAGCAGAAACCACAGCCACTGCCTTCAAAAGGAACTTGCTGCCTCACTCCGGGCCACCACGACCGAGACGGGCTGACTGTAACAGCGGCGCCGATTCGCAGAGCGCCTGGGCGCAAGGAGGATGTAGAGGGTTTATAGGCTTTCTATCAGTTTAAGGCTGAACAGGGTTTACAGATGTTACAGATGTTACAGATGTTACAGTATTTAGGGGGCTTATAGATGTGTAGGGGCTTCTAGGGTTTCGGGTTTATTATGGGTCTGAACTGGCTCTGTGGTTCTTTCTCAGAGGAAAGAGTGTTCTCATGCGCATCCCTGGGCAGTCTGAGGGAGTACAGCTGCCAGAAAGGGTGAACACCTCCTAACCCTTGGAGAGCGCATGGCTTCTTGCGGTTTAGGGCTTTGAGATCTGAGTTGAAGCTGGGTCCTGTTCGTTCGTGGTCCTCCAAGACTTTCTTGGCCTTCAGCTCCCATATTAAAATTATGTCAGACTAGGTGTACTATACCTTGTCTACGCGGCCGAGGCTGAAGACCAACAAGGCCCGCAACGACCACCGACTTTCGTCACAAAAAACCAGCCTGCGGACCTGGAACGTTGCCTTGCGCCTGGTCCACCTTCATCTCCGAGCAGCGGGCGGGGAGCCATCATCTGCAGTGCCTCTGCCGGCCCTTCGTCCGCGGGAAGCTCAGCTGCGGACGGGTTGAGACGAGGTATGGCGACGTCTTGCTAGTTCCGGAATGCAGGTAGTTAATAACCTCCTTTGACGTTTCTTTATGAGGGGGATATCCGAAATCCCAGGACTAGGAAGTAGGAAGGCACAGAGGCGGTGTAGGCTGGACATGAACCGGCTTCTTCGACTAAAGCTCGTACGCCCAAAAAGCCCACAGAATCCTAACCCTAAAGACCATGACCCCCTTCACTTTCCCAAGAACCTCTCGCTAAGCCCGAAGACCCAGCCGTTGGGCTCTGATACGCAATATGACGGCCGGCAAAACAAAACCACACATGCACCCTCTATGCACCTGAATCCCCGAACCTCAAACCCTGAACCCTAAACCGGGATATGGGGGTCTCCGAAATTAGGGGGTACCTTAGCGGGGTCCTTATTGTAAGGGGATCCTAGTATTTGGTGGTTTCTATTCGGGGTTGTATATTTTCATAAAGCCCCATATGATCTTGGGTGCTTAAGAACTGCGGTGGCCATGTGGCGGCTGCTTGCAGCCCTAGCGGCCTCGTGCGCTGCATCGTCGGCAGACCATTGGGAGCGGGTGAGGCGCATGGCCAGAAGCCCTGAAGTAAAGGCCCCCCCCCCCCCCCCCTCAACCTTCAGACCGTCAAGGAGACAAAGAGGGGGCAGTAGGATGTTTGTGAGTTTGCTTTCTTCGTCTTCAACGACAGCGGCTTTAGGGTGTTAAAGCTCCGTAGATTTGGGGGGGTTCTTGGGGGTGAGGGGGTGAAAATTCACCCAGCTGCCTTGGGCAGGGTGTCAGCACGAGACAGCTGGCAAAAGGCCACCCCAACTCATGCAAGCTTAGATGCCTGCGCAACGTGCCTTGAGGATGTGTGCTCTGACAAGAAGGCATGATTGATAGCCCTAGTACTTAGACTGCACATGCATTGAGGTTGGCCTCATCCGCAAAGCCATTGTGACATTAAGTCAGAAACCGCACACACGGACGGCATAGAACAAGAGTGCAGCATGTTTTGCTGACGTGGCCTGCGCGTTGGGACCAGCTTGTGGCGATGGCGCCAGCAACATCCAGCGCTCTGACGCAGGTGCTGGTGGCCGCCACAGCTTGTGGCATCGCTGCCTTCGCGGTCCGTGGTGCAGCTACATGGCTTCAGAATGCTTTGTTGTACCACCCTCGGCCGATTGCGGGCGATGCGTACTATGAAAAAGCCATTGCTGAGATGTCCTCCAGATTGCAGCAACAAGGCTATGCAGTCAAGGAGGTGGAGTATCTTGTCCAAAAGAGTCATCAGAAGGCTCTCCTGGTTCAACCAGAGGAGATGACAAATTGCCCTTTGTGGCTGGCCTTTGGCGGAAATGCCATGGTTTCAGCTGACTGGCTTCCCTTTTGCGAAGCTGTCCTGAGCATGAAGGATGAGCGGGCAACGGCGCCGTGCTTCCTGCTGGTGGACTACCCCGGCTTCGGCTTCAACAGAGGAAAGCCCTCCCCCAGTGCTGCATTGGAGTCATCCAAAGAGGCCCTGGCGCAGTTGCTGAGCGACTTGGGACATTCTGGACACTCACCAGAATCCATCAACTTGCTTGGGCACAGCTTGGGGGCAGCAGCTGCCTCGCAGCTTGCTGAAAGCCTTTCCCGGACTGATGCCCAAGTGCGGACGGGTCGGTTGGTTCTGTCCTCGCCTTTTCTCAGCATCGACGAAATGGCGGCGGTGTTGTTTGGCGGCCTCCTGCCACGCTGGCTCCTGCGTCTGCTGGTGACCCATCGGTGGAACAACGCCGAGATGGTGCCCACCGCAGCCGCTGCCGGCTGGCAGGTCTCCATAGTGCACCCACCAGACGATGAGATCGTTCCTTTCAAGCACGGGCAGGAGCTGCACCAGTCGGTCCGGGCCTTGGGCAGGGAGTGCGAGCTACTTCGGCCAAAGGGTTGTGGACACAACGACGTCCTATTTGCTGCGCTGCCGGCTTACCTCAAGCTGATGGGACTGAGCCGCTTGTAGCCTTGTAGCCCCCAATTAAAGCAGAGACCCCAAATGTCTCTCAAAATTGTCCGTGCTGGCGATCGACCAGATGCACGCGAAGTGAGGAGCTTTAGTGACGAGGCAAAAATTCCTGAATCAGTCTGTAACCATTGCTTCGGGTGCTTAAAGGTCCTTGCCTATGCGCAAGATTACGGGTCGGACTGATCACTCACTGGTGACTTGGGTACGGCTCTTAACAGACTTGCGTGGCAGGCAAGTGATACAGCTCCAGCCCCTCATTCAGGACTCGGCAAGCACTTGAGCTATGCATCCCCTCACCCTCTCATCCTCTCACCCTTTCACCCTCTCACCCCTCTGACCCCTCTCACCCCTCTCACCCTCTCACCCTCTCACCCTCTCACCCTCTCACCCTCTCACCCTCTCACCCTCTCATCCTCTCACCCTTTCACCCTCTCACCCTCTCAGCCTCTCAGCCTCTCAGCCTCTCAGCCTCTCAGCCTCTCAGCCTCTCAGCCTCTCAGCCTCTCAGCCTCTCAGCCTCTCAGCCTCTCAGCCTCTCACCCTCTCACCGTCTGACCGTCTCAGCCTCTCAGCCTCTCAGCCTCTCAGCCTCTCACCCTCTCACCCTCTCACCCTCTCACCCTCTCAGCCTCTCACCCTCTCAGCCTCTCACCCTCTCACCCTCTCACCCTCTCACCCATCTCACCCTCTCACCCTCTCACCACTCTCACCCCCTCTCTCCCTCTCACCCTCTCGCCCCCCTCTCCCCTCTCACCTCTCACCCTCTCACCCTCTCACCCTCTCACCCTCTCACCCTCTCACCCTCTCACCCTCTCACCCTCTCACCCTCTCAACCCTCTCACCCTCTCACCCCCTCCCCTCTCACTCTCTCTCTCTCTCTCTCTCTCTCTCTCTCTCTCTCTCTCTCTCTCTTGTTCACTTGTTCTTTTACTTTCTCTCTTGCTTTCTGTCTTGTCCTCTGCCTTGGAACTCGCTGTGCATGCCGCATGCTCGACAAACTCGTTTGGTAGGGATGCCCTATGTCTCGATGGCGTGGGGGGAGGACGTGGCCCTGGTGGTGGGTGACGGGCACCGCCGCCTTTTCCATGTCGAGCCTGGGCTGAGACTTCCCGAAACCCGAAGCTAAACCCTAGATCCCGTCCCAAGCCCCAAGCTCTCGAGTAAACCAAAACTGCAAACAAGAAGAGCCTAAAGCCTAAAACTCTAAAGCCTGCACCGGGCAAGCCGTCCTCCATGGTGCCTTTGAGCCACGGCCGGGTCCTTCAAGAAGCAGTTGGGTTCAGCCACCCACAAAATGCAGGCATGAAAGCATGTGATCCTCTGAAGATCTGAAAGCCAAGGAGCGCGGGGACATGACTCTGGAGAAGCCTTTGTGGGTTGCCTCGTCATCGAAGATGGTGCCTGGGCGGCCTAGCATGCTTTCGGGTTGTGTGGGTTTGGAAGCTGCGCATGTCAAGAACACAACCGCCACGTGAACAGCGTTGCGGAGGTCTTTGTGGTACGTGCCATGCAGATGGTGGAGACTTGGCCTGAGCTTAAGATGGTAGGCAATCCCAAGTCCCCGAAGCCCTACTTGCAATGCTTGCCTTGAAGGCATGTTCTCCTCCATTGGGGCATGTCGTCGTCAGTTTGTGTCCCTGAACCCTAAACCCTAAACCCTATACCCCAAACCCTAAACCCTAAAGAGTGCGAGAGCCGAAACCCACAAATCGAAAACCCTAGCGGTTACCCAAACATGGCCTCCACTCAGGAGAAGGGATGGCTTCAGCTGCACGACCCTGTGAACAAGTATCTTCCCTACTGGACACAAGACGCCAGTGACCCCCGTTCACAGGCGCGATTGCTGTCTATCCATGTGAATAGGGCTAGCCCTAAGATGCCCCCAAAGATACCATGGGCATTCTTACTGTGGGAACTCCCCCCAAACGCGTACCAGTGTTTTGGCACCCCATGTGCGTCCAAATCTGCAGTTTCAGTGGGACTCAGCTTAACAGGGTTCCAGGCCGGGCCGCTGAAACGAACAGTCGGCGTCTCCACCTGCGATTGAATGTGTGGTGGCTTATCGCCGAGGTCGCAGGTTGAGGGACGACGGCTGTATATGGAAAGTTGTTACCTGTCCTGCGTTCTGGCGCTGCTTCAGCAGTTGCTTGCGGCTGTTGTGGCAAACGGATCCAGTCTCGTGTTATTTTGTTTTGCTCGGCAAGTCTCCACGCGGTTCCCACAGATCTGCTAAGAAAAGAGGGCAGCTGGCACGGATTCGCGCGCGGTCTTGGTCCTGTCCCCGCGAGTGTTTCTTTGGTGTCTTGGCCGATAAGACAGCCTCATGTGTCCAGGTCACATTGTTCCACCTCCTCAGTTTCCAGTCCGGGTACACCTTCGGCCTCACAAAGGCGAGCTTGTGAAGCCCATGAGCTTTTCCCAGGGCGCACCGTAAGAAGCCACTGCCTTTGGGGTTTCGGGTTTGGGGCATAGAGCTTGACCGTTTGGAATCATATGCCGCGGATTGTGCGGCAGGTGGACTCGTGCTGGCTGAAGCCGTGGCTGAAGCTTTTCTGCTTTTCTGCTCGGCTTTGGGATGCTTTGGGTGTGTTAGAGGGTTTTGGGGTTGAAGTAAACTTCGTAGTCGCCCCAAAGCCATAATCTAGGACCTTTCCGCTCGGAACGCCTGGTTCCACTGGATAAGCATGTCATGTTCCGCAATCCTGGACCAGGAATCAACAAACTCAAATGATTCCACATCCATACCAGGATACTCCCCCTCTCCCCCTGTTTGAAGACCCTTCCTGAGCCCCAAATAACCCGTGGCCTCAGCCATGAAACCTCCAAAGCAAGAAAACCCCAAACTGACAGTGGAATTGAAAACTGACAGCTCTACCTGATGTGAGTGTGAGGTTTAGGGCTTTTGGATTTAGGGTGCCACAGCCTTAAATTCCCCCAGGTGAAAACCCAAGCCCACTGCACGAGGAACTTTAGCGCCTGCGTCGAGCGCCTTTACCACTCCCTCCCGCTCCACGCAGCCCCTGGCACCGTGTGGGACTACAACGAATTCCACAACCAGGTCTGCAGTAGCAGCTTTTTGAGTGATGCAACGTCTTTTGGCCTAGGAGTGCTGACTTCAGATGCAAAAGCATGGAGGGGGTGTTACAGTTCGCCCGGTGACATGGTCAGTTGGACACGCGCACACACATCATGCAGCGTTTGCCGGCGGAGTCTGGGCTGATTGAGAAGATGGTTCCAGGTGGTTGCGGCTGTCTTGGAGAAGGTAACCGGCACCAACATTCACACGCTCCTTTCAGAGGACATGTTGTGCAGCTGGGTAATCACTGCTCTTCGTGTCACTGAGTGTCGCCCGAAACCCTACAAACAAACCCTACAATCTTCGGGTTCACGGAGGACCTGCAGTCATGGAACATGACCCACAGCCGCTATCCGGACCACTTCGGGCCGGGGGGCCCTGACGTGAGCGCCGACTTGGTGACCACGGCTGTGGACTACGAGCAGCACCTGGGCCCCAAAGCACAGGGCCGGCTGATGTGTACAGGGTTTTTGGTTTAGGGTCCGGGCAGCTACGCAGAAGCCTTTTGCAAAAAGGTGCAGGGTCTGCAGTTGTTTTGGGGCAGATGTGAGCATGTGCATAGGGTGTGCGGAGACCATGCTCGTAGCTGGGTCGCGAGCGACAACGCCCTGCCTCTTCAGGTTCATGATGCAGTACTTCGGCGGGCGACTGCTGAAGAATGAGACCGTCACCATGATGGAGCAGGACCATATGCCTGCAAGGCGACGTTGTCACACTCAGCACCTGCTATCCTTTGCTGTCCTTTGCTTTGGGCACGAAGAATCGGCCGCCGAAACCCTAGAATTTAAAAGCCTTAAACCCTAAACCCTAAACATTTTGAAATGGCTCAAGCATTTGTCTTGGCTGCAGCATGAGTTCTCTCCAGTGTAAGAATGCTAGAATCTGTGAGGGTGTTGCGTCGGATTCCTGCTGAGTCGTTCGTCCAGCTATGCGGGTGCCAAAACGCGCTAAAATTGAAAAAGCCCTTAAGCCTTAACTTGAAGCCCTAAACCTTAAGCCCTAAACCCTAAACCCTAAACTCTAAACCCCAAACCCAAAGCCCTAAACCTCTAAACCCCAAGCCCTAAACCCAGCACTACGCGCCCAAGCTTCCCTCCCAGCATCCCCCGGGAGGTGCTCCTTGGAATCCTGCCCGCTCGTCATCCCGCAGGGCCACTATGGTACCTGGGTTTATAGGGTTTAGGGCTTCGGGTTTAGGATTCCCCTGCTGACTTCAGGAGTCTGGGTTCAAAAATATTTTAAGGGGCTGCGCCCATGGGCGGGCAGCGCAGGCAGAAGCGCGGGGCGAGCAGATCCGTCAAGGGTTTAGGGTTTAGGGTTTAGGGTCCTATGCCCGCCCTTTGGGGGGCATCATGCTCCTGATGCGCCCCCGGGGTCCCCCTGATGCGCGCCTGGGGGTCCCGGGCTGAACCCGCTGATGCTCATGATGCGCGCCCCTTGGGGGGCATCACGGGGCATCCGCGCCCGTCCCATTTTTCGTGCCTCAACCCACGAAAACCGACCGGGCCAGAGGCCAGCAAGGCTATTCCCGGGACGACCCGGGCTAAAAGGTCCGCATTTGCTCGGTCCTTGGGGACCTCGCGCTGCCCGATTTAAAGGCTGACGCCGCTGCCGCCGACCCCCGAGGTAAGCGCTGCGGATGAAGTATGATTGATAGGCTTGGCCATTCCTTCTGCCAGGCGTCTCTTCATGGGTTCTGGGTAGGGGGGGGGTGGGGTGCAGCCAACACAAAATGTGTGGTTCCATCTGTTTGGCCGCTTTCCAAAACAACAACAAAGTCGGTTAAACAGGGAAGGGGGTAGGGAGGGGGGGTAGGGAGGGGGGGTGGGGGGGGGGGTGGGGGGTGGGGGTTGGGGGGGGGTTTGGGGGGGGGACTAGGGGGGTAGGGCAGCCAACGCAAAGGGTGGGTGTGGAGGGGGGGGGGGTTGTGGGTGGGGGGGTAGGGGGGGTGCGGGGGGGGGGGGGGGGGGTGGGGGGGGGTTGGCAGCCTTCCAAAACAACCAAATTCGGTTGTTTTTGGTCTTTTTTTTTGTGGGCAGGCGGGTAGGGGGCGGGGGTTGGGAAGGGGGCAAAAGGGGGGGGGGTTGTGGGGGGGTGTGGGGGGGTAGGGGGGGGTGGGGGGGGGGGGGGGGGTGAGGGGGGTTCCAACACAAACGCCGTGGTTCCACCACCTTCAAAACAAATTCGGTTGTTTTGTCCTTCTCCCTGCGGGGGGGGGCGGGCTAGGCGGGTGGGTGGGGGGGGGGGGGCGGTGGGGGAGGAGGGGAGTGGGGGGGGTGGGGGGGGGGTGGGGGTGGGGGGGGGGTTGGGGAAGGGCAACCCAAAACAACAAGAGGGTCGTTTTTGGTGCCCGCGGGGTAGGGGACGGGGGTGGGGTGAGGGTAGGGCGGGGCAGGGAGAGCGAAGAAGGTTGAGGGGGGGGTAGGGGGGCAGGTAGGGGGGGGGTCGGGCAGGGAGCGGGGTGCGGGGGGTTGGGGGGGGGTTGGGGGGGGGGGGGGGGGGGGCATAGGGGGGGGGGGGGGGGAGGGTGCAGCCAACACAAAACGTGTGGTTCCGTCGTTTGGCCGCCTTCCAAAACAACAAATTCGGTTGTTTTGAGGGCGGGGGGGGAAGGCCGCGAAGAGAAGGGCAAGGGCGGGCGGGGAGGGCGGGCGGGTAGGGAAATGGGTCACAAAACGTTGGAGTATGGAGGTGGATTACAATACGCGTGGTTCCATCCAGGTAGGAAGCAAGCCGCGCGGGTCCATGGGGAAGGGCACTAGCGGGTCCAGCGGGAAAGGTACGAGTCCAGCTTCTTGACGCCGACAAAGGGGGTCGGCGGAAACGGGTTTAGGATTTAGGGTTCAGGTTGGGGCGCCCGGGTTCAGGGGTTGAAGGGTATTGATCTCGAGTCGCAGCAGGCCAGATGAAAAAGGGGGCTCAAGGTCCCGAGATGGAGGGCTCCAGGTCCCTTTCTGGCGCTTTACCCGCGGAGGGCTTCGTTGAGTCTAGGATGCTTCAGGCCCGGGGGGCTGGGATGGGATGTCTAAACCCTAAGCCCTAAGCCCTAAGCCCGAAGCCCTAAGCCCCAAGCCCTAAACCCTAAACCCCTAAACCCTAAACCCTAGGTCCCCCAGCCGCCGAGGCATCGGAAACTGGTGGCTGTGCCCTGGCGACCTGGACCCGCTCATCCACCGGACGAAGCTGGAGCCCATGCCCCAGCGGTGCGTGGAGGCGCGGGCTGGTTTAGGGAGGGGCGGTATAGATACATAGATACATAGATACATAGATAGATGTATAGATAGATAGATAGATATGTACACATATAATGTACTTATAGATATGTGGGGCTTTGGCATGTTCAGGGTCTTTTGGGGGGTGTTTTTGTTTGGGCACCGTCCGATGACTGCAGGCGCAGGTGCACTCGGACCAAGGGCTCTTTGGCTTCTGGCCCGTGTGGGACCGTCGGCTGGGCCCCTTGGGCAGCAGCACTGTTCACAGGGGGGGGGGGAGGGGTGTCGAGTTTTGGGGCCCATGCACCCAAGCCCTCGACTATCCTGGCGGCCCCGAAATCACCGAGCTCCCTTGCTTTGGGAGAGGAAGGCTTGGGCGGTGGTTGCCAAGGCTACTGGATGCTGCTGGCAACGCAGGGGCTGCCCCTCCTTTCCGACTTTAAGGTGGCTTGAGGGTTTAGGTTGCAGGGCTTAGTGTGCCTCGGCAAACATAATGCGAAGCTTGCACGCGGGTTTAGGAAGCGAAGTGCAGCTCCTAGAGTCCGAAACCCGCCAACCCTGAATCCCTAAGCCTATAACTTCTAAAGCTGCCATGCATCAGCCGTCCTAAGCCCGAAACCCTCAGCCCTCAACCCACTCAACCCAAAGTACTTCGCTACCCGCCTCCATGTGGATGAAGGCAGAGATTCTTCAGACGGTGCTCAAGCCTTTCCTGGACAAGGCCTCCCCTGAGCTTTATTGGGAAGATCTCTGCGTGTCGACAAAAACCTCACTACACATGGCCCATGTTGAAAACACACCGCAAACCTGCTTGAGGGATTGGCGTGCATGTGCGTCACCTGCTGTTCCTGGCGTAGCCTCTGCATGTTGTGCGATGTGTGCAAGAGTCGCTCCTCAAGCTCATGATCTTGTGTGGGCCAACTGTTGAGGGTCGACCTGTGTACTGGTGTTGGTAGAGCTCACCGTGTAGGCTGTGTGCTCTGGGTGGCTTGCGCCCAGCCAGCTGCGAAGTGTCTGTGTATGTGCTTCCCAGCTTTGATCAATTGCTATTTCTTGCGGGAGTTCTGCATGAAATTATGTTTGTGTGGCAGCCAAAGAGGCTGGCTGTCTAGATGTTTTATTGTGCTGGCACCTTGCATCATGGGGCCGGAGATTTTAGCAGAGGCTGCTTCTAAGGCTTAGGGTTAGGGTTTAGGGTTTAAGGGTTTAAGGGTTTAAGGGTTTAGGGTAAATAAACCCTTTTCAACCAGAGGCTCAAAGGACCCTTATGTGCAGATTCTTGTGCTGAAGACGCCTGTGTGGCTGTGCCAGCTGCGGGGTCGGGTTGCCTGAGGCCTCCAGAACTGCGCCTGTTACAAAATGAAGCTCATAGTAACGAGAGGCGCGGGCCAAGCAAGGGTTGTTCAAGGTAAAGCTACTTCTCCAGGCGTTTTCCAGTTTTGAGCAGCCTATGTTATCTACTAGACTCTTCAACGCAGGCAGTGCAGGAGCAGCGTGGCGCCACCCTGCCAGACCTGCCGATGCCTGACTGGGAGCATATTTCAGCCAAGGCAGACACAAAGGTGCTGCCGACCCTTGTAGCGTAGGAATCTAAGGTGTTCGGCAATGCTGGACCAGAGTGATACGGAGATATGGCCAGGGGCAGACGCCAAGAAATGATGTGTGGGTGCATGGCGGAGTCGGCACTTGCAAGGTGCTGGAATGTAGGAAGGAGTTGTTTGTGGTGGGGGTCGAGGGGGTGGGGAGGTTTTTTAAGTTCACACATAGCACTAGCAAGAAGCCATGGGGTGCGGACAGTGGAATGGGATCATCAGTAGAAGGGCTTTGTGCAGCTTCTCATCGGGGTGACAAGGCTGCAGACATGTCACCCAAGGTGATGACCCGTAGCACCAACTGCAGGGAACTGAGAACCCGATGCCGACCCACAGAAACCCTATGTCGTGGCTAGGACAAAGGACGCCTTCGACCCTACAAGTCCGATACCATCCCTAATTCCCGCCCCCAGAGCCTGGCCCTCTCTGAGACGAGAGCACAGACCGTAGAAATCAGGTGCAACTTCAAGCGTCGCGCAATATGATTCTCTCTGCCGAATGTCGCGCACAGTAATGGCCTCGTAGTGCCTTGCAGGGCCCTGCACTTATCAGCATCACCTTCAGGTCCTTCTTGGGTATTGCAGCACAGAGTATGACCGTCATGGCAGCAAAGGTCCGAACATGTCCGAGCTTAGCACGTTGCCAGCAAGAGCAGTGGCCTGTGGTCTCAGCAGTCGTGCTTGAGGTCCCCTTACGGTCTTCGATGCGAACTTGGCCGCTGGTGCAAACTACACGACGGGAGCGATAGCTGTCCACTCGAAGGAGTGACCCGGTGCATCGTACGTGGTTGGAAAGAGTCGGGGGGGGGGGGGACCAGCTTTTCCATAGGTTGGACCGGGTCGAATATCCATATCTTTCTCTATGTCTGTATCTGTATTTGTATCTATATCTAATTCTATCTCTATCTCTATCTCTATCTCTATCTCTATCTCTATCTCTGGCTGTATCTCTATCTCTAGCTTTATCTCTCTCTAGCTTTATCTCTTTCTCTAGCATTATCTCTATCTCGATCTCTATCTCTAACTCTATCTCTATCTCTATCTCTATCTCCATCTCTATCTCTATGTCTATGTCTATCTCTATCTCTATGTCTATGTCTGTGTCTATGTCTATGTCTATATCTGTATCTGTATCTGTATCTATGTCTATGTCTATGTCGATGTCTATGTCTATGTCTACGTCTATGTCTATATCTATATTTGTATCTGTATCTGTATCTGTCTATATGTATATGCACAGATACATGGCGTGAATGGTTCGACAGATGAATAGGTGGGCAGATAGGCAATTTGGCTGATTTGCACAGATGTAGGTCCCTTTGCGTGCTCTTCTCAGAAACAAACCCTGCCCTTTTCTGTCCATACGCCCTAAGCCCTCCTAAAACCCATGAGTCCCCGAAAACCGGGCGCTCTCTCGAGGCGGAGCTGTATTCACTCATTCTAAATACAATTAATGGTTTCACTTCGTATTATTAAGGTGTGTTGGTAATGACTGGACGTGTGAACAGAATCCCGGGCCGCATGCATTCCATTCACTTTGTTCATTGCATTTATACGGTTTTTGTAAGGATAATATTATGGTGTACGCGCTTTCTTATTCTTTTATAGTATGCGCGTAAATGCTGTACGTTACAATATTAATATTTACTGGAATTCCAACGTTAAGTTCATTATAATCTCCCCTTTAAATTAGCAAATTCATGCTTCGCGAGCGAAAAGAAGAGAAAGATAGCGAAGAAAAGGGAGTTTGTGGGAGCTTGGCAAGGATGAACCCCTGGTTGCCCACTCGCCCCCCGAACCGTCCCTAAGCACAGAAAGCCGTTTTGCTTGGGACTTGGGTCTGACTGCACGACCTCTTCTCGGCGTCAATGTTGAAAAAACCCTGTGCTGAGAGCAGCTTCAGGTCTCAGTTTTCTGAGTTTTCCGGTAGCCTCAGTCCGGTGATTGTTTTGGGGCTTGAGTCTAGAGGTGTGGGCTTAGCGTTCTGCAGGGCAGCAGGAAAGGATCGCAAAGCCTGAGGGCTGGTTCATCTGTGAAAAGGTTATGGTTCCGCGCAGGGCGTAGAATGGTCGACTCGGCTCTTGGTGTGCAAGAGCCACACAGCGATGTTGAAGGAAACGGCTGTAGAACACCCGAACTAAGCAGCCCATCATGGCGATGTATCGTGACCCAACGCGACCCAAAGTGACCCGACTCCTGCACCAGGCTTGCGAAGCTCAGGGTGTTGCTCTTGCTTGAGACCCCAGGCGTCTCCCAAACACCACCCCTCCCCGAAATCAATAGCCACTCATTCCGACCCCAATAGGGTTCCGAAGTGGGAGTTTCCGAAATTGAGGTACCCTGTTGGGGTCCTTCTAGAAGGGAAGCGTACACCTCCTCAGAAGCGCCCTGAATCCTAAACGCTAAACCCTACCTTTGAGTCGATGCTTTTTGGGAGGACCCTGGCAGTTCTGGTGTTCGCGCGCTGTTTCGGGGCGCTGGCATGAGAGTCGCAAGGGCTCCCCAAACAGAGGAGTCATGGTAGGGAACGATGTCGCAGACCGAGCTTGGAGAACCTTCTTTTTAGCCCATCTGTTTCACCACCTCAGTGGCAGCAGAGGTTGGAGGTCTGGGTTTTCAGCAGGTTGTGAAAGCCGAGTAGATTCACCCGCAGACGTCTGTAAATGACTTTTTATTAAGTTCCCCACCCTCGGTATGCAGTTGTTGGAATTTGGGTTCGCCATTTTCCCTTCCTCTCCTCGCCCGGTTTCCCACGCGGTCTCCTGGCCTGGTCGTTGGAGTACTTTTTTTCAGAGAAGATTCCGAGTATCCCTGGAGTGCCGTTTAGGGTTTAGGGTTTAGGGTTTGGGGTTTAGGGTTTAGGGTTTAGGGTTTAGGGTTTAGGGTTTAGGGTTTAGGTTTAGGGCAAGGGTGTAGGGTTTTCGGAATCAGCATCCGGAGAAGGCAGGGAGTCCCGCCAAGTATCCCCAGAAGCCCGCAGAGAGTCCCGCACGAAGTATCCGGCCCCCCCAAAGAAATCCACAGAGAGTCCCGCACGAAGTATCCTTCTTTAGGGTTTAGGGTTGAGAGTTTAGGGTTTTTGGGTTGAGGGTTTGGGGTTTAAGTATCTGTCCGAAAGGGGAGGGTGGCTCCCACATGGATGAGCTGCAGGGTGGCTGAGTGGAAGAGATGCAGTGAGTGGCCCAAACCTCCAGCCCACATCTGCTGTCTGAGCAGGCATCTCCCAGCATGGAGTGAAGTGTATACGCGCAATTCGTGCAGGGGCAGCAACCGATGTCTTGCCCCTGTCGCAGACGGAAAAAAAACTGGCACTCAGAAGCTCACCACAAACTTTCCGAAATACCGAAGCCATACTAGTAAGGACCACAGCCTATAAACCCCAAAGCTTGTACGCCTTGCGACATGCTGATTTCGGGTTTAGTGTTTTCTTGTTGCGGTGTTTTCTTTCTCCAAGCTGTCAGGAAGACGACGAGCCGGAGGAGAAGGTCATAGGGTCGAGGTTGAGACAGGTCGATAGTACGGTAAGGGTACACCGCACGACCATCCTTTTAAACAGCTTCGGGCTGTCTCACTCGTTGGACGCAGCGCCACGTCCGAGTACGCGGCCGTGCCTTCATGAAGCAACTATTAACTTCGGGTTTCCTGGTGGGCTCCTTCTTTGCAGTGGTTTAACGTGTTTTGTACTCCTGACGCCCTTGTGATCCCTTGTGCCCCTGCTGCAAAAGGCCGAGGACCGTGACGACTGGTCCGAGAAGTGGCCGGGCCCTTGGTTCTCAGGAGATTTCGGAGGGTCGGAGTTCAAGGTACAGGTTTAGGGTTTAGGGTTTAAGGTTTAGGTTTAGGGTTCAGGGTTTAGGGTGTTAGAGTGCAATGTTACGGCGTCAGGGTGCAGCACTGCAGCTTCCAAGATCTTGGGATGCATTGTTGGGGCCCCAGGGGCAATGCCCAAAGCAAGCACAGGCTACACTAGCGCCACACCGCGATCTGAGACATCAGGGCGGCCCAAACCTCGAATCCAATGGCTCACCCTTGGAGTTTAAGGTCTCCTTTCACATAGACCCTGCCTGCACCCAAATCGACTTTGGTAGTCGGTGCAGGCTTCCAAACATAGACCCTAGACCTTAAGAAAGTTTCCCCACAGCAACCACCGGGATACGCCGGGGTGCGGAGTAGTCTTTGGACCTAGCTGCAAAGCCCCAAGCCCCTCTGCCACAACGATGAGTTGGCTACCAAACTTCCGCATTCTCGGACCTCAGGTCCCAGCAGTATCTGCAAATGGCATCGAAGTTACGGCCTGAGATCTGGGGTCCAGAGAGCTGGTTCTGGGTGTCTTCGGAGCAGCGACTAGCATCATGTCACTTTCATGTCTTGAGCGGCTGAGAGAGACGACAGCAACATGCGGTTCACGATCTAAATCTGTTGGGACTCGATCTACTGTAGACAAAATTCGTCTTAACCGCTGCTGCTGGACGCATCATGACGCGTCAACTAGGTGGCCCTGTCCAAGGTCTGAGTTCTGTCTTAATGCCCTGTGTTGAAAGAAACCCACAAAGAGCGCATCGGTTCTGCCAAAGTCGGTGTCAGATTGCCAAAATCACTGTAAACTTAAGGTGCCATCACCACAAAAAGGGAATCACCTTTGTCAAAGCCGACCACAGGCATTTGACAACCCAAAGGCAGCAGCCACGCTAACCTTGTAAGGTTGTAGGGTATTGGGGTTTAGGGTTTAGGGCTTAGGCGGTGTAGGATTCCCAAGCCGATGCAGGCTGGATGCAAAAAAGGTCAAATAATGAAATCCTGAACCCGAAGCCCTGCACCCTCAAGGTATCTGCAAGACCATTGAGTCCTAAGGCCCTAAAGCCCTCTAAACCTATAAGTCCGAAACCCCTAACCGAAGCTCTCAAAACCAGTGAGCCCCTAACCCTCCAAACCATGGCTGAAACCCTAGCCCTAAACCCTAAACCCTACACCCTAAACCCGAAACCCTAAAGCCTCAACTCCTAGACCGGAAAGCCTTTTCACCCAGGACCGAGTCTCCGGCCTGACATGCTGTTGCAAGCAGCGAGCAGACCGTAAAGCGCCAAAATCGAAACCCTGGAACTTGAACCCAAAAGCCCCAAAGCCACAAAGCCCCTGAAAGACCTAAACCCTGGAACCCTAGAGCCCTAAACCCTAAACCCTAAACCCTAAACCCTAAACCCTAAACCCTAAACCCTAAACCCTAAACCCTAAACCCTAAACCCTAAACCCTAAACCCTAAACCCTAGACCCTAAACCCTAAACCTTCAATAAGCCAAGGCTCGGGGAGATGGAGGGCGGTAGCGGGGGCAGCGGTGGTGGCGGCGGCGGCGAGAAGAAGTCCTCGAGCCGGAGCCCATGTCGGGGTTTAGGGTTTAGGGTTTAGGGTTTAGGGTTTAGGGTTTAGGGTGTAGGGCGGCTTTGGGTTTCTTGGGGGCTTCGAGTTTTTGTTTTTTTTTGCTTAGCGGTTTATAACTATTTTTGTTAAAGGTTTTTATGGGTTGAGAGGGTTTCGGGTGGGTTCGCCTGCCATTAAGGAGGGCCAGGGCATTTATAACTTTCCCGGCCGGCTGTCCGGCAGTTTGCGGTGCAGGAGTTTAGGGATTGGGGGTTTGGTGCAGTCTTTGTCCGATGTAGCAGGGCATTGGAATCAGAGCGCCCAGCCTCGCTTGGGGTTTAGGGTTTAGGGTTTAGGTTTTAGGATTTAGGGTGTAGGGTTTAGGGTTTAGGGCTTGAAAGCGTCGAGAAGTGCAAGAAATGGCTCTGCCCATCAAGAGGCTGGCTGTGCTGGTGTGTGTGGGCTTAGCTTCAATCCCCTGCCTCGAATGACTGCGTCGGCCTTGTGAGCCACAGAACGCAGGGTTTGGCCAGCGACCCCTTGAGTTCTAGAGGCTTCCAAATAACCCTAAACCCTAAACCCTAAACCCTAAACCCTAAATTTAAGAGCCTCCGGCTCAAGCCGCCGACCCCGCAGGAGAACAAGTTTAAGGTTTGGGGTTTGGTGATTTTGTTTGCGGGGGGGTAGGGGGGTGGGGGGCGGGGGTGGGGGGGGGGGGGGGGTGGGGGGGGTGAGGGGGGGGCGGGGGAGGGGGGGGGGGGGGGGTGGTGGGTGGGGGGGGGGAGGGGTGGGGTGGGGGTGGGGGGGGGGTGGGGGGGTAAGGGCGGGCGCGTTTTGGGGGGTAAGGAGGGAAAGAGGGAGCACCTCCTTTTCCCATCCAACACGCCGCCACGGTCGGCGGACCCTAAACCCTAAACCCTAAACCCTAAACCCTAAACCCTAAACCCTAAACCCTAAACCCTAAACCCTAAACCCTAAACCCTAAACCCTAAACCCTTAACCCTAAACCCTGGATACTGAGGCACCAGTGAGATGGAGGCCATGATGAAGCAGATGGGCCGGGCGCCTGCTTTGGATCGCGTGCCTTGTAGTGTGGCCATGCTTGGAAGGTGAGGAGCTACGGTGGTTTGGGTAGGAGTCTTTGGAAGTATTGTTGGCCGCTAAAGAAGCCCAGGAAGCCTGAATCCCTTTTCTGATCTCTTGAGAGAAGGAAGGTGCCGGGTGAAAGTTTACGAGAGACATCTCGCGACTCTGCATGATGAAGCTCCCAACCTCACACCTTCAAACCAGCGGCTCGGACCTCAGAGACAGTGCGCAGAGTAGTCAAACTGGAGGTCTGGACCCAGCCATGATGAAACAGATGGGCCTGCTCCTGAGCATGCCCACCTCAACCACATCTCGGGTTTTTTTTTGGGTTTTGAAGCTTTGAGGCCTTCAACTGGTGGGTTTTCTGGTTCGGGTGTTGGGGGTCGTGGGCTTCAGGGTGCTCGGGTGCAGGGTTTACAGTACGGCTGCAGATCTCCGGGTCCAAGGGGGTTGATCCAAGTTGTGGCCGTGGTCCCTTTCTGGCACCCCAAGCCACACTGAAACCCTAAACCCCAAAACGTCCCTCCGCGAAGCCTCAACCTCAAAGACGCCCTGCCTTGAGACCTTTGAGCCTGAGACCAACAAAGCCAGGCATCTAAGCCCATGTGCTAAGCCTCACCGCAACATCCCCTTGCAAGGTATGGATCCCAAGTCCATGCAGGCCTGATGCATGCTGGCGCTTCCCTGCGGGGCCTAGGGTCGTCTCAACACAGTCAGTCCGGGTTCGAAACTCTTGAAGCTCCCACTTTAATCCCCATGCTCCAGCCCTTCTGAATACCGACCCTTCCCGGCCAGAAAATGATGAAGCAAATGGGCCTTGACCCGTCCATGCTCAAGATGATGGGCATGGATCCGTCCATGATGATGCCACTCGGCTGGCCTTCTGGAAGCCTAGGGACCTACAAATGCCCTCCACAAGGTCACAAAAACCTGCAAACTTCCACGCAGAACACCCCATGCACCTCGAGCCCCAATCTCCCTGAGCTCCACAAACGAACGCGGTCATGTGTTGCATCCCTCAAAGGTCAGCAGGAGTGCGCTGTGCAGACACACAACATAGCAACACTTCATGAGGAAGCTGGTAGGCTTACACCCTGATTTTGTGTTTTGCGGTACAAAGTTGCCACCGAGGATGAACATGATGAGCATGATGAACCCGATGATGGGCATGATGGGCGGGTGCCCGAGTGACCTTGGGGTTGGAGAGTGGAGTCTGGAAGCTTGGTTCATCTTGGTTTCAAGCTTTCGAGGTCGCAGAAGCAGGGTAGGGGAGGCGAGCGGGAGAGAGCGAGAGAGAGCGGGGCTGGAACAAGCAAGCGAGAGGGCGCAACCTTGGCATCCCGGCATTCTTCTGCGCTCACCTTCAAGGATTGAGCACAGGCAACAATGCACAAATGCTGCAACATGCTGTGGCCTTGACAGCTCAACTATGGGCGGTCAGTTGCCCCAAGTCCAAATTTCCTCCAGGAACTGTATGTAAGCAAGCTTCATGCCCATTGAGCTCAGGCCTCGAAGCACTAAAACCCTAAACCATGCCCCAAGGCGGCATGGGCGGAGGCATGGACAAGCCGCGGCCTTGGACCTCGGCAGGTAGATATTGTATGATAAGCAACTCCAAGCCTTGAACCCCCGAAAACCCTTGAAACCCCAGTGGGTTGGTTGCACCTGTACGAGGCGTTGAGTACGCTTGTCCATTGTCCCAGAGTCCACCACTGCAAAAAGCATCTGGTCTTAGTAGCTTTTGACCCTAAACCCTAAACCCTAAACCCTAAACCCTAAACCCTAAACCCTAAACCCTAAACCCTAAACCCTAAACCCTAAACCCTAAACCCTAAACCCTAAACCCTAAACCCTAAGTGTTGGTTCCCTGTGGAACTTGGAGCCCCCCGAACTGCCGATGGCCTTGATCAGCCAAGCCCTGACGGCCCCGGTTCGCGTCGCCCGCGTCGAAGCGCAAGCTTCGGGTTTAGGGTTTAGGGTTTAGGGTTTAGGGTTTAGGGTTTAGGGTTTAGGGTTTAGGGTTTAGGGCTTAGGGCTTAGGGTTTAGGGTTTAGAGGAGATGAGGGTTTAGGGATCAGGGTTTCTGGTCTCAGTTACCTGCAGGTCGATGATGAAGCAGCCCGGGGCTGAGAGTTGCTTTTGATTTGGGCTCTTGAGAGCTCTTGCACTTCATGCTTGGAGGTTCATCTGTGTACTTATATGTAGGGTTATGAGTGTGGAGTTCAAGGGCACCTTTTTTCCCCCACCCTCGGTGTGAAGCTTTGAGTTCAGAAAGGGGAGACTCCACGCCCTGAAATCCGAACTGTGAGGATGGGAATGGACCCGATGATGATGGGAATGGCCGGAAAGAAGAGTCGCAACCTCGGCCTTCCCAAAACTTGCGGGTAGGGCGTTCCTGTCTGCGAACCTTAAAGCCTAAAGCCCTAGAAGCCCTGTAGGGCAACTCTCTGTGTGTGTGTGTGTGTGTGTGTGTGTGTGTGTGTGTGTGTGTGTGTGTTGAATGCCACACGCGTATAGCATGCGCCCTGCAGTCTTGTTCTCAATCCTAATCCTTGCCCGGGGGGGCAGACCATGCTCCGAAATCGGCAGTCGGATATGAAGCAACATAGAATCACCACTGCTGTTTCCTTATCTCTTTATTTGCCCTTTTGGTTTTGTGTTGCGTGGATCCCCCCTCAATCCGACCCTTGATCAAGAAAAGCTGCATGTCGGCATCCCGAACTGTCAGTGCGCACTTTGTTAGCAGGACGAGGCCCGAAACCCCAAACGTAACACCTGAGTTGCAGCGCCAGGCAGTGGCATGCCGGGAGCCCAGCCACGCAGAAAGACACCAGCTCTGGGGCGGGGTTTTTAGGGTAAGCATGCCAGCTCAGAAGGCCTGCACAAAAAAAACTCTAAACCCCAAACAAGAAGAGCCTGATGTTCCCAGCGAAGTGGACGCGAGTTCAGCTATGTGGATGGCAAAAAGAACCCCGAAACATCCGAAAGACAAAGCCCGAATGCCCATGTACCCCCGACCTTCCAGTCCCAAAACAAGACGTTGTAGTTTCGTCCCCAGCCCTAAACACCCTTTAAACCCCAACCTCTCAAGGAGCCGTTCTCTAAGTGTCCTGTGTACCTTGGAATACAGGCCACATGATAGCAGAGACTCCCCGCCCCCGCCCCCCCCCCCCCCCCCCCCCCCCCCCAAAACAAAAAAAACAATAATAACAAACAAAGAAAAACGACCAAAAAGAGGACTGTCACCAAGATCCACAGAGCTGACCATACAAAGCAGACTGCATGGAAGCCTCCGCCGAAACAACACACAAAACTCGGCGGTGATGTGGTTGTCTTGCGGAGGCCGACGCTCGACAGTAAGCTCGGAACTCACTGTGGTTCTGCTTCTTCGGGCCAGGGGCAAGTCCTCAACAGCCCAAATTCTTCACTCCCCAATAGTCCACAAGAAGAGGCTCGGCCAGGTACATTGCATGCAAAGGGGGCTTTCCGGTTGAGCTAGGAATGGGGATAAGGGTTTAGGGATGCAGGATCAGTAGGGTTCATGCGTAGCTCTAGGAGGGATTGTCGTAGTAAGAAAGCACAGGGGGTTGAGCCCAAGCTTCCATACGCCCGCTGGCCCTCCTGGCCGAGTGCAAGTGTGAGGGTCGAAGAAGAGAGGGCCCTGACCCGGCGACGGCTCAGCAGCTCTTTGTAGGGGACACCTCCGCCCAGGGCAGCCCCTCCTCCGCGCAACTCCCTGTCTGGGTTCCTCCACCGCCTCCAGCAGGGCTCGCATCAACCTCAAGCATAGCAGCTGCCCTGGTGCCAGTAGCCATCGAGCCCCGTGCCTCCAGCCATTCCCGTCGCCGCAATGAAGCGACGCTCGGATGGATAGTTCAGGGACTCATTACTGGAAGCTCTTGGGGACAAAGCGATTGCTTCCGGGGACGTGGGTTTGCTTTTTTTCGGCACCCACTCTCTAAGGCGAAGCAGCACCAAAAGGATACCCCCACACTCTCTTTGTGACCCTAAGAAGAACCCTAAACCCTAAACCCTAAACCCTAAACCCTAAACCCTAAACCCTAAACCCTAAACCCTAAACCCTAAACCCTAAGCCCTAAGCCCTAAGCCCTAAACCCTAAACCCTAAGCCCTAAGCCCTAAGCCCTAAACCCTAAACCCTAAACCCTAAACCCTGAACTTGCCTCCAGGAGCCATCTGCTCACTCCTGGCGCCGCCCTTCAAGCACGAGGAACTGCTTGAGGACATCCTGAGGCGATTGCAGCAGGACGCCGTTGCTTTTTTAGGGTTTAGGGTCTAGGGTCTAGGGCTTAGGGTTTAGGGTTTAGGGTTTAGGGTTGAGGAGTTCAGATTTTAGGTGCCTGGGGGCTCAAGGTTGCTCCAAAGTCTGCAGTCAACCTTGCCAGAGTCGGGAAGTCATGTTGTTGCTGTGGGTTTAGGGTTTAGGGTTTAGGGTTTAGGGTTTAGGGTTTAGGGTTTAGGGTTTAGGGTTTAGGGTTTAGGGTTTATGTCCAGCTTATGGCCCCTGAGCCTGAGTTCCTCAACAGCGACCCAGTTTATGCTGCTTATCCAGCCCGAGAAGAAGCCCTAAACCCTAAACCCGAAACCCGAAACCCGAAACCCTAAACCCTAAACCCTAAACCCTAAACCCGAAACCCTAAACCCTAAACCGTAAACCGCAAACCCTAAACCAAAACCCAACTGTGAGTGCATGTCAGGGGCCCAGGTTCCTATGTCTAGGGATCAGCCTGCAAAAGGCAACAGGGTTTAGGGTTTAGGGTTTAGGGTTTTTCGGGTTTAGGGTTTAGGGTTTCGGGTTTAGGGTTTACGGGTTTAGGGCATGAAGCAGCTTCCAGGATCAGAACGGGTTTACGGTTGTAAGCACTAAGAGAGGTGGGAGTGGAACAGGACCAACTGAGCCTTGGCTTGGCTACAAACCCCAGCAGGCGCAGCATTCACAGACCAATGCTGCTGTACTCTGAGCTCGGGGCTCCAAGCCTTAAACTCCAAACCACACTAAACCTTAAAACTTCTTCTCGCTTGCGCGCCTTCTGGGGCGCAGGTGTAAGAGACGAAACCCCCTAAATCAAGTCCCACCGCCCCAGAATTTCCCCACGTAGTTTCCAGCAGCCACAATGCACGGAAGGACCGCTTGTCGGTGGCCAAAGAGCTGCTGTCATTGAGTCCTGGCCTCATAGGTCCGAGAGTTGAGGGTTTAGGGCTCGGGGTTTAAGAGTTTTAAGAGGGTATTTCTAGGAATTTTTACGGCCAGTTCAGGGGTGCTTCGAGTTAGGGCTTCGGTCTGCCATCAGAGTGCGAGAGAGAAAAACACAGGAGAAGACTTGCCCTCCTGAAAAAACAGAAAGATGCAAAAGCTAAGCCCGTGCTCAGAATGCAGGGCATTGTGTGGTTTAGGGTTTAGGGTTTTTGGAAGAAACAACTTCAGTTAAACAGGTTTTGAGAATCCTCCACTCGTACCGCGCCGAGTACTGCGCTAGCCCCGAGTCGCTGAGGTGTGCGGCGGTGGCATGGTTTCCGGGCTCCTGTAATTGTATGATAAGGTGAAGGGTAGGTTGGGGTTGTAGTAGGGGTACCCCCAATTCTGGGAAAGACCCGCATTCCAGCATGTGGTAGCCTAAGCTGTAAAGGCATGTAGATGGGCATATTCCATGTTCAACTTATCAGATTCCTTCCAGTTGCATTCCCAAGAGCAGCCCTAACCCCTTAAACCACGGGTTTCAAGCGTCGAGGGCTTTCGTAATCAGACGCTGTGCTCGTTCTGAACCGGTGCCCTCGTTTGGGCACCTTTCAGGCCCCCTTCGGGCCCACCTCAAAAGCCTAGATCCCTTTTGAGGCCCCTTCTTAAAGGCACCCTTTGAAGACGCCGGTTTAAAGGCACTGTTTAAATGCCCCCTCCAAGCCCATGTCAAGGAAGGACATCCGCGGGAGGAGCTCGAAACAGACGGCCGACAACCTCCGGCAGCATTTGAACCTGGGCAGCGGTGGACCATAAGAAGCCCAATAGAGCTGAGCATCACGCAACGTCACGCAACACAGCACAAAAAGACATGGCGCAATTTCACAAAGCATGCTATACCACAACACGAAACAACATAAAATAACGCACGCACACACAACAGTTTCTAAGCGAGGATGCTTTGCAGGATTCTCACCTCATACAAACCATAAGATAGCTTAACAGCATGTCAGAATATGCCACAACTTAACATGACGCAAAGCAGAACACGTCACAACAGAACATGAAATACATGCTCGTACCACAATGCAGTACCATAAATCATACTGCAACATAATGTTACATAATCTCACACAAGATCACATGACATGACACAACACATAAGAGTATAGCATAGGGCAATGAGAACGACATTGGGTCTGAGCTAAAGGCCAAGGTTCTGCAGGCCGCAAGAGACAGAATCATCTGAGATAACATCTCTCCTGTTCTTCTTCCCTCCCAGCTAAGCGCCGATGTGTTCACCAACGATGCAGAAAGCTGCATTGAATGCATGGTTGTGGGAAAAGACGTAGCAGAACGCAGCCCAATACAGCACAATGTAGCTTCCCACAGCAGAATAGAGCATAACAAATCATAAGGAGACAGAATATGACAAAAATGAGGAAACACACGCAGTGTAGTATAGCATGGTATGGCAGTGGTAATGCTAATGGTAGTGGTAGAGGTGCTGGTATGGTCTAGTGGGCGCGGTCAATCCGACGCCCTGTAGCTCGGGAACAGGGCTGAGCTCCCAAACGCCTGTGAACCTGCCCTTCTCCCATGCTCCTATAAGAAGCCTTGCACCCTTATGCCCCAAACCCGTTACAAATGGGTCATTTTGGCATTCTGTCTGGGATTCTTAGATGTTTTCTTGATTAAAGAGCTAGATCTCGAAAGGATCCTCCTGCCTACCCTGTGAAGCCTGGGCCGAAGTTTGGTCGAGGTTTAGGGCTTAGGGCTCCCAAGCATGCTGAGGGCAAACAAGTCCTTGGGCGCTTGCGACGCAGATTGGCTGTCCATCATCACACTTTTGTGCCAGGAGATCATGACCGGGGTTTTGGCTGCATTTGGGGCTTCAGTGGAGTTTGTCTGATTGGCTGAGAGGGTGGATTCGTGAAGTCCAAGATAGCTAGCCGGCGATTGGGGCGGCCCGGGGATGGAGTTAAATGGGTGGAGAGGATTGCCGGCTATAACATGGCCCAAAATCCCACTTCCTTTGGCGCGCAGGAGGATTTGTCCCCCGGCGACAAGGAGGTCGTGGTGAAGCTCCTGGCCACAAAGGGGCGCGGTCCGAAAACAGCATGCATGGAGGGTGAGAACGCGTGTAGGCCTGTAGGCCCTAACATGTCCTGGTTCCGCTTTGTGGAAGGGCAGAAGCCCTGGACCAAGCCCTGTTGCGTGCAGGCAGTACGACCTCATCAGCTCCCTCTTCGAGAAGTTCAACGTCGCCGACGTGTCGGGCACTCAGCGTTCGGGGCCTCATTCGGATGCAAGCGGCTTCCCTCCAAAATGCCCAGCTCTGCAAGCTTGTTCCGGAAGATCTTCTTTGGGATTCAGCCTTAGAACTCCTTAATCCCAAGATGGCCCAAGATGGCCCGAGTGAGGCTCTCCACTTTTGAGCTGCATGACCTGGATGCGATCTACGAGGAGTTGAAGAAGCGAGGCTGTACGGGAGGCAAAAACAGAAAACAGAAACCCTGGTTTGGGGTTTAGGGTTTAGGGTTTAGAGGCCCTCAGCCCTCGAATTTCTGCCAAGTAAGCAGCCGAGTTCGCTTAGAGTCGGCTGTGCGACTGTTGTGGGAGAAGGCGCTTTGACTTTGCATGCGCACGCCTCGGACGCCTGGAGCTCGAAATCTTAAGCCTCAAAGCCTGGTTCCTAAATTGATTGAAAAAGCCCCATAGCCCCCATAGCCCCATAGTCATGCCTAAGCCCTGCATCCTGCAAACCCTCAACCCTCAACCCTCAACCCTCAACCCTCAACCCTCAACCCTCAACCCTCAACCCTCAACCCTCAACCCTCAACCCTAAACCCTAAACCCTAAACCCTAAACCCTAAACCCTGAACCCTAAACCCTAAACCCTAAACTTTTAATCCCTGCGGAGTGGTTCGTCCAGCTATGCGGGTGCCGAAACCCTAAACCCTAAACCCTCAACCCTCAACCCTAAACCCTAAACCCTAAACCCTAAACCCTAAACCCTAAACCCTAAACTTGCCGAGAGCGCCGCTGTCATGGGCGCTCGAGGCTTCGACCGAGGTCCCCGACCGAGCGTCTCGACAGAACGGTGAGGGAGGGTAAAGCCTCCCGGTAGACGGGGCCTGCAGTGCCTAGCTACGCCTCAGACCTAGGGCGTAACCCCAAACCGGAAGCCGTTGAGGTGTTTTGGTGTTTTTTTTTTTTTTGGGTCTGGGGGGGCCCCCCCGGCGGGGCTGGAGTCCCAGGCTGGCAGATTCCAGGGACCCCCCCCCCCCCCCCCCCCCCCGCCGGGCCCGTCCAGGGGGCGACCTGCACGATTTGCCCAAACAAAAGCGTCGTTCACCTGGAATTTCCCCCGGGACCCCTGGGGCAGTCCTGAGAACCCCCAACCCTTTTGGACCTTCCTGCGACCCTTGACCCTTGTGGGAATTTCTTTCTGGGACCCCCTGCTTGGACCGCCTCAGACCCGCCTGCAATGTTCTGGACCCCGCCATGGATTTTCCCCTGCTACCCCCTACCGTTTTTGCTGCCCTTTCAAGCCCTGCGATCCAGGCTTTGCCCAGACCCGTAATGAAAATGTGGGTTTTTTAGTATTGCAATTGACGGTTTTGGGCACCTAAGCTCCAAGAAGCCTACGAGCCACTGACAGGCTCCATGAAGCTCGGGAGGCCCCACCCTGCTCTTTCTCTGCAAAAAGCAAGAAAGCCACCCTTGAGGGGGGTTTGGGGGGTGAACCCTAAACCCTAAATGAGAATAGTTTGGGTGGACTACATGCTAACGCAAGTAAACCCTAAACCCTAAACCCTAAACCCTAAACCCTAAACCCTAAACCCTAAACCCTAAACCCTAAACCTCCCAGCTCCGGAGGCGGATCTGAGAGAGCGCCAGCGAAGCGCCGGCGGCGGGAAGCACCGCGCTTTGGCGCCAAGGGCTTCGTCTTGGGGGGGGATTCCCTGAAGCAGGGTTTGGGGTTTGGGGTTTAGGGTTTAGGGTGTAGGGTTTAGGGTTTAGGGTCTGGGGTTTCCTGCTGAGTTGCGGTTCTCTTCAGAGCACCCGAAGAAGGAGCATATGTTCAGAGACTGGCCTGTTTGAGCTCAGGTTTGCGATTTTCAGCTTGATGTAGCAGAGGGCCTCGCTTTGATTTCCCTACTGCTGTGCAGTGCGGTATCAACAGGCTTTGGAAGTAGAGTCTACTGCCAGTTTTGCCTCTTGTAGCTCTAAAGACTTAAACCCAAGGGTCCCAAAAGATGTCTCGAAGTCCCTAAACCCTAAACCCTAAACCCTAAACCCTAAACCCTAAACCCTAAACCCTAAACCCTAAACCCTAAACCCTAAACCCTAAACCCTAAACCCTACACCCTAAACCCTAAACCCTAAACCCTAAACCCTAAACCCGAATCAGAAGCGGCAAAAAAAACCCTAAACCCTAAACCCTAAACCCTAAACCCTAAACCCTGAACCCTGAACCCTGAACCCTGAACCCTGAACCCTGAACCCTGAACCCTGAACCCTGAACCTTAAGCCTCTAGATCAGGGTCCGCGAAGTGTACAAAGGCTCAGAGCAGAGGTGTTTTGGCCCCAAAGGCGGAAGTGTGGCGTTTCAGGTCCGTGCATGTCCCCTGAGAGTGCTCACTCGGGCGTGAACCCAACAACCTACTGCACAAAGGGGCCTGAATCCCCCACTAGAACCTGAATCCTTACGCTTCAGTCTAATCATGTTTTCGAAGATCGCGTGGGCCAAGGGGAGCGGTGCCAACCGCGCCAGTCTCCAGTCCAGCCTCCCGGACCCTCTTGCGGAAGGAGTTGGTTAGGATCTGCAGGGCTTGGCTTCAAGGGCATGACTGGCTAAGTGCGGCAGGGCTTCCTTAGAAAGGTGGGTTTAGGGTTTAGGGTTTAGGGTTCAGGGTTCAGGGTTTAGGGTTTAGGGTTTGACATAATATTCTTTATAAAATAATAATGACATTGACAACGCGCTGAGGCCTACGTCGTGGGCCAGCACCTGGCCGATCCTCGGCCCGAAGACCAGCAGAGTTTCGTTTCTAGAGCCAGCCTAGACCGCTCAAGCAGGCTTCTCCCGAAGGCTTCACGGGCCTTCTGCCCTCAAGTCCAAACCCTCAATCCTAAAAACCCTAAAAACCCTAAAAACCCTAAAAACCCTAAAAACCCTAAAAACCCTAAAAACCCTAAAAACCCTAAAAACCCTTAAAAACCCTTAAAAACCCTAAAAACCCTATTACCCCCTATAACCCCTACAAAGCCCTCCCAAAATGAAGCCCAGGAGCGCCTTCTCCTTGCCACGAGCAGTCCGGACAACGTGCTGCGGCGGAGGGACCTCCTCGTCTCCCTCTACGAGATGCAGGACCTAGGGGTTATGTAGGGTTTATGTAGGGTTTCTGTAGGGTTTCTGTAGGGTTTATGTAGGGTTTATAGGGTTTATAGGGTTTATAGGGCTTTATGGGGTTTATAGGGTTTTGGGTTTATAGGGTTTATAGGGTTTATAGGGTTTATAGGGTTTTATAGGGTTTATAGGGTTTATAGGGTTTATAGGGTTTATAGGGTTTATAGGGTTTATAGGGTTTTATAGGGTTTATAGGGTTTATAGGGTTTATAGGGACCAAGTAGTTGCTTAAGAACCCACAAAAAAAGTATTCTTCATGAGAAGGGTGTTTTTCTGGGATTATTCTTTTGGGGTTCTTAAGCAAATGGTAGGGACGGGAGAGGATGAAGAGCTTACACCATGCAGGGAAGAAGCCAAGCGCGAAATCGGGGTTTATGAAGACAAGGGACCCCGAATATAGTCCCCAAATGGTAGGATTCCCGTATAATGGGGACCCTAACAAGGTACCCCGAATATCGGAAACTCCGAAATTGCTACGCCAGTGTAGATCAATGCTTGCAGGCCTGCCCATCCTTGACAGGAAGACCCGCACGTCATCAACGAGCTGGGCCGGTGGTTCGAGCAGAACCATGCCCTGAATGACAACCAAAGCTGGGCCCAAGAGCTTTCTCTCCGCACTGTGGAGGCCTTCCTGGGAAGCCTGGGCCCTTGTGTTGCCTGTAATTAGCCCAGTGGTACCCTTTTTCCCCCGTTTTTGGTTCAAGGTTCCCTCTGACAAAAAGGGCGCCCTTTTTAAATATGGTTTCTGGGCAACCAAGGTTGCAGAGGCGACGCCAGCGGTGTGTCCGTTCCGGGCTGCCATTGCGGACTTCTGCTTGGTGGTTGCGCAGAGGCAACAGGCGGCTGCAAACCTGGAGAAGGCAGCGGGAACTCTCCGCATGGCCTGCCGAGCAAACCCACTCAGGGAGGAGTCGAAGGCGGGTGGTCAGCCCGTGTGTGCTAACAAAAACGATCCGAACTCACCTTCAGCTGTTGCGAGGGGACCGGCCGCCAGAAGCAGCACTCAGACCCCAAAACTCCAGGCCCCCTAGCACCCCTACAACCCTTAGACGCGCCCGAAGCCCTAAACGTTGAAGAAACCATCCCTACCCTAAACCCTAAACCCTAAACCCTAAACCCTAAACCCTAAACCCTAAACCCTAAACCCTAAACCCTAAACCCTAAACCCTAAACCCTAAACCCTAAACCCCCAACTCCCGGAGTGGTGTCAAACCCTGGGAGGTGAAGCTGCTGGAGGTGCTCTTACTGAGCCATGAGTCGATGGACATCGACACGGACGAGGCGGTGGCACTGATGGCAGCCACCGGGACCTATGTGGTGGAGGATTTCCCCAGTTTCGCCGCTTGGCAGCAGGTACTTACCGAAGCAGGGGCTGGGAGTCGAGAGCGCGGTGCCTCGCAGCACGATTATTTCCTGAACCGTCCGAGCATCCTGGATGTATCAGAGAACCCTGCCCCTGGCACCTTGAAGCCGACGAGGAAGCGGCCTTCCTCAGGGCCATGCCCACCTGGCAAGAGGAGCCTCGGCAGAAGTTTCGCGGTTTGTTTTGTTGGTTGCGTTCGCCTTTTGGACCTCTGAAGGTGCTAAACCTAAGCCCGAAACTCTAGAAGCCCAAAACTCCCCAAACCCTAGAGATGACGCGGCCCTTTGGTTGAGCTGCAGAGTGGATGTTCCCTGGGTCCCTTGTCAGTCTCGGGTTTTGGGGGCCCGAGGGTAACGATTCCAACTCCAGGCGGTTGAGGGTTCAGGGTTACCACAACCTCCGACCTAACAACCCCCATTCACCTAAAGGTGTGTGGGTCGCCTCCAAAAAAAAGGAGGCCAGTGTGGGCCTAAACGCGCATCCCCACGCCCCGACAGCTGAACGCCCGAGTCGATCTGTCCTCTACACTCATTTAGGGTAGCCTGGCCACTTACATTCAGGAACGCGATGTGCGCATTCTTGTGTAGAGAACGCACCAGCCGCCGCCAGGGTCAGTGCCGGGCGCTTGCCACTGCGCTGGAGGACAGCGACCAGGCTCGCGGGGTTAGAGGATCCAAGTCATATAGGGGCCTGAATAATTAGGGTTTGGGGGGGCTATTGTAGAATTGTTATGAAAGGACCATAAGGGAATACTCTTAGTAATTATTCCGACCCCTATTTTGCCCTGGGGATGAAGATTGTTGGGGGGAACAGCGGCTTCGAGCCCCGGATGCAGAAAAGGCTTAAGGTGTCGGATTCAGACTGGTGATTGCATCGGTTTTTGTCTAAGCAGGAGGTGTCGATGATTTCGCCAGAAGTCAGGCTTCTGGCTTGTGCCCATCTCGGAGCTGCAGCATCAGTAGTTGTGCCTGGTATATTCTTCTTCGGGTTTAGAAATGGGCCGGGTCGCCCCCCGTTTTCCTCCGCTCTTCGCCTTGCAGTTTGTTTTCAGAGGCCCCAGGCAGTTGAAGATAGCACCTCCTGAGACGCAAAGACCGGGCCCCACATCCCATTATCAACATGGGCGTTTCCCAAAACGGGGGTACCCCCTTGTATACCCGAAACAGAGTAGAATCCCCTGAAAGGGCGCCCCTACTTTCGGAAGGCCCCCCCACATCTTGAATCTTCTGAACAGGTCTTCGAGGCCGCGCGCGTCTATGCCCGGCTTGCGACGATGCTGGAGGAAGCACCTGGGCGTCCCTTCATGCTTAGAGCACTTGAATCGCGTGCAGCCCTGAGCCCGAAACCTTCAACCCCAAACCCTAGCCCCTTTGAACAACCAAAGAGAAGTCAGATGAATCTACGAACTTTGAGTGTTTCCTTCCGCGGGCTCTAGCACAGCCCAGGCCAACGAGAAGGAGCGTGCTTTCGGCTGTTACAGGCACAGTGGGGTAAACCACCTGCCGCAAGAAAGCAGAGCAAATGAGTTTCTACCATCGGGCTAGTCGGCATGGATGTTGGCCGAGCCTCTCTTACAGGGAATCCCATTGGAAAGAAAGTGCCTGTAAGGGGGTCCGAATTTTTCGAGCAACTCCCACATTGAATATACAGATATATATATATATACACCACATATATGTATATATATATATATATATACATACATACGTACAGAGGACTGGAAGTGTTAAGGAAGACGTCTGGGCGGGCAAGCAGGGGGAGGCCACAGAGTGAGGCCGCAGCTGGGGCGTGAAGAGATGTCTGGCGCCCTAAGCCCTAAACCCTAAACCCTAAACCCTAAACCCTAAACCCCTCTGCTCTTGGTTGCAGGGGCCCCGTGCTTGAAGGTCCATGGGTTTAGGGTTGTTTCTGATTGCCCCTAATCCGGCGAGCCTCGAAGCCCCGAAACCTAAAAGCCTCAGCCGCGGCTTCAGCTCTGCGAGCGGCAGGCGCGCTGTTCAGCTCCGGCCGGAGGACGTCGACAGTGAGCAAGGCATGATGCGGCTGGCGGTGGAGGCGTCGGCGCCCAGCAGGATTCAGGGTTCTGAGGCTTGGATTTGGGGGCTTCAAGAACCACCCTAAAGCCGACCCTAAACCCTTGTAAGGCCCAAACAGTTTGGGGGTTTGCTGGTGGGGGGGCAAAGACTTTGTGGGGATGGAGGTCAAGGTTCCAGAAGCCTGGAGCTTGGCGTTGCAGCATTTACAGGGTTCAGGGGTTTAGGCTTCAGGGGGCTCATGGGGGGTTTTCAGCTGCAGGCCTACAGCTCTAAACCCCTAAACCCACAGAAGCTCCAAAGTCCTTGCACCCTAAAGCATCAACCCCATCAGTTCTTAACCTCTTAAGCCCCAAAGCCATCCAAAACCCTAAAACCCCCCCTAAGCCCCTGAAGCCCTGAACCCTAAACCCTACACCCCTCCAAAAAGCCCCCAAAAACCCCCAAACTGCTACCTGTCCCAGGTCGATTGCGTGGAAGACGCAACGGCCGAAGCCGTGAAGGCACTGGTCCCCCGCACCGAAGTGGACAGGATGAACGGGGCTGGATTTCCTGCGGTTCGGGTGGGTTCAGGGTTTAGGGTTTAGGGTTTAGGGTTTAGGGTTTAGGGTTTAGGGTTTCGGGTTTAGGGTTCGGGGTTTAGGTGTTAGGGTTTAGGGTTTAGGCTTTAGGGTTTAGGTTTAAGGAACTTAAACTGGGGTTTCGACGCTGACTCTCGCGCAAGGCAGGCAAGGTGGGTTTAGGGCTTTAGGCGTTGCAGTCCCTCCTCACAGAAAAGGGTTTAGGGTTCAGGATTCAGGGTTTAGTGTTGAGGGAGCTTCCGTAGCAAGGGCGCTATGTAGTTCTTTGCTATATACTATATACCCTGTTGAGGTAGCTTAACTTGAGTTCCTCAACAAGAAGCCTATTCGAGGGTTGGGTTTCAGAGCAGAGTCAGCAGTGCACGGGGTCTCGCCGAACGTGCATGTCCGCGCGCGAAATTCTTGACACCGATTTCGAATGACTTTGTGTTTTTCCTGTTTGTTATCGAATGTTGCAGCCCGAAACCCCAAAACCAAACCCCAAACCCTAGACTCTAAACCTTGGTTTTGTTGATTGTCTTGGGGGTTGGCTGAAAGTCCCCCTCCAGGATCCTGCGCATCTTCGCCATGTACAAGGTTGGAGGGGGTTTAGGGTTTAGGGTTTAGGAGTTTAGGGTTTAGGGTTTAGTGTTTTGGGATTGGCTTCAAATAAGGTTTAGGGTTTAGTGCTAAAAGTCCTTAGCCCTTCCTAAACCCTTTCGCGTTGAATGGCATGATGTGTCACAGTCGCACTGAGAGCCCAGGGGCAAAGACACATTCGCCACCAAAACCAGTACGAATTCGAAAAACCCGCTATCTCCGATGCTGCCATTCAGGACTGAAACTAACTTCAGGGTGCCAAGATCGCATCAAAGCCTTAAAGCCTCGAAGTGAAGGCAACCGATGAACACCCCTAGCCTTAAAATTGACATGGGTAAGGTTTAGGAACCATGGCTCAGGGTGTTCATCTCAGATTCCTTGTCATAAACGGATTCTATGTATCAAAGGCATCTTGCAGGGGAGCCGTCCCAAATAGCCGAAGACCCAATCCAGAGCCCCACACACGGAGATGCCTGCCACTTTGCGGCTTCATGAGTAGTTAAGTAGTTAAAGAAAAGGGGTTTCGTGTGCCGAAATCTGGGCAGTACATGCAGCTACCCTCGTTACACGTGCCAAGTAGTTGGTTGTTGGGACATTGGATCTCTAAGCCATGAGGCAGTACAGCCCCCTCTCTGAATCCTAGTTGCTGAGTTACCTGGCCCTCCCAAAAAAGGTTGACGTTTCAATTCTGGCAGGATTGTATACCCCAAAAGGCTACAGGTTATCTACTCAGCTACCTGAAACTCGCAGCACTAGGCATACATCGACAAGAAGTTGGCCGCCGGAGCTCCTGCTGCACCGGCAGGACTTGGGGAGTTGAGGGTTTAGGCTTTAGGGTTTAGGGTTTAGGAGTTGGATGGGTGATATCACGAAGCTGAGTTTCGCCCGTTTGCAGCAAAGCCTTTCAAACCGTGCAGCGGCCTCAATAGAGGAGGAGCCAGTGCCTTATGCCCTTAGTTCTACTCCATATGAAGTAGGGTTTATATTTCTTGTACCCCCAAAAGGACACCCACCAATAACAGTAATATAAACCCTGTTTCATATCCATATCTGGTTGTCACAGAACTTTGCCAAAAGGTCCCCATCTGAAATTATGTTAAGCCCCTGAACTGGACAGCGCTCAGTTGACTCAGCCCGAAAGATGTCTTGAAACCCTAAACCCTAAACCCTAAGCCCTAAGCCCTAAACCCTAAACCCTAAACCCTAAACCCTAAACCCTAAACCCTAAACCCTGCTATGCGGGAGTGAAGAAAAACCCTAAACCCTAAACCCTATACCCGGGTTTAGGGTTTAGGCACAAAAGCCGCGGAGCTGAAACTGCAGGACCTTTCTCTCCCCAGCCCGAGAGGCCCCGAAAGCTCTCTGATGCACCAGGACCGTCGCCCGTGCCGCCGATCTCAGAGGTGCCTTGTGGAGTGCCCATGTATGATTCGCGGCCGGGCAGCAGCAGTGATTCTGGGCCACAGGGGCTTGAGGGCTCAGCAATTCCCAAACGTCCCATACAGTACACCCCAAAACCAAAAAAGCATCAAAAAACGAACTTGGGGGGCTTCGGGATTTGGGGAGTGGGGGGGGGGGGGGTTTGGGGATTTCCTGATCTCCGCCCTAGGCTTTTGGAGAACCTCTGTGACGATGGCAGCCAGGAGTCCAGCCAGGTGGGCCCTGTCTGTGGGTCGTGTCTGGGTTATGGTTTGGGATGTTCCCCCTTATACTAACAGTCCTGAATCGGGATTACCCCTATTAAGGACTGCAAGAAAAAAGGGGGCACATCCCAAGGAGTGTCATGAGGTCAGTTTTTTTTTTTTTAAATTGAGGTTGGGGAATTTTCCATTCGTGCTGAAGCCTAAGCCCTGAACCCATCCTTGACAAGCCATTTCAAAAGCTAACGAGTGGAGAAGCCGACAAATGACGGTGCAGTTTCTCAAGCATTTTGTCCGAAGCCCCTCAAGCTTTAACCCTAAAGCCCCAACGGCCCGAGGCCCCTAAGCCCTGAAGCCCTGAAGCCTTCAACCCCCAAACCCCAAACCCCAAACCCCAAACCCCAAACCCCAAACCCCAAACCCCAAACCCCAAACCCTAAACCCTAAACCCTAAACCCTAAACCCTAAACCCCAAAAGGCGCGGATGCCCCAAGCAGGTGCTTCAACCCGTGCCGCCCACGCCGATCACCTTGCCGCCCGGCACGCCCAGGGCGCCGGGCACGCCCAGGGCGCCGGGCACACCCCGAGCCATTGCCTTGGCACCTTTTGTTCGGGTTTAGGGCGCAGGGTTCATAGGGTTTAGGGTTTAGGGTTCAGGCTTAACAAAAATAGGGTTTAGAGTTTAGGGTGCAGGGTTCAGGGTTCAGAGTTGTTGGAATTTTGGGTTAAGGGAGGGCTTGTGAAGCAAGCCTCTGAAGCGAAGGCGCCAATCCGCAACAAACTGCACTATGAACATTAAACCCTAACTGCACTAGTATTATTAAGCCCTAACTGCACTATGGACCTTCAGCCCTTTCAACCCTAAACCCCGCACGCTCTCGTTTTTGGCTTGGTGCCGGCTGACTTAAGGCGCCAAGCGTGACGCCTATGTCTGCCGCCAAGGCGTCGGAAGCGCTACTGTTTTCTTTCTTTTTGATTAGAAGGGGGGTTTGGTTGCCATGAATCGGCTAAGGGTAAATAGTATCGTTTCCTTATGATGGTAATGTGGGCTTTTGTTGTCGTACGCGGCTGGCTACTATGTAGCCTTAGTTAAGGTTCTGGTGGTGCAAGTCTGGGGTTGAGGGGTGTGGGGGAGTGGAGGTGACGAGTTCGCATTGGCCTTGGCCTGGAGTCCTGGAGACGGCGAGCACTCGCCACCAAACAGCAAAGCAACAAAGCCCAAGCACCCTAAAGCATGAAGTGACCGAAAGAACAGCTCCGCAGAGAGAGCCTGGCGTACAGCAACTCCAAAAGTCCCCCTCTCAACGCCCTAACGTCAGGTAGCCTCGCTGCGCCGCGAATACCCGGACCGAGCCTTTTCCGGCCTTGAGGCTTCGAGAGCTGTTTCAAAGCGGAATGTTTTAGGACTTGCGTTCTTCTTTGGCTTCGCCCTCACTCCGTGATTCAGAAAGGGGGTACACAAAAGAAATCAGGAAGAGGGCGGCCTAACGTTTGGATTCCTGAGGGGCCTGAGTCGGTGCAGCCATTCTCAAGTCTACCGAAACGGTCAGGTTTGGGACGCCATGGTCATGGTTCCGTGGGGGGGGCGGGGGGGCTACCGCTGGAGCCGAGCCGCGCCAAGGAATTCCCGTCATGATCCTGCCCGCGCTCAATCCCGAATCGTCGGAGACTCTCGGCTGTGATGAAGAGGAAATGGGGTTGAGAGGGGTCGAGCGTAGGGTTCAGGATGCAATGCGCGACAGGGTTCGGGCCATTGTTGAGGGGGGGGGTTAGGGTGTAGGGTTTCGGGTTTTGGGTTCCTTCCTTGAATCTTGCCTGCGCTTTAGCAACGCCCCGCCTAGGCCTAGGCATTCCGCAATCTCGAACAATATTTGGAACCCCCTGGAATCACCCAGAAAAGGACACCCCAAGAACAAGGGACCGCCCCTACTTCTCGGATTTCCCCCCCCCCCGCCCCCCACATGTATGAGCCCTACTTAAGCCGTGCCTGCATCGAGGAACCTCCCGCAGCTTGTCTGAACGAGCCTGGGCAACTCGGGGACTCCCGAAAACCTCAAGGGTTTAGGGTTTAGGGTTTAGGGTTTAGGGTTTAGGGTTTATAGGGTGTAGGCAGCCTGGAACCCTGAGCCCTGTCAAGCCCCAGGGAGCCGAAAAAGACACAGATTTTGAATGGTTCCGGGGGAGGGGGGTGGATCATGCTTGGGTATTTGGGGCTTCTTTGGGCAGCGCTTCTTTGGGCCGCGGCTTTGTTTTCGGGCCACTTTGCCCCACAAGTCCTGGCAGACTAAACTGCTGGATGTTCAGCGGAGTACCGAGACAACTCTCCGAAGCCCCCGCCCCAAAAACCCGAAGGCCCAGCAGCACATCCCCAAACCCCCAGACCTCAACAGCCCCAAAGCTACTGAGGCCTATGAAGTTCCTGGTGCACCGTGGGGCGACGATTTCGGATTTGAAGCTCGGATCTCCTACAAGATGGGCCACTGCGCGTTGCTCTATGTGTTGAAGGGCTGGAAGAAGTCTGAATGAGTGCGCGCACGCACACGCACACACATACAAAAGTGAATACGTAAATAAATAAAAATAAATACGTAAATCGCTAAATAAATACATAAGTATATATATATATATATATATATAGATATGTATATGTATATGTATATGTATATGTATATGTATATGTATATGTATATGTATATGTATACGTATATGTATATGTATATGTATATGTATATGTATATACATATATACATATGTATAAGTAAAGAAATATACATTTATACATACTATATGTATGCACATATGCGCATATGTGTGCCACGAACCGTGCGGGATGTTCTAAAACCAGCTCGTGTCGGGCAACGTTTTGGTCAGATTCGTTGAAGAATTCTCAGAAACCATATTAGCGATGCATCGTGTGGAAGCAACCATTGGATTCCCCCCCCCCCCCCCCCCCCCCCCCCCCCCCCCCCCCCCCCCCCCCCCCCCCCAACCCCCCAAACCAAAAACAAACCTAAACCCTAAACCCTAACTTCCCCTCCTCCAAAAAAAGGCAACCCAAAAGCCGGTCTGAGCCCGGAGCTATGAGGAAGAAGTCGCTTGCAAAGCGGATTGAGTCTTGGAGCGAGGACCGTGTCTCGGCTGGGTTTTGTTGGGTAGGGGAAAGAAGACAGTCCGAAAAGAGGGCAGTGGGCAGTTGACTTTTTTGAGGGATGTACAGGGTACCAGTGCTTGCAGAAAGTCTCAGGCGCAAAGGGCTGGGGTTTCATGATTCGGGACTGCAGTGCCGCACCAACGCCTCTGCTGGAGACCGAAAATCGAATGAGTGGCCGTGATGTTTGCGGGTTTGACTCACTCAGAGACGGCCTTTTTGGGGGGCCTAAGGCCCTAGCAAAACTCAAACTGCAAACGCCCCCCCCCCCCCCCCCCCCCCCCCCCCCCCCCCCCCCCTTGCCCGGTTGAAGATGGCTGGCTGCAGCAGGGGAACGCCCCAAAACCTTGAATCTGGCAAAACCCTCAACCCCCTCTCTCCCCCCACCACCCCCCAACCCCCCCCCCCCCCCCCCCCCCCCCCCCCCCCCCCCCGCCCCCCGCCTCGCCCCCCCCCAAAAAAAACCAACAAAAACGCGCTCAACCCCAAGCCCGCCCACCCCCAGCACATATGCGCAAAGCCAAGCAATAAACTGCCCCAAGCCCTACAAACAATAAACTGCCCTCAGCCCTAAACCCTAAACCCTATAAGCCAAAACGCTGGCGCCCGATGTTCGCTCTTCGGAGATGGTGCTGCAGAAACCCCTAAACCCTAAACCCTAAACCATAAGCCGTGTAAGCACACAAGCCGCCACATGGTCGAGGCAAGGGGCTGATGTTGAGCTCTGCCTCGGAGCTGGACACGCCTTTGGGGTGCCGCGAGGCCTTCGATGGGACTTTTGGTTTATTATGTTTTTGGGTTGTGGGGTTTTAGGGTTTCAGGTCAGGGTTTAGGCTTTTGGGCTTGGTATTGTGTAGGGATTTCAGGGTTTCAGACTGTAGGTCTCTGGGGTTTGCTGGCGTTTCGGGGCAATGTTTTCAGGTTTCAGTGCTCTTCCTTCGCTGTCAACTTGCGTTCTTTCGTCCTGTGCTGTGGCAACATGCCTTTCATTACAGTGTAATTGGCATTCGTCCTCGATGCATACCGTGTCGGTGAGATCGCTGCATAGCTAGGGGCCTTGCTGTAGTGCCCGTCTAGAACCCCAAACCCTAACCACTAAACCCTAAACCCTAAGCCATAAAAGGGCTTAGGGTTGGGGGGGTGGGGAGTGCGAGTTTCCCAGATGTAGCTTCTTCCCGAAATGTGCAGCGATCCGAGTCTTGCCAGATTGCAGCTTTAGCAGCAAGAATTTGAAAATACGTCGCGCTCGCACGTTCCCCCACTATGCATGTAAGCAGCTGGTTACCTGCTTTGAAGCAGTGAGTCGTCCGTGTTGGAAGGCTGTGAACGCCCTGGACGACTCTTGGTGCGCTGGTTTGGGCGCTTCGCGTCGGCCCTGAAATGTAGGGGATGTGGCCGTCTACAAGCGCGAAGCCCTAGCCAAAACATCCGCACGCCCTCCCCTGCACTAGTTAGACCACCGAGCTTTCAGGGGGATCCATTGTTTTGGTTCCCAAAGCATGTCCCAGCTAGAAAGACTGGAGCATAAGCTTCTCGAGGCCCAGGGCTGTTGCACCCGCAGCTCGAAGAGCTTCCTTTGTTCTGTTCCGGGCCCCTCATCCCACGAAGAAAGGGGCAGCACAACTTTCAGCCCTTAACCTGCAACCTCTAGGAAGCAGTCTGGAACACTTTTGATGTTCCTCAGAGTAGAGCCTTCAAAGCCAGTTTCCCCAGGAACAATTTGAAGCAGCTCCTCATTTGTTCATGCTTTGTCTACATAACGGCGGCCTCTCCATTCTGGAAATTTGCCGAAACCCTGAAACCCGAACTCAACCGAAACCACCCTCAGCCGAGCCCAGGAACAAAGCGACTCCGAATGCGCCTGGACAGCGCTTCAGGGTTTATCTGACAGAAACCCGAAGGAAGATGAGTCGTTTCTTTTGTTATGGAGAATAGGCCAACCGCAGCTCGACGTCTGAAGCACCTGGGTTTAGGCCCTCCACTCCCCCAACAAGGCGTTCTGCTGCGCTGCACCTTGGATGACGGCGCCCGACCCTCCGCCGCAAGAAGAGAAGATTACGGGAGGCCCCCCATGCGGTGCCGAAGACCTAATCCTGGGGTGTCCTGCATACAAGGGCACCCTTAAACGGGAACTCTAAACTCCGAAAAAGAGGCTCTAGATATAAACCCTACCTCCCTAAACGCGACTTTCCGAAACCCAACTTGTGCACCGTCTCAGCTCCTGCTGCTCAGGAGTCGAACTCTTCCATGCCGTGCGCCCACACAGCTAATCAGTTTCACGTTTACTCACTGGTGCGTCAGGGGGAGGCGGAAGAATCAATCCCTGCATTCAGCACCACTTATGCCTCTACGGTAGGGCTGGGTCCCATGTTACCTTGCCCCTGCAGGAGCACCTATGTGCACTCCGTTCTGGCTCCCTTGAGCACCAGTATGTTTATGATAGCTTCAGGGAGCAGGCTTGGAGTACTCTGTCTGCCGCTGCTTCCAGAGATCAGAAGATACAAGGTTGTTCTTCAACCCTAATTCAGCCCAAAACCTATCTAGCCTCTAGGACGCACGTCGGCAAACATCTCACCTAAGCTTGATCATGTTCCTCTCTTCTCCGGCTGCAGCTCCCTTCCCATGCATTTTTGTCGTGACCGGCGGCGCCTTCTGAGCGTTGCTCCGACGTAGATGCGAGCTGGGCCGATTTCCTATGCAGTCGGGGAGATCAACCACTTCGCCGAAAGAAGCCCTTAACCGCGCCGTGATGCGTGGATCGAAACAAGCGAGGCTCTGTATGTCAGGCGCGGCCTGATGCCGCTTCGGGATCTCGCCTTTAGAGCTGTGTGGAGAGGTTATGTCTCTGACAGCAGGATCATATCTTAATCCTAGTGTGGCAGGGAAGCTGTAACAAGGGGGAAGAGAAGTCGAACCACAGCACTGTTCGGAAGTGTGTTCAGTTGGCTAGGGGTAGTAGGACCAGCGGGTCGAGCCAGGGAGAAAGGGAGTTGCCTTGGCACCATTTGCACCCATCCGCCTTGAGCAGAAACCTATAACGCCCCAAACCCCCAAAGCCCCTCCCCCAAGTAAAATACCCTGAACTCTAACCCCCAAAACCCGCCCCCCCCCCCCCCCCCCCCCGGCCCCCCAAAGGAAAGGCAACCCCAACCTCCCCTCAAACCCTGAACCCTAAACCCTAAACCCTAAACCCTAAACCCTAAACCCTAAACCCTAAACCCTAAACCCTAAACCCTAAACCTCAACCCTAAACCCTAACCCTAAACCTAAACCCCCAAGCGAGCCCGAGGCCGCTGGGCCGTCGCCCGCGCGCGACCGCTCGAGGAGTCGACGTCGGTCTCGGAGCGCCAGGCGTTGCGGTGTCTTTAGGGGGGGCTTTAGGGTTATTCTAGGGTTTAGGGGCTCTCATCAGGGTTTTTGGGGCCTTGTGAGGGCTTTATTCGGGCTTTCAGGGGGTTTGTTCGGGCTTGTTTCAGGGATCGGGCTTTTCGGGCTTTATATGGGCGCATATAGGGTTTCCTAAACCCGAAACCCTAAACCCTAAACCCGCCCGGCACCCCTCTCACCTCTGCTTGGCTGGTCCTGCAAAGCGAACTCTAAGCCACCTGGTTGAGGGGTTATTGTTTCCGAGGCTAACCTAAACCCCAAACCCCAAACCCCAAAACCCCCAAACCCCAACCCCAAACCCCAAACCCCAAACCCAAACCCCAAACCCCACCCCAACCCCAACCCCAACCCCAAACCCCAAACCAAACCCCAAACCCCAAACCCCAAACCCCAAACCCAAACCCTAAACCTAAACCCTAAACCCTAAACCTAAACCCTACCGGCTGCCTTTGTCTCACGTCCAGGCGCGACCGTTCCGGCAGCCGACGCCCGGAGCCCGGTTGTAGCCTCAGTGCCTTCTCAGAATCTGGGGGTTTAGGGTTTGGGGTTTGGGGTTTAGGGTTTAGGGTTTAAGGTTTGGGGTCCTTATTATAAGGGAATCCTACTATTTGGGGGGCTCTATTAGGGGTCCGCGATTGTCGTAAACCCCTATTTGCAAGATCCCTTACTTATGGAATACTCCGCAAGCGTCATGAAGGATCTTCTGGCTAAAGGGATATCCCTGAACTCATGGTTTTTTTGAAATGTGGTCAGCTCATCCCTTGAATTCGGGCACTGCACCCCAAGCGGGACCGCCCAGACGGAGTTTCCCAAATTGGGTGTTTTGAGTTCCGACAATCGGGATGTTCGTAGTCGGAAAGGACAATCTGTGCTTTAAACTCAATGAACTGAATCTGAGAAAAGCAGTCAGAGGGCTTTTCGGGATTGGTCTGAGAGGCATTGGGTGCCCCTTTTGGCCTCTTTGGGTTTAGTGGGTTTAGGGTAGAGCCCTTGAAGCTCCAAGCCTTGACCACCCGAAGCAAACCCCAACCTCTTGCGCCAGATCGCCGGTCGCCCTCCGGCCAACGCAAGGCCCAGGGCTTCGGCTTCGGATCTTTGCACTTGAATTGAATTGCGCGGACGCACGCGTTGCTGCTTTTCGCATATGTCCCAAGCCAAGCTGGCAAAAGCGCAGGGTGGCGACAAAGCAATGCGCGGCACTCAGAGGGCAGGGTTGCCTCGAAGAGTGCTGAAAAGATCGCCTGGGCACCAGCCGAATTTTTTTCCGGGCCTTGAAACCCTGAGCCCGAGACCTCCACTCTGAACCTCTGAGCCCTCCATACAGAACCGTGACCCCCCCCCTAAACCCTAAACCCTAAACCCTAAATCCTAAACCCCCTAAGCCTAAGCCCTAAGCCCTAAGCCCAAGCCCTAAACCCCTACACCCTAAACCCTAACCCTAAACCCCCCAGCAGTTTAGGTCCAAGGCCTTGCAGTTGAAAAAGTCTTTCGGCACTGTCAGGCTGACAGCCTGAGCGAGCTAAACTTTTCCAACCGTGAAGCCTGCCAGCGAATGCGACAAGCCCCACCTTCTAACCTGGGGAAGTGATCCCCTTTGAAACCCCTCAACGTTGTCTGACCAAAGTTTCACTGTCTTTGGTCAGGCATGTTTGTTAGTTCAAAGACTTCCCCGACAAACCAATCGCACCGAGGCGCAGACCCTGGCCGGCATGCTCTTCGGGAGCCCGGAGCTCAGTAGGAGCTCTTTCGCAGACCACGGGGGTATCGACATCTAGGGTGACAGAAGGCCGCAGAGGCAAAGGGGCTTCATTCCAAACCTCCGGGATCTGGAGAACTTGCTGACAGCAAGCACAGCACCTCAACCCGAATCCCCGTAACGCCTTCTTTGGCCTAGGCACCACAGCAGCCTGGCTCCCAGCTTTAACTGTCAGGGCTGTGGCGCAAGGCATCTGCAAGGGGCGAGACACTGATGTACATGAAAGGTTTTCTTGAGGTTTCTTTGGGGCCCAGGGCTCGCAAGCTGAGCCATTGCTGCAAGCTTGTGCGTTGCCGGCACTTCACTCCGTCCATGCTCAAACCGATGCGCCCTGTTGCTTTGTCATACATCCCTGAACTCCTTGAAGCCCGCATCAACGGCTAGCAACGGCACCAGAATCCCATGAAGCTCAGCTTGGCCCGAGGCAGTCGGCGGTGTTCTTCCGCCCAGCTCCACCACAAGCCCCTCCGGAGGACCCGGCCCAGGCCATTGTCGAGTGGCTTGTAACCTCCCGATATGCGGGTTTCGAAGTTAGGGGCACCTTAGTCCTTAAGGTTCGAACAAAAATGGCACTGCCCACGCACGACTCCCGCCCGAAGGTTGAGGGAGGAGCTAAGCTCTCGGGGACGAGGGCAGAGGGCGGGTTTGTCAGGTCGTTTGGGCTCCGGGGCTTGGGGCTAGGGCTTTGGATGGTCAGTTCTCTGAATCATGGCCTCTTCTCGTGGGGGTTCATTCCCTTAAAAATCGGGGGTGTGGGGGGGGGGGGTGGGGGTGAGTGTTGTAAAAGGGACCCAACCTGCAAACCAACCCTTCGCCATGTTTCTGGCGCTGGGCTTGGGCACCTTCCGAGCTCAGTAGGGTTGCAAGGCGGCTGTTACAGTTCCAGACGGAAGCCTCTAAAAAGCCAGGAAAAAGGAGTCGCTTGTAAATGCCACTGCTCACCCCCAAAGGCCCCCAAATCCCTAAACCCTGAACCCTGAACCCCAAAACCCTAAAGCCTGGACCCAAAAACCCGAAGAGCCCTAAACCCTAAACCCCAAGCCCAAAACCCGAAGCCCTGAATCTAAACCCTAGACCCCTAAAACCTAACTCCCAAAACCCTAAGCCCTACTTAGTAGCTGAGTAGATAACCTTTAAAAACCCTAAGCCTTTATAAGCCCCCCAAACCGCTAAACCTAAACCCTAAACGTCCAGCTCAGCGGCTGCCCAAAAAAGTCCTGCTGAGCAGTTCGTCCAGCTATGCGGGTGCCAAAAAACCCTAAACCCTAAACCCCAAAACCCGGAAGGTTGGCTACCGGCCAGTGGCCTGCACTAGAAAGCACACCTAAACCCTAAACCCTAAACCCTAAACCCTAAACCCCAAAAACCCCCCACGAAGCCGGAGGTCGCAGCGCGGAAGGCCGCCGCGAGCGCCGCGGCGGCCGCCTTCGCCATGGCGGCCGGCCGGGTCGGGAGCCCTCAGAGGAGGTTTAGGGTTTAGGGTTTAGGGTTCAGAGTTCTAGGGTTTAGGGCAAGGCAATTAAAAGGGCTTTGGCTGTAGGGCAGACCTGCGGGTTTCGGGTTTACTGTAGCATTCAGGACTGGGGTGTAAGAAGTTCAGGGGTTTTCTTTTTTTTGAGGGATTTGCGGCCATGTGGCTGTTGGGGTTGAACTAAGAGTTGAAGGAGCTTTGTTTAGGGCTTTAGGGGGGTGGGGGTTTTGGGTGTTGGGTGAGTGTGAGGGCTACATGGAGGAGCTCCAGGGCCACGGACAGGTTGAGCTCATAGGCTTAAGTGGCGAATGGTTGAGGTAAAGAAAGGTTCAGTGGTCATCCAGGAGGCCTTTCCATGTGCCCTTGCTACCCTTACGCAGAAGCCTGTCCTCGCGGTCTCTAAGCCCGACGGATTCTGGAGCTTTGGGCTCTGTGGTTGCAGTTCGATGGTTTCGTGCTTGGGGCAGTGCATGTGTCGACCAAAGAGCTGAGGCCCTGGTGTCCTCAGGGCTTAGGGTTGAAGGTTTAAGGTTTCAACCTCTGCAGCGCCATGTCTAGGATGTACGCCGCACCCCTGCACCTGCTGCGCAGTCCCGAAACTCCAGACATGAAACCCGCAACTGTGCAAACATGCCCCCAAAAGATCCGAAAGCAACACCTTCTGCCAAATTCGGCTGAAAGCCCGAGGTGGCAGAGACTTCGCGGGATGCTGCGCGCGATGCCGCCACAGCGAAAGCAGCAGCGCCGCACATGGCGTCGGTGCCCCGGAATTGTGGGATTGAGGGCGTGGGGAAGATGCAACAGGCGTGCGGGTTTTCGGGTTATCGTCGGGCAGGAGAGGAGGGAGCGAAGGATGCCCTGAATCCGAGAGGGCGCAGGATTGCGCGACGGTGGAGCTGACCTCAGGTTTTGGGTTGTGTGCGGGGCTTGGGGCCAGGAAGTGGCAGCGAGAGCTCCGCGTGTTCTCCGTCTTGGTTTTTGTCCTTTGGGGACTACGGGGTGGGCCGGACAGCCCTGTATCCCAAACAACTCCAAACCTCAAGCTGGAGACCCCCCTAGGAAAGGAGGGCTGCCGAAACCCCACAGCCTGCAAAGAGACATCCGGGAAAAGTTTACGGCCTTGACTTAAAAAGGCCCGACCCCAACGACCGCCGGCCTGTGGGCTTTGAGTCAGTGCCGGCCTCAGACCGACCCTAGACCGGCCCTTTTGGCTTGGGTTGAGAGTCAGAGGGTTATTGATTTTGGTTTTAGGGTTTGGGGTTTAGGGTTTAGGGTTTAGGTCTTTTTTTGTTGGGGCTAAGGCCTAAGAAGATCTTACTTCGGAATGTTTGTCGTATGGTCTAAGGGTCTCCATATCCCAGAGAAAGGGGCCCGTTGCACCTTGCTGGCTCTGGCAAGGCTTTGGCCCCAGGGCCAGGAAGGAGCGCACGAAGCCAGGTCGAACCCTAAACCTTGTTCTCCGCCTGAATTGGGCTGGGGCTTGGGGCACCCTAAACCCTAAACCCTAAACCCTAAACCCTATACATCCTCGAGCTTGGATCCACTAGCGTTCTTGCTGGAACCCAACATGAAATGACTGCAATAAGGACACTGTACTATTTGATGTATGTCTATGTTTATGTATGTAGATACATATCCCTATTTTGGTAACGTAACTTAATTGACCTATAGTGAGTTAGTCTTCAGTTCCTCAACATGGGGGCACCCCTCAAAGACCCCAGTGTCAATGCCCGGCGTGACTGAGGGCGAAAGCGGTGGTAGGTGGGCTCCTGAGTTTCGGATGCGGGCTTCGGACCTTCAAGTTATGTTGCGGAGTTGGATGTGCTTAGGGCTCAGAGGTTTAGGGTTTAGGTCTTTAGGGTTTAGGGATTTAAAGTTTCTATATCCGGGCGCCCGGATCGGGCCTCCATGTGTAGGAGGGTGTTTGTAGGCGTACGGGGTGCTTTTTTACGGTGCAGCATCATCTCTAGTCTACTGGCCCCATGAGATGAAAGCATGTCAAAGAACTGTAAAGAAAGTTGGATCCCTGATGTTAGAGACAGCATGTAGACCACAAGGTCCACGGATATCATCAGTTTGCGGGCATCATGCACCATGAACCCTAAACCCTAAACCCTAAACCCTAAACCCTAAACCCTAAACCCTAAACCCTAAACCCTAAACCCTAAACCCTAAACCCTAAACCCTAAACCCTAAACCCTGAACCCTGAACCGTGAACCCTAAACCCTAAACCCTAAACCCGAAACCCTGACCAAGTCCAGAGGCCCCAACGCCTCATCGTGCGTCTCCCGACCCGCTTTCGCCACGTTTTGCTACATCCACCCCCGAAACTGCAAACCCTAGACATCCTAAATCCCAAAGATCCGCAAGCCTAGGCTCCCACAGCCTAAACCCTAAACCCTAAACCCTAAACCCTAAGCCCTAAACCCTAAGCCCTAAGCCCGAAACCCTAAACCCCAAACCCTAAACCCTAAACCTTAAACTCCTAAACTCCTAAACCCTAAACCCTAAACCCTAAATCCTAAACCCCAAACCCCAAACCCTAGACTCCCAAACCCAAGGACATGGCATCCTGACCCGCTGAACCCGCAGATGAAGCCTCCGGTCAAGCTGTGGCTGCCGGGAGCCCTGGATTAAGGGGGTTTAGGGATGGGTTTAGGGTTTAGGGGTTTAAGGTTTAGGGTTTAGGGTTTAGGAGTTTAGGAGTTTAAGGCTTAGGGTTTAGAGTTTTTTAGGGTTTGGGGGTGAAAAGGGTCTAGGGCATTTTAAGCCGTTTTGGGCTTTCGGGTTTAAGGCCTAGGGGTTTTAGCCCCCGCAACAAGGACGTGTGGCAGGCGGCGCGTCTGTTGCAAAAAGGGCTTCAGGTCCAAGCCAGAGAGTCCCGAGAAGGATGTGTGCTTAGAAGGCCCCAACAAACCCTAAACCCTAAACCCTAAACCCTAAACCCTAAACCCTAAACCCTATGGGCTTGCTTGTGGTGGCTCAGGGTTGTGGGTTTGGGGGGTGCCTGATGACCAGAAATGATAGTGCAGGCCGCCCCAAGGCAGTTGATTCGGCATCTGAGCAGTGGCTTTTCTGTTAGAATTACGCCGCTGAAGTTGTCTTTCGAGCTGCACTGGAGGTGGATTTGGACTTTGGGACCCCAGACGGGTTCTCGTGAAGGAAGTCAAGTGATACCATAGTAGGAGGATACTAGGGCAATACGGCTAAGAGCATTGCAAGCCGTAAACCCTAAGCCCTAGGCCCTAAGCCCTAAGCCCTGAGCCCTAAGCCCGAAGCCCGAAGCCCTAAACCCTAAACCCTAAACCCTAAACCCTAAACCCTAAACCCTAAACCCTAAACCCTAAACCCTAAACCCTAAACCCTAAACCCTAAACCCTAAACCCTAAACCCTAAACCCTAAACCCTACACCCTACACCCTAGACCCTAGACCCTAAACCCTAAACCCTACACCCTAAACCCTAAACCCTAAACCCTAAACCCTAAACCCTAAACCCTAAACCCTAAACCCTAAACCCTATCCTTGTGATGGTAGCTTTTAAGCTCCTTGAATAAAGCCCCAGCAACTCCCTTCGCAGCCCCCAGCCTTCGAGGCCGGAGCCCACGGTCCAGGAGCAGTACATGCGGGGCTGCCCAGAGGGTTTAGGGCTTAGGGTTTAGGGCTTAAGGCTTAGGGTTTAGGGTAGTTTAGGGGTTTTTGATATATGAGTTTGAGAGTGTGGGCGGTTTAGGGCCCCGGTGAGCTGCAATCCCGAACTGGGCTGGGTCCGCTACACGCAAGTGCCACCACGCACCACGGCGTTCCAGCGATTCCCCAAGTACCACAAGGTAGAACCTCCAGAAACAACTTCTGAACTGCTGAAGAAGGACAAAACCGTTTGAAGCCCCTGCCCAAAACCGTTGCCGTGAACTCCAAAGTCCTTGTACCCCCGCCCCCCCCCCCCCTTATACCCTCTTATAGCCCTGAGCCCCTTTGTCACCCTCTTTTACCCTCTTATGGCGCTTCTACCACCCCCTCATAGCCTTTGTCCCGCAGCTTCTACCACCCCCTCATAGCCTTTGTCCCGCAGCCAGGCCAGACGCCCCTCCAGAGGCCCAGCGGCCACCGCCCCCTCCCCCGGAGGAGAGGCGGAGGAGCAGGGCCACCAAGAAAAGGGACCATTGCGGCCGAATCAGGTGTAAACCAGAGCTGCTTGTGATTGTGCTGAGCAAGATGGTAGAGCCATCGTCTTGTCTTTTGCAAAGGGGCCTGAAGAACCCTGACTTGCTGAGTAGCTGTGTGCAAGTTCGGACGCGCGCTCACACAAGACATGAGAAACGGCCCAGCCGCGGTGCTTCAAACCGATGCCCGAAGCCTTAAGCCATCTTCAGATATCTTCAGCCTTGAACCAAGGCCCCCGGCGAAAGAGCCGAAGCAAGACTCCTCGTCGCAACCGTCCGGCGCTGAGCGACGCTCCTTCAGGTCGCGGTGACGATGAGCAAGACTATGCATGGCGGCTATTCTTTTTGCGATTGCAGCTATCTTGATGCGGCAGCTGCGGCCGATTGCCGCTGCTGCCCCCGCAGCGGGCGAGGTTGCGAGTTGTGCACTCCCCTACGAAGCCCTACAGGAAGCTTCTTAGCTTTGGAGTCGGAGTAACCCGGTGCGAGCGCGACAAAGCGGCTGGGATTCCGATCCCAGTCTTCAACTTCCCGATTCCCCAGCGGAACCGGGCGCCAAAAAGCTAGGCTTGAGGCCCACTCCCTTGAAGCCGAATGGCCACGGCATAAGATACACGATACAAAAGCTCCTAAACTGAAGCCCTGCAAACTGGAGGCAAGAGAGGAGGTGGCTGGGACAACGAGGAGGCCAACTTGTAGTGATCGAAGCAGTCTGTTCGAGCAGGAGCTACTGGAATATGAACTTCAGGACTGTAGGCGTATGGTCAGCAAGGACCCCGGTACTGCACAGCAAGGCCAAAGCCCTTTCCCTATAGCTCGCTCTCGCCACACGGCCAAACCCAGGCGCTATTTAATTGAAGGTTCGTGGGTAGTTTTAGTTGGGGATTCTGTGCACCTTCATGAGGGTGTTAAGTCTGCAGTGACCGTACTTGTAGTACCCATGAACCTCTACAAAAAAATCGGATTTAACTCTCTAATCTTAAACCGCTCGTTAAGTGTGTGGAAGCTTGCGGTCTTCAGTTTTCCTCCCTCCCCCGAATTTTATCACCCCCCCCCCCCCCCCCCCCTCCCCTTAGGTGTAGAGTGTAGCGGGCTTTTCATCGTAGCTTGAGGACTGCTAGATTTTTGCACATCCCGAACTCCGGGCTTAGAATCCGAAGGCATCACTCCTGCTTGGTTGTGCCCCTCCCCCCCCCCCCCCCCCCCCCCCAAACGGAAGCTGTTACACCCTTAGACACAGACACATACAGAAGACCTCATGGCCACTTTCATTCGCTCCACATCCCTTAGCCGCCTTAGCCTTAGCCACGAAGACATCCGGTCTTCGACGGGTCGCCCACTTGGAGCTTCATGGGTTTGTATAAGTAGGGTTATAAGTATGGGAACTCTAGCTATAACCCTTAGGGTAGCTACTAATCCTACCTTCTGAGTACCCAGCAACTCCAAAGCCACCCGCCAAGCCATCCCAGCCGCCGCTGCCCCCTGGAGGCGCCACCGGCGGTTCCTGCGCCGTCCTCCTTCACCGCCCAGGCAGCTCCCTCCAGGCTCCGAAGGGGGGAAGTTTTGTGGAAGGATTGGCGTCCGGGTTCTTCGGAATGAGGGGCATCCGGCCCGCTGCAAATCATGGCCCGCATGTCCATCCTAAGGTGAACCAAAAGAACTGGGATGATGTAGGGTACCTTTTTTAAGTCCCTCGTATCCCTGCTAGGGGCCAGTAAGTTGGGATCCTGGGAAGCCACGCCTTGGCAAGGCCGGCGCTGCCGCCGGGCGCTGCCCGCAAGCTCAGCTGTACCACACTCGCCTGACATGCCCTGATGCAGGGCTTAAGGGCTTAAGGGCTTAAGGGCTTAAGGGCTTAAGGGCTTAAGGGCTTAAGGGCTTAAGGGCTTAAGGGCTTAAGGGCTTAAGGGCTTAAGGGCTTAAGGGCTTAAGGGCTTAAGGGCTTAAGGGCTTAAGGGCTTAAGGGCTTAAGGGCCTGGAGGGTTAAAGAGGTTCCAAAGGCGGGGTTTAGGGCTGGAATCTCAAGCTTCAGCGACAGAGGCGCGCAACCTCAAAGAGGCGGAAGCCCCCCAAACCCGAAACCCCACACTCTAAACCCTAAACCCTAAACCCTAAACCCTAAACCCTAAACCCTAAACCCTAAACCCTGAAGTGTGAGGAGAAGGTCCAGGGGCTTAGAGCCGAGGCGTTCCCCTGAGGCCTGAGCTGCCTCGGGTACGGCGCAGAGGGCTTTAGGAAACCATCGCAGGCTCAAAGCAAAAATCACGGTTTAGGGTTCAGGGTTTAGGGTTTAGGGTTTAGGGTTTAGGGTTTAGGAGCCAGGACGGCGAGTTCAGAAAACCGAGCAGGGGCAACCACATTGAGAAAATTCAGACTGACGAAGATGTTCCAAAACCTGCCGCAAGCAAGTCAGGCACCAGTTGACTCCACACGGCACTTTGTTTTTTTCCGACAGATGCTGGTGCCGTTGCTACTGGTCCTGACCTGCTGCTACTCTCTTGTCCTTGCTGCCAGTTTTTCTGGTTTCGTCTGCCTTTTGTTTTCGACGCGCCGCTGACAAGTTTTGATTTTGAATCTCCGGATTGTTCAAACATCTTGTTTTCTGGAGACCTGCGTGCCCGAAAACTCTGCCACATGCCCTCCCCAAAATCTAAGCAGGGTGTCACTACGGAGATGCCGACTTCCAACGTCCCATGAACTCTCTCAAGGCCCCACCGATGCTACCCGGGCCAGCTGCAAGTGGTGCGGCCGGCAAGTCTTTCCTCAGGTGTCAGGTTTAGTCTTTAGGGTTCTGGGCGATCACCGCTAACAACGGGGGGCTGTAGTGCTTTGGGTGCCCTTCGGGGTCTTGCAAGCGGACCCGGCGCTCGAACCCGAAACCGTTCATCGGTAGGACCTGGTCCAAGCATTCGCGAACACAAGGACCCTAAGCCCTACACCCTAAACCCCAAACCAAAAGCCTCTGGATCCTCGCCCGCATTTGCCCGTGTGAGGGTCGAAACCCCTGGGTCATCCTGGGTCGTAGGCGTCGGAACTTCAGGGTTACCATGCTCACCATCAAACCCCAAACCCTAAACCCTAAGCCCTGAACCCTAAACCCTAAGCCCTAAGCCCTGAACCCTAAACCCTAAACCCTAAACCCTAAACCCTAAACCCTAAACCCTAAACCAGGCATGCCGGTGCCCGTGAACCGCTTTGGCATCCCGGAGGCTTTCGCCAAGAGCGATGCGGGGGTTTAGGGTTAAGTTTAGGGTTCAGGGTTGTCCGGGTCTGGGTTCAAAAGGGGGCCAGGGTTTAGGGTTTAGGCTTCAGGATTTAGGGTTTTTAGGGTTTTAGGGTGTAGGGTTCAGGGTTTCGGGTTCTGGGGGGGGGGGGTTGAGGTGCGCGGCATTACAGCCCCTAAGCCCTGAACCCTCAACTCGTCAAACCCTAAACAGCTTCTCTGCGAGGCTACGCCCGAAGCACTTGCCGCTGCGGTCTTCCGCGCGCAGCAGGCGATGAGTTTATTTTGTTAGGTTTTGAGTCGTTTAGGGTTTAGGGTTTAGGGTTTAGGGTTTAGGGTTTAGGGAGTGGGGCTCTACCTTGGACCCCGCCAAGGCTGTGCCCATAGGCTTGGGGACCCTGTGTCAAGTCTTTGAAGGGGATGTCAGGGCCCTATTAGGAATCTCATTATAACGGGTCCTCTTAGGGGTACATCCCTCTAGGGATCCAAGTCAGAGATGGTTCGGGTTCGAGCTCGGATCTCCAGGTCACCCAGCTCACTTAAGGCTCTTAGTGGATAAAGAGAGGAACGAGGCAACCTCGAAGGGCATCTGTTGCAGGACATGTAGCTGCCTGTTGAGACCCAGGGAGTTCGTGGAGCCTGGACAAGCGACTTCGGAGGAACACTTCAGGCCCGACAGACATAGGGGGGTGGCTCGGATCACACCCCACATGCTGGTATGTAGCATAGGGTTCCCACAGCGCACCCAAGAACTCCCAGAAACTCTTCGGCCTGGACCCTGAACCCGAAACCCTCAACCCCAGGTGGGGCAAATAAGAAGCCAGAAGCCCTCAACCCCTCAACGCCCCAAGCGCCCTAAAGGCCCCCAAAACTCTAGGTGCCAAAAATCAGAAGCCCCAGACCCCGAGGCGCCCCTAAACGCCCTAAAGGCCCCAAACGGCCGAAGCCCTCCGAGGTTGAAGCAGCGGGCCTGGAGGCTGTCTCCGGGTTTTAGGTGGTTTGGGGTGACACAGAGGGTTTGGCGGTCTAGGGTTTAGGGTTTGGCGATTGAGGGTTTAGAGTTTGGGGTTTAGTTAGGAGTTTTAGGTTTAGGGGAACAGAAGGGGTTTGGGGTTTAGGGTAGAGGGGTGTTGCAGCAGATGTCGTTGAGCTAGAAGAGCACGCCCTTCCGGAACTGTCTGGTGATAGGCAGAGCTTGGCTTCGCCAGGGCTTGGAATTCTTGCACGGGAGCTGCTCCCGTATTCTTGTAGTCGTGCTATGGGGTCTAGGGTTTAGGGTTTAGGGTTTAGGGTTATGGCGATCATGGAGGGCCCCCCCGGTCCTGCTTTCGATGGGAGAACACTTGGTCAGGCTTGGGAGAACACTTGGTTATGCTTAGGAATCTCCATTAGGACGTGTTACGAGACAATGATCTTGTCATCACATTCGAAACTGTTGGGCAGTTTCTCCGGCAGCAACAGAAGGCTTAGGGTGTTTGGGAAAACTGGGGCGTCCAGCGTCTCGGGGTTGGAGGTCCTCGGTACTAGGATGAAAGGTCCCAGCACTTTGGACATTTTGTCCTTGTCTGGTGCCCGAGACGAGAAGGAAAGAAGCAAAGGAGGGCACACATCAGCTAGGTACTACAGGGGGTCGGGCTTTGTTTATTACTAGTATCCCGTTGTGGTCGCCATATAATCATTCCATCTGAATCTCCCAAACCCTATAATTCTTCAGGTCTCTGTAGTAGGCTGAGGGCTGCAGCTCCCCCAAGCTCTAAGCTCCAAGCTGCAACCCTCAAAGCCCGAATAGACGGCCTAAAACCCAGTCTGAGCACATGCCAGGCGATCCGGGCGACAGGTTCTCGCGGCACATGTTGGGCGGTTAAAACCTGCAACCTTCTTCTGGTCGGCCTTGATGATGCTTGGGTTGTTGCCATCGTTTCCCAGAGCCCTGAGTCGTTTAGGGAGGAATGTTGGGAGTTTGGAGTTCGTTGATGGGGCTGGATAGTTGGTCACCCCCACGCCAGTGAGTAGCCGCCAAACCCACCCGGACGATGCGACTTGGGGCTTCTCGAAATTCGGGGTACCTTCTTGGGGTCCTTGTTATAAGGGAATCCTAATATGTGGGGTCTTAGCGTTAAAACCCCCCACCTTGATGGCCAGCGTTGCAGGAGGGGAAGAACATGAAGGGAGCGGGCGTGCGCCAGGTCAGATCCCGCGCGGCCCGCCGGACCTGCCCACGGGCACGGCCGGGGCCTTTGCGGAGTAGAGGGGCTTAGGGTTTAGGGAAACCCCCAAAACCCGATTCTAGTTATTCAGGCCCCTAGATGAGAGGGGTTTGAGGTGGCATTCAGGAACACCCTCGGAGTCAAAAAAAGTTAAAGCGTTTGGGGTGCGGCATTGCAGCTGTGCTTGAGGTTAATTGGGTCATGTTAATTGGGTCATGTAGAGCCGGGGAAAGGCCGTTGCCAGAAGGTCAATTGGAGTTTCGGGTTGCATTGCCTTGTGGAAGCCCGAGGAAGTCATTGAGCAGAAGTGTGTGGCCTACCTCATCGGCAAGGGTGGCCAGGCGTGCAGCTTGTGTTGGTCGACCCCTGCCCGAGGCCCTAAGCGCAGCTTAGCGCTTCGCATGGCCTCTGGCACAGACAGGCACCCCTGAACACAAACCCTCTGCCCTTTCGAGGGCTTTGAGGCTTAGGGCGTCCGGGCCCCAGAGGTGAGTTGAGGGTTTAGGGTCGAGAATGAGCACTGGTTTCATGAGGTTTCAGGGAACGAACCTCGAAGCCAGAGGCTCCAAAACCGAAGCTGTATAAGGAGCCCCTAATCTGAAGTTTCCAGGATGAGAACGCGTGCTCCAAGACGCAGGGAACGTTGTTTAGGGTCTACGCCCTGAACCCTAAGCTCGAAACCCTGAACCTTCCCTCTCCTTTTTGGAGGCCCTTGCAGCCATCAACGCCGCAGCTGGTGTGTCGATCCAGATCGCCCAGCCGGCTGTGTTGCTTTACTGTTGGTTAGTAGGGAATGAGGGAAATGGGGTGCCCTTTATCATCCCTTAAAGGGTTTATAGAGGGCCCTAATTCCCTCAAGGTTGTAGGGTTCAGATGGACTGGAAATCTGTTGGGCTCTGCCCGCAGGTGCCCGAAACTCCTCGGTGTCGTTTGCTGCAACTGTTCTATGGGGGGGTTTCGGCCGGGTTCACAAAAGGGGTTTGGGCTTCGGGGCTTGGGGTTAGGAGGGTTTAGCGTTTGTAGCTTGTGGTGGTTTTGGGCAGGGTAGGTGGTGGGTGTTGGCACGGAAGCCGAGGACCTTTGAGGGGTTTGCTTCCTTCGAGGAGTTGAGCTTTGGTTTTCCAGATTCTGCGTTGCTTGCAACTCTTCCCTCCACAGAACGAGAAAGTTGCTCTTCAAAGCAGTTTTCCTGGGGCACGGCAGTAGACCACTCGGGTATCAGGCCTTCGGGTGACGCCCCATGCCAGGATCAGAGCACCAAGAGCTTCGGATGGAGACGCCGAGCTGCAAATGACTGCTGCCCCAACACCCCGACTCCCTGGCCCAAAAACTTTAGCTCACCCGTGTTTCCCAAGTAGAGGTGTACCCTTCTCCTAGAATAAGGGTTATAATGTTCCTGGAGGAGAGAAGGTCCCCTCCCCTCCCCCACAGGCCCTCATAGCTTCTTAAGTGCCCTCAAAGCCCTTCCCAGGTATGGCCAACATCTACGGCACCGAGGAAGGTGCTGCGAAGGCCCGCCCGCGGGGACGGGACTCCGAAGGTGTTAGAATACTCTTATCCTTATGAGGGACCCCCCAAGAAGTAACAGTGGGCTTTAAAAATTGGAACTAGCGATGCTTACAGCAACAGATTGGAGCACGGTAGGGAACCGCCAACGGGACAACAAAGAAGTCCGCACATGCATGTGCAGACCAGGGCAGGTGTCACAGAGTATGAGGATGACACCCTGGGCTCTACGGCCCAAAGCTACAAGCCCGGCAGACGAGACCTCCTTCTGCAACCTTCATCTCAGCAGTAGCAGTAGTGGGCAGTTCATGGGACTGGAGCTTGCCTGCCCCTGAACTCCTGCTTCCCGCACCATGAACCCTTCCACCATCCAGGCCAAGATGATTCTCAGGCAAAAGGTCTCAGAATATCGACCTCTTCGCGCGTAGATGCGACCTGGCCGAAGGATGTTTGGGTGTAGACTTTCAAGCCCAACAAAGCCTTCTGTAATCCCTAACCCTAAACCCGAAGCCTAAGCCGTAAACCCTGAACCCTAAACCCTAAACCCCGTCATCCCTAAGAATGCCAGAATGGCTCGGAGGTGTCCCTGGTTGTGCAGCGTGCAACTTGGGGCGGAAGGTTGCAGGATCGAGGGGCCTTGAAGGCATGTGTCTACTGAGGAGCCCTAAACCCTAAACCCTAAACCCTAAACCCTAAACCCTAAACCCTAAACCCTAAACCCTAAACCCTAAACCCTAAACCCTAAACCCTAAACCCTAAACCCTAAACCCTAAACCCTACCTAAAAACCCTAAACCCTAACCCTAAAACCCTAAACTAACCCTAAACCCTAAACCCTCAACCCTAAACCCAACCCTCAACCCTAAACCCTAAACCCAAACCCAAACCCTAAACCCTAAACCCTAAACCCTAAACCCTAAACCCTAAACCCTAAACCCTAAACCCTAAACCCTAAACCCTAAACCCTAAACCCTAAACCCCTAAACCCTAAACCCTAAACCTTAAGCTCTAAACTCAAAACCCTAAACCCTAAACCCTAAAACCCAAAACCCGAAGCCCTAAACCCTAAAACCTAAACCCTAAACCCTAAGCCCTAAACTGCCCTAAACCTAAACTGCCCTAAGCCCAAACCCTAAACCCTAAACCCTAAACCCTGGGGTACACCTAGACATACCTGGACTCCAAAATTTCTTCAATTACCGGCCCAGACCCAAACCCCCCCCCCCCCCCCAAAAAAAAAAAAAAAAAAAACATCCCGGGAAAACACTAAGCCGCCACGCAAGGATGCAGAGCCCTCCCTGGTTTTGTGGACAGGCCTGGTTGTGGCCTTAGAATGAGCGCTGGGCGGGGCCTTGGGCCCTCGAAGGCCTCTAAAAAACCCCAAGCAACCCCGAACCCTGAACCCCCCCAAACGCCCCCTCCAACATCAAGCCGAGAGGGGCCTAGACCGACTTTGGAGCCATGTGGAGTGTAGTATACCATCTTAAAGGGGCTCAATGGAGCTGTCGTTGGCTCCAGTTTCTGAGCCTCCTGCGCGGTGCCGGAGCCCAGAGTGCAGCAGGCGCAGCATTCCTGAAGCCACCTTCGGATGAACACCACGCTCCACTTCCCCGTTTAGGGTTTAGGGTTTAGGGTTTAGAGTCCTCTGTTTGACTTGGGCTGCTGGCAGAGCGCCTGCGTAAACAGCGCAGCAGACAGGTCCCCGTTGCCAGAGTCGCGCGCGGCTTGCGATGGAGCATTTGCACATTGGAAAACATGGCATATGTTACTTGTTTCAACAGTGGGCTTAGCGCAACGTACTCCTGCCAGGACAGCTAGGCAAAGTCCCGTGCAAGCCCAAGTGAATGTGACTCCGTGTTTGCGATGGTTGGGTGTGCGAGGAGGAGTTCTCAATCTGGCAAGCCCCCTTCAAGTGTTGGACATCCAAAAGCAACACCCTTGGATGCCCTTCCAGTCGCAGATTTCGGAATGACGGCTGCCAGCAGATGCCGTGCCCAGTAGGCTTGAGGAATGATGAGCTTTCGAGGGCTTGGAAGGCTCCAAGGTGTTACTAGTTCTACTTGGCTGCAACCTTCATGGAGGTTACCTCATTGTGTGACCTTACGAATGTCTACCATAGAAGCTTCAAGTACCCTGGGCCAAGTTTGAGCCCTTTCGAATCATGACATTGGTGCAGTGCAGAATCACAGGGGCTCGTACCCTCCCAAACCCAAGAACCGTAAGCCCCAAAAGCCCTCAGGTTGCGCGTGGCAGGTAAAACGACCTTCAGGGTTCAGGGTTCAGGGTTCAGGGTTTAGGGTTTAGGGTTTAGGGTTTAGGGTTTAGGATCCAGGGTTCAGGGACTTTAGGGCCAGGCTGGGCATGTTGCACTGTCGCGCTGGTCGCCGAAGAAGCTCTCTGCCCTGGGTCTGTTCCTCCAGCAGATGAAGGGTGCCAGCCATGGCCCTTCACAGCCAGCAGTAGCCCCACGCCGACGTGACCCGCGCGCTCGCAAAAGGATGAGCGAGCGAGACAGGGGGAGCCACAGTACAGAGTTGGAGTGGCACGGATGAGGGGCGTGCACTTGCACGGGGGTCTCCCCTCATGCCGCAAACAAAGAAGGAAAGAAGGAAGGAAGGAAGCAAAGAAGGAAAAAGGAAAGAAGGAAAAAGAAAGAAAGAAAGACATCAAGAAAGAAAGAAAGAACGAAAGACAGAAAGACAGAAAGAAAGAAATAAAGAAAGAAAGAGCAAGAAAGATAAGGAAATAAAGAAAGAACGACAGAAAGATAGAACGGCCGAAAGAAAGAAAGAACGAAAAGAAGAAATAAAGAAAGGAAGAAAGAAAGATAGAACGACCGAAAGAAAGAAAGAACGAAAGGAAGAAAGAAAGAAAGGAAGAAAGGAAGAAAGAAAAAAAGGGAGGGAGGCTGAAGTGGGGGGGAGGACCAGGCAGCAGAGTATGAGGTATGTTACCAAATAGGCAAGCCGCCCTTAAAGGGCACCCTTGGTTTTCGGGAATTTTCAGCCTGGGAAGGGGGCCCAGGGTGTTAGGATCGCACCTCAAAGGATGGGGCGGAAAGGCTTAAGACCCAACAAAAACACCTGCAACCGACTGCACCCGACTTCCCGCATCTTAAACTTCCGGAACCCTTAAGCCCCAAACGCGAGGTCCTTTAGACAGGCGGCCAGAACCCCGAATTCACCCTTTTTGCCCCCGGCCAAGTGGCTTCCTCCCGCACGGTCAAGGGTCAGGTTGTAGGACTGCGGGGCTTCGTGGGGCGGCACGCTGTAGAGACGCAGTGCCGGAAGCAAGGCCCAGCAGCGACTTGCCTGCACTTGGGGCCCCCAGGGTTTGGAGGAGGTTCGTCTGTGTAGTTCAAGGCTTCCTTTTTGGGATCAGTGCCTAAATGTGAGTCCCAAATCGACAGCCTCTAAGGTCCAGCGATGGCAGCGCAGTGAAGCAGCGGAATGATCTGCGCAATGAGGCGGATGACGGGTGTCGAGTTGGATGCAAACCGGCTCGGAACTAGCGCAGCTCCCTTTTTTGTGATTTATCGGGCTTGAAGGTTTTAAACGTGTCGCTCAGATGGCTTCGATGGACGCTTTGGCCGCTGCTGATCTTCCACGAGGCATGTGCAGCATTCCAGGTCAGGGTTCAGAGGTTTAGGGCTTAGAGTTTAGATTTAGGGTTTAGGGTTTAGGGTTTAGGGTTCAGCATCTCAAGTCCCAGCATTCACTAGTCAAGCAGCCTGTCCAGAGTTGGAAAAATACCCGCCCACAGAATCCCATAACATTACGAAAACAAGGGTTTTCATCCTCTTTTTATGCGACAAGGCACAGAACAACAACACATCACCCGAGAACCCTAAACCCTGGGCCCTGAACGCTAAACCTTAAGCCTTGAACCCTAAACCCTATGCCCTGAACCCCAAACCCTAAACCCCAAACCCCAAACCCTAAACCCTAAACCCTAAACCCTAAACCCTAAACCCTAAACCCTAAACCCTAAACCCAGGCCCGGAACTCCGATCCCTGTGCTCGACCGTTCGGAGTTGCAGGGTTGGTGCCTGATCGCTCGTAATTGGATTCGGGTTGGTGGCCGATTGACCGTTTGTACAAAGGGTTTAAATGAACAAATATATGAAACAGTAAATGAATACAAAAATATTTCTCAACGAACGACCACACACACATATCTATCTAGGGGAAGGTTTAGGTGGGGCAAAAGTGTGCAGCAATTCGAGACGCACAGCTGCCTGGTCTTGGTTCGAATTTCGTTGAGACTTCGCTGAACTTCGCTTGTTCTCAGCAGCAGCACCGCGCGTTCTCAGCAGAGAACTGGGGAATTAGGAACCCAGGATCCACGGGAGTCCGGATGCAAAAGGAACCCAGGATCCTATATGATCTATCAACAATGTACAGTATGCACACACACATATGTATATGTATATGTATATGCATATGTATATGTAGATGTACATGTACATGTATATGTATATGTGTATGTGTATGTATATGTAGTAGATACACATTTAGTGCGCACACACACATATGTTCATCCACGTACATGATTTATATGTATACATGTATATATGTATATGTATATGTATATGTATATGTATATGTATATGTATATGTATATGTATATGTATATGTATATATATATGTATGTATATATATATATATACATACAGTTGAATGAGATGAGGCCCTGGCTGCAGCTCCCAGTTCCACCGCCCTCGCCGAGGAGCCGCCAAACGTTGCGTAAAGGTTTTCGCTTTCCGAGAGGAGCGGTTACAGGGTTTGTAGGGTTTTTAGGATTCAGTGTTTATAAATGGGGTTTTTGTAGGGTACATATAGGTTTACATAGGGTTTTTGTAGTTTTTTTACTTTTAAAACGGGTTTTAGGGTTTATAACGTTTTTACTATTTAGGGGTCCAGGCTTTACGGCTTAGATTCCGCTCCGGGTTCGAAAAGGGTTTCGGGAGAGAGAGGAGCCTGCTAGGAAAGGGCTTCAGGTTTGCTTGCCTCATCAGGTTGAGGGTTTAGGTTTTGGGTTTTGGGGTTTAGGGTTTAGGGTTTAGGGTTTGCGGGCGAGGTATCGAAGCCCGTTGCAAAAGGGTTTAGGGTTTTGGGGTTTGGGGTTTAGGGTTTAGGGTTTAGGGTTTAGGGTTTAGGGTTTAGGGTTTAGGATGCTTGACGCACGAGTCGTGAGTGAGTGAGCCTCAGATCTGAGCCTATTTCTTTACCTCCTGGTCCGCAACAGGGCTTGTGCCTGGGTCTTGGTTAGTAGTTAGGGCATTAGGTACCCTATATAACGCAATTGCCCCAATTCCCTTTAGGGTTCAAGAGATCAAGCTTAGGGGATTGAGATGGACTTGACGTAGCGTCTCATGACCCCAAAAACCCAGGCCCCCAAGCCCCAAAAAAAGCTGCGCGAAATCCCACGTGCTAGGCCCGAGATTGCATGCTCCGAGGCGGCGCGGTAGCTCAGCGGGGTTTGCGGGTTGGGACTCATGGGGACTTTATAGGCCCTAAGCCCGAAAGCGCCTGTGGCATGTCAGCGCAGGTAGTTGCCAGCTGGTATCACACGGTACATGGATACCCTGGTTTCGAAGAGAGCTGGCAAAAGAGCGGCCTCAGGCAAACTCGACCTCTTCCGAGATGGGGTGGGGACAACGCACGCGGCCAGGCAGTTCTGGAAAGTTGGGCTTTGGGGAGGCTTGGGAGTTTTCCTAGGACCCGATAAGGCTCAGAGGGTTTACAGGAGGGTTTATAGGGTTTATATGAATATCATAATATTTAGAACTCAGTTCTTGGCTTAGGAGCATGCGAGGGTTTTGAGTTGTAGGATGGTTGTTTGCCTGTTTGGAGCTTGTTTGGGGCTTCCAGACTCACAGGGGTTCAAGGGCACGAAGTCTTTCCTTGACCTGTGCCCTCTGGACCCTGCTTTTGCTTCAGCTTCGGCTACGGCAGTTGCCCAGCCCTAAACCCAAAAACCCTACACCCTTAACCCGTAAGCCCTAAACCCTAAATCCGGGTCCTGAAGCCAAAGCCCTGAAGACATTCAGGGTTTTGGTTTTCAGGGCTAGAATTGTTGATGCCGCGTAGGATCTGGGGCTTGAAGCTTGGGAATAGAGGGCTTAGGGTTCAGGGTTTTAGGGAGTTTAGGGTTTCGGCGCATGACAAATGAGTGCTCTCGTAGTTCTTGTGCAGATTCCTGACGTCGTTGTAGACACTTGTACACACCAGGTGTCCCACATGCGAAGTTCTGTTTGTCAGAGCTCACGTTCTTGTGTTTGAAGAGGTTGAGGCAAGGGTCACTGACATAAGTCATCACTCTGGCGTGAAAATCGCCAGGCCTTCAGTGCCTCGTTTACCGGCAGGACACCCCAGGAGCCCTTAAAAAAACAACAAAACGGGTTTCGGCTGTGGAGCAGGTGCCGATACTCAGCCTGCCCTGCACTTTCCACGGAAGCTGGCCACCAAGTGGGCACTGCTTTGGTTGCAGTGGCTTGGGCTTCAGGACCTAAATCCTAAACCCTAAACCCTAACCCCCCCCCCTCAAAAAGAAAAATGAAAACAGGGACCTAAGGTTTTCTTAACATGGGGCCCACGCCCCCCAGAGTTGAGCGCAAAAAGGGCCGCTCAAAGAGCCCGGGTTTAGGGTTTATAGGGTTTAGGGTTTAGGGTTTGAGGGCCCAAGTGCAAAAAGGGTTTATGATGGAATGTACTGGTAGGGGCCATGCTTTGAAGCATGAGGCTGAGGGACCTTGGGCGCAGCCTCAAGGGAGGTAGAATCCCTTGTGAGCATGCTTTGGATTACCTTTAGGTCCTCGATCCCCAAATGCCCACCGAGATGCTTTTCTGGCGCTAGAGAGAGAGAGAGTCATGCCCCGCAGAAGAAGAAGAAGAAGAGAGTCAGCCCTAAGGTTCCTGAACCTTAAACCTCCAAAACTCACCAAACCCCACAAGCAAAAACCTGGAACACTAAATCCCTGCAGGTCTACTACAGCTGCGTTGCTCCAGAGTTGGCTGGTGAAGACCGAACCCTAGCCAACAGCTTGCTTTCAGGGTTTCCCTGAAAAGGGTTTAGGGTTTAGGGTTTAAGGAGTAGTCCCACGTGCCTTGAGAAGTCCAACCAGGCGTTCATTGCATCTTCTCTCTTTGGCCTGTCTCAGGCATGTACAGGTGGACCGGGTTGCTTTGGCTCATCCTGTCGTCCTTGTTGTGTATCTCTGCCAGGTCCTTGCCGCCACTGGTTTGCAATCCTCTTTCAGAGCGGACGTATGTATGTAGGTAGGTGTGTCTGCAGTGCTCGCGTTCTGGAGATTGCCTCCGGGCTGCATGGGCTGTTCAGTTTGAGTTGGGCCGCCATCAGGCGGGTGCAAGCAGGGTCTAGGGCATAGGAAGGCGGTGTGCTTGGGATGCGAGGCCAGAGAGATTGCCGGACCCTGAGTGCTGAAGCCTCGTGCTGAAGTCTGCAGTTTGCTCGTAGTTTATGCAAAAACAGGTCTCTTGGCTTCGGGTCTAGGGTTTGAAGGGCCGTTTAAGGGCCTTTCAGGGCTTGGTTGAGAAGCGCCGTGCTGTTCAGGAAGGAGCTTCAGCTTTAGGGATATGAGGTTTGTGGGTGCTTCGTTAGGGTTCAGCAGGGTCTGTTTTTGATTTCAGGGAAGTGAATGGTACCATTACTTCCAATAATCAGCTTTAGGGTTTAGAGTCAATCTAAGGAGCATGCGTTGGCAATTCCATGTGCAAATTTCCTACTTGGAAGCGCATGCCATGCTTAGCTCCTGAGCCTCTGCCGTCAAGTTGCAAACCCCTAAGCCCTAAACCCTAAACCCTAAACCCTAAACCCTAAACCCTAAACCCTAAACCCCTAAGCCCTAAACCCTAAACCCCAGCTTTGAAAGAAACGGGGTCTGGCAAGCACTTCAGAGCCTGGGAGCAAGAACTTACTTAGCCAATGGATGAACCTCAAACTTTTGGGATTTTCTTATTTCGACAGAATATGAAGTTTAACCTTCTTTTTTCCGTGGTTACTGGAGAAGTAAGAGAAAGGGTTCAGAGCCTGGAGTCCAAAGCCTGTCGCAAGAAGGGTGAGGGGTTTAGGGTTCAGGGTTCAGGGTTTAGGGTTTAGGATGGTTTAGGGTTTGGGGGGGGCTCAAGGGCTGTAAGTTTCTGGGTGCAAACGGGCTGCTCACAGCGCAGGGGGGCGAGAGTAAGTCCTCGAAGGCACTGGAGGGGAGCGAAGAAGATGGACATAACTCAGACTAAACCCTAAAACCTAAACCCTAAACCCCTAAAACCCGAAACCCCGGATAGTATTTGAAGCCGGAAGCTGGAGAAGCGAAGCCGAGGCTCTGACGTCCCCGCCTTACGGCAGCAGCGCCGAGCAGCAGCAGATCTCTGTAAGCTTGAGCCGAGCTTCTTCCAAGTCTGAGCATGGCTTCCTTGGTGTAGAATTCGGGGTTTAGGGCTTAGGGTTTACGGCATACTCATTTTTTTTGACGTCTTGCTTAAGCTGCAAACTTCGCGCCCCAAGGCCAAAAAACGAAAGTGCAAGCGACGAGACGCTGAATGCTGTAGTGCGTCCATACTACGGCAAACACTGGCAGAAGAACAAGGCTGCTCCTGAATGTGAAAAGGAACCCATTCATTGTGGCCCTTGTCTGCCTTGCTCTTGGCAGGATGTAGATTTCTGAAGTGGGGCCTCGGCCAAGCACCTGCCCGTAGAGTCAACAAACTACACTCGCGGCAGGACATGACGCCTTGTGATCAAAAGGAAAGAGTCGCCAGGTATCTCACATTGCGCTCATTGCATCCACCCTTTCACACATAACAACAAGAGGAAAGGACAGGAAACGTACCATGATGAGCTCTCATTCTGCTGGTCCTTTCTCCGGCGGTTGGCAAGGCTGCACGTTCCTTGCAGCAATTGCGCCGCGGACAATGCCTGAGCCTCAGCGCCTCTTACGCTGTCTAAGCCCCAACCATGCCCAACAACGATGGTCGGGCGTTTGCTGCAGGGGTCGGAATGATTACAAACAGTATTTGCTCCGGATCCCGTCATAAACATACTCTAATAACCCCCAAAACCCTGTTCTAAGTATTAAGACCCCTCTATTGCAGCCTTCTCCCGGGCCCTGGGGCCCTATGCCCTAGTCCCTGGTCAGATGGACTCCGAAGGCTCGAGGGCAACTTAGGCAAGTAACACGGTCAGCCCCAGATTGTTCCCAGATTGTTTGGGTCTTAGGGTTTCAGGCGCAAGGCCTCGCGGTGTCATGATGCGTGCAGAAGTTCTTGAATGTCTCATGCTGCTGGGCGGGGTTTGTCGCCGCGCCTTGGCTCTGAATAGCCAGCTGCAGAGGGCGGCGGCATTTGAACACATCCTTTGTCAATTGAGGGCTCTGGGTTTCGGGCTCCAAGATCACACGCCTGATGGCAAGCATCATGCCTTCGTAGTGGGTCCCAGTCCCCAAATATCCCAAATCCTTATGCACTCAATGGTTGGGAGGGACAAGAGGTTTCAGCGTCTTAGAGGTAGATCCTGCAGGTTTCAGGGGACGGTTTGCCCTTCGCCCACTTTGAGAAGCCCTCCACATGATCGCCGCCCGTGTTATTGGACGACAGCACAGCTTCATGCGCCAACAAGGCGCGCGCCCACTTCGCGGCTCTAAGACGATTCTATCGTGCGTTTGCATTCGTACCCCCTACATCTTGAAGTTTTTAGGCTGTTTTAGCAGCATGTGTGCTTTCCAAACAGATCCTTGTGAGCAGAATTCTGGCCTTCACTGGCTAGAGAAGAAGTCGGCCGAGTTTTCCGGCTGCTTATCTGAAAGCACCTAGCAAACGTGCCTCGCCTGGAAAAGCCGGGTGCTGTGTGGACTTTTTGGCACCTTCGGTGTGCTTCTACGACGTGTTGTGTGGCAGGGGAACTCGAACCAGTTTGCGCCGAACCTTCGGGGCCCAGGATTCCCGAGAGCCCTAAGCCACCCAACCTAGGGGTCTGAAGAAGTACTGTATTCCCTTAGGATCCCTATAGAATTCTACTAGCCTCCTGATAGAATTAAGGCCCGTAGATTGGGATGTTCCCCCCTTATGCGAACAGTCCTTGCTAGGGATTACACTGGCGGGTGCTAGAATCCGTATTAAGGACTGTTAGTATAAGGGGGAGCATCCCAACCCGTATGCTAAGCCCTACAGCCCCTAAAGAGCACACCCTAGAGCCACCCCTTAAACAGGCGAGAAAGCTAAACACCCTAAACCCTAAACCCTAAACCGTAAACCCTAAACCCTAAACCCTAAACCCTAAACCCTAAACCCTAAACCCTAAACCCTAAACCCTAAACCCTAAACCCTAAACCCTAAACCCTAAACCCTAAACCCTAAACCATACACCCTAAACCCTAAACCCTAAACCCTAAACCCGAAACCCTAAACCCTAAACCCTAAACCCTAAACCCTAAACCCTAAACCCTAAACCCTAAACCCTAAACCCTAAACCCTAAACCCTAAACCCTAAACCGACTGTAGGCTCCCCTGTTTCAAGCCGGCGCACGAGTTCCAAGGAGTCTCCGGTGAATGCAGTATGGTTTTCGGGTTTTGGGTTGAGGGTTGAGGGTTTGCTCTGAGTCTGGGTTCAACAGTTGAGGGTTGCGGATACTTGGGAATTTCAGTTGTTTGGGGGGGTTTGGGGCCTATTTTGGCTTAGGAGCTCGAGAGTTGTGTTTTTGTTGGGGGAGAGCGGGTGGTTGGGTTGCAGGGGGTTTTAACCAGAGTCCACGCATGTTGGGCCCGAGGACATGAAGAAACCTGAGCCCGAATGCCTAGGGTTCTACAAATACATACTCCTTGGAAATGAAAGGGAGCTCGAACGGCGGTCAAAAGGCCCCCCCCCTCCCCACCCACCGGTTCCCCTGCACCCCAAGAGAGGATGTACAGACACTGTGCTGCAGCTCTATGTTGTTCGCTGCTTGGCGCTTCTTGGAGATACCCTGGTCCAGGCGAGGGCCCCAGACAGTGTAAAGATTGCGTCCTTCTGTGAAACTAAAGCGGTATATACGCATAAAGATGGGCAAGGAAGTGGATTAAGGTTCGGGGTAGCTCCGTGGTGTGGAGCAACGACGCGACGCAGGTCAGGAAATAGCATGGAGCAGTAACATGTCATGCCAAGGCATACGTACTCTGCAGAGCGTGTGGAGCCAATAGTCGGTCTCACTTGATTGAGTGTCTCCCATCAAAGCCATGGTAGACTGCTGTAGGGCAGTTTAGCAACTTTTCTTCGACATGTGCGAGCGAAGGGAAGCACAGGACGGTCTTGAGAGTGACTGGTGTTGCTCAGCACTTGTTGAAAAGAGTTGCGTGCAAGCAGGCCAGCGCATACAGAGGTAGACATCCGCAGCTGCTGGCCGCCTTGGCTTGGGACGGGTTGCATCCTGAAGAGTTGGGTGTCTCCCATCAAAGCCATGGTAGACGGCTGTAGGTCAGTTTAGCGACTTCTCTTCGACATGTGCGAGCGAAGGGAATCACAGGACGGTCCGAGAACGACTGGTGCTACTCAGCACTTGTTGAAAAGAGTAGACATCCGCAGCTGTTGGCCGCCTTGGCTTGGGACGGGTTGCATCCTGAAGAGTTGGGTGTCTCCCATCAAAGCCATGGTAGACTGCTGTAGGGCAGTTTAGCGACTTCTCTTCGACATGTGCGAGCGAAGAGAAGCACAGGACGGTCTGAGAGCGACTGGTGCTACTCAGCACGTGTTTAAAAGAGTTGCATGCAAGCAGGCCAGCGCATACAGAGGTAGACATCCGCAGCTGTTGGCCGCCTTGGCTTGGGACGGGTTGCATCCTGAAGAGTTGGGTGTCTCCCATCAAAGCCATGGTAGACTGCTGTAGGGGGGTTTAGCGACTTGTCTTCGACATGTGCGAGCGAAGGGAATCACAGGACAGTCCGAGAACGACTGGTGCTACTCAGCATTTGTTGAAAAGAGTTGCATGCAAGCAGGCCAGCGCATACAGAGGTAGACATCCGCAGCTGTTGGCCGCCTTGGCTTGGGACGGGCTGCACCCTGAAGAGTTGGGTGTTCCCATCAAAGCCATGGTCGACTGCTGTAGGGCAGTTTAGCGACTTCTCTTCGACATGTGCGAGCGAAGGGAATCGCAGGACGGTCCGAGAACGACTGGTGCTACTCAGCATTTGTTGAAAAGAGTTGTATGCAAGCAGGCCAGCGCATACAGAGGTAGACATCCGCAGCTGTTGGCCGCCTTGGCTTGGGACGGGTTGCATCCTGAAGAGTTGGGTGTCTCCCATCAAAGCCATGGTAGACTGCTGTAGGGCAGTTTAGCGACTTCTCTTCGACATGTGCGAGCGAAGGAATCACAGGACGGTCCGAGAACGACTGGTGCTACTCAGCATTTGTTGAAAAGAGTTGCATGCAAGCAGGCCAGCGCATACAGAGGTAGACATCCGCAGCTGTTGGCCGCCTTGGCTTGGGACGGGTTGCATCCTGAAGAGTTGGGTGTCTCCCATCAAAGCCATGGTAGACTGCTGTAGGGCAGTTTAGCGACTTCTCTTCGACATGTGCGAGCGAAGGGAATCACAGGACGGTCCGAGAACGACTGGTGCTACTCAGCATTTGTTGAAAAGAGTTGCATGCAAGCAGGCCAGCGCATACAGAGGCAGACATCCGCAGCTGTTGGCCGCCTTGGCTTGGGACGGGTTGCATCCTGAAGAGTTGGGTGTCTCCCATCAAAGCCATGGTAGACTGCTGTAGGGCAGTTTAGCGACTTCTCTTCGACATGTGCGAGCGAAGGGAATCACAGGACGGTCCGAGAACGACTGGTGCTACTCAGCATTTGTTGAAAAGAGTTGCATGCAAGCAGGCCAGCGCATACAGAGGTAGACATCCGCAGCTGTTGGCCGCCTTGGCTTGGGACGGGTTGCATCCTGAAGAGTTGGGTGTCTCCCATCAAAGCCATGGTAGACTGCTGTAGGGCAGTTTAGCGACTTCTCTTCGACATGTGCGAGCGAAGGGAATCACAGGACGGTCCGAGAGCGACTGGTGCTACTCAGCATTTGTTGAAAAGAGTTGCATGCAAGCAGGCCAGCGCATACAGAGGCAGACATCCGCAGCTGTTGGCCGCCTTGGCTGGGACGGGTTGCATCCTGAAGAGTTGGGTGTCTCCCATCAAAGCCATGGTAGACTGCTGTAGGGCAGTTTAGCGACTTCTTTTCGACATGTGCGAGCGAAGGGAATCACAGGACGGTCCGAGAACGACTGGTGCTACTCAGCATTTGTTGAAAAGAGTTGCATGCAATCAGGCTAGCGCATACAGAGGTAGACATCCGCAGCTGTTGGCCGCCTTGGCTTGGGACGGGTTGCATCCTGAAGAGTTGGGTGTCTCCCATCAAAGCCATGGTAGACTGCTGTAGGGCAGTTTAGCGACTTCTCTTCGACATGTGCGAGCGAAGGGAATCACAGGACGGTCCGAGAGCGACTGGTGCTACTCAGCGTTTGTTGAAAAGAGTTGCGTGCAAGCGGGCCAGCGCATACAGAGGCAGACATCCGCAGCTGTTTGCCACCTTGGCTTGGGACGGGTTGCATCCTGAAGAGTTGGGTGTCTCCCATCAAAGCCATGGTAGACTGCTGTAGGGCAGTTTAGCGACTTCTCTTCGACATGTGTGAGCGAAGGGAATCACAGGACGGTCCGAGAACGACTGGTGCTTCTCAGCGTTTGTTGAAAAGAGTTGCATGCAAGCGGGCCAGCGCATACAGAGGTAGACATCCGCAGCTGTTGGCCGCCTTGGCTTGGGACGGGTTGCATCCTGAAGAGTTGGGTGTCTCCCATCAAAGCCATGGTAGACTGCTGTAGGGCAGTTTAGCGACTTCTCTTCGACATGTGCGAGCGAAGGGAATCACAGGACGGTCCGAGAGCGACTGGTGCTTCTCAGCGTTTGTTGAAAAGAGTTGCGTGCAAGCAGGCCAGCGCATACAGAGGCAGACATCCGCAGCTGTTTGCCACCTTGGCTTGGGACGGGTTGCATCCTGAAGAGTTGGGTGTCTCCCATCAAAGCCATGGTAGACTGCTGTAGGGCAGTTTAGCGACTTCTTTTCGACATGTGTGAGCGAAGGGAATCACAGGACGGTCCGAGAACGACTGGTGCTTCTCAGCGTTTGTTGAAAAGAGTTGCATGCAAGCGGGCCAGCGCATACAGAGGTAGACATCCACAGCTGTTGGCCGCCTTGGCTTGGGACGGGTTGCATCCTGAAGAGTTGGGTGTCTCCCATCAAAGCCATGGTAGACTGCTGTAGGGCAGTTTAGCGACTTCTCTTCGACATGTGCGAGCGAAGGGAAGCACAGGACGGTCCGAGAGCGACTGGTGCTGCTCAGCAATTGTTGACGAGGGTGCAGTCGGCTGCTTTTGGCTGAGTTGCACCTTGAACAAGTGGGTGTCTTCTTCAAAGCAGCCAAAGCTTTAGCATGTTTATTAACTACTTTTCGACATGTTGCAGCTTCAGCGTGGGTTTGGGAATTTGGGCCTTCATTCTTTTCTGGCAGTCGTCCGGTACCCTGTCAGGTCATGTTCGCGCTTGGCTTCATTACAGAACCTTGCCTGGCATCTGGCGCGCGATGAAGGCTAAGTGTGTGTTTCTACCTGCTTTGTGTTAAGGTTTAAGATGTCTGGGGGGCCAGCGATAAGAGACGGAAACTCCTGGACCTGTCCTAAACCCATTTAAACTCCAAACCCTGTGGGTGTGCAGTGGACGCAGCCAGTTCAGATCAGGTCGGTTCATGGAAATTTCTGGGCCACGTACATGTCATGCTACAGCGACCAGTAACCACTTTGAACATGTCTGGACCTTTGCTTGACGATGGCAAGCCAACTTGCACCTGCTTCGTTTGCGTTTCGCCCTTCAGTAAGTGCATAAGGTGCATAAGCGTCTCATTTGTCCGCCTGGATGGATTGTCCAATCTGCCTGCAACATTACACGCCAAGCGGTGGGCTACATGTGCCGAAAGTCTTCCCCTGCGGGCACACCATCTGCGAGCATTGCTTGGATGCACTTCGCCGTGGTCAGCTGCAAGTGGAGTGCCCTCTCTGCCGCGCCAGCTGCGGGGCGGAGGAGGTGTGTACCAACTTTGCCTCTAGGATGCCCAGTACTACCCTTTTTCCCTTTTTTGGGGGTGTAGGTTCCCTTATAAACCCCTTCAAGCAAAAAAAGGGCCCCCTTTTTAATCCTAAGGGTTTAGGGCAACCTAGGCCTTGAGTTCCGTGGCCGAGAAGATGGTGAGCCAGAAGCCAGCACAAGAGGAGATGCCAGGTTCCCAAGGCTCCCGGGCCGAGCCCTGGACGCAGCCTTTGACCACGCCCCTGCTGCCGCCCACGCAAGAAAACTTTGCCCCCTCCGCGCCGCCCTTGGAGCCCTGGGAGGTGGGGCCCCAGAACATGCACCTGAGGGATACTTGGAAATGTTCTTCGTTTCTGGGCACTAGAAATCCCAAGAAACAGCCACACATTTTTTTGCGGAGGTTAAAAAGTTTCCGTATAGGTACGAGGAGGCCGCGTACCACGCCCAAGCCTTCCCGATGCCCGCCGGCGTGGAGAGCCCGGAGAGCATCGAGGCCTGGATGCAGCAGCGCCGCGAGATATTGCGGGACTGGGGCCGGAAGAGGGAGGCGAAGATGCACCGAAAGCCGCGGTGCCTCATGGATCAGATGGTCAGTGGCTCGGGGCTCTACCCAATCCGTTTGTTGGACTCTGCTTGGTTCACGCCAAGGGAGCGGGCCATGATCTCCCAGCTTGAGGCGATCCTCCAGGACACGGGCCACGCCCACACGTTGGCCTATGACATGCTCACGCCCCTGATCTACGACATCGAGGTGGCCATTGTGTTGGACAACAGCGGCTCGATGAATCTGGACATGCTTGGCCAGGTCCCACCCGCAGGCAGCATTGAGGTCGAGTCTGGCATGAGACCAGGCCTGCTTGATCGCGTGCTCAAGAGGTCGCTGCCAGGGGGATGGTTCTCCTGGGCCAGTTCACGAGCCCTTCCCGTGGCCCAGTCTCCGATCAGCCCGTACCACCGAAGGTGGTTCTTTGCGCGGCAACACCTTCGACGCTGGAAGCAGGTGTTTGAGGTCATGGGCCTCGATCCCTGGGTCTATCTTTTGAACAGCGGCGCTCTTGGCGCGAGGTGCCGGTGCTCGCAGGTCGAGCAGATCTTCCGGGAGAGTCCCCGAGGCCGCACTCCAATGGACGCGACGCTGAAGGAGGTGCTTGATGACCTCGCGCCGGGCCGCACGGGGAAGTCTCTCTTCATCTTGGCCATGACCGATGGGGAGGCCAACGACATGAACGCCTTCAACCAGGTCCTGGACAGGATACAGAACATGGTGTATGGCGACGTGCAGGTCTGCCTTGTGGGCTTGTCACTTGTCCAAGAGGACATCGAGTGGTTCGAGCAGGAGGAGTGTGAAGACACACGGATCCGCACGATCGAAGCCTTCGAGGTGGAGAACCGTCAGATTCAACTCAAGGAGGTGATGAAGCAGGAAGGTGGCTACACCTTTGGGATGCACGTCATGCGTGCTCTTGTGACCAACTACTACCCCGCCGACTACGACTACGAGACACCCCTGCAGAATCTTCGGCATCGCCTGTACATCACTGTTCACGGCCGGGACCGGTGGTGGGCACAGAACAACATTTTGTGGAGCGCATGTTGCACGTCATGCTTGTGTCCAGCCTGTTTCTTGGCGACCGGTTGCCACTGTTGCGGCTGGCTGCAGGGCAACGACTGTGGCAAGTACGAGCTTCCTCAGTGCTTGGAGCCGTGCTTCAAAGAGTGAGGCTTGGTACAGTAGCCCAGTGGTTCTCTTTTGCCCTTTTTTATTCTGGAGTAACCGACCCCAAAAAGGGTACCCTTGTTGAAATATGGTTGGCTCGAAAGTGCAGCAAGAGAGCAGCTGTAAGATGTCATTGTTTTTGCCACCCGGCTTGCCAAGACCAAGAAACACTTGCACGACCCATCCCCCCCCCCCCCCCCCCCCCCCCCCGGCAAGTAAATGAATCCTTGCATGGTCTTCATGGAGAAGCAGTTGGGCAGCTGTTGATGGGTCAAGTGTTTTCTTGGATTTTCCTGCCCAGATGGTGCAAGCTCATGGTGGCAGGCAGCCCAGGCACAGGCCTGCTAGGGGCCAGGCGAACGAAAAAGAAGCAATGACGACCGGTGGGTTCTTCTGTTCGCTTTGTGCCAGACTTTAGTGTTTCCCAGCGCTTGCGAAGACCACCTTGACAGCATTTGCAGTGTCCTACTCTATGGTGTTCCGGGCTTTCCACTTTAGGTTTGAGGGTTTAGTGCCCTAAACCCTAAGCCCTGAACCCTAAACCCTAAACCCTAAACCCTAAACCCTAAACCCTAAACCCTAAACCCCAAACCCTAAACCTTAAACCCTAAACCCTAAACCCTAAACCTGGGGTCTAGGCCTAACCGCTGAGGAAAGGCTACTCCACTTTGCGGTGGCAGTCGCTGCCTCCCGGACTCTCGGCAAGCAGCAAGACACCCCTTTGCAGAAGAAGCTGCCCTAAACCCGAAACCCGAAATTTAAGAGCCTCCGGCTCAAGCCGCCGACCCCGCTGGAGCATAGTTGAAAGGTTTAAGGATGCCAAAAGTTGATTTGCTTGAGCCTCTGTGAAACGTTGGGGGGGGGGGTAGGGGGTAGCAATTCAAGCCCAACAACCCGGAGAGGGGGGGGGGGTAGGGGGGGGGGGGGGGGGGGGCCGGGGGGGGGGTGGGGTAATGGGGGGTAGGGGGAGGGGGTTTAGGTTGGGAAAGAAAGGTCGGAGCAGCCAAGCCCCCATCACTTCGCCCAGGAACCGGGAGGGGGGGGGGTAGGGGGGAGGGGGGGGAGGGTAGGGGTCAGAAAACCTCCATGCAAAAGCTGCCCGGGTTCCCCCCCCTCCCCCCCCCCCCCCCCCCCCCCCCGCGTTTTGGGGGTAAGGAGGGAAAGAGGGAGGTTTTCACCTCCTTTTCCCATCCAACACGCCGCCAGGGTCCACGGACCCTAAACCCGAAACCCCAAGCCCGAAACCCTAAACCCGAAACCCTAACCCCTGACCCTGTTAGGGTTTAGGGAAACTAGGACGCAAGGCAGGCCTTCATTCCCTTTTTGTAGGGTTTCGGTTTCTTTATCAGGCCCTTCGAACCAAAAAGGGCACCCCTTGTTATTCAAGACTACTCTAGGGTGTCTTGCCCTTAAACCCTAAACCCTAAACCCTAAACCCTAAACCCTAAACCCTAAACCCTAAACCCTAAACCCTAAACCCTAAACCCTAAACCCTAAACCCTAAACCCTAAACCCAAATCCCTAGACCCAAGCCTAAGCCTCGGGCAGGTGTTTTTTTTTCTCAAACCAGTGGCATAGAGTTGAGGGAGGGCGGGGGCTCCCTCGCTGCAAGCTTGCAAAAGGCTTTCGGTGACGAGGGTTCGGTGCAAAGGGGCTTTCGCCTTTTTGGGTTGGTCGTTTAGGTTGGGGATGTTTCCCCCCTTGTACGATAAGTCCTTAACAGGGCTTATAGAACCCCCTATTAGAATCCCTGTTAAGGACTGTTAGCATACAGGGGGAACATCCCAAGTTTCAGGTTCAGGGCGCCACCCGAAGAGGGCCAGTCGAGGGTTTGAAAGGCTGAAGTTGATCGGTTTGGGGTTCCGGGTATTGGCAGCACTTGGAGGTTCATGGATACTTAGAAGTTGGGTTATCGGTACCCTTTGTAAGGTTAAACTCTAGTTACCATACTTCTAGCCCGACTTCTAAGCACCCATGAACCTCTGAGCATGGCCTCCAACATCTGATCGCCGTCTGTGGCTGCTGCAGTCAGACATTCTTCCGGTGGAGAGCAAGATTCCTAAACCCTAAACCCTAAACCCTAAACCCTAAACCCTAAACCCTAAACCCTAAACCCTAAACCCTTCTTTTCAGGGTGCTTGCCAAGCAGGAGGTGCTCATGAAGTGTTCAAGATGTGCTCAGACTCGTACCCCTATTAAGGTTGTACCCCTAAAGTTTTCCCTTAATATGCTCCTCATATGGCCCTTATGCTAAGGATCAAAGGGTCCCTAAAACCCAAGGGTGCAACCTTAGGGGTCCAAGGTAAAACCCCTGAATTTTTGAGACCCATCGCGGCCTCAGGACATGGCGAGGCGTTGAGCTCGATGTTAGATGCTCCTTGCCACCGCAGAATCTTCATCTTTATTCATTTGCCTCCCCCTTAGCACTCAGGGTTGCTTTGGGCCTTGTGGTTTGGGGGTTCAGGGCTTTCGGGCTGCACGTCGCGTGGCGTGGCAGGAAGCTGCCGTGAAAGTGGGGCCCAACACTGCACGCACACTCCGGACGTTTCTACTCTGGGATGTAGACCGCATGGCTTTTTTGTCAACGTCCTGAACCAGTCGCGGTGTAAGCTGCAAGAAGTGTTGGTTGCGCACAACTCGGTGGACACGATCCTGGGAGACGTTTCTCATATTCAAGGGTGTCTCTATGAGCTGGGTGTGTTGGTCTCGTTTTCAGTTGCCCCTCGTGAGTTGTTTGCGAGTGTCTTCGAAAGGGTGCCATAGACTTCTTGAAGTGAACCTGTCGTGGAGCAACGGACGTCTTGGAGTTCAGAGGGTTTAGGCACCGCCCTTCACACCGGGATTCGATCACCAAGGCCCTTCGGCTCATATCACCATTCCGATTCTCCTTCCTCCCATCCTCCCCTCCCCTCGCCCCTCGCCTCCCAATCCAAGCGTCACAAGCCCTAAACCCTGAACCCTAAACCCACTAAACCCACTAAACCCACTAAACCCACTAAACCCACTCAACCCACTAAACCCACTAAACCCACTAAACCCACTAAACCCACTAAACCCGCTAAACCCACTAAACCCCCTAAACCCACTAAGCCCACTAAACCCACTAAGCCCACTAAACCCACTAAACTCACTAAACCCACTAAACCCACTAAAGCCCCTAAACCAAGCGTTCCTGGTGCTCCAAAGGTTCCCGAGCTCTTCCAGTGGCGCGCCGTCAGCAGCGGCTGCAAGGAGGTCTCCCTACAGGCTGAGCGTGCGACATGCAACTCCCAGCTTCCCCCGGTGCATGAAAAGTATGTTTAGGGTTTAGGGTTTAGGGTCTAGGGTTTAGGGTTTAGGGTTTAGGGCTTAGGGTTTAGGCTTTCGGGTTTAGGCAACCCCAAACTCGAAACACCAAATGGAGCTTGTTCTAAACCATCCGGCCCTGATCATGCCAAAACCCTAAACCTTTCCATCTCTCGGCAACAACCCGAAGCTACTGCACCCGACGCCCAGCAGACAGATGCAGGGGCCCCGCAAGCACCAGAAGTTAGCAAACCTCTGTCAGATATGGAAAAGGGGAATGAGGGCTTGCTCAGGGGCTGCGTGTACATAGGTCTCCTGTCAGGCACTTTGCAATGGTTTGGCGCGAGTTCTCAGTGATTGCGAGCTGCAGAGCCCCACCGTCAGACGCCAGGAGGGAGTTGGGCCTCTCAATCAGGGTTTAGGGTTTAGGGTTTAGGGTTTAGGGTTTGGGCCTCCAAAGTCCGTTGCCTAAAAAGGGTTTAGGGTTTGGGGTTTAGGGATCCCGGTTTTTGGTTTTTCAGGGTTCCGCGTTGGAACTTGCCCTTCCCAGCCCTGGCCCGACAGCACCTAAATTGCAGCTCAACCTTCATGTGCAGTCCTAAATTTCGTAGGGTTTAGGGTTTAGGGTTTAGGGTTTAGGGTTTAGGGTGGGGGCAGCCCAGGGGGTTAGCGTCGCAGCCTTGCAGCCTTGGGATCTTGCAGCGGTCCTGTGGGTAAACCCTCCACCCCCCCCCTCCCCAAATCTCCTAAACCTGGCGCAGATGTTGTTTTCGTGTGCTTCCACGAACCTAAGGACATATACTAAGGACATATAAGGATACGGCGGGGTAAGGGAGGTTTGTAAGGGCTTAAATTCCCTTGACAGGGGCTGCAACAAGCCCTATCTCTTAGGACAGTTGCATGGCCCCTCAAATTTGGGCCTTTCATTGGGGAACCCATTCAGACCCCCTGTACACCCTATAAAGACCCTAAACCCCCTAAACCCTAAACCCTAAACTCTAAACCCTAAACCCCATACAAAACTCAGGGGGGGCTCCCTTAGGCCAAAAGGTGGTCCCCAAAAGCGTCCCTTGTGCCAGGCCTTGTCTGCCCTCGCCGGGCTGACGGCTGGCAACGCGGCGGTGCCGGGCCTGGCCACTGTAGCACCATTTCTTGGGATGTTCCCCCTTATACTAACGGTCCTTATTAGGATGATCGTGCCCCCTACTATAATCCCTGTTAAGGACCAACGGTGGTCCGTAATAAGGATTTTAGCACCCCTCCCCTATGATATTCCCTATGAAGACTGTAGGACTTTTAGGTTGGCGCAGACAGAAATCGAGGACTTTTTTTTCTTTCAAGAATGGCGTGTTAGGGTTTAGAGGGCTCCTGTCTGGGTTTACTCCTGTTAGGGTTCACGGCTCCTGTTGCTCCTGTTGGGGCTTAGGGCTCCACTGTACCATTTTCGAGAGCTCTTGTGTGGGAGCTGCTGAAGACCAGGCTACTTTTGTCAGAGAGCAGTGAGGAAGTACTTCCAAGTCCACGATCGACTCACACCTCTTAGGAGAGAGCTCCCTTCCAATTCAATGATCACACCTCTTAGGAGAGCTCCCTTCAGCACACGTTCAACAACTGAATACTGGTCTTACACTCTAACCTTTTAAGCCTCTTGGTGCAACTCCTGTCTTGGCCAGGCTGAGCACTCAGTGGCCAGGGACCCTAATCCCTTCCCGGCCCCCCCCCCCCAGGCCATGGCCCACGCAGAGGAGGCAAGGACATCTCGTGTGCAAAGTTCTTTGAGAAGGTATGGGGTCAACGACCACCTTCGAGCGGATTCCTTAACCTTTCAAAGGCCGAAATTCGACCATAAATATTGAACCATAAATCCTGAACAGTAGGTCTGGCCGCCCTGCAGTCAGAGAACGGATCTCCTGAATCGCAATTTCAGTCGGTGCGTTCCGGCATCGGGCTATGCAAGCGTGCCCGTCCGCACGAAGCCCCGTTGCAGCGTGGACCAAGGGTGCTCGCACGCTGCTGAGAAGCGTCAGCATGTTGGCCTTGGAGCTGTATATAGTATGGAGTTGGACTGGGCACCGGGCGAGTTTGTGGGTGTGTGGAGTCCCAGTCCGAGTTGAGAGAGATGTTTGGCAGTATCCACGCTTTCCGTGGACACGATCCTAGCAGATGTTTCTAGGTTCAAGGGCCTCTGTATGAGATTGATGTGTTTGCGAGCTGTCGCTGGTAGGGCGTTATGGACTTGTTCGCGTGATGTGGTGCTGTCGTGGAGCGATGGTGCTGTCACATTCCTGTCTCAGGCAGTTCCATAGCGAACCCTAATTAAACCCTAAACCCTGAACCCTAAACCCTAAACCCTAACCCTCAAGCATGTTGAGCCCGCTCGCAGGCCAGCCGTGCGCTCCTGGCCGACAAGCTGCCCGCCCTTCGCTGTGCAGGCTGGCCATGCTGGCCTTTAGGGTTTAGGGTTTCGGGTCACGGGTTACGGGTTTCGCATAGTCCTAACAGTTGAAATTGTTTCTCGACGCTGGCATTGTCGGATAGGAACGTGCAGTCAGTAGCTCCTTTTTTCATGTGCTGTGCACTGAGAGCCGCAACCTTTCCCTGTTTCGGCCGACTGCCCCCGGATGCAAAAGGGTTTAGGGTTTTGGGTTCGAGGCATCTGCATCCAATTTCACCAAGTCTACAATGATCATCTTCGCAGTCTCGTGGTTGTCATGTTTGAGAGCGTCCCAGTCGAGTATGTAGCGCGCGTGCGGCATGTCAGCCAGCAGAGCTGATCAGGTTGTGCAAGCAGCTAATTTGTCTGGCATTCCCCACCCAGCCCAGATGGGAAAAAGGGCCTAGGGTTCCGACTTCCAAAGGCATTGCTTGGGGGCTTTCAGCATTTTAAGGGTTTAGGGGTTTTGCAGGGTGAAAGAAGGGTTGCGGGTGTAGGGTGTGGGTTTCATAGATTTGCTGACTAGCGGCGTCCCTGGCCTCCGCCGTCCCGGATGAAATTAGGTTTAGAGTGCAGAAGGCCTGAAAAAGAGTTTACGGCGTCTTCTTAGTAAGGCACCGTAGGCTTGGAGAGACTACTAATTATAGAGCAGCCCGCAACTCCCCATGAACCTCCAAGTAGACCTGCTTGGGCTGCTGCGCTCATGCCCCTAATGGTCTTCAAGGTATTCCGGGTTTGGGGGCTTAGGATTTAGGAGAGCGGTCCAGATGGTTGGGTTCAGCAAGTCTCTGACCACCCCCCAAAAAACCCAAACCCTAAGCCCTAAACCCGAAGCACCGAGAATCCTGGGAGCTCGTTCTGCAGGACTCCTGGCGATGCTCCGCTTGGGGCGCTGGGGCGCGGCGGGGGACATGGCGGTGCTGCTCCAAGATGCAGATCAGGCGGGGGGGTGGGGGGGGGTTTAGTGTTTAGGGTTTAGGGTTTTCAGCAGTTTGAAGGAGCTAGAAGGGGACTGAGGTATGAAGGGGGTTGAGGTTCTGGGTGCAGTTGGGATTCTGCGGAAACCCCCCTTTTGCATGGCACACCGCCAGTCCCCAAGTTCTTAGCGGCAAGCACGAACCTAGCTCCAAGCCCTAAACTCCTAAACCCTCCAGTATCCCTGCTCAGAACCACCCCAAGCCCTCAACCCCAAACCCTAAACCCTAAGCCCTAAACCCTAACCCTGAACCCTAAACCTCCATGAGGTCGTCCGGCTCACGGCAGAGAAGGCCTTGATGGAAATGGCGATGCGCAACGCCGACGCCGCGCCGGATGCCAAGTAATTTAACCGCTAACGCGAGGCCGCCTCGGCAAGGTTTAGGGTTTAGGGTTTAGGGTTTCGGGTTTCGGGTTTAAAGGGTTTAGGGTTTAGGGTTGAGGGTTTAGGGTTTAGGGGGTGCCGAAACGAATTAAGGGTTCACGAGAAGTCAGGGGGCGGGGTTGGGGGTAGGGGGTGCCGCGGGATGCTGTAGGAGACATAGGGGGTGGGTAGGACGGTTAGGAGGGTCATAACTCAAAAGGTTGCGCGGGGGGGCCCTCGTCCCAGCACGTCGTCCCACTGGTCGGCTAGCGCACTAAACAGTGCACGCTGGGAGGAGGGGGTGGGTAGAACTATGAAAAGTTCCCTACAGTTCCCTAGATCTAAACGCCAGCAAGGGAGTTCGGGTTTGGGGAGTCGACTCAAAGAGCCCAGGCGAGCCATCGGCCACGCCGTCGCGCAGATGCTGCGCAGTACGCTGGCGGCCGTGCGCCTGCACTCGACGCGCGTCCTAGGCTGCTGCGCGCCTCGGTGGCATGACCGGGGCAGCGCCCCCTGAGAGGTTCTCCCTATACTAGGGTGCTTGAGACATGGTGAGCACTATCGGAGATCGGAAGCTACTCAGGTCGTGAAGCAAGCGAGCGAAGGGGGAAGCAATTCCTACGAGGAGGTGCTGATCTTCCTCCTAAGTTCCGCAACCGATGCAAGCTGCCGGCGTGGGTGGCAACAAATTCGATTGAGGGAGCCTGGTTCTCCTGTAGATAGTTTTTGTTTTGTTCGTAGCTGCTCGTGGAATGCATCCTTCCTACGCTTTGGTGGGCCTGTGGTTTCGTCCAGGCGGCAAAAACAAGAGGTCTCCGCTGGTTGTCAGTGAACTTGTCAGGCTGCTTTGGGGTTTGAGATGGTTTGAGTGGTCGGGCCTGCAGTTTTCCAGAGGCTCCCTGGCCACAGTAGCAGAGCTACTGTAGCGCTACCAGGGCAGTTCTTGGAGTTGAAGGCCTTGATCTCAGCCGTGACGCTGGGCACGCCGGAGGATTGGGCACGGGATGCGGACACTCGGCAACAGTCGCATGGACCAGGACTAGGACATATAGGGTTTAGCCTTCACCTGCCCATGAACATCTCCGTAGCTTCAAACTTCTGGAAGGCTGAATGCGGTCTGCGAAGACAGTATCCCCATGAATGAGGCTTCGGCGTCGAACATCCCCTCAGTTCTAAGCCCGTCAGTCCTCAAACATCCCAAGGCGTCTGTGTTTCAAGTCGAGCCAACAGCCCTCATCCCGCCCTCAACGCCTCACAGCGCTCAAAGCCATAATATAGGGAGTTTTGGGGGATTATTAATAAAGGAACCATGTTGAGGATAATTCACAAAGAAACCATGCGGGAATACTATCAGTAACTATTCCGACCCCCTATAGTCGCTCTACCCCAGGAAGAGCTGGCCGCCCGGTGTGCCGCAGTGGACGTGCTCCACCTGCTTGCCGCTCAGGCGCTGGTCACCTCCGAGCTCGCAGACAATTAAGTGGAGGGTGTCCTAAACCCGAACCCCCCAAGACCCTGAAGCCCCTAAGACCCTGACCGAGAGTCCCACCATACTCCAAAACACGATGCATGTAATCACATCATGTACAATGTATATTGCAGGAGGCGCTGGTTTAAGGACATGGCAGGTCACATCGTAACGCGTATCTCCCGTGCCTGCGCACGCAGCGCAGAATACTGCCGCGACATCGAGACAATGCAACACAAACTCAGCGCCTTTGCTATGAGCGCTTGGGCACAAGAGTTAACTCCTGCCCCAGCAAAAGGCTGCTGGCTTGCTAAGGCCAACTGCTTGGAATGCGGTCGCTGCATTTGTTACCCACCCTAAGCCCCAAAGTTGTGGCCTAAACCCTGAAGCCCAGACCCTGGGTCGAGCAAGGCTGAGGGGATGGCAGCGGGTTGGGGCAAACACATCTGCAACGTAGCTTGCGGCTTCGGGTTTCGGGTTGAAGGTGCAGGGGTGAGCCACCAGGTTCATACTACCGTCTTTTGGGCATCAGACTCTTCGGGACCCTGGCTTGCAGTAGAAGTCGAGGGTTCCCCCCGTGTAAACCCTAAACCCTAAACCCTAAACCCTGAACCCTGAACCCTGAACCCTGAACCCTGAACCCTAAACCCTGGCCGTGGTTTTCTCCCAACGTCAGGAGTGCCGCAAGTCAGGCACTGACGTCCTGGAGCGGGCTGCGACAGTACTGGATGTGCCGAGGTTGTGTCATTAATATAGGGGTCGGAAGAATTACTACGAGTATTCCCTTAGCTTCCCTTTAGAATTATACTAAGAGTATCCCCTTAGCTTCCTTTTAGAATTTCACTATAATGACCCCCCAAAAACCCTTTTCTAATCTATCAAGGTTCCTATATTACTTGTGGGGCACGTCGGCTTGAAGCCTTGAGATGGAGTTTCATGAGTGATCATGGGCTTAGCATATCGATTTGGTATATCCCATTTGGCCTTATCAACCCACTTTTGTAGGAATGAACATACTTTGGACTAACTCCCCTCAATACCCATTGAAAGTGTGTGTAGGGTGTTGACGCTGGACTGCAACTTATCGCTTGCTGCAGACTGCAGCTCCGCCGCAGACTAGGCTTCAAGCTAAAACAGTAGGGTTTTGGCTACATAAGGGTTTAGGGTTAAGGGTTCAGGGTTTAGGGTTTAGGGTTAAGGGTTTTGGGGTCTAGAAGAACGTACCCTACATTGGATGGAGAGAGAAGGCTTTCCCGAGGTGTGGGTGATGAACGTATTTCTTGCGAGGCCAACCTAAACCCTGAACCCTAGACCCTAAACCCTAATTCCTAAAACCTAAATCCCTAAACCCTGTCGCCAAGGTGGGCCCCTCGCAAGGCACCTGGCCCAATCTGGCAGAGTTTCTGAAGGCAGCAGCGAGGAGAATGTGTTTGGGACGTGGCAGGGTTTGAGGACTTCCATGAGCTTCGGACACAACATCGCCTCAGTCCAGAATTATGGCCCCATGTTGTTGCGGCTGGGAATCGTGGAAGCCCCAAAGGCTTTCGATGCTAATGTATTCCGCATAGTTTAGGGTACCAAAATGGGTCCATAACGCAGAACAACCCTTGTGTCAGACCACCCCCCCCTCCACCCCCCGCGACCAGGACACAGTCCGCCTCCATCGTCACTTGCGACCGCCTCGCCAGCCAGAACCCGCTCGTGTCACGAAGCTGGATGTTGGAAGCGGTTCTTCGTGGCTTCGCGGGGAGAGCGTTAGGTCCAGCTCAGCCTTCTTTAGGCTTCAGCTTTCTTGAGCCTCATGGGAGACTGAAGGGAAGACTCCCGAGCTTAGGATAAGTCAGGGCAGTAGCCTCAGTAGCCTTAGGCCTTGCAACCCTTGCAGCTGCGCTGAGAACCCTCAGCCCTGAGACCTCTCCTTCGGGTTCAGGGATTTCAGGGCTTGGCTCTGGGTCTGGGTTCCAAATGGTTTAGGGTTTAGGGTTTAGGCTCAAAAAAGGGGCTTCGGTAGGGTTTGGGGACTATCTAATGTGCCGCCCCCTGGCATCTGGATTGTCAAGGCGCCGCGCCGCGTTGGGCATTCTTCCCCTGGTCTTCCATGGCTCTGCTGCTGAAACTGTGGCAACCGTTGAGGCCCGGTTTAGGGTTTAGTCCTTTCCCAGCTGACTTCTGACTCAGGAGTCTGGGTTTAGAGTCCATACCAGCGGTTTCCAGAAAACCTGAGATGCTCGGCGCGCGCTAAGCGCACGACACATCACTAAGTCCATTAATTTCTGAAGTATAGTGTATTGGGGCTATTGATTCTTAAGGGGTAGGAATTCGGGAGGGGATAAAACCCTGCAACCCTAAAACCTGTTGAACAGGTTCTGAAACGGTTGGCATCGCACTCCAACCCCTCGGTCCGCATTGCGGCACTCGACGGTCGCTCAGCTGCGTACCCTGCCCGTCCTAACCCTGACCCTGATCCTCGGGACTTGTGGTGTGCGAGTGCAAGGGCTGAAGCCCTAAGCTTCAAATCCCTCGGCATCAGTGGGGCTTCACCTGGACCAGCCACGCCGCCCTAAATCTCACCCCGAGCCACATGGGCACCCAGACTGACCCACATGTGGGGGTTTTGTTGGATCATTGTCTTGTGTGGCCTCTACACTTGGGAGATGATAGGGAAAGGACGGCTGTGAATGGTTCTGCGGGACATCTCTGCAGGGCGGGAATGACATACTGACATACTGGTATGAAAGGGTGGGATTCCATGGCTGGTGTACTTGTATACTTAGTCTACTTAGTCCTCTTGTTTTTAGAGGGATGCCCATTTCGTGTCTCGACTTGCGCTAGAGTCTAGGGCCTAGAGCAGTGTTGAGTACATGGCCTTGCTGATCGTGGGATATCGTGGACTCCATGCTGGAACAAGTACTGGGTTATCCCTAAACTCTCACCCTAAACCCTCAACCTAAACCCTAAGTCCTGGCCAAGTGAGGCTTTGCGGTCTTGGCGCCTCGCGACAGTGCATTGCGAGGCGCAGCATTGCAAGCTGCAAGCGGAGTGACTCGCCCCGAGAGGACGTGCAAAAGAGCAACAGAGTATACAGTGTTACAGAAGTACCGAAGGCCTTGGGGCTTGAGGACTGGGATTCAGGGCCAGGGTGTACGTTGCGCCCCAAACCCGAAACCCTGAACCCTAAACCCGCGGTGACATGGCCGCTCCTCTCTCTCAAGAGTCATTCTAGCGTAGATGGACCAGACCGCCCGAGCGAGTGCGAGAGCCGAAGCCCGGAAGTGTACCAAAAATGCCCTAATCCCGAAACCATAAGTTCGAAACCCTAAATTGGGTTTAGGGCTTGAGAGTTCTAGGGGGCCTGAAGTGAAATGCGCAGGTTCAGGGTTCGACCTAGGTCAAGCTTTAGCTTCAGGGACTCAGGGGTTTGGGCTTTCTGAAGCAGCCCGGCAGCAAAAAGGGTTTAGGGGTTTACGTAGGGGCGTAGGGTCTAGGGTTTAGGGGTGTAGGGTTTAGGGGTTTAGGGGTGTAGGGTTTCAAGTACCCCAAAAAGGGAACTGTACAGAGAGGTGGTAGAGAATCCCGTCCGACCAAACAGCTGAGGCCCTCTGCGACAGCGATGGCCGGGTCTGCGTGCAATCTGCGGCTATGGTGCCCACGCTGGTGAGTCGTGACTTGGTTTTGGTCGTGAGATTCGGTGTGTCGGGCTTTGAGGGATTTAGGGCATTGGGCCATTAGGTTTCGGAGGTTAGGAGTTCAAAGTTCAGGACTTAGCGTTTAAGATGGCCCTGCTTCATTGAGCCTCAGAAAGCCCTAAAACCTCTTAGACCTCGAAGCCCCAGCAGCTGCAGGCAGGGGCCACCTCCCGACTGTCTCGGCGGCCTTACGCAGTCTCCAGGCAATTCCTGCTCGAGGATTCAGGGTTTAGGGTTTAGGCCCGCGTCTTAGGGTTTTTCGGGATTAGGGTTTAGGCAGGCTTTTGGGGCCAGAGATCTGTCTGGACAGACTGGACTCTGTAGGGGTTGTCAGTGGTCGATTGATGATCGTTCTTTTGCTACACGTGAGAGGCACTTTCTTGGAGGTTCATGTGGGTATTCAGATTTAGAGTTACAAGTATGGGAAGTATCGTTCTGACCTTTGTTAGGGTACTTATGAGTACACATGAGCCGCCAGGTTCTCTTAGTTGGTGCCTTTGAAGTGCGACGAGAGAGTCAGCCCTAAACCACAAACCCCCCTATCGCCATCCTGAGGTAGAGCCACTCCGGCAAGCAGAATATGAAAAATTCCCTAGACAGCCTATGTTTCCCGGGAGGGTTTAGTCACGCTAAACCTAAGCCCTACACCCTACACCCTACACCCTACACCCTAAACCCTAAACCCTAAACCCTAAACCCTAAACCCCAAACCCTAAACCTATCGGGGTTTAGGTTTTCTGTCAGGCGGGTTTCCCATCCCTGTGCAGCCCATCAGGCACCCCAGGGTGTGAGCCGCCGGGCAGGAGCAGAGGCGACCTCTCTGAGATACTTAGGGTTTAGGGTTTAGGGTTTAGGGTTTAGGGTTTAGGGTCCCGAAGCAAAACCAGGGTTTAGGGTTGAGGGCTGAGGTCTGAGGGTTGTTCTGACGTCAGGTTTTTTTTGTTTTTCCTTCGATGGCTTTTGTCATAGTTTGTTGCGAACAGGCCCCCAAACCGGCATCCTAGTTGCTAGTTTGGAGATCTCATTTCCGGTTTGATTGTGAGGGCCGAGGCCCCAGGATTTAGTTCGATCCTAGAGAATGCTTCTCGTCCGACAAGACTCCCGACAAAGGCCGTCCTACCTCCCCCCAAAAATATGCGGGCGAAGCGGTTCTATAGATTACCGCATGACGGCAAAGACAACGACGACGAGGACGCGGAACAGAAGTGCCGCAGCATCAGCACCATCAGCAGCATCAGCAGCACCAGCAGCAGGAGGAACAGCAGCATCCGCAGCATCAGCACTCAGGTGCAAGCAAATGAGAGGCCCAACTCCCTGCGTTCCCTCTCACTCTTGCAATGTATCTTCGGAAAACCGGCATCTAATACAACCACGCAATACTTTCTGGACAGTATATATACTTGAGTGAAATGTGATGGCCTGTGTGAATGTAGAACGGCGATAGTCCGTAGCTTCTTGCTGCTTTAGCGCTTCTCCAAAAACTCAAGGAGCCGCAAGCCAAAGCTCAACCTGAGGAAGTGGAGCCATAGGCTAACGCCGTTCAGAATGTCTAAAACCTTTTCCCTAACCCCAAACCCTAAACCCTAAACCCTAAACCCTAAGCCATAAGACTGCGAAAGAAGCGAAGTACCCGAGGTCTTGGCGCAAGTGGCTGCGCAGGCCACATGGGAACCTGCTCTTCGGGGCTCATTTGGGGAGTACCGAAAATGTACCCTTCTTGGGTTCCTTTATACGGGGGATTCTATTCTATTGGGGTAGAAGAAGGGGTACCCCCCATTTTGGGAAATGCCCATTTGGGTTTGGCTTAGGGAGCTCGGATACTTGGGGGTTTGACGGCGTTCAGCGAGGTTGACCTTGGGACTTAATGCCTGGGTTTAGATTTGGGTTTACGCCGCCGGGCGACAATGTCTTTGCGAGAAATCTACATGTGGTGTCCATCGGTCAAGGATCCGTTTGTTGCCGTTGGAGTGCCCAAACTCATCATCATTTCTCCTTCATACTTCGCACATCTTCCCGTGCAGTGTACATGACAGAGAACCTTTCGCATGATGCTGCTCCGCACCCTGAACCCTGAACCCCGTACCCTAAACTCTGGACCCCAAATCCTTAAACCCCAACCACGCCTGTTGCGCGCCGGGAGGATGACCACAGCGTCACGCGAGCCCTAGGCACGCACCACCTTCGACATCCCTTAAGCCCGAGACAGGTTGCTTTTGGCAGGCTCCAGGCCCCCCTAGGCGTGCTTAGCTTCGGAAAGTCCGGGCTCGTTAAGGCGGGCTGTTGCACCATGGGGTAAGACCCTGAAAGCCCTAAACCCGAAGTGCTAAGGGTTACGTCGACGTAGCAGATATCGGATGTCTCATCCTGCACGGTTTGCTGCGTGGATCATGGCGAAGGGTGGTGAAGAGTTGCTTTTGGCCTTGAGGCTCTTGGCATCCCTGGGGTGTTTCGAACCTTGTAAGAGTTGTCTGAACACGTCCGGGCGCGGCCCTTCTACCTAAAACCCGAAACTCATCACTGCGACCACGTCTTCGTGTTCAGATTGCAAAGCCCGCCGTGAACGGCTCATGGGGGGGACTTTCCGACCCGAGAGGCCTCCGACTGGAAGACTCGGACCCGGCAGTTCGACGGGCCGCAGGCTGCCACAAGTAGGTCAGGGCTTAGGGCTTTGGGGCTCAAGGTTTCGGGTGTTTCGGGTCGTAGGTTTCGCTCTTTTTGTGTGTGGGTTTCTCTCCCTAGGCATGTTGCTCCCGCTGCCTCGCCAGAGCTCAGCCTCAAGCCCCAACCTCCAAACACCTCGGATGCAGGCGGAGCCTTGGCAGACTTACTCGCCCTGGCCGGCCAGGACAGCCAAACCCCCCTAGCCCCAAACCCTAAGTGTGAGACTCGGCATCCTTCACTCCTAATATTCTATAGTCCATCGGGATTGCTTTACATGACTGTCGGAAGCGGAGCCATGTGGAGCTCAAAGTCAGGGCTTCCGACGAGCCACCGGAAGCCCTTGCGAGGACTTCGCCAGTCCTCCGCCTGGCCTGTACCTTGACTTATGAGCCGAATGAACCTGTTCATTCTTCCTCAAGCTTTTGGGCCGTCTTGGGTCGTTTGGCCGCCAAGATCCTCAATCTCGGATTGCATGTAGACCCAGGCACGAGATCCTATCCCGGCTGGAGCACCCGTCGCTGGACATCCGGCGCACGGCCGTGGAGGCAGGCAGAGCCGCCAAGGGCTCCACCAGCTTGCGCTCCAAAGCTCCGCCAGAGTCCACAACCAAAAGGATTTAAAAGGATTTAGGGGTTGCAGGTTTGGGGTTTTCAACAAATATTTATCTTTAGGGGCTTTAGATTTTGAAGGTTCAGGGCCAGATCCCCGGCGGCGGGCGGGGAATCCAGAAGGCAAGAATGTCCTGGATTCAGCCCCATCACCCCCCAAGACCCCCTGGCAACCCAAGCTGTGCTGGAGTTTAGGGTTTAGGGTTTAGGGTTTAGGGTTTAGGGTTCAGGGTTTAGGGTTTAGGGTTTAGGGTTGAGGGGGCCCTGCCGCGCCTTTCGGCTGTGGCCAGGCTTTGCGCCAGTTGGCTGCAAACGAAGCAGCGCGTCCATGGGCTCCTTGGCTGCGCTTAGCTGTGGCGGCGGAAGCGAAGGTTCAGTTGTGTGTGTCTGTGACACTCTGTGCTGGCAGCCGGGAGCCAACACCCTCTTTTTAGGGTTTACGATAAAAAGGGGTGGGGTGAAAACCGAAACCTCACAATCTTCCTAGAAACCCAAACCCTAAACCCAAACAAAAGGCTGAACCCCGACACCCTGAAGCACTACATATTATATATATGTATATAGTGCTAAGCAACCCTTCTCTGAAGGTTCATGGGTCGTGTACAAGTAGGGTTCTAGGTACCTTAGGATAGGGTGCGCAGTCGGAGAGTTAATCCCTTCCCCCTTGCATGAAACGCCCCCTTGATTACAAAAACGCTTTCGGGAAAATCCTGCGAAGCCGACCCCGCCTTTCAAACCCTATTCCGAATAAGGGGGGGTTCAGAGCCTCAAAAACCTTCAAGCCAATCTAAACCCTATCCCAAAAGATGGCATATGGATGAAAACATCGAATACTAAAACACACATTTCGCGTTTCTACTGGGGGAGGGGTGGGCCCCCTGTGTTCTGGGTTAGGAAGAGGAGCAAGACAGGAACGACTGAGATCTTTTTGGGGGCGCTTCTGCAGTCTCCAGAGTGTAGAGTCCCGCACCACCAAAATGTGCCGCCTGGCGCATGTACTGCACCTCTCGAAGAACACATGGGGCCACAACCCCCTGACTGGCTGCCGTGAGGGGCCGAATCTGAACCATGTTGATGGCAAGGTCGTGGCAGCTGTTTGTAAATGCTGCCAGCACGAGAGCCTGGCTGTGCGCCGGACACTTGCTTGGAGAAGCCACGATGGCAAAGGGTATCGGGTTTTGATTGCAGCCTTAACCCATTGGTTTGGTGTCTGAACTTGTTTGTTAAATATCAGCGCAAAGCAGTCAGTTCTTGCCGAGAAGGAACGGAACTACTTGGAGGTTCATGGGCAGTCATGCGCAGGGTTGGAACCTATAAATAGCTCTTGTGATTACTTGTATCCTCGGGATACTGAGACCCCCTACTTCTGACCACCCACGTGCCTGGGCGGTTGCATGGCAGTAGTAGGGACACGCCTTGTCCTTGCAAGAAGGGTTATTTGGCAGGCCTCCCGCCCTTCACATAGCAGACCGCATATCATGTTAGGAGTCCTCTTCGTAAGAACGTTCGCTACTTCGGCGTCCTGAAGGGCTAACAGGGTTGCAGGAAGCCTGCAGTGCATCCTTGGCCCCCCAAAAGCCCTGAAGCCCCCCAAACAAGACTTCAACCCCAAACACCCGGAGAGCCCCTGAGCTGAACCCAAAAGACAGTGACGAAACCCTGAAGCTCAAGAACTCCCCAACCCCCACCCCAACCTCCCCTCCCCCCCCTGGAAAAGAGAAACCCCGACCCTGCTCAAAAAAAAAAACTGAGCCCCCCCAAAAAGCCTTTGCCACGAGGACGGCGCTCCAAGCCCTCCCTGTCACAGCCCACCTGTCTGATGAGTCCGTGTGGGGCAGCCTCGAGGCGACATCGGCTCGTGATCCTTCTCTTGTTTTTTCCTTGGGAGGGGGGGTGGTAGGGGGGGGGGGTAAAAGGGGGGGTAAAAGGGAGGGGTGGGGGCTCTTAACAGTAGCAGGCTCATTGAGGTTCCAAAGGGGAGCATGGGGTTTGCCCTTCAGGCGCAAGCCTCCGCAAGAAAGGGTGGTCACTACGGGGATTCCGGCCCGGGCTCAAGCACCCGAAGCTCAAAGCCCCTACTAGAGGAGTCGGAATACTTATCAATTAGTACTGGCCCCTTTGTAAGAACACAATAATAACCACCCCAAAGCCGTATTCCAATTATTGAGGCCCCTCTATTACACCCTGGCCAGGCATGCCTTGCAGACGAGGCTGGGGGTAGATCCGGGTCGAGCTTGTGCTGGGGCGGGAATGTTGAATACGAGTCTCACGACAGTCGTGCCACAGACTGAAGTCAAGGAAGGACGGTGGCTTTTTCGGGTTTCAGGGCTTGCGCGGTTTGGGGCTGTCACGGTACAGCACCGGAAACACAGGTCTCCTGTAAAGCCAGCTTAACTCAACTGCAACTGGGGTTGGTTCCACACACATATGAGGTAGCCGCGACCAGGTAGCCGCTACCAGGTAGCCGCGACCAGGTAGCCTACAGGACAAGCAGCCCTGAAACTCGCCAAGAAAGGCGTGGCAGCTTCGCCTTACTGCGCTCCAGTCCATTGAGGAGCTGCTCCGGTCGGCTGACGCTTGCCTCAGTTGAGGATTTTGAAAGAAAGAGTTTGGGAAACGAGGGTGTTGAGGGTCTAAAGGCGTAAGGAGTTAGGAGTTCAAAGGTTTTGAGAAGGGTTATGGACTGCATGAAGGCGTCTTGAGAGGTTGGAAGTTTGTCATCGGTCTGGGCTTGTCCATGTGTGTGGGAGAGAGCGCGTGAAGATCGCCTGGCCTTGAAGCTCGCAGTGCTACATCACGACCATTGAGAGAGACCTGGAGATTCGCAATCAAAAACCACAAACTCGACATGTCCTCATGGCAGCCCCCTCCCCCCCCCCCCCCCCCAACCCGACATGTCCTATCCAAACAGAATGCCTGAAGATATCCCTCGCAGAGGCCTGCCCTTGGGCAGTGGAGCCTGACAGCTTTTTGCACAGTGTGCCGCCAAGCCTGCAGTGGAAGCCCCTAAACCCAAAGGGTCCCATAAGTAGTCGGGGCATGCCTGAGCAGCGTAGCAACCCACAGGGTCCCATAAACTTAAACCCCAGGGACCTCTAAACGACGCTAAGCTCCCAATCCTAAGTCCTAAAGGCCGTAGAAGCCCTCCATGAAAACCCTAAACGCTCGAAGATCTGCGCCAAAGGAACATGTTGCTTGGCTTGCTGGCCTTGGACAGCTCATCGTAGCTTCAGTCCACCAGGATGTAAACCCTTAAGCCGCGCTGGCCTCTAAACCTCCGAGCCTGAAACTTTTGCCTGGGCCACCCTACAAAAAGCGACCTAAAGAAAAAGACCGGGGGTTTCTGGAAAGATGTCCGGCTGTGTGAGAAAGGGAAGCCGCAACCTCAACAAGCACTTGCCGCTGAAGTGTGGCGGTCAATCCCCGAGCCTGCCTTCACTGAAGCACTGTGAGATGGGGCGTGGCAAGGATGCTGCAGCTCGCAAGAGACCGTGCCTGGAATATGCAACCCTTCAGGGCTCCGACGGGGTTTTAAGTGGAGCCTCTGAGAGGCTCCGCTGCCTCCAAGCAGACACCGAGCCTGATGCCTGTGTTCGCCTCGGCGCAGTCCACATTTTGGGCCGCATCTGGGCAGCATTCAGAGCCGAAATCTCCCGCAAGACGGTGCTTAGAAGCCCAAGTCATGCTCCCAGCCCCTTGCCACCATCGCAGTTGTGCCACCCCCTCGCCGTCCCCCCCACCCAATCCCCTGGCCTGGAACCATCTTTACTACTTCTATTTCCGTTTTGGAAACATGAAAATCCTCAATCTAGAATAGGTCCTGACCATGTTTCGGGCTGTGCAGGGTTGACGGGGCTTGGGTTCTTGGAGGCGAGTGGGCTGGCTGAGTGTGCATTCCCAAACTTAGCCTGTGCCTGGGTGCAGAAGAAGTCCCGCAAGCTGACGGGCGACTAACTTGGCAGTGGATGAGCGCATGGGGACCCTAGCTCCTCAACCCTTAACTCCCAACTAAGCCCTAACTGCGAAACCCCAAACCAAGCCCCAAACCCTAAACCCTAAACCCTAAACCCTAAACCCTAAACCCTAAACCCTAAACCCTAAACCCTAAACCCTAAACCCTAAACCCTAGAAGTGGTAAACCCGCCTTCGGCCAGCATCTCCCAGAACTCTTGGCTCCCCCCCCCCAGCGGAGGCTTGCAGAGGCTTTCAAAAGCGCACGCCGCAGAGGTGCCAAAGACCTTTCCCAAAGGGAAAATGCAGGGGGTGCAGATGTTAGGGTTTAGGATTTCGGGTTTAGGGTGGTTCCTAAACCTTAAACCCTCCCTATGAGTGGGCGGCAAAAACGCCTTCGTCATTGAAGGGCTCCTATAAACCCTTAAACCCTCAATTCGGAACATGGTTTTGGGAAAGTGGAGTGACAGCTGGTGTTCGGGAGTCTCGTGCATCGCCTCTCACTTCTACGCGGTTTCCGCAACATTCAAGCAGGATGTGTCTGAAGTTCGCTGGCTGGCCCCTTGAGCTATTTAATATGGTGGGGGGGGGGGGGGATTTTGGTGTAGAGAAAGTGAAGTCACCCAGTATGGATCCCTGCGCAAGAGTGAAAGCCGAAGCCCTAAATCCTAAACCGTTAAACCCCAAACCCTAAATCGTTCAGGGTTCGTGGAGCTTGTCTGAGACCCGGCTGTAGATGTGAAGGACATTGAAGCTGTAGTTTGTGAATGCTCCGGTGAAAGATGTTGCAACTTCATGTGGGGTTCATTGTTGTTTGTGGGCAGCTTATTGTTACTTATTGGTTTGCATAGGGCCTTGGGTCCCGCATTGAGCCATGCACTCATTGCTTGGGTTTAGGAACCCTAAGCCCTAAACCCTCAACCCGAAACCAAGAAAGGTTCAGGGTTAAGGTTCGCCTGAGCCAGCCTTTGTTGCAACAGGCACTGGCTGCGTTGCAAGCCGTTGCCGACAGTGATCCCGATACAGACGTTCAAGAAGCAGCGCAGCAAGAGCTTTCAGCGTGAACGACAAGTGCTGGAGAGAAAAGGACAGGGAGGATTCATCTAACTTGTAGGCTCATGAATTTACGAGGTAGGCCCCCTGGGACAGTTCACACCGGACCCCTTTCGGGCTCAAAAAGGACCTTTCTTCGGGCTGTTTTCAGGAGGGTTTAACGGGTTCACCTAGTTCAGGTCAGCCTCCCACATCAGTCCTGAGACAGACATTGCACTCAGCTTCACACACGAGGCAATGACGCCCAAAGGCTTGAACAGGCCTTACTTGGAGGTTCACGGACAGTGATAAGTAGGGTTATAAGTGCCCCAAAGTAGGGCTACAAACTTTCGTTAAGATAACTTAGTTTCTATTACAACCTATTACAACTACCCGTGTCGCTTAAACCCAGTAGAAGATCTGATATCTCCTTTAAAAAATGTTTTTGGGCGGTTTTAAATGTGTAGATGGTGTGTGCATTCTGGTTCTGAGGGGAGTATAGACATAGCTTCTTTAGCCACCCCCCCAAGAAAATTCTCAACCACGGGAAGTGACAACTTTACCTACAAGGCCTATGAGGCCTCACTTGTTTGTTGGCGGTTTGGGGTTCGAGATTGCGGTTGCGGAGCGCAGCCCCCAGAGAATCATCTGTTCTAAGCCGCCCCAAGCCAAAAACCCCAAGGCACGTCCAAGACACCAAACGGTGTTAACTCCAAACTTGAACCCTAAACCCTAAACCCTAAACCCTAAACCCTAAACCCTATGAGGGATGGGTGGGCGATAGTGTCACTGAGTTATCACCAAATTTCGTTAGGAAGTCCTGAGGTCTACAGAATCCTATGGGCTGTGTCACCAGAGAAGTACCCAACCGAAGCCTTGCCGGCCTTGTGCGAGTGTGAGAGTCGAAACCCTAATCCCTAAACCCTAAACCCTGCGATGTGATGCATCAGCTAGGGCTAGGCGGGTGCCATTAAAAAACAAACCCTGCGTGTTGCTGGTCACGTGCCGAGGGAGTCGAAGTCGCTGGCCAAGCATGGATGCCGCGACCTCAGGGTTCAGTAAGTTTGGCCTCATGTGGGTTAGGGTTTAGGGTTTAGGATTTAGGGTTTATGGTTTAGGGTTTAGGGTTTAGGGTTTAGGGATTTTAGTACTCCCCTCTTGGAATCCCTATTAAGGACTGCTCGTATGAGGGGGAAAATCCCAAAAGGTCGGGCTACAAAGGCAGTTGTCACACAATTGACTTATCCGGCCGTGTATGGACTGTCAACTCACAGCTTCAGGAACGTCGCTTGGGCCCCGCATTCTTGCAAACTTGCGGTTGCCGAAGCTACGGCCAAACTTGAAAATCCATGCCCAGAGCCCTCTTCCCCTTGAACCAGTTCGGATTAATTAAGCGGTGCGCGTCTCCTGGTCCCCATTCAGTTGCAGCGGAAGACAGTCAGGCCCCAGCTTGCACACTGCGCTCCCCGCCCCGGTGCATGTGTGCAAAAAGACTTCTGTCTGGTCCGTTGTGCATGTGGCCAAGAGCCCTAAGCATGTATTTTGAGAACCTCCGTGTTGCCACTGAGTGGTCCTGACACGGGGTACGAATGGGTTGTGCCATCACAGCAAATTATCCCTCTGGGCTCTGCGTTGAAGCATGTTGAAGTTACTTTCGTTCGAGCTTTTTTTGGCTATTCACAGTCCAGAGCAGTTGCCCCGAGCCGGATGTGAAGTTTCTGCTGAGCTTTGGCACGCGAAACGTCTGGCATGCGAAACACTGCCGGAACTTTTTGCCTTCAGAGCCGTGTGCTTACCAGACCTCTATGCCGTATCCAATCCAAAGAACCCACACGAACCGGACCTTCCAGAATCCTCACTTAGCTTGGCAGCCCAGTGGTAGCCTTTTAGCTCTTCTTGTGGTTCAAGGTTCCCTTGTAAATTAGCCAACTCCAACAAAGGGTACCCTTACTATGATATGGTTACTGGGCTACCACGTTAGGGATGGTGTTTCTGTCTTGGGCTTGCAAGATTGGGTTTGGTGTGTGCGTCAGCATATTTTTGCCGCCGCAGGGCGCTGGCAGCTGCGCTTCAAATCCCCCTGCAGGACCCGTGGGCCGTTCGGGGTGTCGGGTTGGCGCCACTACAGTTCACCAGAAAGGTGCCGCCCGGGATGAGATGATGTGACCATTCGGAACCCTCCAGCCTCAATGACAGCCCCCCAAACCCTACCCTGGTGCGTCCGGAGATGTGAGCGATGAACCCCTCCCTCTGACATTAAATATTCCCCTTGTTCTGTTAGTATCCTAGATTGGGACTCTCTTCCCACCCAGGGTATTTTCGGAGGGAAGGCGGTGAAACTCCTGCCTGCTCAGGAGATGCAGGTGTCGGCAGCGGCCCGAGGATCGGGTTTAGGGTTTTAGGGTTGCCTGTTGCGTGTCCGCCAGTAGAGCTGATCAAATTTTGTTCTGGCATCCCCTGCCAGTCCCCTTCCAGTCCAGGGTCGACTGCTTATGGCTTGGGGTGTAGAGGTAGAAGCCTAGAGCCCGGAATGATCCGAACTCACAAAACCTAACGCCCCCGGACAGTGAACGGACCTTGCTATGACATGTTACGACCTTCGGCGCGGGAGACGAGGGGGCAGGTCACCTCTGTTTTTCTCATGTCCCGCCTGGTAAGGTGTCGGAGCAGTAGCAACGACAAAGGCTAAACTATCAAAAAATGGAGCCGAAATGCCGTCGCCCTCGCCTGTTGCGGGTCTATGGTGCTATCGGTGCGACAACAACGCTCGTGAAAGTCCTCAGGCATTTGCTGCTTTACTCCACTGGGCCGCCGATAAAACAGCTTGTCCTTTAAGATGGTTGCCAGTGATCTACAGAACCTTCGACCTTCCAGGGGCCTTGAGCTCGGCATGAATGCGTCGTGCAGGAGCTTGAATTATCAGAGAAGAGGAGAGGAAGAGGAGGAGAGGAAGAAGGAAGAGGAGAGGAAGAAGGAAGAGGAGAAGAAGAGGAGGAGAGGAAGGGGAGAGAAAGAGGAGAGGAAGAGGAGAGGAAGAGGAGAGGAAGAGGAGAGGAAGAGGAGAGGAAGAGGAGCGGAAGATGAGAGGAAGAGGAGAGGAGGAGGAGAGGAGGGGGGAGGAGGAGGAGGAGGAGGAGGAGGAGGAGGAGGAAGGGAGACACCCCGCTGTCCCTCCATGCCGCACTGAGGTGTTGCTGATGCGGGAACAGCTCTGGCGGCATCACCCTCTTCAGCGCCCGGGATCGGGTTTATGGGCGTTGTATGCCTTACCCCGCTAATATCCGGCGAACCTGGTGCGTTCGTGCATTTTCTGGCTTTCGCAGCTCCTAACTCTACGCCTCAAACCCTGCACCCAGGTGGTCCGATCATGCAGCATGCAAAAGACCTCTTTCACGGTTTGTACGGGGACCCGAATTCCGCAACTCCCGATGGAGAACCCGTAAACAAGCAGACGCAGCCCCTCTTGGCACCGAGGCACTTCACCCTGACACGCTCTACAGAGGCGCCTCCCTGCTTTGCGGGTGCTTGGGGGGTTAGGGTTTAGGGTTTAGGGTTTAGGGTTGAGGGTTGAGGGTTGAGGGTTGAGGGTTGAGGGTTGAGGGTTGAGGGTTAGGGCTAGGGATTAGGGTTTAAGGTTCCTGGGCTGATGCTCAGAGCCTAAGTTCAAAAAAGGGTTCCTGGGCTCAGAGTCTAGGAGTGTTCCACAGCACACGTGTTTGCGAAGCCTTCCTAGAACGCAGGCTGGCAGGTGGGATGCACGAAAAAGAGGCACCATCGCCACTGCCAGGAAGGTTCTTGGCCCTTGGCTCTTCGAAGCAGGGTTCCAGTACCAAGGTTACAAGCAGGTAGCCCTATAGTTCCCCAAGCCCTGAACCCAGAGCCCCTACACCCTAAGCCCCTAAACCTTAAAGCTGTGGCTAGTCGGGTGGCAAAAAAAACCTCCTTCAGCCCTACACCCCTAAACCCTAAACCCCAAACCCAGAGGGGGTCTGCTAGGCGGGTGGCAACAAGAAAAACAAACCACCCTGAACCTTGAATCCTAAACCGCACACAATCTAAACACCGACCTCTCCACTAGGATCCCATGGTCACCCCGAGCGGTGGGTTGCTCTACGAAACTGCCACAAGCCTTGGCGAGAGGCTGGGGTTTCGGGTTTTGTGCTTAGGGCTTGGGGTTTAGGGTTTAGGGTTTCGGGTTTGGTGCTTAGGGCTTGGGGTTTGGGATTTAGGGTGGGTTGGGGTCTGGGTTCGAAAGTTTTGTTTTGACTTTGCCGCCACGGCTGGACAGCCTGGGCTCAATTTCATGTTGGCTCCAAACTCATGTGCACAAACTCAATCAAACTCATTCCTGCACTTCGCACGGCTACAGGCATGTTTGCACAATTTGTTGCATTTCAAGCCTCAAGCGTTTATGCCGCAAGTACTTTGGATGATGCGAAGAGCCCGGGGGCCTCAGGTGCACAATACGTGGTGTCTGGGTGGCTTAGAAAGCTCAGCACGGGCTACGGTCAGGAAGGCTTGGAGAGGACGATGTTAGACTAACTCTTCTTCTCAGGGCCCTGGATCCCTGTGAACCAAATCAACGAAGTGCAGGGCTTAGTGGTAAATTCCCGTGCTGTTGAAGCTGGGTTCTATCGGCTGTCGGAGAGCCTGACGTGCAGCAGGTGGGACTTCTTCATGGCCGCCCGGGCCCCTAGCATGTCTTGAGGCAGAACAAACCTGCACCCGAAGCCCTAGGGCCCTGGGCTTCGACTCTAAGGCCCCCCCAAAACCTTCATCAAGTCGAACCCCAAGAAGGTTTGGAGGGGCCGGGAGAGTATAGGTTATCTAAGTTACATGGGTAGTTGCTCACACTTTCTCCAGCTTTCGGGAACTCTGTCACATTCTACAACCCTAAGCCCTTAACTTAAGGACGACTGTAGGCCCAGGATTCTCGCGTGGCTGAGTAAATCAAGGTTTAGGGTTTAGGGTTTAGGGTTTAGGGTTTAGGGTTTAGGGTTTAGGGACTTAGGGTTCGAGCATCCGATTCATTTTGGGGGAGTCAGGGTTTAGAGTGTTGAGGGTTGAGGGCTCAGGGGTTTTGTGCTTGGAGTTTAGGTTTCGGGCTGCACTCCCGTGCCCGACCACCCAACATTCTCGGTCGCAGGTCCGGATCCACAGCGCGAGGATCAACCCAGGATCCCTGGCTTGAAATTGGTGGACATGGCTTAGGGGCGAGAAAGGGGCTTCCTAGACCTTTTTGAGGCAGTATAAATCCCCTCATGATCCCAAAGGTGAACCTTAAATTCCCCCAGGTTACTGGACAAAGGGACCCTTATGAGGGGCCTTAAAGGTTCCTTGGGGCTTATTTCGGGGCTACTTAGGCACATAGGGACTACATAAGGTATATATACTGTAAGGGTTCTAGGGGAAGAAAATTAAGGGTCCCTTCTAGGGGTCCCTCCTTATACCCCTTTAGTTTAGGGGGTAGGTTATAAGGGTTTAGGGCAGCAGTCGAGTCCCTTGTGAAAAGGGGTTTAGGGCTCACAAGGGGTTCAGGGTGTTAGGGTTCGGGGGTCTAAGGGCTGAGGCTTCAAAAGAGTCGCGCGCGCTCAGACAAGCCTGTGTAAAAGGGTTCAAAAGGATATAGCATTGTCCGAGGTAGGAGAAGGGGGACCCTTACAAGGGAACCCCTTCTTAACCCTCTTCTGGCTCTCTTAAACAGGGACCTTATTCAGAGGGTCTATATCCCCAAGGGTCCCCCTAATCCTATCCCCTACATTGCCCTCAGTCCGCGGTAAAAGTGTTCTCGGCTTAGGGTAAAGCAGGTTTGGGGAGGGGGGTCAGAATTTCAGAGATTTAGGGCGCCTTGAGTTTGTACTGCACCCTTCCCCGGCAGAGTTCTCGAGGCCTGGATGCACAAGGGCGTGAGCTTCCCAAGCCTGACCTCCAAGCCTGGTTCGGCCTCGCTCGCACCCGCTGCATGGTAGCCTCGTCGGGGTACCCGATTCAATCATCGGTCTGGTATGGGCTCTTCTTCCCAGGCAAAACACTTGAAGGAGGCTTTGCCTGGGAAGAAGAGCCCATACCAGACGGATGACCTGGGCCTCTCGATGTACACGTGCCCGCCAACCGAAGAGTTGAGCGTACGCGAGTTAGAGGATATCACTGTGAACCGACTGAAACTGCTTCACATCTGCAGAAGTTATCAATAAGGCTGGCTGGCGAATGTGGAAACCTTGAGGCTGCAGCTGGCGCGGGACCTGCGTGAAGCTGGCCTCTACTTAGCTTCCCCCAGACCGGAGCGTGCAAAAGGATTCTTGGTCGAGAAGGCCCAGCTTCAACGTCGGGACAGAGTTTCTCACTTCGCTTTGAAGCTGGGATTCCGCGAGTCGAACGAGGCTCGAGAGTGGCTGCTGAAACGCAGCGATTGTTTCGTCTTCTGTTTCGAGGGACTGCGCGTGGATGCAAAGGAGGGCTTTTGTGGAGTCCGTGGGCATCAGGGGCTCAGAGGTTCGAGGAACGATCTGATGGACCCTCCTTGCAGGTGCTGCAGAGGTACACCGTTGGCGCAAAGACTTGGAGACAGGGAGATCGGCGTCCCGAGTACGAGCAGGCCTTCTACGAGATACCTTTCACGGAGGTGCCTCCGGTTTTCATTGCCAAGAGACAAGTGGTGCTCAAGAAGGGGGCGACAGGAGGTCCTTGAACTTTTTGGCTAGGATCAGCTTCAGTGAGGTCGTTAGGGCGACCTCTTTGAAGCTGATCGTAGCCAAGAAGTTCAAGGGCCTCCTGGCGCTGAGTTTGGACGCGGCCTTCCAACCGGCCTTGGCTGAGGCAGCCGAAGGAGATTGTTGAGCCCCAAAGTACGAATTAAATATGAAATTGAGGGGCTCTTCATCATACTAATATTTGTCTTTTTTTATCTTTTTGACAATATGGGATTGCAGCTGGTGCTGCCTCTGCGCTCATCCTCGCAGCAGGAGTCGCCCCAGGAATCCGGCCAAACTTCGACGAGATGCTGTCCCTCCCGATGCTGCCCCTTTGCATGCGGCGGCTCTTTGAAAGACAGCGTCAGGATCGGAAGCACTTGAAGTTCGAAGGAAGGCTGCAGCTACGGGCCTTCCGGAAGGAATGCGGTTTCTCCTTCGAGGACTCTGTCAGTTGGTGGAAGCAGGAGCTCTGCCGCAGCAGTGAAGTTCTTGATTGTGTCCCTTCTTCTCGCAGGCATGCTCGACGACAATCGATTCCCAGAAGTTCGAGAAGCACTACATGTATGACTCATACATGCAGAGCTTCTCGAACTTCTGGGCATTGATTGTCGTCGAGCATGCCTGCGAGAAGAAGGGACACAATCAAGAACTTCACTGCTGCGGCTGCCCAAAGCTCATCGGCTTGCCTGGCGAAGAGTGTTGGCCAGGTTCGCGGATGTCCCTTGAAGCAGACGGACCCGGGGTCCCTGCGTCAACAGCTGCCAAGGTGGCAGGCGCCTGCTGCCTTTCCGAGTGGAGATCGAGACGCTCAGGGAAGGCCGTGAGTATCAGCATCCTAAACGTGAAGGAGCTGGCTCCCAGGTTGGGAACTTTTTTCATGCAAAGTTTTGTGAATATCACAAGATGAAGGAGGCTGACCTCAAGACCCTCTGCGTCGGGACCTTTGCGGGGCAGCGCCGGTGTGGGTGAGCCGGGTGTGCCATGTAGAAGCGCGTGGAGGCCCGAGCTGGCTTGACAGCGCAGGGAACCCTGGGGCTGGCAGTGCCAGATACCATTATTACCCTGGGGAATTATTTTTTTATTTTTGTTTATATAAAACCCAAGGGGATATGAAACATTTTTTTTTTTTATTAAGGTTCTAAGGGGAGTATAGGATACCACACTTCAGGTTGTGTTGTGCATCACTGCGAGCTGCGAGCGGTACATGGTGATCGAGTTTAGATCGTGCAGAGTGATCTTTGACTTTGATACTTTTACTGACGATGTCATCACAGTTATTGAAATTGCTCACAACTGCTCTCAGTGCTTCAGAGGGGAAGGGGGTGGCTGCCGTCGTGTGATGGTTTCTGGCCGACGTGACAAGAACAAAAGGAAGCCCCATGAAGCCCCATGCTTGTCACTACTTGGAAGCCTCTCAGCTTCTGCCGCTGTGAACCCTAAGCAAGAGTACTTCCAAAACCCTAGACCCCAAACCCGAAAGTGCGATGTCTTGAGTTGGTGTCGTAGTCTTTTGAATACTGGCTCCTCCAAATGCGAGCTTGGTAGCCGTGCTGTGAGGGATTGACTTCGAGAGTGTTTGAGTTGTAAGTTGGCAGAAGGTCCCCAAGCTTGGGGGCGGCTCTCTTTGTGGGCTTTGTTTGGTTTGATACTCGGTTGGTTAGTTGGTTGTTAGAGCAGAGACTCTTGATAGAGATGAGATGCCAACTTGTTGCATTTTCAGTACCTACACTCTCTAGCGATGGCCATCACGTGGTCCCTTGAGGAGTACCTGGTTCATGCCTTGGTCGTGCAGTTGAGAAATTTTCCGATGGGTTTTGTTTCGTACAAGGCTCGGACGGGGGCTCGTATGGAGGATATTGCGATTTGACACAGACAGTTCCCTGCGGAGTGTCCGAGAGGTCAGCGAAGCGGGTGGCAAAAAAAAAATCCCCTTTCACCCTCCCCCCCCCCACCCCGACCCCCACCCCCCCACCAAAAAAAGATGCACCCGTATGCCAGCAGCACCCAGCGGTTTGGGAGACGTCGGTGTGCTCAGGCGACAAGAGCTTTCAGGAGATCATGGCCCCAGCCTAAAGACAAGGTTTGGGGGTTTAGGCTTTTTCTGGCCTGCCTTCGGTCCAGTGGCAAACAGGGCTTGGCGGGCATGCGCCCAGGGCCTGTGCTCAAAAAAGGGTTTAGGAAGTAGCGGGGCATCCGGCATTCGTCACAAGGCCTGGATGTAAAAAGGGGGGGGCATCGCATGAGACCTGGATGCAAAAGGGTTCTAGCGGTTGTCTACTTTTTGCCTTGCTTCGGGTCGCCGCGTCGCCCTAGATTTTGCTGCCATGGCCTACCAAAACCGAAGGGCCCTAGAGACCAAACCCGATGAGCTGCAGACCCGCGACCCAAATCAGGAGTTCAGGGTGTCCTAAAGGGTTTCGGGTTTAGGGTTTAGGGTTTTAAACACTAAGCCGGGCAAGTACACTGCTAGGTAGTTTGCTTGGTGGGTGGCAGGAAAGCAATCCTGAACCTTGGGGGTTTTGGGTGACACTCGTGGGCCTGAGGCCTTCCAGCCACGATCCATTCAGGAGGCAATGTGGGCTTGTGTCCTGTTTTTGGCCACGAAAGCTTTTGCTTCTGGCGCTTCAGCTTGAAACTCAGGGGAGTATGGTTTCTTGAGCACTTCCGATGTTCAGCACAGGGCACAGGGTTTAGGGTTTAGGGACCGATGGGGGGCACATATTGGGCGTGAGGGTTTAGCGAGTCGGGCAAGGGTAGGGTTTAGGGTTTAAGGCTTAGGGCTTGGGTTTAGGGTTAGGGTTTAGGGTTTAGGGTTTAGGGTTTAGGGTTTAGGGTTTAGGGTTTAGCTATTTCCGAGGCTTGAGCCTGGACTCCCCGACCCCAGCCCTAGGGATTAGGGCAGTTTAGGGTTTAGGATTTAGGGTTTAGGATTTAGGGTTTAGGGTTTGGGGACCCCATGGCCTAAACTTTACGCAGCAGCCCCCCCTGCTCGCAGGCTTTCGCAGTGTCGGCTCCCATCAGTGTGTTCGAGGCCGTCCAACGCAAGACTGACAAGGCCGCCGAAACGGGTGGGAAAAAAACCCCAAACCCTAAACCCTAAACCGCTCTGCCACATGCCTCGCGAAGCGTAGTCGGAAGGTCGCACAGATCGGCCGGCTCTCAGCCGTGTTCAAGATCCGCGGGCTGGCCTGGGGTGGGGGACTCGACGTCGCGCTGGTTTACTTGGGGGTTTAGGGTTTCGGGTTTAGGGTTTAGGGTTTAGGGTTTAGGGCTACTGGGGCTTAATTTTCGATTTTGGGGGACCGTGGAATGCAAGCCGGCTTGGGTTTGGACCTTTACTTGGGGGTTTGGAGGGCTTAGGGTCTTCACTTATGCGGGTTTAAGGGTCGAGAGGGCTGCGGGTATATGCTGAAGAGAGGTCCGACGTGCCATAGTGTTCCTGAAAACTTCCCCAGCATTCTTATAGTAGAAGCTCCGGCCAAACCACAGCCCCCCATTATTCCGGCCACTTTGGTTGCCGATCCATTGCTGCTGTCTGGATTCAAGCACGCTTCTGGCATTGAGGGTCTTACTTGCCGATGCTTTGTGGGCGTGAAGCCGTTCCAGGGCGTACAATGAGACATCAGCATACCCCCCCCCGGACATGGGCTCGATGATGCTCACTTTGGGGGCGGGGCCAGGGCAAGTTGGAGGCACATGTGGGAAACCTCAAAAGACACGGTAGGATTCCAGCATTTCCTGGCGTTTTTGATAGCCTTGGGGCAGGTCCGGGCTGCTGATGCTCCCCTTGGTTTGGGCTTCTCCATTAGGGTCGCCATCATCCATCGAGCCCATGGGGATGGGGCCCAGACTTCATAGATCAACTTGCGCACCCGAAGCTCCCGCTGACCTCCGATAATCCAGGCTCTTTCAACAACCACCCTAAACCGTGAACCGATGGCAGAGTTGATGGCAGAGTGGGTAGCTGCGGTAGGTGTAGCCCAATGCCTGGATGAGAAGCTGGGTTGGAGGCTGGTGATCATCCAGGGTGGCAACTGTCGTCCTCTGAAACTGAGACCCAGAGTAGGCCCTTATTCCCCTGTTTTTACGTGCTTGGGTTCCCTTACAAAGCCCTGCGAAACCAAAACGGGCACCCTTTCTATTCCTTGGTTACTGTTGGGTCCTCTGAGATTGTCCCCGCAGCGCATCAGCTTGGCGGGTGGCAAAACCCCAGCAGAACCTGCGCCGAAGAACCAGCCTCAGCCCTCTTGCAAGGTGAGGAGCCTCCACCGGACGCAGGAGTCATGCTGGGGTGTAATCTTAGGGCTTAAGGGCTTAAGGGTTTCAGGGCTTAAGTGCTTCAGGGCTTAAGGGCTTAAGGCGGCAGGCTTAGGGCTTAGGGCTTCGGTCTTTGCTAGGCTTGACAGGGAAGGTGAAGGTTGAACGGTGGCGTTCGTGGCTGGCTCGCTTCGTGGCTTCCCCGGTCGTCCTAGGCCCCTAGGCCCGAGTTGTTGGTGCTTGGTCTCAGGTTATTGAAAGTCATGTCGCCACCCCACATGGCCCTCATCTTGCCGCATGGCCGGCTCCCTACTAACATAGGGTCCTTTGGCATCACAGGGCCCCCCCCTGAAGGAAACCTAGTTTCGAGAGCTGACCAGATGGCCTGGGCCTTCGAAAAAAAAGCGTGAAGCCCAAACACCCAACTTAAACCCTTTCGTCCCTGGACCCTGAACCCTTGTGCACGCTTTCTGCCCCCTTCGCCGGGAGCTTCGCCCTCCTCCGACGTCGGTTGGGTAGGTGTGCCGAATGAGGTGGACAACGCTGGCAGGGGCCCCGGAGATTTTTTCAGGGAACCCCCGGGGGAAGTTAACGCAAACGTCCCCAAGCGTAGGCTCGCCTGTGGTGGGCAAGGGCTAGAACCCCGACCTGGTGCCCCTCAAGTGTTGGCGCGTGGGGGGGGGGGGGGGGGAGTTTCTGGAGGGATCCTCATCGTAGAATCTGGGATGGGGGTTGCTAAAGAGAGCTGTGCTTGTGGAATTTCAATCTGTTTCAGGAGTGGCCCACGTGGCACCCTGGACCGCAGCTAGCCCGAATTGAACCCAGAAGCCAGGTTCCGGGGATCCACGTCGACCTTCTGATGGCCTCGTGGCTGATGTTGGCTCTTTCTATCTGCAGGTTCGAGGATGAGGGGAGGTCAGGCGTTTAGGGTCTCGTTACTGCTTAGCACACCTTGGGGGCGACGTCGGGGAGGAGTCGCATCTCCTTGTTTTGCTTGACCCTAAACCCTAACCTCCAGTCGCTCAAGCCCGTAAAGCCCTGCATCCTGTAAGCCGCTCAAGAAAGCCTAAAGTCCCCGAACTCCCAAAACCCGAAAAGCTTTAAAGCCCTGAAACCCCCAAAGCCATACCTGCCTGTGAGCGTCGAGAGCCTACAGCCTACAACCCTTCGGCCCCTAAAGCCCCTAAGCCCAAAAAATCCTTGAAGCCTTCATGAGCCCTACACCCTAAACCCTAAACCTTAAACCCTAAACCCTAAACTCTAAAGCCTAAACCCTAACCCTAAACCCTAAACCCTAAACCCTAAACCCTAAACCCTAAACCCTAAACCCTAAACCCTCTTCTGGAGGAGGTTCATTGCCCACGGAGCCGCCGCCTTGAGCTCAGCGCTGCTTTCCGATTTTTTTCTCTTCTTTTCTCTCTTTTTTTTGGGGTGTGGGGGGGGGGGGGGGGTTAAGGTTTAAAGGTTTAACCTGAAGGTTTTGTGGATGTGGGGTTCGAGGCCTTCCAGGCTGAGGTTGGAAACTTGTAGCAAGTGCGTTTAAAACCCCGAATCCCAAACCCTATAGGACCTTCAACAGAAATCCAGGAGCTTTTGCGTTGCAGTGGCTGGGGTTTGGTTTTAAGGCATGGACGACAGAGGGGGAGGGGGTGCACCTAATGATTTTTTTTTTTTTCTGGGGGTGATTTGTTCCCGAATCCAACTCTCGTTGTTGCAGCTTGCCAGAGACGTTCAACGTGTTTTGCCCTGCCGCGCGGTCTGCTCCGACGTGTCGAACAGCCGAACCAGGGTTGAAGATTTTTGGAAGTTGGCCCTACTTAACACCAAGCCTGTGTCCTGAGTGTCGCCAACCCTCTGCGGGCGCAGAGTCGGTCCTACCTCAACCAAACGAGCTGCGTGTTGGGATGTTCCCCCGTATACTACCGAACATCCCAAGCTCCGTGGGTAGCTTGTCCTCAGCCCCTAAAACTCAGAGCCTCTAGGCTTGGCCAGCGCTTTGAAGCTTTAAACTTGAGGGTTTAGGGTTTAGGGTTTAGGGTTTAGGTTTAAACCCTCGCAGTTGGTCCCTCGGCTGCGGAGGATTTCTTTCACCACCACGGGCGTCACCACGCCTTTGCTTCCAGCACCTGGGCCGTCGAGCTAGCTTAGCCCTTGGGATATAGCAGATCTTCCCTAACCCTAAACCCTAAATCCTGATACTGGGTAGCTGCAGCAAATGGCTAAATATAACCTTGCTTTGGGGTACGAAAGCCCTTCTTCATACCGACCCATGAACCCCAATGCAGGGAACCACAAGAACCTCGGCCTGCACGCATTCCGAAATGCCCTAAAGCCCCTAAAACTAACACATCCGTGTAAATATAGGTGCCTTCGTAATTCGGACAGGGTTTTGGGTGGTTATTATAGTGTGTATATCTAGAGACACACACACGTATATATATATATATTTATTTATTTATTTATTTATTTATTTATTTAGAGAGAGAGAGAGAGAGAGAGAGAGAGAGAGAGAGAAAGAGAGAGAGAGAGGGACCGTGAAGGAAAATTTCTAGTAAGGGTTGAGGGTTGGTGGGTTCAGGGGGGTGTCAGATGAAGCCTGTTGCAAAAGGGGTGTCAGGAGGAGGATTACCCTTAGGCCAATGTGGAGAAGTTTGCCCAGGGTCCACAAATGCCCATGGGTGTTTCTGTCCCTGTGGAGAAGCGTGCCCTGGCACCGCGAGCTTTGACCTCTGAATTCCACACCCCCAAACCCCTCAACCCTAAACCCAAGTCCAGCAGCGCACCAAATCTTTGCGCAAAGAGACAACTCATTTGCTACACAACCCCAAACTCGCACCTTTCAGCTCCATTCCACCGAAGCCCCTTCCGAGATCACACCCGCACCGACTCCGCAAGGCGGGCGTTCCGGGGAAACTCAGTTTCAAGAAGGGGACTCTGCCCAAGACCCCCTCCGGGTGCACCCTTGGGTTTGGGGAGGTTTAGGGTTTAGGGTTTTAGGGGGTTATGGTTTGGGGGAGGGGCGGGGGACCCCTTTCCCCAGATCCCCTAAGGGAATAGATGGGGGGGCAATGTGGGGAGTGTCTTACAGGAGCCCGTTTCGGGCGTCATAACCTTTGCATCCCTTCAGGGCCTTGCGGTTTAGGGTTTTGGGTCGAGGTATCCTGTTCCCGTGTTGAGTACGATGATTCTGACGAGATATTGTTATAATACGATTATCATTATCATTTTTTAGTGTTTTTTATCATCGTGATTTATTAGTGGTAGTATCGAACAGATCTATATGTATATATATATATATATATACACAATTTGTATTTCTTCAACAAAAGCAATGTTTTCATGTTCGCTCCCCTACAAACCGCCACCGAGGAAAGAAGGGGCCTCCCTCCTTGTTGCCTCGCCTAGGAACCCTAAGCGTTTGGGGTTCTACTCGTACGAGCTGCCTCGGCCGCTTCTTGAAGGGTTTAGGGTTTAGGGTTTAGGGTTTAGGGACGTAGAGGGGCCAAGAGCCGTGTCCAAAGGTGTCCGAGGTGGGTTTTCACAGTCGCTTGTCAACCTTACCTCCAAGCCCTGCGTCCTCTGGCGTCCCCCTTCCCTTAGTTTGCACAACGCTTGTCCAAACGTATCAGAGCTCTACCGGTCAGGTCCTTGTTTTGTGGTTGGGTGTGGGGTTTGGGCGTCGAACATATAAGGGAGCTTAAGGCTCAACCCTAAACCCGAAACTCAGCAAGGCCAACCGGTAGCTTGCACGATCTTGCTGTTGAGGCACAGGCCATATTTGACCGACATGCTACCTTCTACTGCAACCCACAGGGCCTCCCTTAGGGTTCTCAGCCCCAAACTCAAATGAGTAGAAGGCATGTGAGCCGTCAGTGTTTTTGCCAAGCCAAGTTCCGCCCACCTTGCGCCAGATTGTCCGAAACCCTGAAAAAGCTTGCTTGCGCGAAAGGTTGCAGATGCCGCTCTACCTGGCTCGGGGACGGCGGGCCTCTCAGATCTTTTTGGGTTTGCGTACTGGTTCTTTCTGTATGGAATCAAGGAGGGGGATATGAGATACCTAGTTCCCTCATTCCATACTAAGAACTGGTAAGTTTAGGTCAGGGTTTTAGGCTTTGGGCTTCCGGTCTTGGTGACAGAGGTCGCTAAGCCTCTCTTGGCAGAGGCCTCCGAAACCCCAGCATAGCTCGTGCTGTAGTAGTGCGAAGGCAGGCTGCCCGATAGCTGTCGCAGGTGCCGTCTTGTAGGTTGCGCTGGACACCTCCGCTTCAGGGCTTTTCAAGTTCAGCCTGCCTTACCTCTCTGGGGTGTGGAGCATGGTTCAACACACTGCCATCTGTGTAGCGTACTGGGTGAGGCTTCTGCGACGACTACTGCAACATTGAGGCGCCTGACCAAATTTTTTGCATGAGTCGGAAATGAGCGTTTATGCCTCAAGCAGCCCTTTAACGCGACCATTGTCAAGCATGCTTACCATGGTCACCGTCTCATTGTCTCATTTGATGGCGTGCGATGCCGGTTTTCCTTGGTTCAGTGTCTTGGGTGTCAGACATGCTTTCAACTCTCGGGTGTGCCCAGAGTAGGCATTCAGCATGTGAGAACAGCGGCAGAGGCAGTCAACCTCCACATGAGTGTCAGATAGTGTCAGAGTCTGTGAGGCAAAAAAAGAGTCTTACTACTAACAAACATCCGAGCGAGTCAAGAGCTTTAGTTCTCGGGACGATGATGACAACTCTAAAGCCTGCAAAGCCTAAGCCGTAAACCCGGAGGCATTGATTCCTTGTCTGGCTTGTCCTAAATCTCCTGGTAGGGGCGTGGGTTTGATAGGGTTAGTTTGAGTAGTTGAGTAGCCGAGCTAGCTGAAAGCCACCTTTCTCGTATGCCCCATGAAGCCCTTGCTAGTTGCTCTGAAGACGTCTGCAGGCTTGCGAGTGGGACCGAGGTGATTGTGGTGGCGGCACTCGGAGGGCCCTTCCAGTTTTTGGTCTGACAGGCAACCCTAAACCCTAAACCCTAAACCCTAAACCCTAAACCCTAAACCCTAAACCCTAAACCCTAAACCCTAAACCCTAAACCCTAAACCGGGGTTACCTTGCAGCCACTGCAACCCCAGGTCTGAGCGTTTGTTGCTTCCCGCCCTCCACGCGCCAGCTATCAGCATGGGTCATGCACGTTTGCCTTAACATATATATATATATACGTATATCCATATATATATATATATATTTTTTTTTTACATATTTATACTTGTATAGAAATATATAGGGTTTAGGGGATAAGACAATGTTGTCATTACGGGTTCTGGGGTGGATATGGCTCCAGAGCGGTTTCGAAGAGCAGTCTCCCTCCTCCACCTCGGAAGATGACCAGCGCGACCAGAATGTCCTCGGGCACACAACCCTAAACCTCCTCGGACGCACAACAAGTATCCCAAACCCTAAGTTCTCTGCGTTCAACGCAAGCATCGCTGGCTGCGAAGCCTGCGCCGCCGGAGCCCGCTCCCAGGCAACAACCATGCGGGGTAGCGAGCCCAAGGGCAGAGGGGCGTGGTGGTGGGGTGGGGTGGGTGGGGTGGGGGGGGGGGGGGTGGGGGGGGGGGGGGTGGGGGGTTCAGCTTTCTCCAACCCCTGTTAGGGTTTGGGGTTTAGGGTTTGGGGATTAGGGGTTGCGGCTTTCTGGACACATGGGGGCTTCAGGGCTCGTCTGGTAGTCTCCCGAGCAGCCTGAAACTCTCGAGACATTGCCTTCCGAGATGCAAGCCCTACAGTCGCAAGTGTGCTGTGTCTATTCTCAAGGCGGCACCTCTTAGCCAGGATTCCTTAAAATCCGTGGTGATCATGGTCTGGAGAATCGCCCTCATCCAGCGCACCACGCCCCAAAAGGGTAGCAAACAATTGCAGCGCTCATGCGTGCAGCTTTGTCTAGACAGTCTTTAGGAAATACAGTTGTTTTTTTTGTTATGTGGTGGGTTGTATCTATAACGCACGTTTAGGGTTGTCGTTTTACCAGCATCAGATGTTACGACTTGACCTGGTTCATTTCGCCGTAATATGCTGTAATGATGCTGACTGGCCAACATCACTGGTGGCTTGGGGGGGGGATACCCCAGTTGGCATTGTTGAGCTGCATGCTTGTGATATCTGGCAGCTGCTAACATGACGCAAGGGTTCGGGTTTAAGGCTTGGGTTTAGGAGGAAGAGGTTTGTCCTGCGGCGTATTGGCCCTTGGCATGTCTGACCCCTCTGAAGCCTAAGTCATCAAGTATCAAATCATATAACGCCTTTAACCCCCAACCTCTTCAAACTCCGCAAGATTTACCCCGAACTCCGACCAATGACCCCTGCCCGCTGTAAAGCCCTCACAGCCCTCACAGCCCTCACAGCCCTCACAGCCCTCACAGCCCTCAAAGCCCTCACAGCCCTCACAGCCCTCACAGCCCTCAGCCCCAAACCCTTGCAAAGAAAGCCAGCATCATGTGCGCCGGCCAGCATGGAGCCAGGCCGCAGGCCTGCAGGAAAGGAGTTCAACACGAAGCAGGGTTGAGGGTTTTGAGGTTTTCAGGCAGGTGGGTCGGCTCTGTCCCTTCTTCTCCCTCTGTGCAAAAGGAATAAGGACCCTTGTAGGGGCCATCCTTTTGAGGCAAGTTTTTGAAGGGCTTTGACTTTCTACGCTTCGGCTGGCTTGCCGACTTGAGCATGCGTACTATCAAAGACCGCAGTTGCCAAGCCGCAGCCGCGGACACCACGACGGAACAGCGCTGATGGGAAACGATTCGCAACTGTTGCCGCCGACCGGACGAAGTGACTCAAGCCCTACACAAACGAACCCGAACCCTGAGCGAATAGGCTGTTAATCCCTAAGTTCTAAACCCCGAAAGCCCTAAAACCCAAGAGACCCTTTGTCGCCTGCAGGTTGCGACCCGCGGCTGGCGACGGTTCTGATGACGAGGCTCCGAGGATGCATGTGCCAGTTTGGCAGAGGTTTAGGGAGTTTAGGGTTGAGGGTTTAGGTTTGTTTAGGAGTAGACGGGACTAGGAGCTGAAGGGGCTATAGTGTCCTTAGGCATGCACCTGTTTCAGACGTCACTTGTTTGTACGGCCTTGGGAGGGGGCCTTTCCGAGTTCAAGCGGCTTTCTTGGCATCCTAGTCTGCCACCAGGCAGTCGGAGGAGGAGATCCAGACTCGGAGGGGCTGGAGGAGGTGCCCAAGCATGGGTGGAGGGGAGAATCGATTCAGGGCTTCGGGCTGAGGGGCTCCCAGAGATCCGAAGCTGTGATGGAAGGGCAGTGTAGGGTCCCTAAACCCTAAACCCCAAACCCTAAACCCTAAACCCTAAACCCTAAAACTGTTAATGAATTTTCCGAAGGGGTTTGTTTCGTGCAAGGCTCGGATGGGGGCTTGGATGGAGGATGTTGCGATTTGACACAGACAGTTCCCTGCAGAGCGTCCGAGAGGTCAGCTAAGCGGGTGGCAAAAAAACCCTAAACCCTAAACCCGACACTCTAAACCCTAAACCCTAAACCCTAAAAGAAAACCCTAAACCCTAAACCCTAAACCCTAAACCCTAAACCCTAAACCCTAAACCCTAAACCCTAAACCCTAAACCCTAAACCCTAAACCCTAAACCCTAAACCCTAAACCCTAAACCCTAAACCCTAAACCCTAAACCCCTAGCCCGCACACCACACCAGTCTAGGCCGAGGACGAGGACGATCTTGCAGATGAGGCGGAGGCCGACGAAGGACGCAAAAGGGCCTGGGACCCCCCGCCTCTGCTCAGCAAGGCGGTCGATGTCCGGATGTGTAAGGAATCTTTCCCCAGCTTTCAGGAGTTGTGCTGCCCACATGGGGGTTTCCGAAAATAGGGGGTACCTTGTTGGGGTCATTATGAATAGGGAATCCTACTATATATTTGGGGTCTATTTTAGGGGTTCGTAAACTCCCACATCTTTCAAGTTGAGCTGCCGACCTGAGGAGTTCATGTTTTCTTGCTCTGCTAGGTTCCTAATGTTGTCTTGCCGCAGCAGAGGCAGCCCTTGACGTCACCTCTTCATACCGACTGTGTCGACCTGTCCCGAGCACCCGGGGTGACTGCTTCACCCCTCAAGAGTGCCCCTATAGAGTTCTCCACCCCCGAGTTGTGCTTGTAGGAGGCGATGCGCCCCCAGAAAGCTGGGAGGAGCGAGAGGAGGAGGGGTTGAAGGGTAGAACTGACGAACTTCTGAGGCAGAGCATTGCTGACCGTTGAGCATGAAGGGGAAGAGGTGTACCTGAGATCCTGAGCAGGGTCGAGGCTTGTCAGGGTCTTGCGCACGCTGTCTGGGGACTCTACCAACCCTCCAACCTTACTAGGGTAGGTCGGGCGAGTTCGTGTTATGAAAGGTGCTGCTACCCTACTTATTAAGCTACCCATGAACCTTCAAGTGCAGACCCCCTTAGACGAAACCCTAAACCCTAAACCCTAAACCCTAAACCCTAAACCCTAAACCCTAAACCCTAAACCCTAAACCCTAAACCCTAAACCCTTGGTTTGGCCTAACCTCCGCGGCATCTTGCTTTGGGCTCTCAGCCGCCCCGAGGGAAGGGCGCCCGGGTAGCCTCCTTTTTTCACGGCAGTGCCTGGACCGCCCTCTTGTGCAGGCAGGGGGGACTCAAGAGGATTTAGGGTTTGGGGTTTGGGGTTTAGGGTTTAGGGTTTAGGGTTTAGGGCGACTCCTCAGCGGTTCGGAGTTGAGGGCTTTTTAGGGTTGGAGCCGAAGTCCCGAGATGAAGAAGTTTTCGGAGAACAGTGCCCGGCTCTGGCCACGACCCAGGTGAGCAGCATGTCAGTTCAAGAGGCAAATGGAGCGCTGGAGCTGGCGTACGGGGCTCAGGGTCTGTAGGATGAATGATTGATAGGACTTGGGTGGTTCGGCCTTGGGAGAATCCCCTAAGGGACCAGCAGAATCCACTTGAAGGCGCTTCTCTTCCCCCCCAATGACATGCCTGCAGACTTGCAGCCAGTCATCCTCTTTTGGTATGCCGTTGCTCAGCGCCACTCTCAAGGTTCAATGGCCTCGCAGACTACTACAGACGCCCGGCCTTGCAAATCTCAGACAGACAGGAGCGCACTGCGCAGGGGAATGGGGTGCTTGATTGAAACTTTTGGGATTTAGCTCTCAGGACTTGTAGGCTTTGATTAGAGAGGGTGGTTTGTTCGATCAGATCTAGGCATAGGGTAGGGCAGGCTCAAGGCTAGCCTTGCAAAGGATGGTTTAGGGTTTAGGGTTTAGGGTTTAGGGTTTAGGGTTTAGGGTTTAGGGTTTAGGGTTTAGGGTTTAGGGTTTAGGGTTTACGGCCTTCAGTCGGCTTACAGCTATACATGATATGCCGAGGATATCTTCTGATTCGTTCCGTCAGCATGCGTGACAGTGCAGATACGAACCACTGAAACCATCAGCAGCCGTTTCTGATACTATATTAAAATAATAAGACTTATATTATTCCACTCTTATATTATATTACTATATACTAGCTCAGTACTCATTCATTCACTAATGTATATATATATATATACACATCTATATTTTTTATGTTGTGAAATGAATATATGCTTATATTGGTATATCGAGAGAGAGATTGGTATATCGTTATATTATTTTAGCATTATATTATTATTATAGTATTACGCTATTATATTGTATCATTAACGTGTTATTTATCATAGTAGTGTTTCACTGTATACTATATATACATTTATGTATTTACATTTATCTATATACATATGTGTATGTGTGTTAGAATTATTCAATTACATTTTTTATTTTACTAATATATGTTTATAATGTTCCAGCTTTTTAATATTACATTATTAGATTATGATGTTATACTATTATTATTGTTATTATTATTATTATTATTATTATTTTTATTAGATTATACTACCCTATCATGGCATTATTAAATTATTTTTATGCTTATACCATTATTATATTATGACATTATTCCTTACATTTTTTATTATTAAATCAATATATTTTTTTTATTATAAAAAATGTTTTATATTTTGATATCCTTATATTCACATATAAGTATATATGTTGATTTATTTATTCGTTTATACCATTATGGTAATCAGTATATCATGGTATGCTACGTTTTCTTCCTTATTAGTATAGTATTATATACTTATATGAAATATTAGAGGCTGTTGCGTACATAAGTGAATGATTGGATCAAGCCCGAAGCCCCGAACGTCTATTTGAGCCACGTGTGTGCAGGCTAACTACACGCTCTGCTGCCTCTTGAGGTGAGCTGGCGGCGAATCCGAAGGCCTCCCCCAAGGAAAAGGAGGGCTGCTTGGCCTTCGTCGCAGCGGAGGGGAGGCTAGACAAGGAGGACGGGCTTGTCATCATGAGCAGTAGAGTGTAGTGTATCGGCAAGGGGATGACCAGCACGAACCTTAAAGCCAAAACCCCTATATAAGCCCTAAACTACTTCTGCTTCTCTCAAACCTTTCCTGTGCTAACGTGAAGAGCGCCCTAAACGCCACAGGAGCAAGTCGGGTTTAGGGGTTTTGGAGCATTGTCCATTCCGAACCCCCGTAAGTTCCCAGCCCCCCTAAACCTCTAGGCTCTCTCTCAGCGCGCAAAGATCCCCAAAGCCTTGGTAGGACGTCGATGGCTGCATGTCTCACTCGAAAGATGCCCTCGAGAAGTTCAAGGCTTGGGCTTGGAGACGCTGGGTGTACAAGAATCACCTCAATTGAAGACCCACGCGCTTTTGCCTAAGTTGCCTAAACTGTCTTTTCAGATTTAAGACCTACACCCTTTATGCCTAATTTGCCTACATATCCCTTGAAACCCCAGGCAGCAGGATGATGTCTCTGTATTGTGGTTTCCTTTCGGCACACTGCTGTAGTACGCCTTCTGTATGTTTGGAGCACCTCGTGGAGCATCATCGAGTGAAGCAGCGACCAGGTGCCGAGGCTTCCTCTCTTGTCTGCTTGAAGGCGTAGAGGGGTACTTGCATTTTAGGATTTCGGGCGAAGGGCCCGGATGAAGGCACATTGGCAAGAAAACCACGGTACTGCAGGCTTGGCTTCAGCGGCCCGCCGCCCAGTCCACCCATCTGAACCCACAACCCTAAGGCGCGGAATCAGACCCCACCCCGCAGCTTAAGTGCTTTTGAAGCCACAAAACCCTGAAGCTCTAAGCTTCTTATTCCTCCCATCCCAGGCACCCTAAGGCCCTAGGCCCCAGAAGTCGCCACCTTCGCGGCCAGGCCTGCAAGCACCCGACGGGCGTCGCCGATACCCTCAGCTGCTCGGCTAATTCGGCAAGGTTCAATATCCCTTCCCTCTGCAGTGCGCCTCATAACAGCGACCTACTTGCCAAGTGAACCGGTTCCAAGGAGGGAGACGGAAAGGGCGAGGAAGAGAGAGTGCGAGATCAGGGTTGAAGGCTGTTGCGGCCTGGATGTGTAGCCCGAAACTCTGAACCCTGTGGCCAAACCCAGTAGGTTGCTCCGGGTTCTTAGTCTAAGCGCCGAGGGACCTAAAGGGCTTAAGTGGTATGATTGTTTAAACCCTGAACCCTGAACCCTGAACCCTGCACCCTGAACCCTGAACCCTGAAACCCAAACTCAGCAACGCTTTCACGTTGAGAGCTTTGGGCTGGCGGCTTGTGGTCCTGAACAAAGGAACCCCTTAGCTCTGAATCCCCATTCCGAAGCCCCCATGTCAGACCTATGTGTAGGGTTTAGGGTTTAGGGTTTAGGGATTAGGGTTTAGGGTCCTTTCGCAGCCGAGGAATGATGGTCCTAGCGTACCGCATTCAGGCGGACGTGCTGCGAAGTGCGGAGGAAGACAAGACCAAAGAGATCAAGGCACCCGGAAACCCCATGGAGCTGGTTTAGGGTTTAGGGTTTATTTAGGGTTTAGGGTTTAGGGTTTAGGGTTTAGGGTTTAGGGTTTAGGGTTTAGGGTTTAGGGTTTAGGGTTTAGGGTTGAACGAACCCAGGATGTGCATAGATTGCAAGCGGCTTGCCTTCGGAGGGCGGGTTTGGGGCTTATAGGGTCCCAGGGCTTCGTGGTTTCATCTCGGCTTGGCGGTTGAGGGTTTTTTGGGGAGAAAAGGGCCTGATCTGAATCATGCACCCTGGTCGAGGGGCGCATGGGCCCAGCATTCGGAACCACCTGCCCCAACCGCTAAGTTCTTACGGTTTAGGGTTTAGGGTTTAGGGTTTAGGGCCTTAGGGTTTAACTAAGAAGTCGGCATGGCGAAGGCAGCTCTCAGTACGGCCGAGTCCTTGGCCAAGGACGAGGCGGCAAAATTCAAAGAGGCGCAGGGGCGGCGGGTTCTGCTGAAGGGGGAGTTCCCCTCTCAGGCTGTATTCTGCTCGGGAGAGCCCTAAACCCTAAACCCTAAACCCTAAACCCCAAACCCTAAACCCTAAACCCTAAACCCTAAACCCTAAACCCTAAACCCTAAACCCAGTGAGTCGAGTGTAGCATGAGGACGTTGTCGGGATGGTCATGGGGTGTGTTGATGCATTCTAGTTGTGGCACTATGCTGTTTTGCTTCCCGGCACCCTGCAGCACCAACCCTGACACATTGAATCCCAGCAGTTTGAACCAGAACTAGGGCCGAAGTGCAATCTGAACTTTTCGCCGTAAAACGCATGCGACACGGGTGGGAAAAAGCCCTAAACCCTGAATCCTAAACCCTAAACCATCACTTGCAATAGCCTTCCCTTGGCAGGGCCCTCCCACCCACCCCGCAAGGGCAGTAAGCACACAAAGCGCACACGTTCAAAGCAAAACTTTCCGAGAACAGGTGTGCCCTTTTTTGGTTACTCTCGGGGGATTCGTTTTCTGTTTGGGGTATGAAAGGGAACTCCTTTCTCGGGAAATGCCCAAGTGTACCAGAGCACGCTGAGACTATGCTCGTGGCTCTAGTCGTGCGTGGCCTGAAGCGGTCTGGACGGAAAGGCTTCCTTTCATTCCATTTTATACCTGCCCAAGAACCCAAAACTGAATTGAAGGCAGATGACCCCATTGCCCTTCTGACCATAGGAACCCCACGAACCCTCTCCACCCCATGAACCATATGTTGTGAGTTTGTGAACCCTACTAGCTCCCGTTAACCGTGGCAAGCCTCGGGGCCCCTCTTCAAAGCTAGAAACCCTCTGATTCCGGCGGTACCTTGGACGCTCCAGGCCGGCGACAAGCGCGGAGAGGCGGTGATGACTCTCGGCCCATGAAGGGGTTTCTCCGAGACTAGGGGTACCTTATTGGGGTCCCTAGTATAAGGGAATCGTACTATTTAGGGGGTTCATTATAGGGGGCCCCAAACTCCCATGAGGTTTGGGGGGCCGAGCCATATGGAGCCAAGGGTCGGAAGTAGAGAAAGGGAGCTGGTTCAGGGCTTGGGGGCGTTGATGGCGTTGGGTTCAGGATGGTTCTGGGTTCGGGGTTCGGGATGGGTTAGGGTTCAGGGTTCGGGATGGGTTTGGGTTTAGGGTTCAGAACCCTAAACCCTAATTCTCAACCCACGTTGGGCTCTGCACCCCGCCCCTCAGGCTCCTGGCGGCCGGCGAGATCAACTACAACAAGCGAGGTGGTTTGGGGTTTGGGGTTTGGGGGTTTAGGGTTTCGGGTTTAGGGTTTGGGGTTGAGAGTTGGTTTCTTAGGGCCACTGTCTTAATCTTAAAGGGACAGTCTATCAAAGGTTTCTACCAAGGGCCCATTCCGAACAACCCCACATACCCTCCCTTAGATGGGACCCTTACCTTAGGCGGTGGGAGGCTTTGGGATGGTGGGGCCTGTGAAAAACGTACTCAAACAAAATATCCTCAAGCCCCGAACCCTCAAACCTCCAAATCCCTAAAGCCCCTAAAACCCCTAAAACCCTAAGAAACAAAAAACAAAAACAAATCCTAAGCCCAACACCTGAAAGCTGAGCCCAATCGCCACAGGTGGCAAGAAGCGAGGCGAAGCCATCGAGGAGTGGCGCCTTTTTTTGGGGGAGGTTTAGGGTTTAGGGTTTAGGGTTTAGGGTTTAGGGTTTAGGGTTTAGGGTTTAGGGTTTAGGGTTAAACCCTAAACCCTAAACCCTAAACCCTAAACCCTAAACCCTAAACCCTAAACCCTAAACCCTAAACCCTAAACCCTAAACCCGGTCTGCTAGGCGGGTGGCAAAAAAAACCCTAAACCCTAAACCCTAAAACCAAAAAAACCCTCAACCCTAAACCCTACAACCAAAAACCCTAAAGCCTAGGATGGGGGGTAAGGGCCGAAGGGCAGCGGCATTCTGTAAGTCTCCGGGCACGAGGACTTGAACAAGTCCAAGGAGCTGGCGAAGCAAGCGGGCGACAAGAAGGCCCCATGGTCAGCTTAGGCCTATAGGGCTTAGGGATGTTTCGGTTTCGGGTTTGATTTAGGGGTGTTTAGGGTTCTTTAGGGTTTAGGGGTGTTTAGGGTTTAGGGTTTACAGCACACCTGCCCAGCGCGAGACGTGAGAGACAAGGCCCTGATCATCCCTGAGCCCTAAAGGGTTTATGGGGAACTTCTCCAACCAACCATGCGTCTGCGGGCATAAGCAGGGTTTCTAAGGTTGGAACAATGGGCCCTTAACATGGTCCCTTAACCTTGTTTGAAGGGATTTAAAGGGATCCGAAGTCTGGGCACTTACTATGTACAGTGTATAGAAGGGTTGTGTAGCAGGGGACCAAATTGAGGGCCCAGACTTCGGATCCCCTTGGGTTGGTTGTGCGAATGCCTCTGTCTCGTTGGCTTCTTCTCCTCAAAGACCTGCATACTTTGGGCAGCCTACATTGCGAGATTCTCCACGAACACTGTAGCACCGTAGGCCGCCCTCAACTTTGCTTGTGCCCTCGAGGTTGAAGCAACCGCCGTTTTCGTCCAAGCGAATGCAGCCATTAAGCTCCGGATGAACGACGTGCCTCGGCTGCCCACTTGGCTTGGTTCGGGTCTGAAGAGTGTGGCCGTTGGCCGTCTCAGGGTTCGGGACATATAGGGGGGTTGCCTAAATGTCCCACCCTGTTTGTTATCTGGCACCCTACACTACAAAGAACCTTTTCGTAGAGAGAGACCCCTTAGAAAGGGGGGTCTAGCATATGGCACAAGCCCCCCAGGCCGGGCTGCTCAACCCACAACCCCACTCAAACCCAAGTCCCAGTCAACCTTTTCCGGACCTGTTAGAGGCTTATTGTGCTTAAATGTGAATATACTCACTCGGCCAGTGCGCTCCAAGGCCCCAACCCCGCGGCCCCCACTGCCCCGTCCAGGACTCATACGCGTACGCGCAGGAGTCGTACCGACTCTATGAGGCCGCAACACTGCAATGTTGGGGTCTTCTAAGGTTCTTTGCGTCTGTCGGAGCTTTCCTACAAATTGCAAGGTCAGGATGGAATACCATGCCTTGGCAGGTATAGAATAGAACTTACACCACATCTGGGCCCGTGCTTGCGTGGGTCCTCGCGCTTAGATCATAGAGGCCCCTCAACTCACTAAAGCTCCTACACCCCCTGCCCCCCAAACCAGCAAAGCCCAACTCACCCGAAGCCCCAAACTCTGAAGGTCCTAAACACTCCCTAAACCCCCTAAAGCTCCGAAACAAGGAAGCTGCGGACAAGAAGGGCCCCATGGCTTGAGCTTAGGGATTGGGCAGAGTATGCATGTAGAGGGTTTGAGGTCTTGAGATGCTGGGCTTACAGACGTGCTGGGGGGTTGGAGAACTTAGTTCGTTTTCGGGTGAGGCAGCGTCTCTGGGGCCCTAATGGGACCACCGGGACCATGATGAGACTCAAGAACCCCAGAAAAAACCTCCTAGGCCTCCCAAAGCCCCGCCAGCTCTTAGACCCGCAACAACCGTTACCCCTTGGAAGAAGAAGAAGGAGGAGAGAGCCGAAGCAGTCTGCACAGAATTCTCAGCTCAGGAATGGGCAAAGCCTTGCACATTATGGCCCTGGCTCAGGCCCGGGTTCCGGGCTTCAGGTCATTGGGGGTTTAGGGTTTAGGGTTTAGGGTTTAGGGGTCCTGTTCGTGAGGGGCGCGATAGCTGCCTCAACTCTGAGATCGGGATGCTCGATCGTTCGCGCCCTAGCAGACGCCGTGTAGACAAATGCCGCGAAGAAGTGAAGCTGCCTGACATGGGAATCGAGCGATAGTTTGTGGGGTTTCGGGTTCGGGTTGAGGAGCGACCCGAACCCCCCTTTGCAAACGGTACCGCGGTCTCGGAGCGAAACTGGAGAGCTAGGCTCTTCTTGATGGCTGGTTTTGGGTTTAGGGAAACTCGAATAGTCATGCCGCGCGGCTGTCTAAGATCTGCAGACCTAACCTGGCCCTGAATCCGAAACCCCCTAAAGCCTTCCGAAATGCTAAGCCTTTGGTTCATGTCGTTGCCTGCGCTGCAGACCTAAGCTTCGTCGCAGGTCCTCGCGGAAGACTTCGACGACGGCGTGAAGACGGCCGAGCAGGCGGCTAGGGTTGGCCCTTGCCGGTTGAGCAGAGAAGGGGCTCAGGGAGTAGTAGAGAGAGGGAGAGAGAGAGAGAGAGAGAGAGAGAGAGGGAGAGGGGGAGGGAGAGGGAGAGAGAGAGAGAGAGCCTAGATAGATCGAATGAAAGCTAGGGCTCAAAGGGGTTACCTGCAAATATAGGGGTCTTGATGCCGCATGCCCTGGTCCCCAAAGTGTCCCTTGCAAGCTAGGGCCGAACTTTAGGAAAGAAAGGCCCTGAATCCTAAACCTGAGAGTTCCGATTTGGGAAGCTTGGATGCCTTCGGTCGGATGCCTTCGGTCTCCCGCCTCCCCCAAAGAAAAAGAAAAGTCCCCCCTAACACCGAGAAAGAGCCTCAAACCTCGCAACCTGAAACCCCAAACCCTGCTCCCACATGAAACCGGTAAGTCGAATCCCCCCCCCCCTCTCCCCTCCAAGCCGAAACAGCTATCGGGGCCCCTCCTCCCCTACCCCCTAAACCCTGAACAGCCTAAAGCCTGAACCCTAAGCCCGCACTTTAAAAAGATCCTACATTGCTGGCAGGCGCTGGCCCTCTTCCGGGAGATGTCGCTCCGAAAGCTGGAGGTCGGTTCTTTCCGATTTCGGCCAGTTTTTGTTTCCTTGTTGTTTTTGGGTTTAGGGCTTGGGGTTTGGGGTTTAGGGTTTAGGGCTTAGGGTTTAGGGTTTAGGGAGCGGGGGGGGGGGGGAGTTTGAAGGGTTTAGGGCTTTGGGGTGGTTAAGGGTCACATGACAAGGGGGGTCGAAAGGTTTAGGTGGGCATGCCGTCAAAATCCACAACCCCGAGCCTTTAAGACTACGGCAGAAGGCAGCCACAAAAAACAGGCAAAACGGTTGTCCACGAAGCTTGTGGTGTCTTTTTGTTCAAGGATTCGAGATGTTATTGGTTGGGCCGATCGCCTTCAATATTTCCTCTCTCAGCGGAAGAGAGGCTTGCCCACTAGCCATGGGGAAAATTGGGGGGTTGCCATTGGAGATTTTAGTCCGCTCGCCCCGGTCTCTTAGCCAAGGTTGCCAAACCCTATAAGCCCTAAACCCTAAACCCTAAACCGCAGCACATAGCACTGCCTCAGGCCTTTGAGCTCTTCATCATCGCCCACTACTACCTTACGCGGAAGATGGGCCGAGAGGCAATCCCCTACGCCGAGGTCGGGCCCTCAAAACACAAGCCTGTTACAGCATGTGAGGTCCTGCAAGAGAGCCTGGGGCCAAACCTCAACATCTCAGTGGGCGTCTAGCAAAGCTGGAACGGAAACCGCCCTATATGAGCCCCAGAGCCGGAGCCATTTTGCCGCGAGGTGCCGCCAGCAAGAAGAGCAGTAGCAAGTAGCGAATTTGCCCCTGGCCATGTGGGGACCCGTGCTGGCGCTCTCAGCCCTCGTCCTGGGCGCCCAAGCCCAGGTTCTTCATCTACGCGACTTCCCTCTCCCAGAAGCCAACTCACTGAGCTTGCTACAGGTCCTCTTTGCCGACGCCGAGGCACCCACTCTCAAGTTCCGAGGCTTGCGGGTGTCCTCGGGTTCAGACCAGGGAATCCAGCTGCATCTCTTCAAACAAGAGGCTTGGTAGCCCGGAGACACTCTTTTACCCCTTTTTGTTGGTTCTGGGCCCCCTTATAAAGTACCCAGCCCAAAAAGGGGTGCCCTTGTTGTAATATTTTTGCTGGGCTACCAAGGAGGAGTTTCGGCCGGACGCTGCCAGTTGGAGCTGCACCACAGGCTCAGACCAGTTGACGGTGTGGAGGAAGGGCGGCCAGCAGCCGGATCTTCCAATCTTCCAGCTGAGCTTCAACCTGCAAGATGGCCAAAGATCACTGGAGCAAGCAGGCGCCTACTCCCTGGTGATCTCCAACTGCGGCACTCGCGGCGGGGGACGGCTGGATGGAAACATCATCTTGGAGCACCAGCATGGCTACCTCCCCGCCAATGAGTACGCAAAGTACCCTTTCTTCCTGTGCCTGGGCTTCTTCAAGGGCATCATGCTGGCATGTTGGCTGGCCTTGTGCTTCCGGCGGTGGAGGCAGTGTGAGGACATCCATGCCTCCATCGCAGCTCTGGCCGGCCTGGGAATCGCGGAGTGTGCCGCGTGGTACATGTTCCTGGGCCACTGGAATGCAACCGGAATGCGCGATCCCGCGCTTCACTTCCTGGCCGTCATGTTGGCGGCAACTGGAACTGCAGTGTCCTACTTGTTTATGATGCTCGCCTCTACAGGCTGGGGCATTACCAAGTCGACGTCGGCGTTGGAAAGCCAACTACTATGCCGGGCGTCAGCCCTGGCCATCACGTACCTGGTGCTCGACGTTGCCCGGCAGGTCGTCTTTGCCCACTCTCCAATCAGTTCCTCCTCCTTTGCCCTCGTCCTGCTTTGCACCTTGCCGCCCTCTGTCCTGACAGTCATGCTCTTCCATCGCATCCTCCATGCATTTGGCGAGTTGACAGAGACACTGGAGAAACAAGGGCATGAGCAGCGGCTTCCTGTAGCTTTCAAGACGTTGCAGGTCACCATGCTGCTATCGGTCGTTTTCGTCTTACTTGCCCCCGCATCACTAACCTTGCATATGTCTGCATGGGAGTGGCTGTGGCTCCTTACAGACGGTGCTCCGCAGCTGGGATGCACGGCAGCACTGCTTGGGGCCATGTACATTTGGGCGCCAGAGGTTCGCAGTCAAAGCCCATACCTGGTTCAAATGGATGATGAGGCAAGAAAGGTTGGGGTAGAGATGGCTGCGTCTGGAGACGAGGTGCTGAATGAGGTGATTTGAAGTCCTGATGCGACAGCGGCACGGCTCTTGCAGCCCTCCCGCTGAAAGTGGGAGGATTGCTTTTATCATAGTTACCGTAGTTCCCAAAGTTACCAAAGTTATTGTGTCGTGGCACCACCCACGGTATTTACTACCAGCCGGTGCCAGACAAGTCGGTACCCTGTCAACTCGGACGGGAGCTTGGCTTGAGCCGATCAAGAGACGCCCTGTCTACGCGGCTCTGAAAACAGAAGAATTTCTGCCATTTGTTTAAGAGCCCCGCAAAATAAGAAATGTTCTGCCTTGTAAGGGCAATATGGGGATCATTAGTTTTTTTAGGGGTTCTTAAGCAAATAGTAGAATTTAAGGCAGGAAACAGCAGACTCACTTGTTACCAGACCGGGAGGGAGCTCGAGGTCATAGGTGGGCACCGTAAGTGCCGGTTGCGTGCAGCCTTGCTGTGTGGCAAAGGGGCAGGCCTCCAAGAAACCCCAAGAATAAAACACTGACCACCCTTTTGAAAGCCGGCTGAAGTGAGCAGCTGTCATCGACTTGAAGTGTTGGTTTAAGTGCGGTTTTCTGCTGCAGGACGCCTTAGAGCTGTTCAAGGAAGTCGATTTCGATGGCTCCGGCTGGACATCCAACGCCTTCGACTGCCTGACGCAGGCCTTCATCGCCAAGGCCGGGCGTGGGTTAGGAAAAGAAGGGTACATGAAGGCAGAGCAAAAACACGAGCTGGGCCCAGGGCCACGCTTGTTTCTTGTTGGGGCCGCACAGGTTCCTGAAAAGTTGACAGCCATTCCCCAGCCTCTTTTAGTCACTTGGTCGATGCCCAGGGAATGCAGAACAAGACAAAGGTAAGTGCCAGTTCCTCTGCAGCGTTGCGACGTCTACACATGAGGGAGTACTCATCTGAAAGAAAGCCTTGGTCAGGCGTTTCATTATGGTGTAGTTCAGGCTTGAGAAGTTCAAGCCTGCGCGTCAAGCAACAGCCATCACTGAGAGTCTGCCCGGGCTTGCATGACCCTTTGCAAGAGTGCGCTGTCCTGTGCGCCGAAGGTAGGTGTGCACCTGTGTTCAGCCCTCACTCCTTGATGGCGAAGCTGCATGCCTTGGAGAGTTCAATTCCACTTACCCAGAGGGTGCATGTTCACAAGCACACTGGAAAAGGCCTACCCGCTTAAACCCAAAGCCCTAGTCTCGAACCCTGCGTTCTCAAATACTTCGTCTGCAGGGTGATGCCAAGAAGGCCATGATCATTTCAGAGGAGGCGCTGGGACATGCGTGCAGTGAGTTGACATGCTTGAAACAGGAAAATAGAATACGCCAATATATGTCAATATCATGTAGCTTTCTGTATTCTCAACCAGAACAGTAGCCCATTGCTTGGTATCTTGGGCTTTGCATGCAGTCGCCCTGTGTGCGGGCGCAGCGAGGTTTACGTAACGTCTTAGTGTCAGAGGCTTTGATTCCAACCCGCTGGGAAGCGTTGTCGTGCTGTCAACTGGAGCAAAAAGTCTTCAGCATGACATGCCTGCCCCTGCACCCTCTCCCTAAACCCTAAACCCTAAACTCCCTGAAACCCCAAACCCCCAGCTGTGCAGGATGTAACCAAAAACCTAAGACCCTAAGCGTCCAGCTGGAGACTTGCAGTCTTTTCTCTGTAAGGCCGTGGAGTATTTCGAGCGCAAGAACGACAAACGAGGACGGCACCTCAAGAGTTTAGGGTTTAGGGTTTAGGGTTCAGGTTCAGGGTTTAGAGTTTAGGGTTTTCGCTTCGAGCTCTTACGAACCTGAGTGCGACCTAGGCCCTTGTAACCTACTGCTTCTGCGTTGGGAGTTCGGAAAACAGGTTTCCACTACAGCCCCATGTTGTTTTCCTACTCAGAGCAGGTAAGTGATCCTGGACAGCCCAACCCTACGCGTGAAAGCCTTTGAGCAGGTTCCTTAGGCTCAGGAAATCCTCCTAAAACCCGTGACGTTGTCTGGATGATGCACGGGGCTTGCCAAGCTCAATGCCTTCCATGTTGAGATCCTGGGTTGGGTAAGGTTTTGAATCTGAGAATGCAAAGACTACTGACTGAGTTGCTTTTTCCTCGTCTGCCTGGCTTTTCATCAGGAAATCCTGTTGATACCCGTGTTTATTCATAGTCGTCAAACATAATCCAACTCAATATGGCTTGTAGGCTATAGGGAGTCTCGGGGTATCGTACAAACCTTTGACCCAACCCAGTTAAGCTGGATGCTCCGAATCTGCGCAACATGCGCGCAAAAAAGCTTGATGCTCTCTGCAACGAGAGACATTCCTTTTTCAACGCTCGGAGCGGGTTTTGGGTTTGAGCGTTTGCGCATTATTATAGTAGTTTAGTATCCCTTTCATTTTATTGAACATTATTATGTCGGGGGGCTTGGGTTTAACGTTATGATGTCGGGGGGCTTGGGTTTAACGTTTGAGTGCTGTGGCGCCAGGACAAATCATGTCCCTGAGCACGCTGGCGAACTCGCATTGTGCAAAGGGCGCCCTCGGCACAAACAAGAGGGCCTAGTGTTTAGGGCCGGATTGATAGGGTTTGGGAATCAAGCTGGGTGGGAACACACAAGCTCGTTGCAAAATTTTAGGGGGCCTCAGCCCTGGCATGAAGCAGTTTCCAGGATCCAAAAAAAGTGAATCCACTGTGTGTGGAACAGAAGCACCGAGTCTTGAGGCGAGAAGGATCTCTTGCTAGATGACTTGATGCCTAAGTTGCGTGTCCAGGGGCAAAGGGGCCCGAGACCCTAAACCCTGTACACCCCTGCGAAGTGGGCTTCAGGTCAGCTAGGCGGAAGGGAAAATTAGCCTAAACCAGGCGGGTGGCAGAATAAAGAACAAACAGGCAGAGGAGCTTGGATTGGGGTTTCCCTTCTTCCCCACTTGACCATGCACGTTCATTGCGCATTTAGGGGTTTAGGAGTAGGGGTCTCGGGATTTAGGGGTTATTTAGGGGTTTAGGGGTTTGGGGTTTAGGGTTTAGGTGTTCCATCGCCATGTCTCCATAGGCTTCCAGGAGCTTGGAAGTGCCTGCAAGCCGAAACCTTCAGGCCGCGCCCGAAGAACTCTGTGACGACGTTGGCTTAAGCATCTAAGGGTAGTTTCCTGGGCCTTCAGTATCATATTACAAATTTAACTCTACTTGTAAATTTATAACTATTTCCAGATATAAGTTCACATGATTCAAAAATCCATCGCTTTCACGTCAGTGCAGATGATTTACGTTACCATGGTCAAAATAAAAAACCTATCCATACAGTATATGCTAAAACAAAAATGAACACTATATCATTCAAATGTACTTAATATTCAACCAAACCTGATGTCTGCATGCTTGTGACTTCGAACCACAGTCGCAAAATCCTTTATAAATATTTCATCTTCATTTTTTATTTGTTCTGTTAAATTAATTATTTCTTTTCTATGATATGTAGTTTCTGTTTGTAATGTTGATAACTTTTCATCTTTTGATTGTTAGATTCATTATTTGGTGTATTTACTTTGTATTCTGTTGAGTTGGTTTCATTTTTAAAAACCATAACAGGTCCCTTACCTCCTTTAAAGGGTCTGAAGTATGGGGCCTTAGGTTTTCTAGGCTTCATAAGGGGTATATCGCTACCCTAAGAAGGCACCAGAGCTTCGGACCTGTATGCGGCCGCTTGGGCTCAGCTTCGGCTCAGGTGACTACGAGTCTGCCGTCCCGCTGATCGAGCAGTCACGGGAGATCATCCAGTCCCTGGATGATGCCAGGCCGGGAAAGCCTACTGGCTCCTAGTACGGAATGAGGGAAGTAGGTACCTTATATCCTCCTGCATGAAGCAAGTTAAGGGATTTTACAGGTTACCTCATCCCTTCATTCCCTAGCAGCCAGCCTCCTCCAAGCCAAACAACCTTCGCACCTCATGCAGTGCGTCAAGACATTTTCCACCACAAGCCCCCGAAACGCTAGATGGGGGAAGAGCATCTGAGCCTCCCTAAATGCCCTAAACTTCACCTAAAATTCATCTTCCTGAAGTCCCTGAATTCACTGAACCTTAAAGCCCGTCCATGATGTGTTTGGAACTCGAAATGTGTGACAGCGTTACTCAAGTTCGCCAATATCGCTGCAGTGCAGCTCACCCAGCTTTGTCGGAGCGAACGAAAAACCGCACTTCCCCTAAACTCCAAAACCTCGGAAGCCTCTTAAATTCTGAACCTTAAGCCTCTAAAAAAAACTCAGCTTCGAGGTGGGAAGCGAGCATCCTGCATCAGCTTGCTTCGGTTCACATGCCCCCGGGCTCGAAGTGGCATCGTCCAAGGTCAGGGAAGGCTTTGGCGCAAGGTCGAGGGGGAAGGTTCATGCAGGATTTAGGGTGGGCCACAAAAGCCCCTAAACCCTAAACCCTAAACCCTAAACCCTAAACCCTAAACCCTAAACCCTAAACAGCCCCAAACCCGTTGTTGAAAGGACTTCAAGCTGCAGGCCTTGTGGGCGAGAACCGAACTCACCTCGCAAGCCGGAAGATGGATGAATTCTTGTGGATGGTCAGTTGCCCCCCACCTTATTCTGCCCTGACACTCCACTTGTACCCCCCCTCTACCCTCCTTGCACCCCCCGTTTACCCCCCTTATACCCGAGCCCTGGGCATCCTAGAGCCGAAGAACTACGATGCCTAGGGCCCAGGGTTTTGGGGGCAAAAAGGGAGCCAGCAGCACTTGTTTGTTTTTTCAAGGGGCCTACGCTTCCTCATAAAAGTATACTGTGCATGTCTTAGGCTACTGGGTTACCTAGGTAGGGACTCAGACCGAAAAGCGCGAGCAGCTACCAGGCTTCGCGAGTCCTACGCGGAGGCGGTTTTCGCAGCCGAGGAGGCAATGCAAATCTACCAGGACCCCCGGGCTAAGCAGAAGCCACCAGCAATTCCGGCAACTTTCACCAAGCAATACATGCAAGTAGCTCCGATGGCCAGATGCCTACAGCAAGCTTCATGAGGCTTATGACTTACATGCACTGCGAAGCCCTGAAGTTGAGATTGGTAAGAGCGGCTTCGCTCTCAGCACCAAACGAGTCACAAGGATTATCTCCTGACAGGATCTCAAAGACAAGCACAGCGAGGTGCTCGACTAAGATTCAGCCTTTGCTTTGACTTACATATGTATATACATTTTTTACTTTCATTTTTATTATGTATATGGCACCATATTGTATATATACGAAGTATATTCTTTATTCAAGGTTAGAAAGAACACCAAGCAGCTTCCTAGGCCCGTGTTGCAAGAGGGTGTTGAAGCCGTGAGCCTCCTTCCAACACCCAGCCGGCGCGTTGACGGAAGGTGACCCCGCACCCAGATGTGATCTGACGGGCTAGTAAGGTTTAGGGTTTAGGGTTTAGGGGGTTTAGGGATTAGGGTTTAGAGGGCTTAGGGTTTAGGGTTTACGGTTTAGGGTTTAGGGTTTAGGGTTTAGGGTAGTTCCATGGGTTGGGATGTTCCCCCTCAATTATACTAGCAGTCCTTGATAGGGATTATGGTAACCCCCCCATTATAATCCCGCCTGAGGACTGTTAGCATCCGGGGGGAACTTTCCAATCCACAGGGTTTTAAATGCCCACGATCGCTTCTCGAGGCGCTGGCGATGAACTTCATCACTCAGGTGGCCATCGCAAAAAATGATTACGACAAGGCGCTGCCTGTAGGGCGCTGTAGGGGCCTGAGCTTCTAGGGGGAGTAGAGGTGGCCGACGCCGTGCAGGTGGGCATTTTGTGCAGCATGGGTCTGTGAACGTGGTCATTGGCTATGTGACGTTCTTACACTCCGGCGTGGTGGCTTCCTCTTGATGCTTGCTGCTTACCAGTGTACACTCCCTTAATCCACATAACGTTCCTTTTGAAGAGTGTTGTCGTGGGCGGTGTTGTTTTGTCATACCGTGGGGTCTGTCTGCGTGGGTGGCCTTCAGGAATCTCAATGCGAATGCGTCTTCGAAGGGGGGTGCCAAGCGAAAGCTGTTCACTATTACTTGAGACCTTTGTCTTCATGCCATGAAGTTCGTGCTTGTGCAGGCGACGCAGACAGCGCAGGAGCAAGCTGCGATGTTTGCGGAGTCTGGCGACAAGAGCAAGGCGGCTGTATTAAGCCCTAAACCCTAAACCCTAAACCCGAAACCATCCTAAACCTTAAACCCTAAACCCTAAACCCTAAACCTTAAACCCTAAACCCTAAACCCTAAACCCAAACCCCAAAGCCTGCACTGTGGGGACTCTAGGGTTCCAAGCATGGGCCATTGGGGTTCCTCCTTGTAGAACCCTTAGATACACTACATAACATAAGGGCCCATACTTCGGATCCCCATAAACAAGGGTTATCCTAGGTAGGATAAGGGGGACCCTTAAGGGGGAACCCTTCTGAACCCTCTTCTGGCTCTCTTAAACAGGGACCTTATTCAGAGGGTCTATATCCCCAAGGGTCCCCCTAATCCTAAACCCTAGGTTAAGAGGGACCATACAAAGGGCCCTGCACAGGAAGCTTCCTGCCTGCTCACCGTGGCCACCATCTTCGGCACGGAGGGCAAGATGGACGACGCCCTGCGAGTCGCGAAGGCCATGGATTGGGGTAGCGTGGAGAAGTCGGACCTGAAATCAGGGTTAAGACGGTCAGACTAGCCCTTGCTTCCAAATAAGGAGGGTCCGGGGTTTAGAGCTTCCAGACATCTAAGCCCGAGACAGCGAGGGTTTTGGGCTTCTTTTTTGATTTTTGGAATGGCTCCTCAAAGTCATGCGCCCTGCTGAACCCTAAGCCCCAAAAGTCTCAAAGGTCGAATGGGAAACCCTAAAACCTTAAACCTTAAACCCTAAGCCTTAAACCCTAAACCCTAAACCCTAAACGCCTCTTGCAGGAAGCGCAGGAGCTCTTCCAAGAGAAGACGCTTGGGAGTTTTTCTTGCGAAGCTTATATCCCCCGAATTCCCCAATCGTCCTACCCCCGGAGCGGAGACTTGGGTTGAGGCGTGTAGGGGTTTAGGGTTTAAGAGAGAGCCCTAAACCCTAAACCCTAAACCCTAAACCCTAAACCCTAAACCCTAAACCCTAAACCCTAGAGGGTCAGTTCGAAGAGGCCTGCATGCCAAAAGGGTTTAAGGATTTAAGGTTGGCTTCCGATAACATCGATACTGGGAAACTTACCCCAGGGCTTACTGAAGCAGCCCTGGATCAAGGAAGGGCTTAAAAAGGCTCAGGAATGTGGCCCTGCGCTGCCCAGCCTCTTCCTTTTCTTCAGCATCAACTCTGCCTCCCCTGAAGTTGCACAAGTCACCTTGGACAACCCCAATCCCGACTTCCTAGAAAGACGCAGGCGGCGAACTATCCTACACGACGCCCTATATGTCAAACCCAACAGGCCTAGAAGGCCTGGGAACCCTTGGAGGTCCGAACAGAGCCCTACAAATCCTGCAGAGGCCCCACAAAGCCTGTAATCACGACACGAAATAAGCTCATGGGATTGACCCTAAACCCTAAACCCTAAACCCTAAACCCTAAACCCTAAACCCTAAACCCTAAACCCTAAGCCCACCAAGGAAAGACCGGTCGGGGGAAGCCCGGGCCCTCAATGTGCTTGCGGACATCTACTGCGACCTCCGCGAGGCAACTTAATGGCTCCTTCTCGGGGTGCTTGAGGGGCGCTGGGGTAAGGGTCTGGGCTACAAAAGAAAGGGGTTTAGGGTGTTGGAGGTCCTGAAGGGGGGGGGTTTGGGGGTTTTGGAAGTTTTTTGTGGGAGTTTTTGGTTTCAGTTTGGCGTGCGGGGCTTGGAGGGCATTGGAGGGCTGTAGAATTGTTTTGCAGGGGCTTTAGGGGTTTACGTGGCGAGGTCATCGTATCAGTGTCCTAGGGCTTTCGGGCTGAGAGTTCTGCACAGGCTGTAGTGACTGTGGTGCTGTGTGAATGGGGGTCATGTGCAGTATCGGGCTTTGGGCGAGGGTGGTTTTATTTTCCACGGCTTCGGCTTCATTTTTTGAGTTTTTTTAAAGGGGCTTAGGCTTAGGGTCAGCCATCAATGCCGATGAACTGCCGGAACGTTTCCCTTTAAACCTCTAACCCGAACCCCAAACCCTAAAGCCTAATGGACTTCCTAAGCCTGCCTTCAGCTAAACCCGCGCAGGTGGAGCAAGCTGTTGCCATGTGCAAGGAGATGCGAGCAAAGCTGCAGGAGACAGGCGCCTCGGCTGGTGGGGGTTGAGTTCCAGGAATACTACAAAGTCCCTAAACCCCTGAAGCTGCTTCTGACCATCTGCGGAAACGGGGAACCTTGCTTGTACTCCTCAGAAGACTCTCCCCTAAACCCTAAACCCCGTTCCCCTGAACCCTAAACCCTTGCCTAAACCCTACATAAACCCGAAGCCCTAAGCCCTGAGCCCTAAACTTTAAACCTCCTCTAATGAACTCCCTGCTCTCGGGCGCGAGGTGACAAGCGCGCTGAGGCTGGAACCTGCTGTGCTTTGTGGTCACGGTTGCAGGGCTTTTCGGTTTAGGGCTGTAGGGTTTATCACGGGACTGAGGGACCCTTATAAGGCACCTTAGGGTTATTTAGGGGTATTTGAGCCTAGTTAGTTTTCGGAACTCTATAAGGTATATGAAGGGTCCCTTCTGGGGGTCCCTCCTTTTTTGCCCCTCAATTTTAATTTTAAAGCCCTAAACCCTAAACCCTGAAACCCTACATCTGGGGTGTGGTTCGGGTGTCGTTGGGGGTTTTATCGGTTAGGGCTCATGCTTACTGAACGTAGCTAGAAGGCCTGTTGTGAAGAGACGCGTTCCGGGGTGGGGCCCTGCCTAACTAGGTGAGACCCGGAAGCTCTCTCAGGGTTTCGGAAGCTCTCTGAGGGTTTCGGGTCTCTCCAACTCCAAGGAGGTTGCCATGTGCGAGCCGAGCAGGTGACTGCCATTCGAGTGCTGTCCAACATCTACCTCGCGTCCGAGATGCCTGGGGAGTCTCTCCGTGCAGCAAACGATGCCGTGCAGCTGGGCTGCACAACGTCTCCGAACACCTGAATAATATAGGGGTCGGAATAACTACTAGTATTATTCCCTTATTATGGTCCCTTTATACGAATACTTCTAACCCCCCCCAAACCCTATTCTAAACATTAAGGCCCCCTATATTAGGTCCGAACGTGCAGGAGGTCATAGGGCCACTCCGAACAGAAGAGGGTTACCCAACTTGGGATCTTTCAGGCAGATGTGCAAGCGCGTCCACGCATCCTGGCTGCAGATTCCAAGCACTTCTCCCCAACAAAGCCCCCCAAGCCCGGGCTATCCTCGGCTCCTGGGGCTAAAGAGCAGGTTTAGGGTTTAGGGTTTAGGGTTTAGGGTTTAGGGCTTCTAAGGGGGCTGCCGAGCAATGAGGAACCTGAGCTTTCTTGCCATCTTGTGGAAGTGGGGGCTGCTGAACCAGTTCACTCCTGCCTCTTCTCTTTTTTGAGGAGCCAACCCTTGTTCCCTGCGGAGTGATCCCAGAGGGGGTCTGCTAGGCGGGTGGCAAAAAAAAACCCCTTCAACCCTAAACCCTGACACCTCGTCATTGCCCCTGCGATGTGGATTCGCCCCAGCTCTGCAGGAGGGGAAAAAACACCCAAAAAGCAGAAACTTCGGGTTTAGGGTATTTAGGGTTTAGGGGTTAGGGGTTTAGGGTTTAGGGTTACCCCCTAAACCCGGCACTGCCCAGGATCGAAGGCAGCTCGCAGAGAACCTCGTCCTCGTCTCCGAGGCGAGCATCGCCCTGGCCATCCAGGAGGGGCTTTGCGGAGAGCTTGGGTTCCCTCTAGGGTTTAGGGTTTAGCGTTTAGGGTTTAGGGTTTAGGGGCTCAAAGCTACTCATGGCTTAAGAATCCCCCCCCCCCCAAAAAAAAAGCAAAAAGAAACACAATTAATAGTCCCTCGATCACCCTTAGAAGAGTTGCTTTTTGGTGGTTCTTACGCAAACAGTAGAAGAGGGGTGTCCTTCAAATCGAGTTTTCGGCCCAGGGGGTGTAGCGAAATCGTTCCCAGATTCGGGGCACGATCCTAATCCCCACTCCCAAAGGCACTAGCAGGCACAGAACCCCTACAGTGCAGAGTGCCCCCACCTTCAATCCCCGAAAGGCGTGGCTTAGGATTCAGGGCTCAGGGCTTCGAGTTTAGGGTGTATAGGGCTCCCACAACAAGCGCCCTTGGCTCCATAGCCTTCAAGCAGCAACCTCCGTGTCGAGGACAACCCAAAGGCCCTGGCCAAGGGCTCCGAGAGATCACTGAAACCAGCCAGAGAAGCTTTCAAGGCCCCTCCGGCCGAGGGAGGAGAGTTTGTGGGGGAAAGCCTGGGACTGCGTTTAGGGTTTAGTTGCATGTTTGCCGGCAGCCTCCAAGTCCGTTGCTCAAAAAAGGGTTTCGGGTTTAGGGTTGGGGGTTTGTCAAGGGTTTTTGGGTATCCGCAGGTTATGTGGATGAGGCAGGCTTCGCATCTTCTTGTGCCCAACAATGCACTATGCAGGAGGCAGCAACAACCTTAAACCCCTTGACCTCCAGACCCTAGCAGTAAAGGCTTTAATCAGTTTAGGGGCGCCAGATAGTGCTTGGAGTTTCTGATGGGTTGAGGCTTCAGGTATGCAACTAGGATGTGAACCTAAAATGACATAAGAATTTGCATGGCGGGTCACTCCTTGGAACCGAAGAAATGCGGAGCATAAACCCTAAACCCTAAACCCTAAACCCAAAACCCTAAACCCTAAACCCTAAACATCCCTAAACCCTAAACATCCCTAAACCCTAAACCATGTGCCAGGTGGCCAAGTCTATAGGCGCTGGAAAGCTGATGGGCATCTTGCCCACAGTGGAAGTCCAGGGTGTAGGGTTGAGGGGGTTTTATCGGGTGGCAAAGGGGAAAAGTAGTGGTTCCTGTTTGTGTCGAGTTTCTGGTTCTTGCATGCCCGAAGCCGTGGATCTATAATCTCTCTGAACCATACCGGGGTTCATCTAGTTCATGGGCCCTGTTTTGGTACTCCTGAAACAAAAGGCACATACTATGATAGAGACAGAAAGGGCACCCCCAAATAGGCCCAGAGGTTTGATCAATGCCCACATGCTGGGTTACGTGATATTATGTGATCCTTGGGATTCTAGGGCCCTTTTGAGATTTTGAGGCGTTTTGGGGTTCAGGGTTTAGGTGTCGGGCTGCACAAAAAGTTTTCGGGCGCCCTCCATGAGAAGGATGAGGAGGTTTAGAGGAGGTTTAGGGTTTAGATGGTTTTAGGGTGTTAGGGTTTTAGTTTTAGGATTTAGGGTTTTAGGGTTTCTAAGCCACCTCTCCCAGGTATGGCGATGCACCAGACCGCCTACGTTCTGCTGGTCACGGCTGCGGGGCCTGCAACAGCTAAAGCCCATTTGCTGTTCGTGAGGGGGGGGGGAGGAGGGAGGAGGAGGACGTAGGTCACCCGAGTCGTTTTCACGTAAGAACACTGGGCGTCGTGGTTTCTAGAGAGTTGCACGCGGGGTAAATCTCAGAAGTACGGCTGATTTAGTGGAAGCATGGGCAACTTGTTAAAGTTGGATGCTACAAGTTTCAAGTTGCACGCTTGAATTTGGGACGCCTAGTCTGACTGCTTGTTGCATTTGGGGTTGGGTTTGGAGGATGGCTGCGAGTGGGTGGGAGCTGGTTTCAAAGATACCCTAAACCCTAAACCCTAAACCCTAAACCCTAAACCCTAAACCCCCAAGCGAACAGGAACGTGAGATGTTCCCTGCAGTGCGACTTTCAGTCAGTTAGCTGGCAAAAACACCCCTCAAGCCCTAAACCCCGAAATCCCTAAACCCCTCAACCCTAAACCTTCAACCCTAAACCCTAAACCCTGTACCCCCCAAACCCCTGAAACCCTAAACCCTAAACCCTGTACCCCCCAAACCCCTGAAACCCTAAACCCCAAATAAACCCTGAACCCCACCCCTAAACCCCTAAACCCCTAAACCCCTAAACCCCTAAACCCCTAAACCCCTAAACCCCTAACCCCTACACCCCTAAACCCCTAAACCCCTAAACCCTAACCCCCCCAAACCCCTACCCCTAAACCCCTAAACCCTAAACCCCAAACCCCTACCCCTAAACCTAACCCCTAACCCTAAACCCCTAAACCCTAAACCCTAAACCCCTAAACCCCAACCCTAAACCCTGAACCCTAAACCCCTAAGAAACCCTAAACCCCTAAACCCTAAACCCCAATAAACCCTGAACCCCACTAAACCCCTAAACCCCTAAACCCCTAAACCCCTAAACCCTAAACCGCTAAACCCCTAAACCCCTAGACCCCTAAACCCCTAAACCCTAAACCCCTAAACCCCTAAACCCTAAACGCTAAACCCTAAACCCTAAACCCTAAACCCTAAACCCCTGAAGCCGGAGACTCTCTCCGAGGTGAAGCCGGACGAGGCGCTGAAGGCGGCGCGGGAAGCTGTGGCTGCTTGGCCGAACCGCGCCGAGCTTCGATTTGGGTTTAGGGGCTTAGGGCTTAGGGTTTGGGGTTTGGGGTTTGGGGTTTGGGGTTTAGGGTTTAGGGTTGAGGGGTTTAGGGATTTAGGGGTTTAGGGCTTGAGACTTGGCTCGGCGATGTACGGTGTTTCGGCCGTGGCTGAGAGATGTGTTCTTTTCCTGGCGTCAGTTCGAGTCCAGTTTCAGAAAGGTTCAGGGTTTAGGGTTTAGGGTTTAGGGTTTAGGGTTTAGGGTTTAGGGTTTAGGGTTTAGGGTTTAGGTGTTGTAGGTCTTAAGGCCCCGTAGCCTTAAGCTCCAACTGTCCGGCGCAGGACATCTTCAAGCAGGTGGACGAGCGGGCTCGGGAGGCTGGCGCTCACCGCCTATACCGCCCAGTTCATCCCAACCCTGAACCCTGCAATCCTGTAACCTTATAACCTTATAAAACCCTGTAACCCTGTAACCTTATAACCTTATAACCCTATAAACCTATCCCTAACCCCTATGTCCTAAACCCTGCCAACCCTCCTGTTGATCTCAGTGGCCGTATGAGGAACCCCTAACCCCTAAGCCCTAAGCCCCAAACCCTAAACCCTAAACCCTAAGCCCTAAACCCTAAACCCTATCCCGAAGCCCGAAGCCCGAAGCCCGAAGCCCGAAGCCCCAAACCCTAAGCCCTGACTGAAACTCTGTAGAGCCGATGTTTTTTGTTCGGGGCTCTTCGGTCTGTGTCTTGGACGACCAAGAATGTCAAAGATCGTGCGCTGCTTTCATGATAGGCTACCCAAATGGGGCCACATCTAGGGTTCTCAGGTTTAGGGGTTTCCCTCCACCCCCAGATGAGGAGGAAGGCCCCTCAGAGCGAATCTTTTTTCGAGGCGGGCTCCGTCATCCTCATTGCTGAGATCTATCAGAGCAAGAATGAGGATGAGAAGGCCGCCTGAAGCGGACGATGGGTTCGAGTCCAGCCGTAAATATGCGCAGCCCTAAACCCTAAACCCTAATTTAACCCTTTGAAGGCAAGCCTGTGCGGTTCACGCCGTTGCCTGCTCGCCTTTTTCCAGGAGGATCACAAAACCCTAAACCCTAAACCCTAGTTTTTGTGGGCTTGCTTGGAGGCGGCGATGGCAAAGGAGGGCGAACTAGGGGCTTGGGTGGTGTGCTGCCCTTATGATCGATGCCTAGGCCCATAAAACTGCAAATCGTACTCAAGGGTTCTGGGTGTGCGTTCTTGGGTTTCGACCTTGCTGCCGCATCCTAGAAGCCCGGCCACCCCCACATCTCAAACCGGAAGGTCAAACAACCATAACCCACTGGGGGTTGATCTACACTATGAGCCCTTTGGGATTTTGAAGTAGCATAGTATATTATTCGAATGCTTTCGCCCCGATTGCCCTACAGCTTAACGTAGTCGTGTTCTCAGCCTCATGCCAACCCCCCCCCCCCGCCACCCCGAATGAGACAAAGAAGAACCCTAAACCCTAAATCCTAAACCCCAAACTCAGACCAGCGGACCTTGCCTGCCTTGTGCGAGAGTGAGCGACGAAACCCTACACCCTAAACCCTAAACCCTAAACCCTAAACCCTAAACCCTAAACCCTAAACCCTAAACCCTAAACCCTAAACCCTAAACCCTAAACCCTAAACCCTACCATGGAAGGCCCTGGATGCCGCCAACGAGGGGCTCCCTGGTTGCACATATCGCAGCTCCAACAGCTGAGCCCCTCAAGAGACCGTAGAAAGTCTCCCACAAGATTTCAAGAAGGTTTAGGCTTTAGGCTTTAGGCTTTAGGCTTTAGGGTTTGGGGGAAACCCTGCACCTTTCCTGGGGAGCTCTGTTCCGACTATGTGGAAGATTGTGACCCTCAACACAAGACCGCCACCACGGAACCCCGAGAAGCCCTTAGCCGCTAACCCTAAACCCTAAACCCTAAACCCTAAACCCTAAACCCTAAACCCTAAGAGAGCCCCGTGTCCAAGGCTGATGCTTGCAAAAGCTTGCGGCGATCCTCGAAAGGACCCTGAAAACGCCCTCAAGCCCTCAACTCCTCATGGTAGGGGCCGCTAGCTGTTCAGAACGTATGTATATATATATATATGGTGTATATGTATATGTCTATGTATATGTCTATGTACATGGACATGTATATGTATATGAATATAAATATGTTTTTGGTTCTTTTGGGGAAGGGGGGGGGGTGGCAGGGTTGTTACGAATTGCATAGTTTAGGTAGCCCGTGTTACAACTGGATAGGAGGTGGCAAGGGGGAGATTTTGGGTCATTCCTTAGGCTCCTGTACGCAACAGCTGAGGCCCTGAACACAGGCCGTTTGTCAGACCATTATCAGACCCTGTGGGCTTCGGATGTTGCCTCGCACGAAATTTCCGAACCCGGGCGCAGTCTGGTAGTTTCCGAACGTTGGAAGCTCGATAGGCCCTTGTGATATGGGATCTCTTTGTTGGGGTTTTAGAAGGGTTTTGGTTCAGGTTTAGGAACATCTTTGCCTCAGAGGGATCTTTTTCAAGGGCCAACCTAAAAGTGGAGGAGTGCGCCGGAAGTTATAGGGTTCTTGAGGGAGGGGGGTTCATGGGGGGTAGGTACCTAGGAACCTTAGCGAAGCTCAGGGAGCCTTAGGGAGTAGTAGGGAGTATTAGGCAACCTTGAGTTACAACCCTAAACCCTAAACCCTAACCCCTAAACCCTAAACCCTGAACCCTAAACCCTAAACCCTAAACCCCTAAGAACCCCATGAGCTCATTCCTCCCTGAAGAATCCTGTCATGGAAGGAGAAGGAGGCCAACAAGCTCATCGATCAGATTGCTGGGCAGATGCTGAGCTAAGCATGTGGCAGAAGGGGTGGCTGAACATGTCTTGTAGCAAGAAATGCCACAAGGGCCGAAGCAAAACGGTTGAGGCCCTAAACCCTAAACCCTAAACCCTAAACCCTGAAACTCCTTGTGGCACATTTCGGGAGTTCTTCAGAATTGGGGCCTTGGGGTGCCCAGATTTCCGATATGGTCACCTCTCTAAATTGTGGTCCCTTCTTTGGGCACCCGAAATAAGAGGGGCCGCCTGAGAAAAGGGACCCCTAAAAGGGACCCCTAAAAGGGACCCCTAAAAGGGACCATATTTTTAGAGAAGTGACCATATGCAGTTTTTTGGTGACACCAGCCATGAAATGAGGATCCCGTGCTAGTCAGGCGATAGCCAGACTCAGAAGGGCGGCTTGCAAGGCTGCTGTGGTCCATCTAATGCCCTCGTCGCTTCGCTGCCGGATGCCCAAGCCCCACGCCCGACACCCTGAAACCCCAAACCTTTAGGGTTTAGGGTTTAGAGGTTGGGGTTTACTGTAGGGTTTAGGGTTTAGGGTTTACCACCCAACCCAAGGCCTGAGACCTTAAACCCCGAAAGCCGAAACCCTCAACCTGCCGGGTGCGAGCGCGAGAGTCGAAGCCCTAAGCCTAACCTAAACGCCCAAACCTAAAACCCCCAAACCCTAAGCCCCTAAAGCCGCCCGAAACACAAAACCCCCGAAACGCAAACCGAAAGCGCTCGAGCACCCAAAGCCCCAAGCCCTAAACCCTCACACCCTAAACCCTAAACCCTAAACCCTAAAGCCTAAACCCTGAACCCTGAACCCTGAACCCTGACCCCTAACCCCTAACCCCTAAACCTTAAACCCTAAACCCTAAACCCTAAACCCTAAACCCTAAACCCTAAACCCTAAACCCTAAACCCTAAACCAAAGGAGAGTGCAGTACTACGCGCCGGCGCCCGGAGCTGCCATGCCCGGTGCCGCCCCGGCGCAGGCGACAAAGGAGTTTCCAGGGCTTTCGGGTTTTTAGGTTTAGGGCTTAGGGGTTCGGATTTAGGGTTCAACCCTAAATCCGAACCCCTAAGCCCAAGTTTAGGGTTTAGGGTTTAGGGCTTGGGGGTTACGGTTTATGGTCGGTGTTTAAGCGCTTGTGTGGGCATGTCTGTTCCGTGTTGCATGTCTGGGCAGTGACGGCAGGATTTCGGCTGTGACCCGACACGCTGTCCACCTAAGAGTCCGGGCTACTTGGGTTAGCTCAAAGTAGGCTAAATGGGGGTTATATATAATGCAGCCGGGGCTCCCCTCTCCCCCGCCCGTGGTGGGGGCGAATTGAGATGTGTATGCTGCCTAAACCCTAAACCCTAAACCCTTGCCTGCCTTGTGCGAGCGCGAGAGCCGAAACCCTAAACCCTAAACCCTAAACCGGTGCCAATCCCTGTGGCTTGGTCAGGGAGGTTGGGGTCAGGGTTACCGGTTGAGCGGTTGGGGTTAGGGTCTAGGGTTTGTGGTCCAGGGTTTACGGTTTGATTGAATGTTTACTGTACGGTTTCGGGGAGGGAGGGGGGTTGGCGAACCGAGAACTGGGGATCGGATATGCAGTTGCCATACTCATACTGGGAAGTACCCATGAGCCTTCAAGCATGCGGCAGCATGCCATAATAACCAAGCATGTCGAGAGCCGTAGTTATGCTTGGACAAGAGGGTGGCGCTGGCTATGAGTGCCGAATCCATATGCCCTTCCCCTGCACGCACTCACTTCGAAAGGGTCTCAGGTTGCCGGTTCGACACTGAAACGTACTCGTAGATCCCAATGTGCTATTGTGGGTTGCAAGGGGCGTCTAGACCTCGAAGAATGAACTCCCGCCGGTTGTCCCTCCCCACCACTTTCCTTCACAACCCTTGCACCCCAACTTTCAAGACTAAACGCAGCAAAGCCCTGAGCACTAAACCCTAAACCCCAAACCCCAAACCCCAAACCCTAAACCCTAAACCCCAAACCCCAAACCCCAAACCCTGACTCCCGACAGGCCGGAGGAGCCCCGGAGGCAGCATCGGCTGTCGCGGTCAAGGAGGTGGGGTGTTTTGGGACCCGGCCCACAGGGGAGTGAGGAGTGGCACCCGAAACCGTCCGTGGGGGGGGGGGGGGGGGGGGGGGGGGGGGGGGGGGTTTTGTGGGTTGGGGTGTTGAGGATTCTTGCGAAGTTTTGAGTTGAGGCGTGATGGGGTGTTTGGGATGGAGTGTGTGTTCTGCGTGATTGGGCCTGACTAGGGCGTTTCCAAGGCTGTCGTTGGCTCCTCGCTGGGCTTTGAGCATCGCTTTTTCGCAGCGCCCCTCATTGCGGAGATGTGTTTTGAGCTTGTGCACTTGCCCGTCTTGTCGCAGAAGTTCTGGGACGCTTGCTGTGCTGTTGAGATCGCTTAAACCCAATCTCCGCAGCCTTCTCATGTCACCCGCCGGTGACACCAACAAGGTCCCAGACCTTCAAGAAGCGCTTACAGCCTTAGGGTTTATGAGGTTTGCCTAAGTGTACAAAGCCAAAAAGAGCAAAAGGACCACAGACAGCCTCTGCAACTGCTTCAAGTGTGTCAGGTTGGCCTGGACCCCAACATGGTGCAGGCCACTGATGTTAGACCCCCTGGTTCTTCGGAATTTGGGCTATAGATATCTATACACATATATATATATAGTATACATATACATATATATACATATTTAGAAACCCTTTAAGGGGTTATACCATACTAAGAACCAGCCAGTAGAGTCGGCTGCTGACCTCCTAGCGCTCCAGCATGATGCCTTTGAACAAGCGGACCTTCGTCGCCAGAACCACAACCAGAACCACAAACAAAATTCATGGTTTCTGGTTTTTTTTGTCGTGTCATGCCCATTTTTCGCTGTACACAGCCTTCCGGGCTTCAGAGGTCGTGACGGCAGCTGGAGCTCAGAAGCATGTTGCATTGATGCTGTTGTTAACCAGCCCACTCACCTGCTGTGCCAGTCGACGGTCCAAGAGATGGCAAGACAAGCAGCTCGGCGGCACTGGCCACCCGAATCCCTAAGGAATCGAGAGTCGCAGCGAGGATCTACAATTTAGATCAACCCCCGCACAGATGCCTCTCCCTTGTCGCAGCTCAAAGGGCGCGGTTTCAACATCACTTCCCCTGGTACATCGGTCTTGGTGTAGACTGTCCTTGGTTTTGGGTACAAGTACCATCATGTCCATGATCCGATCTTCGGCTTCTCCCAGAACTGATGAGTCTGCTCATTCCTTGGGGTGGTCACTGTGGTCATCTGGGTGAGAGGGTTTCGGACTCCACATTACCTTACTGGCTCAAAACCTAACTTTTCAACTTTTGGGCTTCTTACAAGGTAGTTTATTCTGAAAGTTTCAACCTTTATTTCCTTGGGTTTTGGGCCAGTAAGTGTCTACTTACCTTGCGCAGTTTCAAAGTCTTGCAATGCCGCAGATACTTCTAGCATCGGGAGACAATCGAAGCTGCATCAAGACTTCCAGGGGGCTCTCCATAATCATATTTCTTTCGGGCGGAGAAAGTGGGGATGTTGCACTGCTGTTCCGGAAACAACCACAACAACCAAACAAAAAATCCGAACCCTTCCTCCATCCGGGCCGGCCCTATCTCCCCTGCCCCTGCATTCTGAATCATAGCAGCCCTGACGCTGTAACCCTGCAGATCCCTACACACTGAACTGACTGTTCACCAAAGGCCATCGGCGTCGATGACGAGCTCTTCCTGGATAGTGCGCTCATGGACAGTGGCATGGCTCCTTGGCGAAGTATGCCCGGCACCAGAGAATCCCTAGCCCGAACAACGGGATACGGTATACACTGTCGACGACTGTTCCGATGAAGCCCATGCTCCTGGAGCGGATTCGTGCTCGAAGTGAACATAACTCCCCACAGACACGCACGAACACACAAAGTCGTCGGGCAACTACGTGTCGTGGACAACTTCCCGCTTCCCATTTGTAGTTCTGTGGAATGCTGTGGACAAGGATGTCTTGAATGTCTTACGTCTCCAAGAGTCGCCCGTCAGCTCCTTAGCAAATAGATCTACACAGACGAAGTTCAGTCGGGCCAAGGACAGCTTGACAGCCGTCTCCTTCAGAAATGGCCTGCAGCAGCAACTCGGTGTGAAGCACCCTGGCCGCATTCGTTTTCGGATGACAGGGCTGCTGCTTTGTGCACAAACCAGCATCGACTCCATGCTTTGCTACTTGAGTGGTGTCGTTTCGAGATGGTTTCTAGGTGTTCCGTGGTGGTTTCTCTGCCCCTTGCTGAGGCTCCCGTCGTCGCTGATGTTCGATTATCCCACCATGAAGGAGGTTTCAAACCGCATCGTCGAGCTGAGCATCGAGAATGCCTGAGCTAAAGACTCCGGTGCTCTGCTCTGCTCCCCTCGAAAGTAGCGCCAGCTTCCGAACGCTTTTGGGTACCTGAAAGCCAAAAGCACCCCATTCCTGTCGAAACCCCGGATGCCCTCCCTTTTCGGGGGCATCTGGGGTCGAGGCTTTGGCCCAGGAGGGGAGCACCCCGGAGCCAAGCCGCTCCCGCACAAAAGAGGATTTTGTATGTTGTCCTATACCAGGCGCTCGTCTACCATTGGGGGGCGCTGACCTCTGTAGCCCAAAAAAAAGAGGGCAAGACCCTGTACCCTAAACCCTAGGACCCTTCTGGGAACCCTTCTGGCAGGCGCAGGCGCGCATCATGTGTTCACGGGAATGGGACGCCCGAGGCTTCCCAGGCTTGCCAACCAACCCCCCTGATACCCCCGGGGCCATGCAGGGCCCTCTTCGAGCCCCCTAAGAAGCCCTTTGAAGCCATACAAAAACCCCACCAGAAGCCCAATAAGAGCAGCAAGCCCTACGAGACCCGAAACCCCGAAGCGCCCCAGGCCTTGAGTTCGGTCTCAGTTCTTCCGCAAAGGGATGTGGCATGGAGGCGATGGCGATGCTGTCTCATATCCGAGAGAAAAAAGCCCGCGAGAGACAAGAACGCCTTGCCTTGGCGCCGAATGGCCATCCCCGAAGCCCTAAACCCTAAACCCTCAACCCTCAACCCTAAACCCTAAACCCCTAAAACCCTATGTTCCGAAGATTGGGGTTGGGATTTGGCCTGTCATGTCGTAGGAGCGGGCGGCAGCAAGCGCCATCCTCCGCGCCTCGCCCCTCTGGCTGGATCTACTGTAGGGTTTCGGGTTTAGGGTTTAGGGTTTAGGGTACGGGTTCAGGGATTGGGGTTCAGGAGCCCTGAAGCAAGGGCTAAGCTTGTGAAGCCCGGGATTCACTGAACTCCGAAGCCCCAACAGCCCCCCCCCTCCCCCCCACACAGGCCTCAAGAGCATGGGGGAGGGTTTGGTAAACACCTCTGCCCTAGAATAGCCCTCGGTTTAGGGTACCCTAAACCCTAAACCCTAAACCCTAAACCCTAAACCCTAAACCCTAAACCCTAAACCCTAAACCCTAAACCCTAAACCCTAAGCCCTAAACCCTAAACCCTAAACCCTAAACCCTATACCAACCCTTGGCTCGGCTCTCAGGCAGATGCGGATCGAGTGCGTCAAGGTGGTCGCGCCGGCGCAGCTCCAGGAGTCCCTAAGCCGCGGTCTATGAGGCTACGGGTTTAGGGTTTAGGGTTTAGGGTTTAGGGTACCCCGTTCTCTAAAATCGGTCCCCTTAAAAAGGGTCCCTAGTACGGCGCTTCAGAAGGTTGGACCCTCTTTAATGTGGCCCCCCCCCCCCCCGCTGAACAGTCGAGGCTGGATTTGTCCCTGTTTAGACGCTCCCGGGGGTTTATATGATTCTAATAGGGAGGAGTTTAGATGAGTTTAAAAGGGGCAGCGATGCCCCGGCTATCTTTTCTAAAGGCGCGCCACATGGAATTTTCTGACGGCGCCCGGACGATTTGCCTGTAAAGAGGGACCCCCAAACAGTCAGGGTGTCCTGAATAATTCGGCCAAATAGACTTTAAAGCGGAGGCACCTACTAAACAGGGTCCAACATTACACAGGACCCCCGAAAAAGGGACCCTAACTTAGAGAACTATGAGGGAGGGACTCTTGGGGGTCTGAAGGTTGGGGGTTGCGGGTGGGGAAGCAGCCAAGGCTTGTGGAGGGCGCGCACAGCGCCGGAGCCTGGGTGCATGTCAGGCAGGGTCATAAGCCCGGGCGGGGTCGGAACAATTACTCGGGTTTAGGGTTTAGGGTTTAGGGCGCCGCCCTGACAAGGAGCGGTTGGCTTTTGAGAGGGTCATCTCCAGCAGGCCTTCAGCTGGAGCTGAGCCAGGGATGTGACGCCCCCTTCTCTCATTGATGTCTCTTTATGGTCCCGATAGAATTATACAATAATAACCCCCCCCCCCCCCAAAAAAAAAAAAAAAACAAACCTTCTTCTTATTATTATTAAGGCCCCCTATACTACACCCCCCAAGAACCCTCCTAAACTCTCGAAACCGGGGACGTGTGGCTGCTATGTTGGGTTATAAAGGAGCCTGCGAGCCGATCATATTGCTGTGGTGTACATAGGGGTCCGGAGAGCCCAACGGCGCTTCTTGAAGGAATCTGTAGGTTGTGTCAACACTCTGGCCATATGAGTTTCGAATTTTCACATCTCTGGTATGGATGCTGAGAGTGTGGAGACTGCCCAGCAACGCTAAACCCTAAACCCTAAACCCTCAACCCTAAACCCTAAACCCTGAACCCTCAACGCCCAGGCTTTGGGCCGCGTTCGGGGAGCAGCGGGCCCAGCTACGAAGCCCAAGAAAGTTTTTGGGGGCTTAGGATGGGTTAAATCTCAGGCGCCAGGGAAAAGAGTGAGAGAGAGAGAGAGTGTGTGCGAAGAAGAAGAAGAAGAAGAAGAAGAAGAAGAAGAAGAAGAGGAAGAAAAGAAGAAAAGAAGAGAGAATTGAGACTGTGCGAAAGGCCGCGAAGAAGAAGAGAGAGACCGAGCCCTGAAAAGAGACTACTTGTGACCCCCGAACCCTACAAATCACTAGGTTATACCCCCCCCCGAAACCCTAAACTTTAAATCTCCTGATCTTAGCATGTCTTAGTCAGTACGACCAACTTCAACATGAGAACTCTCTGCTCCCTTGCTCGTGAAGGGTTTAGGGTTTAGGGTTTAGGGTTTAGGGTTTAGGGTTTAGGGTTTAGGGTTTAGGGTTTAGGGTTTAGGGTCAAAGAGTTTAGGGTAAGATGCTCTTGGTCCTAGAACCAGAAGATGAGCCTTGTAAGTATTGTGCCTCTCTGCACAGGATATGGGCTCGAGTTGAAAACCAACTCAAGTCACAACAGATAGAGGAGAGCGCGCGCGGCAACCAGTTTACAAGAAGTGCATGTGCAGAACAAAGCCTTTCAAGCTTTCTCCGGACATGTTTGTTCTCAACCTCAGCCCAGAAGATCGTAGACCTTACATAGTACTCCTTAATTGGGCAAGCAGAACCAAAGAATAGTGGTCAGAATATGTCGGACGAATCACTACTAGTATTCTATAAGTATACTACAATAGCCCCCAAACCCCTAGTCTAATTATTCAGGCCCCTATATTAGACTCTCTACCCAGAACCTACAACAGACTGATGGCATGGCGGCGGTGTCACGCGCAAAGTCGGAGAGCGAAGCCGGAAAGGCATGTGGGGCAGCTCTCAAATCTAGAAGGACCTACTATTGGCGTCCCAATATCGTCAGGGTGCCCGAAAATCGGTGCCCTAGTCACATGGAAGCACCAGCCACGAGTTCTCTAGCCTCCTGGGCTCACAAGAAGTTGTGCAGGCACGACGCAAGTCGAGCAGCGTCGGCGCGCCGAATGGCCGCAAGAGCCTTGCTCGGACTCAGACCTCCGCTGACCTTTGGGGATTTTGTTGACTTTGTTGTCTTCTCGTGCCTGTGGGCTCCGAGGTACTTAAGTAATTAGGCCCTTGGGCCTACTTCTCTTCAGTTGAGCCTTAAGGGGATCTGAGTCAGAAATAGGTTTCGGAGGCGTGCGGCGTGGAGGACCCCCAACCTGTCTCCGTGCCCGAAAGCCCTGGCGAGTCTGAGACGCGATCAGGAGCAGTGTGGGCCCCTCCGCCGATGTCTTGCACCGGTCGCTGACGCTGGGCCTTGAGAGTTCTATGGGTCTTAGGGCGCCAAGATGTTGGGGGGATGCATCTAGGACCCTTATTTCAATTAGTGTTAGGGTTTTTGGGCTTACGGTTCAGGGCGTTTAAGCAAATCCAAAGCGGGCTTCTAGGGTTTAGAGTCAAGGGTTTTAAGCCCAAAACGGAGAGGGTTTCTTGCGTGTAGGGTTTGGGGGTTTTGATCACAAACCAATCGGGTTCGGGATTAAACCCCTAACACCCCAAACCTTAACCGGGGCAGCTTCGGGGCCGCCCAGGTCCTTCACGGACTGCAGTGTGCAGCAAATTGGTCTGGCCGTGCTGTCAGAGGATCCCGACTGGAAGCTGCCAGACCTACAGTTTCGGGTTTATGGTGTTTGGGGTTGAGGGGTTCAGGGGTTGAGGGCTTTAGGGGGTTTGGGGTTTAGGGTTTATTCGTAATGCCTAAGCCTGGGGCACCCAACGAAAACACAAATTCTTGCTGAGCATTGAGGCCCGAGATTTCCGAAAGTACGCTCAAGCCTTATCTCTAGACCCTAAACCCTAAACCCTGCAGCCTGTCAGGTTCGACACCGGCTTTTGGTGCACGCGCCCAGGCCGAAAAAACGGTTCGAGTCAAAGAGTGTCGGGGCGAAGTGTGGCGCGATTTTTTTTGGGGGGTCGTGGGTGTGGTGGCCGAAAGTAAGATTTAGGGTTTAGGGTTTAGGGTTTACGAGTCAGAGCTTTGGGTGCTCCTCGATCAGGGCTAGGCCAGGATGTAGAGAGCTACGACACCACGCCAGAGACACAATCTGAATGAAAAGAGATGGGCTTGGTAGTTGCAATCCGGACCCTAAACCCTAAACCCTAAACCCTAAACCCTAAGCCCTAAACCCTAAACCCTAAACCCTAAACCCTAAACCAGCCAAGGATTCTCACCGGCGATCCTGCCGATGAATTCCGATCCTTTCAGTGCCTAAGCTGGGCTGGGGAACACTTCGGTCGACATGCGCTTGCTCCAGCAAGGGCTTGGGCCTTGAGACTCACGCACCCAAGAAGTGCAGGGGGGGGATTTCAGCTGAGAGGGCCCTTCTTGCTCTCGGACCATAGGTGAGGGCCCTAAACCCTAGACCCTAAACCCTAAACCCTAAACCCTCTCTGTCAGCCGTCAGCCTCTATCAGCCCAGGAACCGCACACTCGGCTTCTGGATCCAGGTCTACAACCGCTGGCAGGCTAGGACCCAGAGTAGGCCCTGATTCCCTTGTTTGGGGGTTTAGGGTTTAGGGTTTAGGGTTTAGGGTAACTAAGACCCCAGAGTTGGCCCTTATTCCCGGGTTTGGGCTCCCTGATGACCCCCTTTTAAACGAAAAAGGGCATTCCTATTATTCTTAGGTGGCATGAGCGTCACGAAGAGGTGAGGCAAGGGTTTCACTACCTTTCTGTCGGCGTAGCGCAGTCGAGCCACTGACTGGTAGAACGAGACCAGTGAGCTTGTAGAGATGGTTGTGAGACTGCGAGAGTGGCAACACCAACAAGATTAAACATCGACAAAGAAATATCACATTGCTAATCATGATGAAGACCACCTTGTATCGCCATGTTATTCCCCACCCTCGGTGTGGGGTTGGTAGATTTTGAACTCAACTCTTCTCCTCGCCCGATCTACTCCTCGCTGGAGTGCCCAACCCCAGAGTGTGCCTGGAGTGCCCAACCCCAGAGTGTGCCGGGAGTGCCCAACCCCAGAGTATCTCTACCCACAGAGGGTGGGGATGTTCGAAGTAAAATAACGAATTATTTTCATATCTAGTCTTAGGATGTTATGACATTATGTTATTGTAGTACATATCTGAATATATTGTTATTCTCCTATAGCCTAATTCTAGAGCCTGATGTCTCCGCTGCTGAAGGAGGCCGGCCATTGGAATCCAGCGAAGGTCGCAGACTGTGCCTTATTGGCATCGGAGATGTTTGAAAACCCTAAACCCTAAACCCTAAACCCTAAACCCTAAACCCTAAACCCTAAACCCTAAACCCTAAACCCTTTGTGTCTAGCAGCATCCTGAACTCCCATGCAGACCCTTACTCTCCGAGCTTCGCCAATTTTTTGGGGGGCATCTCCGCACCCCTAGACTCCCACGACCTTACTTGGAGGTTCATGGGCATGTAGAAGTAGGGTGAGAAGTATGGCAACTACAATCCAAGCCTTTACTTAGGGTACTTGCAACCTTAAGTAAAAACGTTTCAGTGCCCATGAACCTCCACGAATAAGCCCCGCCCTACAGAGCAAGTGGGGGGCCGAGGCGTTGATGGTGAGGAGCTGCAAAAGCTGCTGAAGCTCCCGCCAAACAAGGCCTCCCAGAAGCACTCACGTCCGATCGCTTTGGTTTAGGATTTGAGGTTCCTAAACCCTGAACCCTAAACCCTAAACCCTAAACCCTAAACCCTGAAGCAACAAAAGGGTTCCTATCTAGTTCCTCTTTTGGTTGAGGCGCCTTTGGGTCACACGAACCGCGGGTGATGGCATCCATCTACTGCGGAGTGGAACCCCCAAAAGCCCGCTGTAAAGAGGCAACAGGCCGAAGCCCCAAAACTGCTGACTTCCACCCCTCAGCCCTAAAACCGAAACCTACATCCCTAAGACCCCGACACCCTTAAGCTCCACTCCTCAACCCCTGGATTCATCCTAGGGCGCTGAGTCAAGTGGCGCAGAAACCGATAGGCGTACCTTTCCCGGAATGTTCCCGGCAGTGTCGCCAAAGCTCAGCGAGGCGTGCGGCAGAAGAAAAGCTCTGAAGCCCAAAGCCCAAAACCCTAAGCCCTAAGCCTTAAAAGCCTCCATTCTTTCTTTCAAGCATCGCATCCCATGGAGCGAGGTCATCGAGGTGATCAAGTTGCGCCTTGGCTACTGCCGGGTTCAAAGGTCTATGAACAATACTTATGTGTAATGTTTGTATGAATGCTGTTAACATACACACAGATACACACACACACACACACCTTAAACCCAAAACCTCACACACTAAGTTTGGGGTTTACGCGTAAGGTTTTGGGCTGAGGGCTTATGTAGTACGTCCTTGGGCTCAGAGAAGAGTTTAGGTACTTCATCTCCTCCCCCAACTTCAAATTTTGCATGCGGGTCAGGGGTACAAATTTGGGAACTGGGAACGACATTCTTGGGGTCCCTTTTGAGGGGTCGACAGAAGACATTCACAACCTCCTGAAGCATTCTTCCGCTCGACATGAGTCTAAACAAAACGGTCGGGAGCATGCCCCAAACCCTAAACCCTAAACCCTAAACCCTAAACCCTAAACCCTAAACCCTAAACCCTAAACCCCAAACCCCAAACCCTAAACCCTTAAACTCTAAGCCCTAAAACCCTGCGGTTCGGCCAGCTATGCGGGAGCGAAAAACCTTAACACCCTAAACCCTTCACCATGGGCTCTTAAACTGAACCTGATCTGCAAGCCCGGCAACATTCCCCATCTTATCCCCGCAATCCCTAGTAGTAGAGTAGGTAACCTTTTCCCTTTTTGGGGAGTATTCTAATCCCTAACCTTTAATTCCCCCAGGTTACTGGACAACCCTGCAATCCCAGGTTCGATCCCACGGGTCATCGCAGACTCTCCGGGAGCAGCAGCGGCGGTGAAGGAACCGCGGGTTGGCTGGGGGGAAGCAACTTCTACCTCTATGATTTTATAGGGTTCTTAAGGGAGGGGGGTTCAAGGGGGGTATGTAATCCAAGGTTCCTAATACTCAAGATCGTTGTGCATCTTCCCTTACTGGTTTTAAAAAGATGTCAGATTCAGGAATGCTTTTCAGAGAGTTTAAGGGGTCAACCTTGAGAAGGCCTGAGCCCTGATTGTAAAGAGGAAGATAACCTGATGCCTCTTTCGAGGCCGGAATTTTTACCTAAACCCTAAACCCTACACCCTACGCCCTACACTCTAAACCCTAAACCGTAAACCGCAGCCACGCGCCTCTGGTAGTCCGGGCCCCGACTTCAAAAATAGAGGCCTGTAGGACATTCGAATGGATATTTTGGGTTTACTGTTTAGGGTTTTGTAGGTTTAGGGTTTATACTCGTAGGGTTTAGGGGCCTAGCACTAAACCGGCCCAAGCCTTGGAGCAAGGCTTTGCAAGACAGGCCCCCGGTCTCTGTCACGCCCTCCCCCACCGTCCGAAAATGACATAGTGACCCTAAACCGCAACACTTGGACTTGGGTTCGTGGAGTTTTATGAGCGATTCCAATCGCTCAGGGTGCCTTTTCCTCAAAGGGTTTCCGGTTCAGGCTTTGGCGGTTAGGTGCAACAGGGTTCAGCAGATGCAAAGAGGGTTTAGAAAACCCTAAGCCCTAAACCCTAACCCCTAACCCCTAAACCCTTCCTAGACAGCTGCTGGCAGGCATGAAGAAGTGCAAGATTAAAGTGCGCGACTTCATGACGGCCTCTCGCCGGCTTTGGGCTTTCGATTGCTTGCCTGGAGACCCAAAAGCCCAAAAGCTCAGGGTTTAGGGTTCAGGTTTAGGGTTCAGGGTTTAGGTTTAGGGCTTAGGGTCTAGGTGACCGACGTTAAGCGCCAATCTAGGGGCTTGCCATTTCGGCGTGCAGCGTAGTCCCCGGCCTCCTGAACGACAATAGTCCTTCAAATGTCGCGGCTATAAGTTCCCTATATTGAAATTAGGGGTAGGGGCTTTGCATGTCAGCCTATCCCAGAATTCTGGTTGCTTCGACTTTGGGGTTTGGGGTTGAGGTAGTTTAGAGTTCAGGGTTCCGCGTGGAGCCGAGGCTGGCGTAGTGCTTTCCAGATTGATCGCGACCAAGCAGAAGCTGAAGTTTATCCTAGGCCGGAGCGACCGAAACCTTTGCGGGGGTTCCGAACGTTTCGGCATCTGAAGCCGATTTGGGGTTTAGGGTTTGGGGTTTAGGGTTTAGGGTTTAGGGAATGTCGTGCGAGGCCTCTTCGACATCGATGACAGCCGGTCACTGGATGAGCTGGAGTTCGCCGGTTTTGTGACTGTGGCCAGACTTGAACGTGAATGCACAGGGTTTGGGGTTTAGGGTTTAGGGTTAGTAGGTAGCCCTAGGACCCAGGACACTTGCTGCCCGGCGATACAGATGCGTAGGGGTATATTCCGAGGCCCCTGGGGAGATTGGCCGAAAGCTGGAACCCCAAAACCCGAAAGCCAACCCAAAGCCGAGAACCTCCTTGCAGAGTCGGCCGACCGCTGTTCATTTCCAAAGCTTCTTGTCTAGCTCATAAGCTCGTGGCTGAGGGCTCAAAGATTGAGTCATTGGGCCATTGGGTCTAAGGGAGGTGAAGCCTGTAGACTCTAGACCCTGCCCCCGAAACTTTCAACATCAGGGTGTTCAAAAATCTATTCTGCAACGTACCAAAACCATCCCCGAAGTGGCCTCTGGCACTTTCGGAAGCAAGCTCCTCATCAGTCCTCCTCACTTCAATCGCCGGCTGAAGGCACCCCTCCGACGGCCTTAAGGGCCTAACCCTAAACCCTACCTCCTATCTCCATACCCCCTGAAGCCTCCGGCCTCTGAGGCGTTCATCCACGGCCTGGGGGCCTCTTTCGGCCTGCGGCATAAGGAGGTAGCGAGGGTAGGGCTTTTAGGGCTTTAGGGTTTTGAGGTTTTAGCGCTTTAGGGCTTGAGGGTTTTCGGGCTTCGGGGCTCTAGCGTTTTAGGGCGTCTTCGTCTTCAGGCCTTAGCCCTCCCTCCTGCTTCCTGAGTGGAGGTTCATCATCTGGCTTCCTGGGCTTTTGCAGGCAATTGGGGCAGTTAGGTACCGAGACCATGTATATGCTTCAATTCCCGAAATTCCCTGCCAAGAGGCCGTCAGTCAGAGACAGCGCGTGCTTTAGGCAGAGGCTTTTTTTTGAACCCTAAACCCTAAACCTTCAACCCTAAAACCCTCAATCTTAGGAAGTGTCCGGCCCCGGGTGTGAGATTGCCAGGATGTGATGCCCACGCCGAAAAGCATCCAGCCTCTTGACAGTGCAAGCCGCAGGCGACTTTCTGAAGAGGTTCAGGGTTAGGGGTTTAGGGTTAGGGGTTTAGGGTTAGGGGTTTAGGGTTAGGGGTTTAGGGTTTAGGGTTTGGGGTTTAGGGTTTAGGGTCGCAGAACCACTGGTCGGTTGTGGGCAGTATCGCAGGTTGCCTAAACTCTCACCAGGCCAAAGGGCGTCCCCTTAATCAGCCCTACTCTTCGAAAGTGCGAAAGCAAACCGGAGTCCTGGCTACTCCCAAGAGACGTTACTGTTCCCTAAACCCCTAAAACCCCTAAAACCCCTAAAACGCGCTTGCATAGGATTTTTAAGGGTTGCTCGGAACATGTGTGGCCCCTTCTCATAGACCTTCAACATGGGCATTCTAACTGACGGCATTCTGCGAACGCGCGCTCAGTCTCATCGTCCAGCGGCTCTACAATCGCTTGGGCGAGATTGCCGCCGGCCGCCTGAAGGTGCGCCGGTGGAAAAGAACTTAGCTTCCCAAGCCCGTCAGTCGGGCATGGACTTCCGGACATGATTGAACGGTCTGATATTACAGGTTTAGTGTTTGGACAGGTGGTCGGAATAATTTACTCAGAACATTCCCTTATGGTCCCTTTCAGCTATGCTCTAATGACCCCCCAAAACCCTATTTTAATTGTTTAGGCCCCTATAGCACCCCCAAACTGCTTAGTTGAAGCACCGGTCGGAAGCTACAGACTTGGGGCTCAGGCCCCCAAGCCTCGCAGAAGAAAGGAGCCCCCCAAGCCCAAAATCTCTGTCGGCCACTGCCAGAAAAAAGAACTTCAAAGTTCGAACGCAAAAATGGCACCCACAGCCTCAGAACCCCCTTGCTCTTGGACACGGGGAAGCCTCAAATTTCAAGGCCTAAGCGCTGAACCTTCAAGATCTTCCGAGGGACCCTCTAAAGATTCCCCCCCCCCCCCCCCCCCTAGCACCTCGGGGCCAACGGCCTCAACCATCCCCTCGGTTGGGTGTTGAGGGTTGAGGGTTCAGGGTTCAGGGTTCAGGGTCTAGGGTTTAGGGTTTAGGGCTAGCGAAGTGCTGGCGGGCGACCAGGAGGTTCTTGAGAGTCGAGTCCTCGTTGAAAAAGGGTTATTTCAGGGTATCCTCCGCAAGCCGGCACAAGAGTTCGGGGTTGATTTTTGCAAGGGGCAGCTGGGCTCAAACAGCTGCACGGTGCCCCATGAATCCGGTACCCATTCAGGGTTCAGGGTTTAGGGTTTAGGGTTTCGGGTTTAGGGTTTAGGGTTTAGGGTTGCTGCTGCCTCTCCTCGAAAAACGAGGTTGTAGGGTTCATGGCTTTGGCTGGCCCGTCGAGCTCTACAACAGAGTCCTTATTAATACTAAATATGACCACTCCCTTTGGATAGAAGCCAATCAATATTCATAAGTATGGTTACTCAAACTAAGAGTTATTTCTGGTTTTCTCATATTAGGAACCTATCAGTACTTATATTTTTTATGAGACCAGCTACAAGTCTGCCGACCCTGGGGTCCTGGACTCTGTTGTGAGCCCCCACCCTCGCCAAACCCACACCCAAAACCCCCAACGCATAGCAGAGGGACAAGAAGCAACCTAGAGCCCTTGATAGCAGTCCTTAATAGGGATTGTAGCACCCCATATGAGGGAACATGGCAAGTTTAGGGGTTGGATGCAACCAAAAAAAATAACTCGAAGGTTTAGGGCATTGGCCGAAACCCTTTGAGTGCCTACTTGGGTTCAAGCAGGCGCTCCGGGACCAGGGGAACAAAGACACGCTGGGCTTGCTCGCAGAAGCCATCCGCGCCTCAGTCGGTTAATGGGGCCTAATCATTCTTCATAGGCTTTAGGCTTTAGGCTCTCAGGCTTTTGGAGAGATTCTTTAATGACGGCGTTTTGGTGTATAGATTTGCGGAAGTTTTTTTCCGATGGGTTTAGCCGCACGGATGCCGAACTACGATGTTCCCTTATCTTTAGGATGTCAGGATGTCCAGCGTGTGCTCTGATTCCTGTTTAGGGGGTTAAGGTTCCCTAAACCCTAAACCCTAAACCCTAAACCCTAAACCCTAAACCTAAACCCTAAACCCTAAACCCTAAACCCTAAACCCTAAACCCTAAACCCTAAACCCTACACCCTACACCCTAGACCCTAGACCCTAAGACCCTAAGACCCTAAGACCCTAAGACCCTAGACCCTAGACCCTAGACCCTAACCCTAAACCCTAAACCCTAAACCCTAAACCCTGAACCCCACCCCGGTTGCTTGACAGCCAAGGCTCGCACCAGCTCAGCCGCCCTCAGGCTAGGCCGATGGCAAGCGGGCCAAAGATTAATTTAGAATCCGCGTGGGCATTACTTACCTTAGGGTTTAGGGTTTAGGGTTTAGGGTTTAGGGTTTAGGGTCAAAGGTTTAAACTCTAGCTCCATCTGCCTAAGCTTCCCCAACTTCACAGCCCCAGCGCCAATCAACAGGCTTTCTTACAAGAAGCCTGAAGACCCGAAGCCCCCAAGCGCGTTTAGTCACAGACCCCTCCACCCTCAACCACCTTTAACTTACTTGTTCTTAACAGGGCCTCATCTTCCCCTTCTAAACATTCAGGGGATCATTTTGGGACCCATACTCCAAAGAACCCTAAACCCGACCTAGCCCTAAACCCTAAACCCTAAACCCTAAACCCTAAACCCTAAACCCTAAACCCTAAACCCTAAACCCTAAACCCTAAACCCTAAACCCTAAACCCTAAACCCTAAACCCTAAACCCAACACCCTCCCATATTTCCAAAAAAAATCCTTGCAAAACATAGCAAGTTCACCCGCCTCTCGAAAGTCGCAGGCCGGTCCGCCACGCCAGCTCGTGCCCTTCTCCACCCTGGTGGGCTGGTGCTTCCGCACCTTGGGCCACAAAGGGTTTAGGGTTTAGGGCTAGGGTTTAGGGTTTAGGGTTTAGGGTGTAGGGTTTAGGGTTCAGGGTTTAGGCTCGTCCACCGGCCGAAGCGGCCTGCTGGGCTTTGAAAGCCTGCCAACCAAATCAAGAGATGAGCAACTTCTGGTTGCACGCGAAAACTCCCAAGACTGTGTCATTTCTCGGTTAACCCTTCAGTTTTCAGTTTGGGGTTTAGGGTTTAGGGTTTCAGTTTCGGGCAAGCTACCTTAGCCTGGACTTAGCAGTTCCTAGGGCAGTAGGGATGGTGACCCCTGGCAAGTCAACGACTTGCTTGGAACTCCGGCGTATCTACAAGGGTTTGAAGGGTTTAGGGTTCACAGTCCCTCATATGCCATCAGCAAGCCAGGCCCCTGCGCCGGAAGCTGTTCGTGTTTAACGAGCACCGAAAGTCGACGACTTAGGCAAATGCGCCCAAACTGCGGCTTAGGGCTTGTAGGACTCAGGCCATTTCATCCCTTCCCCCCTTTAAGGCGTTTTAGGACTCTGTTCCCCCCAACCCTCCCCTACCCCCAAAGATCAAATACTCCCATTGTTTTAGGGGTTTAGGGTTTAGGGGTTTAGGGACTCCCGAGTAGGTTACGGCCTCTAGGGCCTCGGGGATGCCCGGAACATCACTTGGAGTTCCATGGGCCGTTGTCTAAGCATGATGGCTATAGGCTCGATTCTCTCAGGGTGCTTACAAGCTCCGGAACAATCCAGGACATGAGCCTTTAAGTAACCCTAAACCCTAAATCCTAAACTTTCCTGAAGCCCTAAGCCCTAAACCCGTCCAGGAGAGTACCAGGATCCATTGGCGCTGCCCTACGCACTGTCCATCGAGCGCTTTTGCCCAAAGCTGCAACCGCTGGATGAGGATCCGGAGGCTAGGGTTTAGGATTTAGGGTTTGAAGTTTAGGGTTTGGCGGTGACCGAGAGCCCCTCGCAAAAAGGGTTTTGGGTTAAGGCTTTAGAGCGGCAGTACCATAGGCCTGGATGGCTTTTTAGGGTTTTGTTGTTGCTTGTTGGTGTTTTTGCGGGAAGGTTTCGATTGGGTTGGGCTGGCCGCGTTGCAAAGGTCCAGGTGATGGTTCCACTCCTGTACCGTACATTCGCGTCATGTGCCTCCTAAGCAAGTGCGACACGGCCGAGCGAGGCTCATATGGATGAGGAAGAGAAGTTCTACCTTTCCCACAAAGGGCCCGTGCCTGTTCCCATCGAGAGCGTGGTGACGCACGATAGTAGCGGCCTGCTTTCACTGGCCTGCACGCAAGATGTCTGCATCTGCAGATGTTAAAAGGTTCCAAGGCTCGTTGTGCTTCTGATTTAGGTGGTCAGTCTATTGTGTCTACGGTGGCAGCCTTTGGTTCCCAAAGAATTGAGACACTTGCCGATCCCAGATGGGGTTTAGGGTTTAGGGTTTAGGGCTTTCCTTTCCCGTGCTACGCCAAGGCATGCTCACTCGCAGAGAGGTCGTCTTGGCACGGGCTGTGTTTCATTTCTGTGTGGCCGAGGCGGGTCTGCTTGGATAACCCTCCTACAAGCCCCTGAAGTGCCCGAACATGGTCATAAATTTTGGTTTTAAGAACCCTAAACCCCTAAACCCTAAACCCCAGACCCCCCCAAGCCCTAAACCCCAAACCCCAAACCCTAAACCCTAAACCCTAAACCCTAAACCCTAACCCTAAACCCGAACAGGTAGTTGGCTAATGAGTACCATGAACCTCCAAGTATAGTTGGAGACCCCAGGGTCGCGTTCCGGTCCACCGCAGAGTTGGTTTTTACAGGGTGCGCTTCGCACCGATCTGGGGTGCCCTTTTTGGGGGCTCCTAGAATACTCCGAATTGAATAAGGAAAAACAATAATAGTAGTAATAATAATAATGATAGTAACATTTCAGAATAAGAAGAATAATATAAAAAGATAGTGATAATAATAACAACAGCAAGGATTTTCTATTTTGGGGTATATTACGCGTACCCCTATTTTTGGAAATGCCCATGTGAGCCCCATGCCCCGTTTCCTTCCAGGGCACCTTCCAGATGACGCACAGGGAGCTACAACAAGGCTGGGTTTAGGGTTTACGGTTTACGGTTTACGGTTTGGAAAATCTCCGCCAGCACCCCAATATATGGAGAGAACAGTCTCCGAGCACGAAATTGTGGGGAAACTTGTCTCCCCCGTTGTAAAAGTACCCCAAAGCCAAAGTCGAAAGAGCCTCTGCGTGGGAAGGTTGGCGGATCTTAATGTTGGGGGGGGGGGGGTGGGGGAGGTCAACCCTAAACCCGAAAAACCTAAAACTTGAATAGTCCTTAATAGTCATTATGGTACCCCCGATTATAATCACTTTTAAAACCCTCAACCCTTTGGGCGCTTCCTTGGTTTGAGCTTTCGGGTGGCCAATTAAATCCTAAACCCTAAGCCTTAAACCCCAATTCCTGATCCCAAAGCCCTGCATTCTCTAAGTTACCGTTTCCTCCACCTCGAAATCTTCCAGAGAGGAGACCCCAGACTTGCGCGTACTTCCTGGCGCCCTGAATTCAGGGTTTGGGGTTTGGGGTTTAGGATTTAGGGCCTAGGGTTTAGGGTGTAGGGTTCTGCAACCTTTGCCTCTGACCCCAGAACCGCAACCCCTAACTCCAAAACCCGAAGTTTTGTGACCCTAAACCCTAAACCCTAAACCCTAAACCCTTTTCAACCCTAAACCCTTTTCAACCCTAAACCCAGAACCCTTGACCCTAACCCTAAACCCTAAAAAAACAGAACTGACTACCTCACCTGGCAGGTCTTGGCCGCGAGGATCTCACCGCCGACCTCTGGTGCCCCGACTCGACCGTTCCTGAAAAACATGTGTTGGGTTTAGGGTTTGGGGTTTGGGGTTTGGGTTTAGGGTTAGGGTTTCGGGTTTAGGGTTTAGGGTTTCGGGTTTCGGGTTTAGGGTTTAGGGTTTAGGGTTTGGCACTTCAGAGAGCCTGGGTTCAGAAAGGGTTTAGGGTTTAGGGCTTAGACTTTTTTGAAGAACATGTTTACGAGAGGCAGCCAGTAGCATGTTTGTGTTAGCTTGCAGTCCGCCCTAAACCCTAAACCCCAAACCCCAAACCCTAAACCCTAAACCCTAAACCCACCCTTTATTTGAGGGCAGCATCTTGTTCGGGCAGACCGGTGGCCGGTCAGAGCCGCAAGCAAGGGTTTGGAGCATTTTGGGTTGTAGGCCCCCTTGCACTAACAGCCCTGAATAGGGATTCTAACAGGGGGTACTACAATCCCTATTAAGGACTGTTTGCTATAAGGGGGAACATCCCGAATTGCAGGCCTTCTGAAACTTCAGCTTGTTTGTTGTTTTGTCGGGACTTTCCAGTGCCCTAGGGTATTTGGGATTGTGGGCAGTCGGCTTGCTTTCTGGCTTTCTTTGGGGCTGGTGTGGGGAGTTCAACCAAGGATGCGGACGCTGAAGGCCCCCAAAAAGTGTTGTACAGTACCCGAAGCCTTCAACCCGAAACCCTAAACCCTAGCCCTAAACCCGAAACCCTGAACCCTAAACCCTAAAACCTAGACCCTAAACCCTAAGCCATCCGAAGCCCCAGGACCAAGCTGCAGCCCGCTCTTGAGCGGATCACGGATGAGAGGTCCCGAGGTGCCACCGGCACGGTTTAGGGTTTAGGGTTTAGGGTTTAGGGTTTAGGGTTTAGGGTTTAGGGTTTAGGGTTTAGGGGTTAGGGGTTAGGGGATAGGGGTTAGGGGTTAGGGGTTTAGGGGTTAGGGGTTAGGGGTTAGGGTTTACACTCGTCGTTCCTTTGGAAGGCCCACCTTATTTAAGGCTTGTAGTAGCTGAATGAGTACACTTTACCCGGTTTGGGATGCTATCATCCCCCTATAGAACTGAAAGTGTACACTTTTTTGGGGGGCTTGTGAACTTAGCAACTAAGCAGGCCAAATATGGGTAGAAGAGCCCTCTGATTCAGGTAAAATATTCCTATAAGAGAACGCACAATTAAGGATTCAAGATGGAAGTTTGGGGTTTAGGGGTTCTTTCTCTTCGCGAGTTCGTGGCAAAACAGTTGGGCGGTCAACCCGATTGTGCTAGGGCACCAAGTTTTTTTAAAGTTTCTGAGCCACATAAACCCTAAACCCTACACCCCAACCCCTAAACCCGCCCAGGGACGTCTCAGTCCCACCACTGTTTGACCTGAGAGCCTGAGTTCTTCAACCCATGAGCCCGCAAGCCCGAAGCCCCTCTGAATGGTTTGAGGTTTAGGGTTTAGGGTGTAGGGCAGCTTTCCGGGGCATGGTGGGCATGACTGGGTCAGCTAAGGCAAACAAAATAATACCATCTAAACTAGACCCTAAGCCCAACTAGTAGGCCCATATTCCCTTTTTTAGGGGGGCTTAGGTTTCCTTGCGTTAGATCCTTTGAACCAACAAGGGCACCTGTTGTTATTCCTAGGTTACTCCTGACCCTCAGCCCTAAACCCTAAACCCTGACCCTAGGCCCTAAACCCGAAACCCGAAACCCGAAACCCTAAACCCTAAACCCTAAACCCTAAACCCTAAACCTCCCCCAAGCAGGAATCAAGGCCGACCTCTTCAGCTTCCTGCGGAAGCTGTGTCCAGGAACGTGGGTCTTCTCCAGGGTTGCTGGACCACCGCAATCCCTGAACCCTAAACCCTAAACCCTGAACCCTAAACCCTAAACCCTGAACCCTAAACCCTGAACCCTAAAATCCTAAACCCTAAGCCCCAAAACCCTGGAACCCAAAAGCCCCAGACCTCCAGCTCGGAGTCCCTACGCCCTGACAGAAAGCGTGCGCCAAATCCCGTTGGGGAATCAAAGGTTCCCCGACCCCCGTAATTCTTCATTACTCTGACCCAGGAAGTTCAAAAGTTAGGGGAAGAATCTTGAGGGGGCTGGCGCGTGACTCTAGGGCTTGGTCCCTGAGACTGGAGATTGGTGTCGCTGGTACAGAATGATCAGCACCCTGAGCGCAATCCATGCTCGCCAGAGCTGAAACTCCGCCCCCTTTCTCCGCGCCCTTACTACGTTTTGGGATTCTGTTTCCATGATGAGGCGTTTAATGAGTGGTGTATCTTGTACTTCGATGGCCGCGCATGACGATGTGCGGAAGGTGTTATGTGATGCTGCATGTGACCCACGACCTACATAGATAAGGGTTGGTACACGGGGAGCTTCCTTGTAGATATTTGTCGTTTAATGTGCTTGCATATGCAAGGCCACAGGGGCCCGAAACGGAACATGAAGATATAGGAACTCTGCCACAACTTCGACCTCGTTTGAAACGGCTGCAGGAGCTCAGAAAATGCACCTTCGAATGTTCGACAGCTGGCTGCAGCAGTTGCTTGCTTGAAGAAAGTTCAGTTATATAGACAAATGTCTAAACATATGTGTACATGCAAAAAAAGTACTCAGAGATTGCAGACCGACATACTGACATATATATATATATACATATATATATATACATATATATATATATACATATATATAGACACTGTACAGCCTTGCGCCCCTCCATGTTGCATTGCCCGTGTTGGGGGGGGAGCACAGTCGAGTCTTGCCCTTAGGGCTGCGCGGCTGGACCGGCGGGTTGATCTAAAGTTCTGGGCACTTTTGAGGTGATCTTAATTATGGTATGCTTCTTACAGTTTAGGGTTTAGGGTTTAGGTTTTAGGGTTTAGGGTTTTGGTGATCAGGTGGTACATTTCTTACAGTCAATATGGTACCCAAAAAGCGCCAACCCCGCATTCTTGCCAGGTTCGACCAAATGATTGAGCATCAGAAGTTCGTAGAGGCCGGCGACAGCCTCTCTTGTTGAATCCAAACGTGCAAGTGTTGGGCCCCCCAACTGTCCTCAATCTTGGGCGAGTTTAGGGTTTAGGGTGAAGGGTTTGGGGTTTAGGGTGAAACCCCCAAATTCGGGTCGATTACTTTGAACGATTGAGAGCAGAGTTGCCAGCCGGCTGGGGTCGAAGTTCTACGGTGGGCAGCTCTTCATGTGCTGCCTGCCGGCTTGACTACATCTTCCCGAGCGCTTCTTGGAACCCAGAAGAGGAGGATAAGGATGAGTGCCACAGCTAGTGCTTCTGGTGCCCGAATCCTTGCTGACACCAGGGTGGAGAGCCTGTAGGATCTCGGGTGGCGTTGAGCCAGACTTTTTGCAGGCATGCGAACAGAAAGTGGTGGCGCAGTCGCATGTCAACAACTTGCCCATCATTCCAGACGTAGAGCTGGCCAGGCTAGCGACACGGATGCAGGAAGCATCAGTGTCCTGTGTCTGCTGGTCCTCGCCACGTAACGGTTCTTTTGTACAGAAAAAGGGAATTATTTCGGAAACTGCCGGCGTTCCTTAGGTCTTCAGGTCTATCTACTGTGCATCGTGCTGAGTTTAGCCAGGAATTCCCCCCCTCGCAATCCTTGGTGCCGGGCCCAGGAAGGGCAGTTCAAGGCGATTGACGTCGAGGGTTCGGGCTTCATCACACTGGCCCAGATTGAGACTGCTGCTGGGCTCATTTCTGAAACATAAAAAATCAAGTTACCAAAAGGCATATGTATACATACATATACACATAACGTATGTATGTAGGTATATATGTGTGTATATGTATCGCTTTCTTAATCTGAGAACAGTATATTTCAGTAACGGGTACCCAGCACTTCGCATGCACCTGCTAGCCCGCAGCAAGACGGATGAGAGATCCACAATCCGAGCCGGCAACCTGACAAGTTTTGTAGACAGATTCCCCACCAATGCAAGAGGAAACTGAGGTCCGGGAGGCGAAATTTAGGGTTTCGGGTTTAGGGTTGCGTGTGAGGAAGCTCGATAGTGTTTGGGGCTCTAGGGGCAACCTTGCGAGTTCGCACATGGGGACACATGCAGCAGCAACCTGTAGTAAGAGGTTGCAGCATTGGGCACCTCAGTTGCGTGTCCATCCAAGACTATTGACTGCACCAAGCTTCCAGGATGGGTAAGGCCTCGAAATCCGAGAATCCCAATCCCAAACCCCACAAGCCTCACAAGACCTCTCTGCAATTGGCCATCGCTGCCTTCCACCACGAGGCCATGGGTCTCGACAGCGAGCTGCTGAGGAAGTACGACGTGTCTGCGGATGGCTTCATCGACATGCACGAGTTCATCGCGCCTCGTTGCGCCTCATAGTTGACCCAACGCCATTAAACGACTCATTCCTGATGAGGGAGTTGGGAGTTAGGCAAAGGGTTATCTTGGGGGATATGTGCCCTATTAAGTAATTACGGTAGCAAGGAATGTAGGATGTTTGGGGTAGTCTTTAGGGTTTAGGGTACCCTAAACCCTAAACCCTAAACCCTAAACCCTAAACCCTAAACCCTAAACCCAGGGATTAGAGCTTCAAAGGGTTTACGGATTAAGGGCTGCGGCCGTGGTAGGCCATGATGTGCCCAGACAACTGGCGGCCACCCGAGATGAGCGGCTTCGACCAAGAGGCCAGGCCCCCTCCCAAAAAAAGGGTCCCTTAGGGTTTAGGGTTTAGGGTTTAGGGTTTATTATAGGAAACGGCCCCAGGAAGGCTCACAGACAGTTTCCGAACTCGTGTTGCAGCTTTAAACCCTACATCCACAAACCCGGGAAAATTCAGTTCTCTGCAGTGTGTGTCCGACAGGTGAGGCAGGTGGCCAAACAAAGCCCTAAACCCAGGTTGCATCCTTGTATCTTTTTGTGGCGAAAAGCTGGCAGAACGGGCGGGTGGCCATGCTTTGAAAGATCGCGTTTCGGGCCTGAACCGTATGGGGGTTTCCCGGTAATCACGAAGGTTAGGAATTAGTCCATCGAAATTAGGGTAGCTAATTTGGAGGTTCCTATCATTAGGTTTAGAGTACTTTTGGGGTAAATTAGGGGTACCCTACTTTGGCAAAAGCCTATATTCTATATACTATATACTATATACTATATACTATATACTATATACTCGAAACTATATCCTATATACTATATCCTATATACTATATAAATTCTTTGCTTTGATTGCATGTAATCGCCGCCTAGACCGTCGGCGGGCTCTTGCACTGTCTGAGTACATGTCGTGTCACCTGTCTCTGGCGATGTCAAGCAGGTTTGGTCAGATTTTTGGTGATGGTTTGGCCCGTTCACCCTAAACCCTAAACCCTAAACCCTAAACCCTAAACCCTAAACCCTAAACCCTAAACCCTCGAGCACCCGTCTAAGATGAGGTGGGAGGGTGCTCGGCTCCTTCTTAGCTGCCGGAGGTGCTCAGCAGCCTGCTCTCCCATAGCGCCAAGAAGCACCGCCGGGAGCTCGACTCCCAAAAGTCTCTGTACGCGGGAAGCGCCGCTTGCCTTCGCTGGGAATTTCGGGGTTGAGGGCTTCGTGGCTTAGGGTCGAGGTGCCCCAAGGTGGTGTAGAGGCTTTCGGCAGACAGCAGTGGGGCCCCTGAAGCCCTCCGAATACTGTTCCTGAATGTGGGCCTCTTCAAGACAATAAGAGAAAACATAAAATGTCTCAAGGGCCTACCCAGAAAGTGATGCGTGTCTAAACCCGCAACAAAAGCACTGTAAAACTCAATCTCCAATTGTTGGGTTTAGGGTTTAGGGTTCAGAGTTTAGGCCTGCTTTCACAGGCAACACGAAGCAGTTCAATCCGAGGTGGAGCGGAAGAGCGCCATGCCCGCCTCCATGCGACCGGCCCCCTGGTACCCAGAAAGTGCGTTGCACGCGCGGGCGCGGGCGCGTGCACCCCCCAAACCCACAGCGTCCCTAAGGATCCCTAAGCATCCCGAAGTGTCCCGAAACCCTAAACCCGAGACCCTAAACCCTAAACCCCAAGCCCTAAGCCCTGAGCCCTGAAGCCTAAAGGTCCCTAAGCACCAAGCCCTAGCCTCTGAGGGTTGTGGGCGTTGGGTTGTGGGGCTACATTTTCAGAATTTCAGTCCTGGCTCCGAGGTTGAAGATCTATCAGAGACGGGAAAAGTAAGCAAGAGACCTCGAGGCTCTTGGGAAATCTTTGTTGGAGGGTGGAGAGAGGGTGGAGGGTAGTAGGGAAGAGGCCCTTCCTCACCCCGGGCCCTGAACCCTGTTTGTTTCATGCCTTGGGGGCTGCCATCCTTCCGCAGAAGTTGGAAGAGCTCGCATCAGCCGCGAGCCGCAGAGCCTTAAGCCTCGAGCCCCTGAGCCCTTACTTCCTGAGCCCTGAGAGCGTTAACCCCAAAACCCTCAAAGCCCTGAGGTCCTGAAGCTTAATAGCGCCAAGGACAAGCCGAAACTCTACTTCTTAAGGCCCTTGTATTGCAAGCGGGGCTAGAATATCCCCCAAAGCCCTATTCCAATTCTTAAGGCACTTGTATTGCTAGGGGGGCCTTGCTTAAGAGTCCTACGCCCTCTCCCAAGGAGGTTCCGGAAGAGACCTGGGCAGCGTGGAATGCGGTATTCGACCGCCTGGACACGGACAAAGACGGGGTGATCTCGTCGTCCGAGTTGAGGCCACCCCTAAACCCTAAACCTTGCAACCTAAACCCCAAACCCTAAACCCTATACCCTAAACCCTACATCCTAAACCTAAACTCCCTTTCTCGAGCTGCTAAAATCTTGAGAAGCTGGAAAGTTGAGCGACAGTGTGGGTGGTGGTTCGCCAAAGGCAGGAGGAGCTGGTGGGCCCTAAGCTTAAACCCCGAACATCCCCGAACCCACATAAATCCTCTAAGCCCGAGCCATTCCTCCTAAACCCTAAGCCCGAAATCCTAAACCCCAAGCCCCAAACCCCAAACCCTAAACCCTAAACCCTATGTGAAGGTCATCCATGCTGCTCTCCCAAGATATCTGCGAGCAGCTGATCGCTTCAACCATGTCGTCGGCTCAGTCCCTCTCTGCCCGAAACCCTAAACCCTAAACCCTAAACCCTAAACCCTAAACCCTAAACCCGGCGACCTTCGAAGCCTTGCCTGCCTTGTGCGAGAGCGAGTGACGAAGCTCAGCCTCCTCTCGCCTTTGAAGAGCATGCCCTAAGCCAAGCACAGGAAGTTATTTAGGGTTTAGGGTTTAGGGTGTAGGGTGTAGGGTGTAGGGTGTAGGGATTATATGTGCATTGTTTTTCGTACGAGGATGGATGGCAACGACGGCATACCTCGCCGTGTCTCAGCTTCACAGAAAGGTTTCCTGCTCGTAGTCCTGGGCCAGCTTACCAGGAGATGATGTTCTACTAGGGATCCCAAAACTACGAGATCTTGAAGTCAGCACCCTCCGACCAGAGCATGCCCCAGCTAGCTGCCCTGGCAACGATATCCCGGACGCTTTTGCTTGGTATCTTCAAGCCGAAGCAACGTAAGTCCTTACGACCACCATGGACACACACCATGTGCAGTCGTCCCATCGATATGTGGACCCGCCCATGGGCCTTGACTCATCTGCAGGAGAGTTCCTGCTGGCTTTGTTGGACCATCATGCCCCCTGGCTCCAAGCTTGCCAGTAGGAGCACAAGGATGACTTGCAAAAAAGGTCAAAATTCCCCTCACTTGCATGGAGCTCCCAACAACCCTAAGCCCTAAATCCTAAACCCTAAATCCTAAACCGTACCATGTGCCTGTGTGCTGAGAAATGGAGACGGCCCGGCTTTGTGATGAGGGCTGCGGAGCGCTGAGCCCTTGCCGCTCGGGCTCTGGCACCTGCCTCGAGCAACTGCCTCGGAGGCTTAGGGTTTAGGGTTTAGGGTTTAGGGTTTAGGGTTTAGGGTTTGGGGCTCTAAAACTGAACTGACGATGCCCTGTTGCTGGAGCCCCAAATCCAAACATGGTCCGAGGCGTCCCACTCTCAAGCCATTTGCGATATGGACCCTCGATAGCAGTTCCAGCTCTTGTGCCCAAGCGCTGGTCACACACACCAGGGCAGTGCATTCAGAAGAGTTCTCAAAGCCTGGATCCATGGCCCTTGCCACTCGACGCTTAATGAAACCCGAAAGCCCAAAGCTCTCAAGCTTGGCTAGCAAATTGAACTGCAAAAATGGAGGTCCGGACATTTAAGAGGGAATGCCTTGCCAAAGGCAAGGTTGGGCATAAAACCAATGCCCACCCCCGAAGACGCGGTGGCGCGGCTACGGCCTCCCATGTGTCGCGACGAGAAACAGACACCAGCTCTTTGCCGCGGCTGAGTTAGGGTTTAGGGTTTCGGGTGTAGGATTTCGGGTTTCCCTAAAATTCGTCAAGGAAGTAATCGGGCTAATTTCAAGGGGATGATTCTCTGTACCCTGCAGGCCCTTGTTTGGGATTCACTAGCTTCAATAAGGCGTACTTGGCTTCCCCAACCCTGAAAAAAGGACCTTCAAGTCGTATGAAGCAACGGAAAGTCTAATGTGTCGAAGGCTAGTAAACACAGCTCAGGGCACCATTTGCTTGTACTATAGGGTTCGGAACAATTTCGAATGGGATTCCCTTATGGTCCCTTTATATTCTTTATAACTATACTGCTGTAAGAAGGCTGCGGACTTGCAGGCGTGTTGGGTTGAGGTGAGGGGCTTTATTATATTATGGTGAGGAGCCTTTCCTACAACGGCCTATGTGGCGTGAAATCGGATTTATCACCTTGCGCTTGCGCAGTGCAAAGGGCAGAATGGAGCCGTGATTCAAGCTGTAGAACGTTGCCTCGTGTTGATGGTGAGGTGCAGCGACATGGACTGAGGCTCGCCCCGGATATGGAGAGAAGCGGGAGTTTGAGGCAAATGAAAATCTCGGACTTTCATTTGCCATCACGTTTGCAGACCCCAAACTCCAAACCCTAACCGCTAAACTCCAGATCCTGAACCCTAAGCCCTAAGCCCCAAAGGTGAGAGCCGCGGGGCCGATCCAAATGATAGGCCCTTGTAATACCTTAAGCCTTAAGCCTTGAGCCTTCATGTTGGCCCCTTTAAAGTCAAGGTTGCCGGGCTTTTCAGCATCTCTACAGTCTGTTGCTGGGCCTCTCTGTCCCGTTTAAAGTCATATATGAGCTCATCTCTTTTAGGGTTTAGGGCTTAGGGTGTATGCAAAAGCGTAGAATCACATAAACAAAAAAAACCGGGACTGCGCAAAGAGTGACGAGAATCAGCTTCGACTGTTCGCACACGAAAGGTGCAGCAATAGCATGGAGAAGACCATGACAGAGAGCCCAAGAAAGGAGACCCGAACCCTGAACCCTAAACTGCCAGGTGCGTGGCAAAAACGACCCTAAACCCCTAAACCCCTAAACCCCTAAACCCCTAAACCCCTAAACCCCTAAACCCCTAAACCCCTAAACCCCTAAACCCCTAAACCCCTAAACCCTAAACCCTAAGCAGGCGGCTCGGTCCTGGGGCGACAGCCGAGGCTGACGCCCTGTCCAGGGCCCCAGAGGATCGAATGCTGAGAGACTTCTCTTGGATGGCAACAAACAATCCCGAACCCAGAGCCCTTGCCCTAAACCTGCTATGAACCCTAAACCCTAAACCCTAAACCCTAAACCCTAAACCTGCTATGAACCCCTTTTCCCCGCACCCCCCCAAGACCCTAAGACTTGACCCTGAGCCGCTCATCAGCCTGAGGTCACATCACTGACATTGAACCTTCTGGTTTCCGAAAATAGCGGTACCCTTCTTTGGGGTTCCTTCCTTTGATAGAGAAATGCCCCTTTGAGCCGCAAGGGTGCCTTGCCTCCGCCTTGCAGAAGGTTGAAAACGAGGAGAGTCGTGTGAACGTTGAGTTTGTTAGGGCCGTGTGTTTGCAGCAGAGCCGCTCATCTCATGAACCCTAAACCCTAAACCCTAAACCCTAAACCCTAAACCCTAAACAGAGCTCCTTGGAGCCTAAAGCCCTAACACCTAAAACCCTCGCCTCTTAAGCCCCGAAGCAGCGTGACGCTTTACGCACGCAGTCTTTACGAACCCAGACCCCTGGGAGGATCCAAAAATTAGATCCCCTTGACGGTTCCTAAGAATGGCCCGTATATGGTACTATTTGGGGGTTCTATTTTTTGGATACTCCCAAGGGTCTGGGTACGCAGTCTTTACGAAGTCGCCCTATGTTGTCGCCACTCCGGCGGGCAGCGCTCGCGGGCGTTGGCTGCCTGGGCCTTGCCAAGGCCTGGGGGGAGGAGTTCGGGGTTTAGGGTGTACTGTAGCTTCCAGGTTCAAAAGGGTTTAGGGGTTCGCAAAAGCAGGGTTTAGGATTCAGAAAATCTCCGAGTTCGCTCGTGCTTGTAGTGACACAAGTGCGCGACAAGACCAACGAGATTCTGGCTCTGCAACAGCCGGGCGGTGACAGGAAGCCCGTTGCAAACAAGGAGATCTCCAAGTCGCAGTTGCAAAAAAGAAATCTAAACCATACACCCTGAATCAAAAAGGGATTAAAGCGTCCGAACTTGTTTAAGGGCTTAAGGGTTTCAACATGCAGCCAGGTTGGGGGAGTGAACGAGCCTGGCAAATCAACCGCAACACCATAATCTGCTTTTGGCTGGAGCCGGTTTAGGGTTTAGGGTTTAGGGTACGTCTGCCCTTACAAGGAGAAGAATACATGTTTATTTTCTTTGGGGGGTCTCTGAAGCAAATGGTAGCAATAGGGCAGTTCTCCAGATCATGGTCCCTGTCGCGGTTCCTCCTAGAACACGGAGCCTTCGACATTTGTTTTTCTTTCTCCAAAAGTGTGAGCCCAACTTAGATAGCCCCAAATCCTGAACCCTAAACCCTCACCCCTGAACCTTAAATCCCAAACCCTAACCCTAAACCCTAAACAAAAAACCCGACCCTAAACCCTAAACCCTAAACCCTAAACCCTAAACCCTAAACCCTCTAAACCCTAAACCCTCCCTAAACCCTAAACCCTAAACCCTAAACCCTAAACCCTAAACCCTAAACCCTAAACCCTAAACCCTAAACCCTAAACCCTAAACCCTAAACCCTAAACCCTAAACCCTAAACCCTAAACCCTAAACCCTAAACCCTAACCGAAAACCCCAAAAGCCCTGACGAGGCCTGGAAGTTGCTGGAGCGGAACTGCTGGCCCGACTTCTCCGCGCACTACGGGCTCTGCTGCCAGGCCCAGGGACTCTGAAGCCGAAGATGCCCCCAACCCGTTTAGGGTTTAGGGTTTAGGGTTTAGGGTTTAGGGTTTAGGGTTTAGGGTTTAGGGTTTAGGGTTTAGGGTTTAGGGTTTAGGGTTCGGAGAGCGGGTGCGACACATCCCGGCGGATACACAGAAGCCTGCAAAAGGGTATAGGGTTTAGGGTTAGGTGCACAAGGGGGTTTAGGGCTAAGGGCCGCCTCTTCCCTGCGTAGACAAGATATCAAGAGTGAAGCTAAGTTTGTGCAAGCATGGCTATTTTGTTCTATTTAGTGTGGAAGTTCTTTTCCCACATTTTTGAATGTCCATGCAGGGCCTGGCCCCGCCAGAGAGTTGTTTCGATGCCAGCGCTGGGCGGACATTTGAGAGGTGCTGCCGTTGCGACGCGACCAGTGAACCCCAGAACCTGGGGCAGTGGTACACGCAGCAGTTCTTTGGACCCCTTCTTTGTGATGGACCATCTGTGAAAGCGCATGACAGCGACTTTTGGGTACTGGATCGGGGGCAACGGCGGAGACTGCGAGTCTACGTCTATCCGCTGGCACGTATCTTCAACGCGGACCTGCTGAACCGGCTGCAGCTGGGTGGCTGGACGTCCGGAAGCGAGTGTGATTATGGGCTGACACCCTGCACGGAGGAGCGCTGGAACAGCCTGTTTTCGGTGTACCGGCAGTTTGCAACGGAGGTGCTGGTGTTGCTCAAGTTCCTGGCTGCCCCGGAAGGAGTTCTAACCGAGGACCCCTCCGAAGCAGACCTCTTTGTGGTGCCATACTTGGCGAAAACGGACTGTGCCGAGAGCGGCAATGCTGGGCGTGACCCCTGCTGGGGAAAATGCCGCTGCGCTACGGCGGTGAAATACCTCTTCGAGTCGCTCCCGCATCTTAGTAGCTGAAAGGGTACACTTTACACTTTTTGGGGTACTAAAATGCCCTATAGAACTGAAAGCGTGCACTCTTTGGGGCTTGTGAACTCAGCAACCAAGGCATTATTCGTGGCGGACGCGTGCACGCCATCTCTTTCTGGCCACGGGGGACATCAAGGACCTGCCTGTGGAAGTTCAAGGTCAGCCTCTTCTTCTCTCTCTCGGGGCCTCCTTCTGCGGAGGCCACATTGTGACATGGCGCAGCTCAATCACATGGATGTGCCTTTTAAGGTAGGTATACTTTAGTGACTTAGTGCAGTTCAAGCGAACCCTGGTAGCGAATTAGAGCCTGCTTTCGTGCGTGACCAAGCCTAACCCTAAACCCCAAACCCCCTAAACTCCCTAAACCACCCTAAACCCTAAACCCTAAACCCTAAACCCTAAACTCCCCAGGTTGTGCCAAGCCCCAACTTGGATCCCGACCTGCAGCCCGGCGCGAAGCTCGAGCTGCAGGAGGCGGCAGGGCGCGAGCCAGCGCGACATGTGCCCGGGACCTGTCCTGTCGAGTCGAGGGTTTAAGGGTTTAAGGGTTTAGGGTTTAGGGTTTATGGTTACTACGGGCCGCGTCGTAAGGCTTCAGGAGGATGTGCCGCGCTTGAGTTGCGCTCAGGGTGTGCAGAGTTCGAAGGTTTAGGGTTTAGGGTTAGGGTTTCGCCTGAGCCCTCCGGCCTTCAAGCCCATTCCCCGCAAAGGTCCGAATCCTAGCAACCCGCAACCTCAACTGCAACGGCCCTGAACCCGAAACCCTAAACTCCGAACCAGGATAATAAAGAGCAACAACAACAAGAACAACAACAACAACAAAATAACCAAACGAATGCAAGTGCCTGGCGTCCGAGGTGTTTGCATACTGGTTTGGCTCGAATGACAAGCCGTGGCGACCCTCGGTCTTCAATGACCTCAGGTTTAGAGTTTATCGGGTTCAAAGGGGTTTATAGGGTTTAGGGCTCAAATTGTTTAGGGCTTTTTGGGGTTGATAGGGTTCACAGGGCTTATAGTTATAGCGTACAATTGTCAATGACCTCTTCTTGGGGCTCCCGGCCGTAGATGAGAAGGTTTAGGAGTAGGTTGGTGCTTTGTTATTTGTCTCTTATATCGTTCCCCTTATTGGGGCCCTTTTGGGGCATTCAAAACCTCAGGGTAAAAGCTTCTCAATCGTCTTCTAGGAAAACTCCGCTTTTTGATAGCGTTCAGCCAGAACCTGGCGGATGTTCTTGCGTGCCTGTTCGCCTTGTTTTTGTCATGCGCTCTCTTCTGGGTTTCCCGTCCTAACACGGCTTCTTATACTTCCATTTAAAAATAAATGAATAAGTAAATAAACAAATAAAGATTTATGCATGCCAGAAAAGATGACCTTAACTAGTTGCTTTAGAGAATTGACCATCTGGGATCGTTGAACTGGGTTTCCGTGAGTCGCCGCGTTACGTTGCGCGCCTGCGTCATGCTGGGTGAGGCAGGAGAGTGGTGGGCCAGCTGCTGCAGTACCAAAAGGCAGGCGTGGAGAAGGCCAGGTTTGAACCCTAGACCCTAAAACCCTAAACCCTAAACCCTAGGCCCTAAACCCTAATAGAAACCCTAAACCCTAATTTGGCGAAGCTTTGCAAAAGGGAGGCTTCCGGGCACTCATCTGACTCGAGCATCGGGGCTGGCAGCACCCCTCCCAAGCCACCCAACCTCTCTAACTTCGTAAATCTGGCAACTTGCCAGGAGCTGGTTCAAAAGGAAGTAATGTAGGGGTCGGAATAACTACTCATAACATTCCCTCATGGTCCCTTTGTAATTTATACTATAATAACCCCTAAAACCCCAGTCTAATTCTTCAGGGCCCTAGATGAGAAGAAGAGAAGTCACGGCTGAGAGGTGGTGGTCCATGACATCGGTAGCAACTACGAGGCGCGCGACATCTGGCAAACCACGGCTGCCTCCCCGCAGATGGTCCTGGAGGAGATGATGAGGCCCCACGCGGGGGGCCCGAAACCCGAACCCCTAAACCCTGAACCCTATACCCTATACCCTAAACCCTAAACCCTAAACCCTAAACCCTAAACCCTACCGTGTCCAGGGCCCCTGCAACACCAGGCCGTGAACTAGAAAAACTCGCCTGATCCCTAAACGAACAGGAACGGGATCCCTAAATCCTTTTCCCTAAACCCCTGACCAACAAAAAGCAACCCCCAAACCATGAACCCTTAATCCAATTCAACCCATCCAGGGCCGAAACCCTAAACCCTCAGCAACAACGTTCGGCAAAACTTGACGAGGTCCGAGTTTTGCCCAATCGTGCAGGGCGACGTGCCGCACCAGAAGCGTCTTTTTGCCCGAGCCTCAGTGCCTGAGGCAGGCTCCAAGCTGGCTTTGAGGCCCCAAGTGCTGGAAAAAGAGGGTTTAAGGCCAACCATGTAGGGGTCGCTCTAAAGTAAAGTAGGGCTGAGCCCAGAGCCCCTAAACCCCAAGCCCTACTGTAAACCCTAAACCCAGCTTTGAATTCTTACCAACCAGAGAAGCGGGCTCACACCTGAGGGAGTCCAAATGCAAAAGCGTGTGGCTGAGAGTTTTTGTGGTTTTGGTTGATACACGGCGTACAGCCGGCAGAAGAGAAGGTGCAGTCGAGGGGAGGATCGCATCGGTGCTCCAAGCTTGCCAGGAAGACATTCTAACGACTCCCCTTTGCGCACCAAGGGTTCGTAGCTTATAGTTGGAGCCCACACAGTGGGGTCTGGGTAGAATGTGTGGTACTGCATTGCAAAGGCCACCCTGCCAGCCTCTGTAGAACAGGGAGAGAAGTCAGCTGACTGAATGAAAGGACCACGAAGGACCTACGGTCCATCTGCATGCTCACACCCACCTCCCAAGCGTGATGCTTCCCAGCCACTCAGGACGCCGTTCTGACGGGCTGCATTCCGGTGGTAGTGGCATTCCCCTCGCATGTCCCAGGCCGTGCAGGGACAGATCTGGAAGGGCTCACAGGCGTAACGGCTTGGGCTGAAGGATTGATGATACTGATGATTCAGGGTTCATGATGCTTCGTATTGAGACATGGAAACCGAACTCTCTTTGTTTCGGGGGTTTTGCGTACCAGCACATTCGTTTCGAGTGATCTTGGGCGGAGACCTACCGGGTCCTGCCGCTTGGAAGCACAGACGCTTTATTTCTTGTTATAGGAAGCCTGGAAAGAAGCAACGAGAGATGGAGGTCGCGTCAGCTGGTGGTTACCACAGGGTCCACCGGCAGAGCGCATGGCCATGGCCTCAGAGACACCTGACTTTCCTGTTTGGGGCCCAGGGAGCCGGAGTGGACGAGGCTTCACTTCAGAGTTCACGGCTTTTGGGAGCTTCACACTGATAACAGAATAACAAACGCCAAGTCCCGAATTCAGACTCTAGAGGAGCTCTAGGAATGAAATGCAGAGGTGCCCTTTTGGGACTCCATCGACTACCGCAGCTTCGTGGTTGAGATCTCGCAAGCTGAGGCTCTACCGGGATCCGAGAACTTCCACTTAGCTTGGGTGGGGGGGGGGTATGAAGAAGAAGGGGGGCGGGGGGTTGAACTTTCGGAGCGTAGCCTGGACTCACAAAGGGATGGGGTTTAAGGCGTAAACCCTAAACCCTAAACCCTAAACCCTAAATTAGGGTGTACGCCTGGATAGCCTGGATGTGAAAGGGTGTTGGGTTTAGGCTTCAGGGTGTACGCTGCTGAGCTGTGCAAATGCGCGGCTTGGTGGTCCGAGCTGAGGCTCTGAGTCTGGGTTCATTGGAAAAGGGTTTAGGGTTCAGGGCGCGCACGAAGACAGCATGCGCAATCGCCCGGAAAAGCTGGCTTCTTATAAGCCTCAAAGCATCGTCGCCCCAGCTTCTTTACATACGCTGTACGTGCTTGGAGTGTTCAGCCCTATGCACCCCCGAACCGGAAAGAACAACGCCTTACACGCTTCCTAAAGTCATCGGTTGCTGGGGTACATGCACCCGTCTCTGAAGGTAAAACCCTCTGCCCCCCTTAAGCCCTAAGGCCCTATGGCCCTATGGCCCTAAGGCCCTAAGGCCCTAAGGCCTCAGCCCTCAGCCCTAGGCCTCTAAACCCAAAAAAACTTCCAAACCCTAAGCTCCCTGAGCCGGCAGCTTGGAAAGGTCGAGGCCGGACGGCTGATGGAGAGGCTCCTGCAGCTGTCGCCAGCAGACCGGACCAGGCTTAGTTTTTTTTTTTTTTTTTGAGTTTTTTGAGCTTCTTGACCCTTTAATTTGTTGTTTGAGCCGGGGGGGGGGGGGTTTAGGGTTCATGGTCCGAGTTTGAGTTGCGGTTTTCGCGCGCATGGGTTTTGTCCGGGACTCTGAGGGGGGAAGGGAGCAGGCGCGTGACAGAACGAACGAGAGAGAGAGAGAGAGAGAAAGCGCACGCAAGAAGCATTAATCGGCTCATACGGTCATACGCGCACACCACAAGAGTCGAACCCACGCCAGATGGGTTGGATTTCCGGGAGTTCCGGTAGAGGGTTTAGGGTTTGGGGTTTAGGTTGACGCGCATGGTGATTTGGGGGTCTTGGGGTTACAGAGGACATCGCTTCGCCAACATATTCCATCATATACCACAAGATTCTACAACATACGGTAGAACTTATAAACCCTAAGCCCTAAGCCCTAAGCCCTAAACCCTAAACCCTAAACCCTAAACCCTAAACATCCAGCAGAGGCGGCGCGAGGCCATGCGCGCCGCACGGCCGATGCTCCGCTTCGACTTCGCCGGCTCTGCGCCGGACGCCTTCTCGGAGACGTTGCGCGAGACGCTTTGGCGCGTCATCTTTGGGTGGCTGTCAATATTAGGGTCCCTTTTTGGGATCCCTATTCTAACACGGCACCTCATATTTGGGGTACCCCCAAAAGGGACCATAGTTTTGACAACCACCCATTTGGGGGTGTTACGAAAATAGTGACCCCCAAGGGTTCCTTTATGATAAGGACCCCAATAAGGTACCGCCCCTAATTCGGAAGCCCCCATTTGTGGTGTTGTGGCTTGTTGCCTTGCTCCTGAGAAAGCTGTTGTCTTCGTCTTCCTCTTCTGTTAGGCCAGTGCATGGGGTTTGATGGTGTTGTTCAGGGCGATTTAGTGAGGTGCACTGCTTCCAAGTGCTATGGCTCCAGCTCTTGCATTCCAGGCCAAGTGTTTGGGTACGCGTGAGCGTGCTCAGAGGACCCTGGAAGAGACAACCCTGAACCACAGCAACGAGGCAGGCCTCAAAGAAACCCCTAAGCAGACTTGCAAATGGCAAGTGCTTGAAACCGAGGATCTGGAGTTTCCTCCAGACCCTCTGGCCCGGGCGCAGCACCAGTGCCGCCCGGCAAGTTAAGCTTTTTCTCGCAGGCTTAGGTGGGTTTGGGGGTTTGGGGTTTGGGATGAGAAGGGTTTCAGTCCCAGCGCCTGGAACGCTATGCAGAAGCTTCATGCAGCACTTTTTTCTCTGTTCCATGTTCCTAAACCCTAAACCCTAAGCCCCAAGCCCTAAGCCCTAAACCCTAAACCCTAAACCCCAACCCTGAGGTTGGCTTGATGTGGGATGCCGCTTGCCTGCAACATCTTCTCCCGAAAGAGGGGCTGCGAGGCATCGCGCGTTGCATCGCTGCTTTTACCTGGTCTTCATGCGCAAGGTGTAGGGTTCTACACTGACCTAGACGTGAACAGCCTCCGGTAAACTCCAAAACATTGAAAAATCCTTAGCCTCATACATGTTTGCTTCAGAACCCCCCTAAAAAATGCACAGAATCCCTCTATTGCCCTTACACGGAGGATTTTCTAAATTGCTTTTTTGGGGGGTTTAGGGTTTAGGGTTTAGGGTTTAGGGTCGATTTGGTAGAGCAAGGCGGCGAATGTGTCCTCCCCGCCCTTCGACTGCGGCGTGCCTCCAGCGGTGGAGGACGCAAGCTTTGGGATGGCCTTCCTTACCTTTAGAGACATACATATATATAGTTCCATAAACCCTAAACCCTAAACCCTAAACCCTAAACCCTAAACCCTAAACCCTAAACCCTAAGAAACGGCCAAAATCCTAATTTTTGCTAGGGTTCCAAGTTCAGTATAGCATCTACTTGGAGGTTCATGGGTACTTCTACTTAGGGTTCGGAGTACCTGAAGTAAGGGCATAGCTATGGTTGCCCTACTTGTAGCTTTAAAAGCCTAATGAACCTCCAAGTAGTCGTTCAGATCTTTCGTGCGCTGCCCTAAACCCAACAACCTGCAAAGCCCTTGGGTTTAGGGTGTAGGGTTGCCTTGGCAAGGGGGATTTTTGCATAGTGGCCCTTTGTAAAGGTAGCTTGGCGCAAAGGCAGCCCTAAACCCAGCTTGGGGCTGCACGTTTCCGCGCTCTGCCGATTTTTGCAGATCCCGCCTGCTTGGCAGTTTGCGCTAATAGCTGGCTCTAATTAGATGATATTCTGGCCCCAAGAAAACGGTGGCAACAAATTTCAACCCCCCCCCCTCCCCTGACCTGGAATAGTTTGAAGTGAAGTAGTGCTGGGTTGCCGAATCCTCGCCGGGTTTGTCCGACCTGCGCTGAAATCTGCAAATCATTCCATCAACCTCCTAGCTCGAACGCTGCTTCATCTCAGTTTAAGCCCCCTGAACCCTGAAACAGGGGACGCAGATGTATGGGCACATGGCCTGCTGCCCTGTAGTCTCGAGCGGCTTGGATCTTCGTAAAGTTGGCGTCTTTAGGTTCGGGCTTGGGGGTTCAGAAGTGCTGTAATCAGGCTTCAACGGGAGAAGACGGGGCGAGTGAAAAAACATACCTCACAAACTAAGTCTCATGAAGCAGCGGAATCACAGGGCCTGCGTACGGGCGCAAGATGAGAACGGACATTCGGGAGTTTGGTTAAGCCATGCGAATCCATAATCCATAGACTCTGGCACATGCAAATCAGAAACAACGTCGTAAGGCTTGGGCGTTGTGTTTGTCGGGCGAGGTCGTTTTCGTGCTTGTCTATTGTTTCATGCCCTGTTTAAGCGGCGCAACATTTTGGAGTTGTTCTCAAATTGCGACGAAGTCTGTTGAAACCCTTACTTCTCCATTCCCAGGGCAACCGCGAGGTTGAGCTTTACTCGCTGGAAGCTGCACGTGAGAGGGGCGACCGCCACCCTCACATCTGGGAGGTCGTGAAGGAGGACAGGGGGCTGGGATGTAATCCCGAAACTCTAAACTCTAAATCCTGCAGCAGCCGTAGCAGTTTTGCAGCTTCAGTTTGGAGATGTTTGAGGGTTCTTGCGTTGGATTTGGTGTTGAGCGCCTGGGGCTGCGGCAACCACGAAGGGGCTTTTATTTTTTCATCAGTGTCTTGGTGAGTTCGCGGAAGTTTGTTGGGGCGGTTGTTTTTTCTTGGTTTTTTTGGGAAGGGGAGGGGGGGGGGAGATTTGGCATATTTTGGGCTTTGGTTGTGGGCCTACATTGTAGGCTGTGGGGTTAGTTGACAGAAGCTTGAACCAGTTTCTATGTGTTTCCGGTTTTTCAGGAAGACCTGGAACACGTCAACCACACCGCTACCTACCGGGGTATGACATGCCGCTGGATCCATTTCGACAGAGTACAAGCTGAGGGAGGTTGGAGAGCTGCTGTGAAGACCCTAGAGTCCCAAACCGCCCTAAGCCGGCGAACATCTCTCAGGAGGCGTGCCTGGGACACCTTTCGCAGCCACCCCCTCGCCCTGCAGACATCTTCTCCCCCACGGTCGCGTGGTTCAGGCTGCTCACCACTGCAGGGCCCCAGTGCCCCAGACCCCTGGGAGGATCAAAAAAATGGATCCCCTTAAGGGTTCCTAAGAATGACGCAATAGTAGTACAGGGTACCATTTGGGGGTTCTATTTTTTGATCCTCCCAGGGGTCTGGGGCGGCGCCGCGCGCCACCTGTCTTCGTGTTGCCCTGGAGGCGGATCTGCGCATCCACCGGCGGAGAAAAGACCGTGGCTCTGCAAGGGTGGGAAGTTGACGGTAGCGGCAGTCTCTCTAATTGAACCCGAAAGCCCACAACGTTTAAAACGGAAATGGGTGTTGTTCCAGACTAAGGGTATGCGGTATTTATCGGGGTGGGGCAAGCCCGAAATCACTGGCATCAAAGTCGCAAAGTCTCTGTCCTGAAGCCCCCCCTCAACCGAAAACACTATCAAAAAGAAGAAGAGGCAACACCACCTCTGTCCTTTCGGGGCACATCAACGTGCCAGAAGGGGAACTCTAAACCCAGAAGCCCTGAACCCCCCGGACCTTTGAAGCCGAACGTACTGAGACCTACTGAGGCTCACACAGTGGCAGCAGCGCAGCGGCACCATCCGCGCTCCCCGTCTTTCCGTGGTTTCGGGTTGCGTGGTTTCGGGGTTTATGGTTCAGGGTTTTAGGGTTTAGGGTTTAGGGTTCAGAGAGAATATGAATCTTCTTGCTATGATCTTCAGAGGATGTGCGATTCCGTGTTTCAAAGCTTCTCCCAAGACATACTCATAGCCACGAGTGCTGCTCATACAGTATCGCTTCGCAGTGTGCTTACCCGGCATTCGTCACCAGGCCTGGATATTAACAGGCCAGGATGCAAAACATGAGAGTAGGGTCTAGGGGAAAAAAGGGTTGAAGAATGTAGGGGCTTTTGGGGATCCAAGGGAGTTCAGGAGGGAATACTAGCGTCTGCACTTTTCTGCAGAAATGGCGCAGAGCCCGGTTTACAATTTAGAGTCCGGTTTGGCGAGGATAGGCCTTCAAAAAGAGTCTTCGGGTTTGGAGTTTCGGGTTTAGAGATTTTCACCTTCAACGCCAAACTGGCGAAAGTGCTGCTGGCCCTGCACATGGGCCTCCCTAAACCCTAAATCCTCCCCAGACTCCCCTCAAGTGCCTGCCAGGGCTTTCCAGAGCCCACGTCGAGGTTTGGGTTTCGGGTTGGGTTAGGGTTTTTAGGGGTTAGAGTTTCGGGTTTTTTAGAACTTATGGTTTCGGTGTGGAGTTTGCAATCGTTTGCAAGACGATTGGGTGAGAAAAAGAAGCCCCCGTTATGAGGGTGGTTGGGGGTCGAACCTTAACCTCACTAGGGTGGCTGAGGTGGGATCACTTAGCTACATGAGTGCGCGGTGTACGCTGCGCGGCCTCGACTTCTCAAGAGAGGAGGGCTCCCCGTGGGCTGACAAACCCAGAAGCAAATGGTTCCCTTGGACCCCTTCAGCCCATCGAACCCCGCACAAACCTGTGCGCAGCCAAGGTTGTGGTGCGGGTACGCCCACCCTCAGGCTGTGGGCTGTGCTCATGGGTGGGGGAGCGCCGTCTGACAGGTTTGAGGCGAGCCTGTATAGGATCTGGCATATTCTGCTGCAGCCGTGCATGAAGGGTGGGGAGCTTTGATGGCCATGCAGCCGTAGTCAACACCGTACTTTTACCGCTTTGTTAGTTCGTCAAACGTCGCCAGGTCGGCCCAATTCTGCCAACGAAGGCGAAGACTCCGCCGCGCGCCAAGGAATGCACTGTGGGACCCTAGGGTTCGGGGTTTAGGGTTGGGCGAGCGTTTTCTTCATTGTAGCACAGGCTGTGCCAGTACTTGGCGACAGGTGGAACAGTGGGCCGCATCGCTAGGCCCGCCAGGCCAGGATGCGGTCACGACCGCGGCTGAGATGCGGTGAGGCCCTGACAAGCTCCAATCCAACCCTAAACCCTAAACCCTAAACCCTAAACCCTAAACCCTAAACCCTAAACCCTAAACCCTAAACCCTAAACCCTAAACCCTAAACCCTAAACCCTAAACCCTAACCCTTCCTAGTGCAAGCACAAGCGGGCGAAACCCTACTAAAGCCCTCGGAAGCCCTGACCCTAAGGCCGTGGGGGTGATCTCTGGCGCCTCCAAGCACCGCGGGCTGACCGCGCCCGGGCTTAGCTTAAGGTTTGTGGCGGTTTGGGGCTCAGGGCTCAGGGTTTAGGGTTTAGGGTTTTTCAGGGTTTAGGGTTCTGCAAAAAAGGATTCTAGGGTTTACTGGGCCATGGGGTTCAGGGGAGGGGCTTTCCTCAAACGGCGTCGACTTGGCAGCGTGATGCGCTGAAGGAATTTTGTCGAAAGTGTGGTTTAGGATTTGGGTGCTGGCGTCGCAAATCAGAGTTCAGGGCTTGGTTTGCCGCCTCGGCCTCAGTACGGGTTCAAAAAAGAGCTTCGTTTGGAGTTGTGGACCAGGGGGATTGGCGCCGTTCCGAGCAGAGGAACGGCAGAGGAGACGGCAGCAGTGCAGACGTTGAGTTCTGGCAGAAACCAGCCCCGACTTTCCCAGAATCCCACGAGGCCCCCTTCATCGCAAAAGCCCTTCTGAAACCACCCTAAACCCTAAACCCTAAACCCTGAACCCTACACCCTAAATCCTAAACCCTAAACCCTAAACCCTAAACCATTCTGCTGAATCCCATACTTAAGCCCCCCTTGCGCGGATCTCAACGCCCCTCGGACGGATGCCGTGCGCAGAGGTGTCGGTGCCACGTCGTGGCGGCCGACTTGGTGCTGATGCAGCTCTCTTGCAGATGAACCTAATTTTGGGGTCGGAATATAGGACTAATAATATTCCCTTATAGAGTCCCTTTATATTTACACTGCAATAACCCCCCAAAACCTTGTTCTAAGATTTCTCCCCTATAGTACTGGCCCTAAACCCTCAACCCTAAACCCTAAACCCTACACCCTAAACATTCTTAGTAGGGCATGCGGGAACATTGCCGGCAATCCGAAGCGACCGTAGGAAGTCCACAGCTTCAAGCGCCTTGACTACGTGCTCAGTCCAGACATGGACCTCCAGCGTTTGCGGGTTTAGGGTTTAGGGTTTAGGGTTTAGGGTTTAGGGTTTAGGGTTTAGGGTTTAGGGTTTAGGGTTTGCAGCAAGGAGTCCATTTGCAAAAGGGTTTAGGGTTTAGGGTTGGGCCCGAAACCCTGATTCCGGGCCTAAATGCAGAACTCAAACCTTAAACCCTAAACCCCGAACCCTAAACCCTAAACCCACACCCTTGCGTCACGGGACGGCCTTCATGAATTTCAGGAAGACCCTTGGCAATCATTCCCAGGCCCCGTAGTGCGACCATCCCCTTTTGCTGTTTCTCGTACGACAAACGCTTGGCCCCAGCAGTGCGAAGCAGCCGAGCCAGCCAAAAAAGCACCCTAAACCTAAACAGTGCTGCAGAAACCTTAAACCCTAAACCCTAAAACCCGCTTGGACCACCGAACTCTCCACCTGAAGCCCTGGGCCACAATGAAAGCCACGCCCAAGCCTGACCTTGAGAAGATGCCGTGTTTTGCAGTTTTGCACGAGTTCCTGTTTAGGAGCGTTAGGGTTTAGGGTTTAGGGTTGAGGGTTTAGGGTTTAGGGTTTAGGGTAGTTCATCAATCCCCAGGTTGAACGGCCCATGAGAATCCAAGAAGGCCCAGCCTCCAAGCGGAGCAGGATCAGGACCAAGTCTTCGAAGAGCTGCGCGCCATGATGCCCGCTGCGACTCCAGGTGTGTAGGGTTTAGGGTTTAGGGTTTAGGGTTTAGGGTTTAGGGGGGCTTCAGATGGTTTAGGGTTTAGGGTTTAGGGGGGCTTCGGATGGTTTAGGGTTTAGGGTTTAGGGTTTAGGCTTTGTAGGGTTTAGGGTTTAGGGTTTAGGGTTTAGGGTTTAGGGTTTAGGGTTTAGGGTTTAGGGTTTAGGCTTTGTAGGGTTTAAGGGTTTGGAGTTTCTGTCTTGTGTGTGGGCGCATCGGCGTCGAGTCCTTGTTGCAAGAAGGGGTCCAGGGTTCAGGAAGGGCTCAGAGTTTTGCGCTTGTGGGGCTGCTTCGGCTCAAGGTTGAGATCAGGGGAGATCTGAGGTTTTCTGCTCAGGTCGCCGGCTCTGTGACGTGTGGGATTTCGGGCCTAAACCCTGAACCCTAAGCCCTAAACCGGGGTGTACGCATAAGATACAAGCCGACAGGGTGCAGGGTCTCTGGCAGCTGCAGTGCTTCGATGCCTTGAAGCAGTCTCGAAGCTACGCCCTGAAAGCCCCCCTACCCGAAACCCTAAACCCTAAGCCCTGAACCCTTTAACCTTTAAACCCTAAACCCTATAACCAACTTCTATTTGCCACGTCGCCCCATCCTGGCCCCGTGCATGGCTGCGAGGTGGTCTGGCAGGACCTCCGCAGCGGGCATCTGAGCACGGTCAGCAGCGGCTGGGTTTGGGAGGATGCCTACTTCATTTCGGATTTAAACTAGGGCTCAGGGTATAGGATTTAGGGTTTAGGGTTTAGGCCTGTGAGAGAGAGAGAGAGAGAGGGTTTAGGGCTCAGGGTATAGAATCCCCTCTACCAAAAGCTGCAAAACAAGGTATCCCCCACCATGGGTGACAGGTTGCTGCGACCGTGAAATGGTCCTCGAGAGACCCCGTGCAGGCAATGCCAGGGCCAGGCAGAGGCCCGAAACGATCTTGCGTTGGAGCGTCCGGCCTGGATGACTAAATTGGTACAGTTCAGAACTAACATCCGCTCGCGAATTCACTGTTGTGAACCCGAGAAAGCTAAACCGGCATCGTGTCAGGTCGGGGTTTACGAAATGAGCGACCGGCCCCTAATACAGAATTCCAAAATAGCAGGATTCCCAGGCCCCCACTGAGGTACCCCCTAATTTCGGAAACCCCCAGGTCTGCCTGTATCCTCGCCTATGGCCAGACAGGCCAGGACTATTGACTCGATATGCCTGAGAATTTAGGATTTAGGGTTTAGGGTTTAGGGGCTTAGGGATTAGGGTTTAGGGTTAGGGTTTAGGGTGGAGCAGCCTGAGGTTTAACCTGCTACTTGCTCCGGACCTTTCCCTAGAGTAGGCCCACATTCCCCCTCTTTTTTTGGGGGGGGCCTTTTTTTGGTTGCCTTCCAAACCCCTTTTTTCCAAACAGGGCACCCTTTGTTATTGCTAGGTTCCTCCTGACCCTCATCACTTCCACCCACGTTTGTTCAATCTGTTGTTTCCGCCTCTAGACCCGAAGCCTAGCCTGCCTTTGTGCGAGTGTGAGGGTCGATGCCCCAATTTTTCACGGGGACGGAGGCGCAGGTTGTAGAAAAGCACTGGGTTTAGGTGGTTTAGGTGGAATCCGAGAGTTTCTACAACTTTGGGCTGTCGAGACCACCGGGAGAAGCCTCCTGCAGGTTCTGGGAAGACTTTCACCATGCACGGAGGACTGGCTGGACAGGGGCTGCAGGGCTGGGAATGGCACCGCCATACAGAAGTGCACTTCAATGCAGAAGCCACGTCAAGTTATCAGATTTTTTCCTTTCCAATCACTTTTGATTGTAATCAACTGCCCAAAGCACACCCATTCTAACTTGAATCGGACCTTACCTGGACAACAAAGGTCCCAATCTGGGAGGTCAGCTGCCACTTGAACACAGGGTGTCGCTTCGGGCATTGGCACGTGATCGGGAATTTGCGGTATCATTGTTGCTTGCTAGGTTGCACAATGTATGCGTTTCGGTGAGGGCGCACCAACAGTAGCTTGTGCAAGTTAGCCAGCCCTGTAAGCCCCAAACCGAAAACTTTAACCCTAATAACCATGATTAAACTGTTCCCTGTTGCTGAGACTTGTGACTTATGACATTTCCTCGCCACAACTACCGGTGAATGCCCTACATGAACTTACCTGACTTATGCAGATTCCTATTCCTGTTATGCCGACACGTCCTTTGCTGTTTAATCTACGTACCCCCACCCAAACTACCCAAGGCCCAGGTAGCCCTCTTGGAGCATAGTGCAAGATCATAGGAATCCCGGAAATCTAGGTGCTAGTCGAGCATCGCGATGCACACCAAATGCCAGCCAGCTTCACACGCCTAGTCCCAGTGCCCCGTATCCAGGCACCATGAGGGCAGGGTTGAGGGTTTGGGGATGGTTGGGGCGTTTTGCTGCCTGGTGCAAAATTTAATCTCCTGGCAGCACAGGAGCTGGCGATCAGAGGGGGCTGGTCCCACGCGTGCTCTTTGAGGCTCTGGGGTGCAGAGTGAGGGCTTCTTGGGCTGGACCCTTAACTACAAACCCCAAAGCGAAAAAAACCCCTAAGCACGGCTCGTTCAGCCATGGGGATGCCCCAGCCCCCAAAAGGGGATATTATACTGTTTTAACTGGTAGTATTGCTGTGGCAATGTCAATAGCCATTGCGACTAAACCCAGCATCATCATCAGCATCGCGAATTGCATTTGTTTGCGTTTTTTCGTTACTGCGTACACCACGAAATGTGTCAGATTATTTAGATGTATATTTCATCTCCAGATGTTATATTGTATATGTCTGTTGACTTATCCTTGTTTTGCTTTAACAGTACGGGTATGCTTCATGTAATTACTCATGCTAGAAGAATGTGGCGAGCAGTCAGCATCATCAGTCCTGTCACTCTTCCTCAGATGACGAATTCCATTGTAGGGGTTGCGGTGGTGCTGACCCAAAACCCCAAACCCTAAACCCTAGGAGCATGGCTCGACGTGGACAAAAACCCCCATACCCTAAACCCTTGTTAACCTTGAGCGCCACCTGAGAGGTCTTTTCGCTGGCCAGCGCGAGCGCGGTGCCCAGCACGAAGTTGTTACCGGCAAAGCGCTTCAGTGGTCATTCTCTAGATTCGGATCCCTTTGGATCAAGATCAGGGGTTAAGGGTTAAGGGTAAAAAGGGTTCTGCGGGCCCCTATGATTTAGGGTCTCGATAAAAGGGGACCCTGATGTGTGAGGTTAAATCGCTCAGTGACAGTACGGACGTTGATGGGCGCTGGTGTTGAGTGACGCAGGGGCGGAAGTTCAGTCCTTGCGTTTTGCAATCGGTTCTTCGGGTAGCGCCACGTTAACCCTAGATAGCCAAGAGCCCTTTCTGGGCTGTACCTACGTGGGCTATTATACCCTTTTACCTCTCAAAAAGACCCTTTATATGGTTGGTTAGGGGATTATAAGGCCTAATACCTTAAACCCTAAACCCTAAACCCTAAACCCTAAACCCTAAACCCTAAATACCCATGCTGGTATGGGGGGAGAGGCCACTTCGGCTGATGGAAGCAGTAGGCCTCCTCGTGCAATCAATATCCATCGACCTCAGCTCCCCCGGACACGAAATCGCTTGTTTGGGGGCACCAAAATGCAGAATTTAGGGTTTAGGGTTTAGGGTTTAGGGTTTAGGGTTTAGGGTTTAGGGTAGAATCTGCTGGGTTCGCAAGCTTACTACCACCCAATCTGCGGGAGCCTGAAGCCCCCTAAGCCCTAAAGCCTAAGCGTGGGACAGGCGGGGCCACCGTGTCCCTGAGCGCAGTGGAGATCTACAATGACACGGCGTGCCTTAGCTGCCAGGTGTAACGGGCCTTTAGAACTGAGAAAAGGGTTGGGAAGATAGGGCCTTGGGTAGGCCCTGACTGACTTGCCTGGTGTTTTCCCGGGTTGTATCTAGAAATGGTTTGGGATTCCGGTTTTCCGGTATATGTCCAAAGCAGTTTATGTGACCAAAAATGGGCGCTAATGTCGAACAACCCCCACATGCTCGCGGCCATCACATGAGAGCTCAGGTTGACTTTAAAAAGGAAACCCGAAGAGCCAGTGCTCCTACCGGGGGCGCGCAAATCTTGGCCGCAGGCAATCTTCCCCTGATAGGCCCCTGAACTCTAAGCCAATTCCTCCTTCGCGAACTGTGCAAAGATGACACGCGCAAAAAAACAAGCATGCGCCTGAGCAAACAATGTAAAACTGGAGCAACAGCAAACTACCTACTCTCCCCCCCAAAAAAAGAAGCCCCAAACAAGAAGTTCTAACCTCCCTCACCCCCCCCCCCCCCCCCCTAAACCCTAAACCCTAAACCCTAAACCCTAAACCCTAAACCCTAAACCCTAAACCCTAAACCCCTCTGCAGTTACGACCTCCTCGACGGCTCGGGGTCTGCCAGCGAGGCTGCAAACGAGCCATCGGGTCGCGCGCCTGCAGGTGTCCCTCTAGCAACATTCGGGGTACTTGGAAGCCCAGTGGTGCCCTTTACCCGTTTTTTGGGTTCTGGGTTCCCTTTTAACGTAGCCAACCCAAAAAAAGGTGCCCTTATCAGAATATGGCTACTGGGCTGCCAAAGTTATTTAGGGGTAACCTAATTTGATCCCTGGAAGCATAGGGTTAGGATTTGCGAGTTGGAGGGTTTTTGGGCTTCCTGAATCCTACTCCCTTAGGGTCGCCTAAGCAAAGCCAAAGAACAACTGGGTTTGCAGCTTTCCTAGCAAGCTTGTCCAAGATTGGGTTCACAAAAGGGTTGCTTCAGAGCCCGGATGCACAAGGGTTGCTGCGGGCTTATGGACCTTGAATCCCAGAGTCCCCGACTTTGTGGTAGTTTACTGTGACTTTAGATCCTTACCCTTTTTGGGTGAATTGGGTTTCTTACTCAGGCAGCTAGAAGTTTAATTTTTAGCTACCCTCCTGAGTGCAGCCAAGCCGAGCATGCATGGAGAAGAAGCATCTGGAGCGCATCCTCGCTGGTGGTTTCCATTGCTGCTTCATCCTTACTCTGCGATGCACGAAACCCTCCGCCCTAAAGGCAAAAAAACAAAAAACTAAACCCTAAACCCTAAACTCTAAACCCTAAACCCTAACCCTAAACCCTAAACCCAGGCCGTGCCTTCTCAGCCGGGCGCCTTGCGCCCCCGCCTGGGTTGAGCTTCAGACACGGTTGCCGCGTGGCATTGGAGCAGGCGTTCTTTCCCTGTTGACCCGACTCGTAGCCGGCTCTTTGAGGTTTTGCTTGGGGTTTGGGAGTTCAAGTGCTGCTCTTGTGGGCTTTTGGGATTTAGGGTTCAGGGTCGGTCTTTGAATGTGGGGCGCTTGAGGGTTTCGCGGTTGGTTTCGGAGCCGATGGATGGGAAGTTGTGGCTTTGGTGTATCAGGCTTTCGGTTGTTTTGCTGCTTTGGAGGCTTCAGGGCTTATAAGGATGCTTTAGAGCTGCGCGTGCTGGAAAGAGCTCGCGGAGACTTGATGCTTCTAGCGTTCTAGGGTTCCTTCCACGCAAGAGGGAGCAGGGCGAGATGCTTCTTAAGCTGTGTTCGGTTATGGCCCACAAACGATCCTGAAGCAGGCGACCTCCATCGAGGTGGCAGCTATTGAGGATGGGTGCCGCTGGCCGAAACCCTCAACCCTCAACCCTACCTGAAACTGTATTCACCTACAGCTTCATGCAGTACGAGGTAGTTGCTACTTCACTGTAGCCAAGTTTTCGAGTTGCAGGCCAACCCTAACCCCTTCAAGCCCTAATCTCCGAGTACGGATCCTACGGATCCTAGGTGCAGAAGCAAGAGTATGTGATCTGTGGTGTCTTCTAGATATGTGCAAAATGAAGACATCAACATCTTCTTACATCATATGCTGCATGGTTTCTCGTGCTCATGCAGTTCATTTCCGAATATGTTATATTGATATGATATGATCTTTTAAAGAAGAAATACCACATGATCTAATGCATTATGCACAGTACCAAATACGAAACGATGCGTGCGAATTATAGACCACAGTGTGACCACAGTATCATATGAGATATGTCACCGGTTATGTTATACCATGTGGTAGAATGTTAAGCTAATAACCATCGCCATCATAAATATGATAAGTAAGAATTGTGGATTGTTATTCTATTCTATTCTATTTGCATGTGTATATATATATATATATATTATACATATACTGCTACATTATAAGGAAGTCATATTTAAGCTTATTTGGCAATCCTTTGCACATGTTATGTTGTGGTATGCTAGGTTGTTTTATGCAGTGAACGCAGGATCGAAACGAGGCAGCTGCTGATGATCCTGTTTGCACGCGAAGTTTTGTGGTTCATATTATTCTTCGCCTTCATCTTCTACTATGTATAGTAAAACAATATGAGTCTTTGTGTAAATACACATGTGTCTTTATGCTTATACTTACTTGTAGAAACATACTTACTCTAGAGAGGTGTGTGCATGAAAGAGAGAGAGAGAGAGAGAGAGTGGGCGTGCATTCGTTCATGGTTACTGGGCAAACTGGTGGGGAGGACGCAGAGGAGCTGCTAGAACAAGCCGCCGAGCGTCGCAGCACCAGAAGCACGCCGGGTAACCCAGGAGCTTCAGTTCTGGTGCTAAAGATTGCAGAGGTACAGAGTCTAAGGTTCAAGGCCATGCATCTGATCTGACGGACAGAGCTTGCCAGTGCCAGAGAGAGCTACTTCTCCGACTCGAGAGGGAGAGAGAAGGTTGCGCTGAGCTAGTCGGGATCTAAAGATGTATAGGCGTGCCTGGGGACAATCAAAGATAGTACCAAGCAGACGTTCACAGCAGAACTTATAGCCTTGAACCCCAGCTGCATGCTAAACCAGTAGAACCCGAGGCAGCCTTCCTGAATGTGCTCCAGCCTCAGTTTAATTTTACGTGTTTGCTAGTGGCCCTTGCCTCAAACCTAAATCCTGAATTCTAAACTTCCACACCCAAAGCCCTAAACTTGAGCCGTTTTTCAAGTCGTCACCATATCGCGCTTTGAGAGTTATGTGTGACGAAGGCTCGTGTGAACAGTGTGTGCCCGCAATGGTCAGGGCTTTCTCTACGGAAAGGGCTCATCGCAAAAGCGAGTTGAGCCGTTTCGCGCCGCCACCTCTCCAGGTGCTTCAATGCAACCAGCAGCCGCTCACACAGCCTCGCACAAACCTGAGCCATGTTTCAGGGTTTATGAAGAAGCGGGCTGAGGGCAAACATTAAGGATTATCTACCTATCTTGCATATGCATAATACATATGTATATATATATTTATTATATACTGACACTACTTTTCGGTACCGTAGCTACATGGTGCTAGGGCCCAAATAAGGATGCGCCTTTGAGATCAACCCACGGTCAGCTCTAAACGCTGGACATCCTTGGTCCCTTCCTTGGTAAATACCCTCCATATCCCGGGCCATGGGTTTCATGAGAGCGCCAGAACGGGTTTTGGGTTCAGGGTTTAGGGTCTTTTCGGGGGATCCTAATCTATGGAGCCTCCCACAAATGGCAAGGTCTCAAACCCCAAGGGGCTCGCTAGTTCGAGCCCTGGCTGAAACAGGGCAGCAACTGAGGCCCCCCACCATGAAACAGTACCTGCCATGACGAAGCAAGACATTCTGCTAGCTGGTTCGCGTACATCGTGGACAAGGTGCTGGCTTAAAGTCTCAAGGGGAGGCCATCTGTTGTTTCTTTTATGTTGTTGTGGCTGGTCTCTCTCTTTAAGAATACCGGTTCAAGCCCTTCCTCCTTCTCTTCCAATCTCTTGGAATGTTTTTGTCTTTTCCCTTCAACCTCCTTGAATTCGAAAACTCGCAACCCTAAACCCCTCCCTAAACCCTATAACCCCAAGGTTTCCAAAACCAAGAACCTATTCCACGATCCCTATTGTTCGTACGTCGTAAACATGCCATCCATGTTTGGGGTTCAGGGTGGGGGCCGTCTCAAGCATAGGATGGGTGGGCGCTCACTTGAGGTCCTGGTCCACGCAACGATTCCTGGATCTGCTCAGGGCGGCGGGCCCAGACAGCAATTTGTGCAGCTGCCCGCGTGTTGAGTAAGGGACTCCAGCCGGGACCCTTTTGAGGGACCTTAGGGGTTCTTTAAGGGCCATTATTCAGGGGCTACTTAGGTATATAGGGACGGTATGCGGTATGTATCGGAGTTATATAGGGGAATAAGATGAAGGGTCCCTTCTGGGGGTCCCTCCTTGTACCCCTTAGTTGAGGCAACGCTTTGAACCCGGCACAAGGGTTGAGCTTGGGCTCGGCCCTTTCCCTTAAGCTGGGACCCTAAGCCCTAAACCCCTAAACCCTTAAACCCCTAAACCCCCAAAACCCCAAAACCCCCTAAACCCCCTAAACCCCTAAACCCCTAAACCCCTAACCTAACCCTAAACCCTAAACCCTAAACCCCTAAACCCTAACTAACCCTAAACCCTAAACCCTAAACCCTAAACCCTAACCCCTAACCCCTAACCCTAAACCCCAAAGCCTCGTCCCAGCCCAGGCCTTGAACCCGCCCTGCGGATCGCCTTCGTGGACCCCGAATCTGGGGAGGGCGGGGGCGCTGCCTTTTTTGTGTTTTGCAGGGTTTAGGGTTTAGGGTTTAGGGTTTAGGGTTTAGGGTTTAGGGTTCAGGGTCATGCCAGTTGCCCAGCTGATAGTGCAGAGCCTGGGTTCAAAAAAAAAACAAGTTCAGGGTTTAGGGTTTAGGGTTCATAGGGTATCGGGAGGTCCTGAGCTCGAGGCTTAGGATTTCTACAAGTTCATTGCAAAAAAACGGGTTTGCAGCATCAGGCGCGCCGAGTGGCCGGACCAGCACATCTGTCGGACGATGTTGAGCGAACCCTCTAAACAAACCTGCATCCCTGCCATTGCAACCCTCTAAGCCCTCTAAACCCTCTAAACCCTCTAGACCCTCTAAACCCTCTAAACCTACTAAACCTACTAAACCTACTAAACCCTAAACCTACTAAACCCTAAACCGAGGACCTGGCAGGCTCGGAGCGGCTGCCAGCCGAGGCCAGGGCAGAGGAACCATGGCTTACGGTTTAGGGGTTCACCCTAAACCACAAACCCATATTAAAAGGGTTTACGAAAACAGAGGACCCCTAAAAAAGACCCCAAGTAGTAGGATGGACCCGAAATAAGGTACCCCCCTAAGATCGTAACCCCCCCATATTGTGCAGGTTCCCAGGCACGGGCCCTATAAAAAGGGACTTTCGAGGTTGGGACTTGGCGGGGCGCTGTAGGATGCCAGGGACGCTGCGGCCTTGAGACGGGGGGTCCGCATAGAGACCATTCATGGGCAAGGCCCCAAACCCTAAACCTAAGATACGACACCCTTAGAACCAGGACCCCGAAAAAAGCACCCGAATTTTGAGAACTACCCTCTAAACCCTAAACCCTAAACCCCCTCCCTCCCCTCCCCCCATCCCTGGAAGTATAGCCCCGGTGACGCTCCACAGCCAGGCTGCTGGTCCCATCGCCGAAGAGAGCCGCCACATCAACCTCTCGCCGCAGGGCTCGGGTGGTTTCAGGCTTTTGGGGGGCTTAGGCCTTGGGATGTTCCCCCTTACACTTAGGGCTTAGGGTTTAGGGTTTAGGGTTTAGGGTTTGGGGGTTAGGGTTTAGGGTTTAGGGCTAGGATGTCCCCCCTTGTGCTCACTAACAGCCCCTGAGAGGGATTATGATAGGGGGTACTCCAATCCCTACTACGGACTGGGTTACTGTAATGGGGAACATCCCAAGGTTTAGGGTCCCAGCTGACAAGAGAGGAGCCTGGGTTGTAAAGTTTAGGCTGACTCCTCCAACCCGGATGCTGTATCTCTGTATCTCTCTGTATCTCTGTATCTCTGTATCTCTGTATCTTTAGGGTGACTCCTCCAACCCGGATGCTGTATCTCTGTATCTCTCTGTATCTCTGTATCTCTGTATCTTTAGGGTTTAGGGTTTAGTGTTTAGGGTCTCTCTCTCTCTCCGAGGCTGTCAGGCTTGGGTTCGGTGATCCACGCGCTGAGGCTCTGAAGAGCATGCAGGGGATTCAGGGAAGGAGGGGAGGGGGGGTTAGGGGTTAAGGTTTAGGGTTTAGGGTTTAGGGTTTAGGGTTTAGGGTTAGGGCGGGTGTGGAGATGTAGACTGGCCATGCTGACGCTACTGATTGTGGGCGCGGAGACGCTCCTGACCCATGACTAGGCAGACCCTTGGAGTATCGTTGGTTTCCCTCATTCAGTCTATTGAGTCCAAGAGGGATCTTAGGTAGCAGGAGTTTTCAGAGGGAAGGGTCACCGAGGAAGCTGCAGGAAGGCTGCTTAACCACGTTACCAACATGCAGAGTGGGAGATCTCAGGAATTCTGACTTCTGCTTCAGGCCACTATTGGGGTAAGGCGTGGCGCATGCCCGGATGTCTCAGACACCGTCTTAACTCGGGGCTTCTCTAAATCATGGGCCTCTTTGATGCCCTAAGCCATAGGTGACACAGGTGTCTCTTGAAGGGGATGTGGCTGACAGAGGCTCAAGGTTCCCTAAGACTTGGAGGCTCCGGGTACTCACAACCCAACTACAGCCCCGCTAAGTCCTCAAGTAGGTTAGAAGTCGTATAATAGGGGATATAAGTAACACTAAACCCTAAACCCTAAACCCTAAACCCCAAACCCCAAACCCCAAACCCCAAACCCCAAACCCCAAACCCTAAACCCTACCCCTGAACCTCCAAGCATACTGCCTTTGCCTGCCAGGCACAAGGCCAACCACCTGCCCTACCGCTCCTGTCTCCTCACGCGGCTCCTGGAACCCTTCTTCAAGGCACCTAAATAGGAACTAGGGTTTTGGGTTTTGGATTTAGGGCCTTTAGGGTTTTGGGTTTAGGGTTTTGGGCACCTAGTAACCCGAAAGCCTCAACCTTGGGATGTTCCCCCTTATGCTAACAGTCCTTAAAAGGGCTTATAGTACCACCTGTTAGAATCCTTAGTAGTGGGACTGTTAGTAGAAGGGGAACATCCCAACCCAAAACCCATCTAAACCTGGAACACCCTCATTTAGCACACTTGGGGCCCCTCTGTGGCCCCCAACCCCAATGCGTCTACAAGCCAACTAAACCCTAAACCCGAAACCCTAAACCCTAAACCCCTCCAAGGCTAGTGGCCGGGTGCTGCTCTGCGTCTGCGTCGGCCCCGAGCGACGCCATGCGCAGGCGAACAACCTCGGGCATCGGGCGCACTTCTACCCGGGGGCCTGTCTGTGGCTTGTTGTTTCAAGGGTTTGTGTTAACGGTTTAGGGGGGCAGAGCTCAGGGGCTTCGGGGTGCAGCACGTACTTAGCCATGATTCCAAACAGCTACCTTATTGACAGGGTCGATCTCCCCAAGGGTCGCCCTAATCCTCGCGTCGTGTGCGAGCCGTCGAAACCGTAGGGGGCGCAGCTCGGAGGGCCTCGAGGCAAAGGTTTTCGAAGGTGGGGTTGAGGAACAAAAGGGTTTAGGGTTAGGAAAAGGGGTTAGGGTTTCCAATCTGGGGTTTTAGGAAAAAAGTGTGTGCAGGGTTTAGGGAGCCGAAGCCTGTTTGCAAAAGGGTATAGACTTTGTGGTACTTTACTGTAACTTTAGATCCTTACCTTTTTTGGGTTTATTGGGTTTCTTATTAAGGCAGCCAAAAGTTTTATTTATAGCTACCCTCCTGAGTGCAGCCAAGTAAACTGCAAAAGCGGAGGAGACTCTTTGCTCTATGGCTTTCGCCGACCGCGCCAGCCGGGCAGCTCTAGGTGCAGAGTCGGCGCAGGAGGTGGGGTGGGTTAGGGTTTAGGGTTTAGGGTTTAGGGTTTAGGGTTTAGAGTTTAGGGTTTAGGGTTTAGGGTTGAGCAAGTGAGGGTCGCTTCCGGGTTGGAAGGACCAACTACGCCGGCCTTAGCTACTAAGTAGTAGCCTGCGCAACGTGCTTGTCGAGAAGTCACTGGGATGAGGGGATGAGGTTGGGAAGGACCGGCTGGGAAATTTGCCTTGCAAGCACCATCCAGACTGGCACTTGCTATACCTGCCCAGATCCCTTCAGAAATCTCTGCTCCCAAACCCGAAAATCCCAATCCCTAAACCCTGTTCGTCCAGCTATGCGGGTGCCAAAAAACCCTGCGACACTCGAGGGACTTTCGTAAATCTTCCTGTCTTTTTCCTTGATCGTCTCCGTCCACATGGCTCCTTGAGGGGTCAGCTAGGCCTAAACCCTAAACCCTAAAACCAGGTCCACCTGGCTTGTCCGAGTGTGAGCGATTAAAACCAGGTCCAGCGAAGCCAGGCGCTGACAGCGGTCCGCGAGGCTTGATCCTAACAAGCCGAAGTCTAACCTTCGACCATGCCATGCAACTGCCCCTTCAATATGGTCTCTTCAACCATTTTCGGGTTTAGGGTTTAGGGCTTAACTGGGGTTTAATTCTGAAGTATCGGCCCTTGGGTTTTGCTGGGTATACAAGGCGTGTAAAAGGGGTCGCCGTTTTTGGGCCCATATTGCTCGAGCTTGGTAATTGTAAACGCTTGCGCGCGCCGCCTCGGCAGCCGGGCCGGCCCCAGGACAGGAAAGGAGGAAAGAGGGTTTCGCAAAAAAAGGGGAGGAAGGGCAGAGGGGTCAAAGAAGGGGGGGGGGGGTGGGGGGGGGGGGGGGGGGGGGGTGGGGGGGGGGTGGGGGGGGGGGTGGGGAGGGGGTGGGGGGGGGGGGGTGGGGGGTGGGGGGGGTGAGGAGGCCCGATCCGGGTCTGCTTGTTCCAGACGCTTCTCGGCAGGAAGCCGAGGCGAACTAACAGCGAGCAACGAGGACAGCATGGGCTTTGGTTGGAGCCCGGGCCGTGCCCTTTCCAACGTCAATTCCTGCTTCTGGGCCCACAAGGCGCTCTCTGCATGCAAGGCTGCGAGCGAGGCTGAAGCCTACGCTCCTGAAGATGACAAGGCTTCAGCAGCTTCACCGAAGGATGCGAAGGATGAGGTGAGAGAGGCTCCGCGTGGCTGCAAAAGATAGCTGACGAGATCCGGCAGTTTGGAGTGGAGGAGGTCCGTGACTGGGCGAAAGTCATGCTGAAAGCAGAACTAGAACATCTCGATGAAGGACAGGTCTTGGAAGCTGAACCAAAGGGGCCATCAAGGCCGTTCCTGTTCGTTTCCTTTATCAAATTGCACTGAGGTTGTAGATAGAGGCAAGCTCCTGAGATGGTTCCACATCCTCAGTGATTTTGGCGCCCCGGTACCACCTAAATGGTTTCGGCACACGCCTGCAAAGGGTAGTTCTGCTCGGAGCAAATTTAAGGTGGATCGATTGGCTGATCTGGCTGGACAGATGGCCAGCCACAACAACCTTCATCGACACAAGGTGAAGGAGCTTTGTTGGCAGTGCTGGAGTTGCTGGATGGGCCCATATTTAGGGACCATGCAACTACCCTGAAGATGCGTGACAACAGCTGGGCTTAGGGTTTGTAGGGAATAGGGCTTAATAAGGTTTGCTTTTTCTTTTTGGTACTGAGAGTTGACCTTGTTGCAGGGGTTCCAAGCGCAGTGCTAGAACGGGCATCCTTGTTTCGGGGAGGTTTTCAGGCAGTAGCATGAACGAGAGCAGCCCTAAACCCTAGGCCCTAAACCCTAAACCCTAAACCCTAAATACTACCCGAAAGCCCCAAAAGAAAACACCTCAGTCCTCATGGTCCGAGGGTGCACCCCCTTGAAAGCAGAGCCCAAGTTGTTCAAAGATGCGCCCCATCATCCGGCAAGAAAGTTATGCAGAGGGTTTAGGGTTTAGGGTGTAGGGTTTAGGGTTTAGGGTTGCACCTCCCTTGCCCCCAAACAAAGAATGAAGAATTGAAGCTGTAAGCCGTGCAGTAAAACTCGGCTTGCTAAGTCCTCAAGCCCCTGCTCCAGCTCCTGACAGGTACATGCCCTGTTGCGGCTGGCCATCAGGACTCGGCTTTCTTCAACAGAGGGAGCTAACTACTTGGGGCACTTGGTTCAGCCAAACTTTACCCCTTGCCCACTCACCTAGACCCTCAGCCCTAAACCCTAAACCCTAAACCCTAGACCCTAGACCCTCGACCCTCGACCCTCAGCCCGTCTGAAGCCCCAAAAGCCCCCAAACTCGATCGTTAGGCCCTGGCGGAATCCAGCATCCCTAAACCCTAAACCCTAAACCCTAAATCCAGCATCCCTTTGGGCAGGGATTTGCTGCCTCAGTCCGGCTACAGCCAGACCAGCACTCGTCTACCAGACTGGGTCGCGGCTGAGGTGGGGATCCAGTGATCATTCCGGAAACTCCAAAAGGCCTTATCATCCCAAAAAGCCACTAAAATATAGGGTCGGGAGAATTACTAGTAGTACTCCCTTAGGGTCCTTTTGTATTCCTACTAGAAATCCCCCCCAAACCCTATTCTAATTCTGAAGGCCCCTATATTACACCCTAAAATGGCATTCCAATCGGGACCCAAAGCTGCCCCTTGCCCTTTGTCGGGTTTAGGATGCGTAAGAGCCTGGGGCTGAGCCTACCTTCTCTCGGCCTGGGTGGCATAACAGCACAGTTTCCAAGTTGAGGAAAACCCGCTGCCTTGTAGCAGCTCCAGAAGGAGTTCGCAACTCTGCCCGAAAATTGGGTCCTTGAGCACGTGTGAGACGTCTGGCGTGGGATCTTAATGATGCGATGGCTTGGCGGACTCAGGGCTCGGTCGATTGTTTTAGAGACAACTTCAAGAAATTTTCTCCGCCCGCCGACGGCGCCATCCCGCCAGATCATCTCCTACATGCCGGAGCACGGGGGAGCAAGCTTTGTCTGCCGAGCATGGGCAAGCCTCTGCCTGCCGTGAGCTCAGTGGAAGTCCGCAGAGGCCGAGCCTTGCACCCTGAGGCTCTAAGGGATCGGAAGAATTACTCATAGTGTTCCCTTATGGCTCCTACATATTGTACTACAATAGCCCCCCTAAACCCTATTGTAGTTTTTTATGGCCCCTGGATTACGTTTCGTGGATTTTTTCGCTCATGAAAGTGCAGTTGGAGCCTCTGCTTGTTTTGCAGGATGCCTGTGCTGCCTCATAGTCATGCAACGCACCGTTGGATACAGAAAACCCTCAAACCCTCAACCCCTCAACCCTAAACCCTAACTCCTCAACCCCTCAACCCTAAACCTGGGGCTTCGCCTTGACGGCTCAGGGTGCCTCGCCAACCCTGGGGCCTGGTTGCCTGAGTGGGGGTTCTGATAGCCACTAAGTCTGACCTTATGCTACTGGTCCTTAGTAGGGATGATAGTAGCCCCTATCAGAATCCCTACTCTAATGTTAGAATCCCGATTAAGGCCTGTTAGTATCCCAGCGGTAAGACACTGAACGCTACACCCCCCCTTAGAGCCCATGAACCCTCTAAGCCCTACCCAGATTTCAGCCCAAATCCCCAAAACCTCGAGCGAAAAAAAGACCCTAAACCCCTAAAACGCTAAAACCCTAAAACCCTAAAACCCTCAAACCCTCAAACCCTCAAACCCTAAAACCCTAAAACCCTAAAACCCTAAACCCTTAAACCCTGGACCCCTACACCCCTAAACCCCTAAACCCCTTAAACCCCTCATTAACCTAGGTCCCATCATCCCTGGGGGCGGGAGTTTCGGAGATCCCGGCGCTTGGCTGAGAGTGCGGCGGGCTTAGATCTGGGTTAGGGTTTAGGGTTTAGGGTTCATGAGGGCCTTTAGGGCTGTAACATAGGGGTCGGAATAGTTGCTAACAGTACTCCCACAGGGTCCCTTTATCATTATACTGCTACAACCCCCAAAACCCCGTTCCAATTTCAAGGCCCCTTTTTTAGGGGTTGAGGCGTTAGTGGTGATAGGGTTCGGGCTTTAAGGCGGTTTAGGGCTTAGGGCTCTAGGGTTGTAGGGGGTTCTTGGCTGCGGGGTTTAGGACTTAGGGCTGCAGGGAGTTTAGGGCTTGGGGCTCAGGGCGTTGGGGCTTTAGGGTTTGCTCCGAGGATGTTTGCTGAGCTTCTCCGCCTAGGACGTCGCGCGGATGCAGCAAAGTTTCTAGCGAAAAGGGGATAAGGCAAACAGGGTCTGGGAGTTTGAGGGTTTCATGGTTTCAGGTTGAAGGGTTTAATTATGGATGCCAGGGCCGCGCTAACACTCCCTTGCGATGGTTGCTTAGTACTTAGCGTCCCAGGGGTGGTTCAGGCTGAAGGACAGTCAATCGGCGTTGACCTAAGGCGCCCTTTTCGAGACACCCATGCATAGCTTCCGGCATTTGTGAATGCATTCCACAGCTTTCGTTTTCGTTGTCGCATGTCCAGTGGGGAGAGTATGAAGCTCTTCTTCTGACATTCATACTGTTGTAGATCGACTGCTCTCGGAGGTTGAGGCTTGCAATCAGGAAGGATGTCATGTATACATGTATCTGGTACTACCCGCTACGGAGATTCTAAACCCTAACTCCCGCCCAAACCCGAAGCCCTGAACCCTAAACCCTCAGCCCTAAACGCTAAAACCCAACCCAACCCCAAACCCGAAACCCCAAGCCCTAAACCCTACACCCTAAACCCTAAACCCTAAACCACCCTTAGCCCGAGGTCCTCAAGTTTCTCCATCCTGCCATGGAAGCGGCCGGCGTGTGCAAGGCACCCCCCCCCCCCCCCCCCAAAGGGGGATTTTGTAGGTTTCTTTGTTTTTTTTATGCATGTAACCACATATCAGCACATTATACATATATGTATATGTATATAAGAGAAACCGATAGATAACAGTTGAGAGGTTTGTTTTGTTTCCTTGGAGTTAGGGTTTGCATTTCAAATGTCAATCCGATCAAAGTTGCTCTCGCTGTGCCCGGTTGCGTTTATAAGGTTTAGGGATCGGGCCGTGCTGGCGTCCGCTGAACCCTGCAGTGGCCTCGCCCTGCCATTTGCCCAAGTCAGGTCCCCTGCGCTGCGAGAATTGCCTAGGAATCCTAAACCCTAAGCCCTAAACCCTAAACCCGAATGCGCGCGCCGCGGCGACTTTCCCCACACCCTTGAGCAGGTATGGTGGCAGGTTGCTGGGTCCTTCCGTACCTTGGCTGCGATGGAGGGTTCGCTAATAGGGGCTTCAAGGCCAGTGCAGAGGGCAGGAGAACAAGCAGAAGAAAGGGAGGAGAGGGAGAGACAGTAGTTGGAGCTGGACCTGGGGAAAGGGTGTGTGGGGGCCTGGCCTCACTTGGGGATGTTCTCTAAGTCGTGGCCCTATTTTCGGGATCTTTCTGTGATTATCCAGTGCCCTATAGCCCTGTATTTGGGGTACCTTCCCCTCCCAACAGGAACCATAATTGGTATCCGATAGTGAGGAATCACCGTCGAGTCCTCCACAGTGAAGGTGCTGGAGGCCCGCAGGTCTTATACCTGAAACGCGAAACCCTCTTCGACCCGTAAGCAAAGAACCGATCCCTCCGCAATCACGCTGACTCTGAATTGTGTGACAGCCCTAATAACCCGTACACAAAAACCCTCAGAGGGCGTTGAGCTTAGGGCTTACAGGAGTAAAGGCCTCCCAGGTTTTTAGTGTTTGGGATCTTTTGGGGAGAGGAGGGAGGGAAGCTTTCAACATCAGGGGCAAGGGGGTGAGCCTTCAAGCTTGAACAATCTGTCGTCAACCCGAGAAGACCCCGACGGCAACGTTTCAACCAGACCAGTTTATTGCAAAGTTGAGGATTAGGAGCTGAGCCAGCGTTTTTGTGCATGAAACCTTGTCGCTCGGTTGGTTCGCATTGTGGGTAAGGTGCGTGCTGAGGTTAGGGCAAAGGGTTGAGGGCCTTTGGCCTGCCCTCTAAACCGGTGGTGGTGAGGCGGCCTCGGGGACGTCGGCGAAGATTTGGGCACCGGCTTCAGCCAAGACTCGCCCGGCGCTTAGTGTGCTTCGCAGGCGGAGGGGCCTTCCACGATTTCCACGCTGAGGGCTTAGGGCTGGATTAGGGCTTAGGGTTTTGGGATGGTTGAGGGTGTGGAAGTCAGGAACCCGAAACCCTAAACCCTAAACCCGGTGCAGAGCCCGAGTCCTAAGCCCCCAAGCCCCAGCCTTGCGAAGCCTGAGGTGCTGACATGTGGAAGGCCCGAGGGTTCAGGGTTTAGGCTTTAGGCTTTAGACTGTAGGCGTTTATGGTTCAGGTATGGGGCTTGATGTCTTGAGCTTCTGGCCCCTTATGCGTCTTAATCGGCCGGGGTGAAAGAAGGATGACAAGGCTTCCTTTTTGACCAAGAAGGCGAAACTGAAGCATGTAAGCTGTCATATATATATATATATATATATGCACATGCACACACACACACACATATATATATATATGTACATATATATATATGTGTGTGTGTGCTTGATGCGACCGGATGTGTGCATCAGATCAAGACTGAGGTGACTAAGACGACTAAGGCCCCACATTGCTCTTAGGTCCGAACCGATGGACGTGATGGATGCCAGACGCTTCGTGTGCTACGCTGAGGGAAGTGAGGACATGGTCGTGGGAGTGAGAGAATTCCATCTGGCCGTGGCCTTGTTGGAAGAAGGCCACGAAGTGTTGAGCCAAGCCGTGCCCTCCCAATGGGGTCCGGCTCACTTGTTTGACCTTTGCCTCACCTTCGGCCACTTCGACACCGCCCTGGCCATGGCGGAGCGAGGTGTGGAAGGCTGCAGGATGGAAGCCTACCACCTGAGGAGGTCGTCTGCATCGCCAAGTCGCAATAGCCGCAGCTGCTCGTTTACAGGTTGCCGTGGCTGGCAGACCTGTACTCACTGCTGCTTTGGCTTCCCGGTCCACAAGGGCATATGGATGGCCGATTGGGATGAGCCCCTCCGTCGTGCGGCGTGGGCAGCGCGCGAAGATGCCCGGCAGCCCATCGTTCATGGCACCTTGAAGGCACTCACCTCCCGCGCCAGCTTGCCCTTCGACATCTCTGAGGAGGCCATTGTGCACCTCTTGGACCTTGCGATCCTCACTGGTGACCGAGAGGCCAGCACACGCATTGCCAGGCAGTCCGAGCTGCGACCCTTGCGGCGCTGGAGCGTTGAACAGTCCTGGGGGGGGTCCCAAGCCGATTTTGTCTTGGGCCAGGGTGCGGACAGGTTTCAGGTATCCGTGGTGTCCATGTGCTTCGAGATTGCATGCGAGCCCCGCGCCATGTTCTTGGCTGCGCTTGCAGCTGGTGCCAGGCTCCAGAATCTGGAAGCCGCCCCCAGGGTCGATCTCCGAGAGTTTCTGGTTCTGGCAGAAAATTCTGGCCCAGCTTCGTTCCGCGAGATTGAAGATCTCCTTCCTCGGCCTGAGAACCCACGGCGTGGCAGGAAAAGCTTGGGATCGTTCTTTCTCGCGATCTTTGGTGGAGTCGAAGGTTTACGTATGGACTGTCTCCAGCACACAGGTCTGGCTTTGCCAGAGCTCATCGTTGATGGGGACGTTTCTTCCGAAACGGAAGACACGGCTAATCAAAGATGCGACTTCTCACTTCTGGACATTGCAATCTTCGCGAAGCAGGCGGACTGCGCGGCTTGGTGCGCTGAGAAGGGCGTGGAGTTGTCAGCGGCTGGCTGCCGCATTTTGCAGCAGTGCCTGGAAGCAGACCCAGCGTGCCGGGATGCCGCATCCGCGGCAGCCGTGGCAGCTCTGATCACCACCTGGAAGTCATCAGTTGTTGCGAAGGGGGTTGCCACCCTGCAGGCCATGGAGAAGATGTCAGAAGGGACGCCGTTTCCGCCGGGCTTGGCGACCGAGGTCTTGAAGTGGTCGATGGATGTGCCCAAAATCATTGAGCAACTGAGTTTGTGGGACGTGGCATCGGCTTGGTCCGGCCACTGAGGGCCGGATGAGCACCGTTGCCGTCACTCTGTAGCAACCGGCAGAGAAGGTTCGGGCTAAAGGCACGGGCCGGGCAATTGTGCACTCAATGTTCATGCCTGGGCAGGACTTTTGGCAAGACCCGTGCCACGGAAAAGCGTTTCAAAGTGCGACTCGTCCCTGGCAGCTCTTACTAGATAGTCTCTTTCGGAGTCATGATTTCGCACTTGCTTAGATCAAGCCCTGCACCCTAATCTCCTCCACCATTGGCCCTGCGCGGTTGACAGTCTTGACCCGCCGAGCGGGACAACATCTAATCGGGTCCCGATTTGGCGGGGGGGGGAGGCTTTTTGGGGGGCCCCTAAACCCTAAACCCTAAACCCTAAACCCTAAACCCTAAACCCTCAACACCCCTCAGAATCCCAAGCCCCATAACCCCAACTTTTCCATGCCCCCTTCTGCTTTATCAAGCCTTGGCGACCAGGCTTTCCTGGCCGCCGGCGGTGGCAGCGACGTGGGCGCGCGGCCGCTGCAGTCAGTTCGAGAGCGCCATGGCTGTGCTCAAGTATATATTAATGTGTACATTTTTTGGGGGACCTTGCACTTTGGGGGTGCTCATCATCTCCGTTTTTGTTTCTGTCTGATTCTTCCAGGTCCCAAGATACAATGTGTGGTACGTGTTTTCAGGGGCTGCGGGGGCCGAAACCCTAAACCCTAAATCCTCAACCCTACAACCCTTAACCCGAAAACCCGAAGCCCTAAACCCTAAGAGTGTTTGCCTTACTCCCTTGTGTCAGGGCTTGGTTCCCTTTTTATCAGCCCCTTCAAACCAAAAAGGGCACCATTGTTTGTCCTAGGTGACTCTTGGGTCTAGTGTTTCTCTAGGTCAATTGGAAGTTGACAGTTGAATCCGACTCTTCGCGCGGTTCTTCTGGAAAATTTAGGACTTTGGTTGTATGACGTGGCTGAAATCCAGAAGTTGCCACACCAACACCCTATATACTCCGCTGAACCTCAACCTCTTCAAATTTCACGTCCCCAATTCCTCACCCCAGTGCCAAAAGTCACCTTGAGCAGAAAGAGCTCATCCTCTCAGGTGCGTCATTGCCGCTGCCCCTAAACCAGAGGCCTGTGTTGTTGCCTTCCAAGGATGCCTTTGCCTGCCATGAGAGCATCGAATATACCGTAGAAGCCCAAAAGTAGGCCCAAACCCTAAACCCTAAAACCTAAACCCTAAACCCTAAACCCTAATACCCTAAACCCTAAACCCTAAACCCTAAACCCTAAACCCTAAACCCTAAACCCTAAACCCTAAACCCTAAACCCTAAACCCGAATAATAATGATAACAATACCAATAATACTGACCATAATAATAGCAATGATGATAATATAGACAGATGATGGCTATGATATGTATATAGTATATATATATATATTACATATATACATATACGTACACAGAAGGTTGCGCTGTGGGGCCTACGTTTTGTTCTGGTGTCTTTATGATCTTCTACATAAAGCTCTGTGTTTGTGTGTGTGTATAGATTCAGTTTCATAGGTACATGGCATTCTCAGATAACAGCGCAGCTTTTGGAGAAGCTCAAAGGGCAGAACCGCTGCCCTAGCACTCGACAAGTCCCTGGCTCGGATGACAAACGCTGAGATGGAAACCAGCCAGGCTGATCCTGGAGGCTGGGCCTGGGGAGCTTTTGGGTTTAGGGTTCTTTAGGGTTTAGGCTTTAGGGTCCTCCCGAAAGAATCCCTGAACCCCAAACGTCTCGAAGCCCAGAGACACAACGCCTTTTTTTGAAATGCCACAGGCCAGGAACATGCAAGGCCTGGTCTGAAGAGGACGCCCAAAAGAGTCTAGCAAAGCGGAGGGTCCACCAAAATTTGCGGTGCTTCCTCCATTCGGGGCCTTGGGGGGGGCCGTAGGCTGATCTTCCACAAGTTTTCGGGTTCTAGCTGCATGGGCGGGGGGGGGGGTTTGGGGGGAAGCTGTGACGAACCCGGTCTCCGGAGATGTCGAGGTTGCGGGTTCGTTTCGCGATGGAGTGCCAGTAAAGGGAGGAATTGCAGGGCCAGCCCCAGTCTTCGAGCGACTGGTGGTTCTTCCCTGCGCATTCCTTAAACCCGTCAACCGCAGCTTAGGGGTTTAATGGGGGTTTTGGGTTTTGGGTTTAGGGTTTAGGGTTTAGGGTTTAGGGTTTAGGGTTTAGGTGGCAGCAAGGAGTCCAGTTGCAAAAAGGGTTTAGGGTTGAGGGCACCCTACCCGGATGCAAAAGGGTTTAGGGTGCCATATGCCCCTGCAAAAGTGGACTTCAGTTCAGCTAGGCGGGAGGCACAGCTGGAAGAAGCCTCTGTTAAGCCTCTTGCTTGAGGCAATGCCGTTGCCGGCCAAAACAACTTTCAGCGTGCCGGCCTGAGTCCACCCTGGTTCTTATAGTAGGGAATGAGGGATTGTAGGGCCCCCATATATACCCGTTGAGGTTGAGGGAGTAGGGGCTAATAATTCCCCCATTCCCCTACTAAGAACCAGCCAGTGCTTGGATTTCTGAGGCCTCAGAACTCCCACCGGTCTGTCAGGGTTCAGGGTGCAGGGTACAGGCTAGGGTAGAGAGTTTGCCAGTCCAGGTGTGCAAGAGGTTTTAGGGTGCAGAGGGGTGTGCAAAAGGTGTTCGGGTTTGGAGGTCATGCTGCGCTGAGGGTCCCGAAAACCCGAAACCCTAAACCATCCTGAACTCGTTGAGAGCCCAGGGGTCTGACTTGTGCCATGGTCATATATTGCGTCGGGCTCAAGCTAGGAAGTTTAGGGTTTAGGGTTTAGGGTTTAGGGTTTAGGAAGTTTACCTGCTCAAGGTTCTGAGTTGGCGAACAGAATCCGAGCTCCAAACCCATCAGCAACCCAGAAGCCCGAAAACCCCATGCGAGTACTTCTGTATAGCGGGATTCCCTATAAAAGGCCCGCCACTTTGTATGTGGTGGCGATGAGGGTTTCAAAGAGCACTGCTCTAGGAAGCCCTTATGGCGGCAAGAGGCTTACGAGTGAAGGCAAAAACAGGCTTAGGGCCAGCTGACATCAAGAGCCCGGATTCAAGAGTAGGATCTTGATCTTCTAAGGTTCAGGCACCTGGGTTCAAAAAAAGGATCTGGAGCTTCTAAGGTTAAAAGGCTTCGTAGCCCAAACCATGGAGAAGAATGGTCGGGTGGCCATTTGTTGGTGATTTGATTGTTTGCTCAGTGGGCCGGGAGGCAGTCGCTGCCATGGCGGAGATCCTGTAAGTAACTTTGGGAGCGGAAGAATTACTCATCGTATTCATTTATGGTCCTGTAAGTTATAAATGCATTACAATAACCCTTATTCTGATTAGATCCCATGGCGGGAGCCTGGAGACCTAAGCTAGTCTCGTACCATTTCCCCTTTGGCCAATTTTTTCTATTCCCCTTTTCACTCTCCCTTCGCCTCCCTCCCTGACTCCATCTCTTTTCTTTCTCTCTTTACCTCTTTCCCTCTCTCCCCTCCTCCCCCTCTCTCTCTCTCTCCCCCTCTCTCTCTCCCTACAGCGGATAGTATGCATGCAAAAGGGTAACGAACAAGGACAAGATCATAAGCACAAGAATGGAGCCACCTCTTCGGCCCAGGAGGTTCGTCGAACGGCTCACTCGCAGATCGCATAGTAGGAGGCCCGCACCTGCTCAGGATTCAGAGTGGTCAGCTCTCAGGTTGCGGAGTAAAACCCTCACACCCTGAACCCTCTAGCCCTATAACCCTAAAGAAAGGGTTTCAGCGTCTTGGTTGCTAACTAGATATGTAGGCTCTCGGTCTCGGGGTTGAGGCTTTGGGGCAACTCTGGCACCTGGTGCGAGGTTGAACGAAACGTCTCAAGAACGACTGCAACAGTAGCCGGCCGTCATGAGAAGGGCCTCGCACTGCCGGACTGCTGTGTGGATGGCCCATGATCTATTCTACCCACACATACCTTGTATAGTCCCCTTTATACCGAAGTAGCCCCTAAATAACCCAAAAACATAGCCCCTGCGGCGCCCCTAAGGTCCCTTATAAGGGTCCCTCCTTTAGTCCCTTGGATGTAGATGTTTGCAAGTTATCCCTCCTAGGGTACAACCTGCCACAGCAAGTTGGAGCTTGTTCCTTTCACTGGTGACCCCCTAAACCTAAACCCTAAACAATAAACCCGAAACCCTAAACCCTAAACCCGCCGCAAAGCTGCAGATCCTGCCCAAGCGATGCATGGCAGGTGGCCCGACGCAAGTTGATCGAGACGATCTTCTTGCGAGGGGTATGACCAACCAGCACCTTGGCAGAATGAGCCGGAGATCCATAGGGTTTAGGTTTAGGGGCGCTTAGTCTTCAGGACGATTTGGTGGACCAGCCAGGGCTGACATGGGTAACCCCTTCCCCCTTAAATAACACACCCCTAATATTAAAAACCCCCTGGCCCAAAATCCCCGAGCCCGTGCCCGTCCCTATTGAAACCTCAACAAAGAGAGGGGGGGGGGGGGTCAGGGGGGGTGGTTCGGAAGCCTTAAGGCTTAAGGTTTAGGGTTCAGGGTTCGCTGAGCCAGCATGTTACGACAAGGGCGGGCTGGTTTTCCGGACAAACGATAGGAACTCCCCCTAGTACCAAAACCCCTTTGAGTTTTTTTTTATACAGGGGGTGAGGGGGGGGGGCTTTAATATTTGGGGGAAGGGATTAAGTATCCTCAGAGAGAGGCGCTCATCAGAGTATGTTGACATCGTGAGGCCTGAAATCCCACGGGCCCCCTAAGCCCCGAACCCGACCATCCCTGTAAGCCCTACGTCGCAGAGGGCTCCCTTGTAGGAAGCTTTTGTAAGTAGGAGTCGTTGTAAAGCCCATACATCCTAAACAGAAGACCAAAGCCTTTTCTAGGAGAGGGGTCCGACTTTAGAACCACCTTATAAACCCTAAACTTCAAACCCTAAACCCTAAACCCCAAACCCCAAACCCTAAACCCTAAACCCTAATTCTAAGCGCTTGAGGCAAGTGGATGCCTTGGAAGTGCAGGCGAGGATCGCCGAAGAGCTCAGGCACGATTCGGGCTTGAAGGTTCAAGGGTAGGCAGTAGGGTTTAGGGTTTAGGGTTCTTGGGTTGGAGGAGGTTCAGGCCGGAGTCATTGACCGAGTCTTGACGCTTGCGTACATTGCATTGGCTTCGATCCTTACAGGCCAGAGACCCCAGGAGCCCTGAAGCAAGAAGAGATTTTCGGGTTTAGGGTTAAGGGTTTAGGGTTTAGGGTGTAGGGTTTAGGGTCTCGGCTCTAGGGTGTATGCGGGCTCATGAGAGCACCTGAGAAAAGCTGGTGCACATGAACAGCTCCTCTTCTACGGAGCCTATGATACGGCCAGAAGATCAGGGCCCGGATGCAAAAACTGAGTTTGGGGGTAAGGGTTTGGGGAAGCTTAGGGTACAAGGCGGCTATAGTTGTAACCCTTGTTTAGGGTACATGTAACTCCACTCAGAAATATCATAGCTATCCATGAACCCCCAAGTAGGCTGCGACTTCAGTGCTAGGAGTCAAGGCTAGCAACAGAACGAGAGAGACAGAGAGGACAGAGAGAGCCAGAGAGACAGAGAGAGACAAGGTTCCTTCCTTGGGGGGTCCCTCACGCCCAGCAGAAGAAGAAAGAAGAAAGAAGAAGAAGACAGAGAGACAGAGAGACAGAGAGACAGAGAGACGGAGAGACGGAGAGACGGAGAGACAGAGAGACACAACAAAGAAAAAATGTGAGTTGCTGTTCAGCCCCATAAACCTAAGTCCCCAAATCCCTCAACCCCACAGCCTCGTTCCCTCCCACCTTGGCCGCCGTAAGCAGCATCAGTGCAGGGCCCACATCGTGCGATGGGTCCTGTGCTTCATGTGCACGCCTCTTGGAATGCAGGTTTAGGGTTTAGGGCTTAGGGTTTAGGGTTTAGGGTTCAAAGATTTTTACAGTCCGCTGCTGGAACGCCTTGGGAACCTCAACTGTCTTCACGGGCCCTGGTAACCATAAGCCCCTAACCCTCAACCCCAAACCCTGAGCCCTCTTCGAGCCCACGATGCCCAACCCAGCAACTTCAAGCCTTGGGGGCCCAGGTTAGGGTTTAGGGTTTAGGGTTTAGGGTTTAGGGTTTAGGGTTTAGGGTTTAGGGTTTAGGGTTTAGGGTTTAGGGTTTACGGTTTACGGTTTACGGTTTAGGGTTTAGGGTTTACGGCGTAGGGTTCAGGGTGACGAACCCAGGCTCTGCTTTGTGGGCGTCACCTCCTTCGGCCTGATGATATGGCTTATCATCAGCCTGGGGGCTCAGCAAGATTCCGCGAAAGGACGGTTTAAGGGGTATAAGGAGGGACCCTTAGAAGGGACCCTCTTATTCTTTTTGCCCTATATAACACCTATACATACCTAAAATGGTCCCTATGTACCTAAGAAGCCCCCAATAACCCCCCAAATAACCTTATCAGGGTCCCTCCTTTAGTCCCTTGCAAGATGGGTCAGTTGGGGGTCCAGGGTCACATGGCATCCTGATGGCTGCTACTGCGATTTTCTCCTTACGAAAATTCGGGTTAACATATCTATCTATGTATCTATCTATCTATCTATATATATATATATACGTAGGTATTATATTATGCCACATCATATTATATTATATTATATTATACTATACTATACTATACTAATACTGTACTATATAATATTGTATTATATTATGTTATACAAGAACCACAGTAATAGTAACACTCAGGTTGATGTTTTTGTGTATGCACCTTTGTGCTTGAGTTAGGGGTGAGGTGTTGAGAGTTTGCATGTGGATTGAGGGTTTAGGGCCAGAGATGCGGGGTTTAAGGTTTAGGGTGTTTGTGATGCTGTTTGTGGGTGGGCCATGTTGCTTGCTTAGAAGGTTTGGCCACAATTGGTTTGACTCGAAGCCCTAAACCCCAAAGAGCGACGAGTAAGCCCTAAACCCTAAACCTTGGCAAATTCTCTTTGGCAAACCTAACACCCCTCCGCCTTTGTGGGTCCGGGTTGTAGCTTTCCAGCATCCCCCCCCCCCCCCCCCCCCCCTCGCCGTGCTTACGGCTTCCGCCAACCCGAAACCACTGGGGTTCCCGCGCAAACCCAGGCTGGAGCAATGCCAGGTGCGTGCGTTCTGCAGTTCAAGGGTTGTTGTTGAAGATAGCAGCCACTAAACCTCCAACCCCCATCAAATTCAGGGTCTCGTTTAAAACCCCAACCCCAAACCCTAAACCCGAAACCCGAAACCCTAAATCCTAACCCCTAAACCCTAAACCCTAACCCTAAATTCTAATTGAACCCTAAACATCACTAAGACCTCAAAAGCCCTCTTGCCGTTGGACTTGCGGGTGGAGGGGTGGTTTATAGTGGCCATATGGGGAGGGTTCAGGGCTCTTGGGCTTGCATGGTTTGGGTTAGGGGGTTAAAGGGTTTAGGGTGTAAGGGTTTAGGGTTGGCAGGGATGCCTGCCCTCAGGGGGGGGTAAAGCCTGAACAAAGCCTATAAGCCCGAAGCTCATGGCATTGCAAGCGGGGCATTGGGAAGTTTAAGTGGCAAGAGCTCTGGAAAGATACCGCTGGATCCTGCTACGGCTTAGGTGCCCTAGTCAAAGGCAACAGTCAATGTTAGAAAGCCCTGGCGGCAGATTCTCAAAAGTCCCTAAAGCCCAAAGTCCATACTGTGGCGAACTGGCTTGGAGAGAGTCACCACTCGTTCAGCTAACTGCCGCTGACCTAACCCTAAACCCTCAACCCTAAACCCTAAACCCTAAACCCTAAACCCTAAACCCCACCCGCGTGAACCTGAGCGCAGGAACGATGGGCTGGTCTGCGATGCCCCGCTCATCGAGTGGGTAACTGTTGTGTCCCCTGACCGCGCCGCTTTTGTTGAGGGGGTTTTTAGGGTTTAGGAATTAGGTGTTAGGGTTTAGGGTTTATGGGTTTAGGGCTCAAAGGACGAAGACTCGTACCCCTAGGGCTGTGCCCCTAAAGGTTCCCCTGAATACCCCGATTATGGCCCTTGTACTACCTTGCGGATCCTTAACAGGGGCCCCCGAAACCCAGGGGAACAACCTCGACATGGGCATCGCAAAGTGTACATTTTTAGCTTTGGTTCGCCCTAAACCCTAAACCCTAAACCCCTAAACCCCCAAACCCCCTAAACCGCACGGCTCCCGCACCGAGGTATTTTATCAAGGTGTATATGCGCCTCGGCTGCAAGCCGCGAAAGCCGGGTGCTTCACGTCAGTCATTCGAGTTGCTCCAAAGCCTGACACGGCCATCAGGGTTTAGGGTTCAGGGTTCAGGGTTTAAAGGGTTTAGGGCTTAGGATGCCATAACCCTTTAGTTGCAGAATATAGCTGGGGTTTATTCCTGAATTCAGGGGTATTGGGCCCCTTAGCGAAGATGTATGCGAGCGATTGAAACTGTAGTGCCAAACGGCAGCTCCCACAATAGGCTTTCTTTCTCCCACAGGCCCCTGGGTCCAGAGGACAAGTATGGAATTGGCTATTACAAGGGTCGGAAAAACGACAAATAGTAATAGTAGTCCCTTATGGTCCCTATACACTTACACCATAGTAGCCCCCCAACACTTGCCCAAGACCCTATTTTACTTATTAAGGCCCGTATAGTACCAACACCTCGCCCCAACAAGTCGACCCCCAGCCTTAGCCTCGAGAACCTCATGCTCATCCCAAGCCCCTCGAAACACTGCGTTGGGCCCCTAAACCCTAAACCCTAAACCCTAAACCCTAAACCCTAAACCCTAAACCCTAAACCCTAAACCCTAAACCCTAAACCCTAAACCCTAAACCCTACACCCTAAACCCTAAACCCCTAAACCCTAAACCCTAAACCCTAAAACCCTAACCCTAAACCCTAAACCCTAAACCCTAAACCCTAAACCCTAAACCCTAAACCCTAAACCCTAAACCCTAAACCCTAAACCCTAAACCCTAAACCCTAGACCCTAGACCCTAGACCCTAGACCCTAGACCCTAAACCCTAAACCCTGGGCACCCGAGGTTCTTTTGTCACAAGTACGTGATCCGATGCATATGCAGATATGACCCTCGGGAGAATCCAACTCCGCCCCCTTGGTACGTGAAGCTCTACAACCTGCTGCTTGGATGTTTAGGAGTTCTGGGGTTTAGGGTTTAGGGTTTAGGGTTTAGCTCTACAACCTGCAGCTTGGATGTTTAGGAGTTCTGGGGTTCGGGGTTTAGGGTTCAAAAAGACAGTTGAGCTCAGTCGCGGGTTCAAAAGGGTTTCGCGAGGGCCTTTCCCAGCTGACTTCAGGAGTCTGGGTTCAAAAGGGTTTAGGGTTTAGTAGGGTTTGTTGGATGCACGTTTTATGATCTTGCTGCAACCTGCTGTGTGGGACGCTCGTCCTTGTATGTTGTGAAAACCATTGTTTTGCATTGCTTGACTTCTTGCTCCTGTTCTTCTCGCTTTGGAGCTGGAAGGACATGGAGAACAGGTCCTAAACCCAGAAACCCCGAAGCCCGCATCCCGGCTTGGTCGGGGTGTTTTGGCATTTTGGGCTCTGCGTACCGGACGAGTACTTCGAAGTTCATGGGCACTAAAAGGTAGGGCTAGAAGTACCCTAAATAAGATTATAGCGACCCAATGGGCTTAGCCCTAAACCCTAAACCTCTCTCCAAGCAAAGCCACAAGGCCCACGAGCCCCTATGCGAGGCTGTTCCCGACCTTTGATTTCGTTTGGAATATCACCGGGATCGCACTCGCAGCCTCGTCCAAGACGTGCTCCACAGTTATGCCGGATGTCTACCACTCCATCCTAGCATTTGCAAGTTGGGGCCCTGGCAGTTGTCGGGCTTAGGGCTTAGGGATTCGTGTTGTTTAGGGGTGGTGGCTCTAAAGGGTTTGGGGTTTGGTTTTGGGTTTCGGGTTTCGGGTGGGTGTTGTGTGTCGACGTCCTGTCCCAGCTGGCTTCTGGAGTCCTAAACCCTAAACCCTAAACCCGAAACCCTAAACCCCACAGTCTGGGTTCAAAAAGGGTTTAGGGTTTAAAGGTTTAGGCAGTCCAAGCCCTATCAGAAGCCCCTGCCGCAATCAATCGCTTGATTAGTGCCAGCTGGCTCCTTATGAGCCCTTGCGCCGCTTGTCTTGCTTTATATATGTGATTATATGTGTGTGTGTGTATAGATATACTCTGGACTTTATATATATATATATTTGGGAATATATATGTATATATACATATATATATATATATTTATTCGCAGAAGAAGCAGTCTGAATTCACAACATAGCATCGGAGGTGTTGGCAAGCGATTTTGGCATGCTGTCCTCAGATCAGGAACTGCGCGGCTAAGGAAGCTGTCCACACCCCCAGTTCCCCCTGCCTCACAGGCTGTGGGTTGTTCATTGCGGTCTGGTTCCTCATCAATGCTGTTGGCCTGCAGGCATGGACGAGACCAAGTCTACCCTTTCGGTGGGTTTTTTATTCTGCTTCAGGGGTCCTATTTCTAGAAGGGAACGAGTTCCATCCGGGCTACATGTGGAGAGCGCAAAGCCCTAAACCTCGAAACCCTAAACCCTACAGTCTTGACTTTAGGATTAGGGTTTGGGCCAAAAGTGTTAGGGCTTAGTGCTGCAAGACTTTAGGGCCTTGAGGGCTTTAGATCTCTAAGCGTTTAGATGGCAGTGCTCTCAACATGATACACCGTTGCGCCTGCTTCTCTCAGGCTTACTCTGCTGCGTCCATCCATCCGCCCCTCACAGGTGATCCTCGCCTACATGATGAGGCATGGAATGCTGCCGCCATCAGAGCCTTACCTCACTCTAGGGGAGAGGAAACTAGGCAAGGATGCCAACGGCCACAGGGGAAGCCAGGAAGCACAGTGGGCACCTCAGACCATCAATCAGCTAGGCGCGTCAGGGACGTGGCCCTGTGACGTGTGACCATTTGGGATGTTCCCCCTTATGCCAATAGGGATTGTAGTACCCCCTAATTATTATAATCCCTATCAAGGACTGACTTGCATGGTTCGAAATAGAATCCAGTTTGTGCCAACTTGGCTCTGTTCAGAGGGTCAAGTTTCGCAATGCAGTTGGCCGGTGGAGGGTGAGTGGGGCGTTGGGTTTCTAGCAATCACAGTCTTAGCTCGCGTCGGTCATGGAGCCTTGCGTGAAAGGGGTGGCTACCCGGTGCCTTTCAGAGGCCACACGGCGTGCGACAAAGCAGATCCATACTGTTGAATCCGAGACAACGTCTAAGGCAGCAGCGTATAGTTGTAGTTTCAGACGCTGTGCGGCACTCCCCCTGCGACATCCCGAGTGTCAACCCAAGTTGCTGTGTCGCCGGCACGTAGACGCGGAGCCCAGGAAAATGCAGCCCCCAAAGGCACCATCGACAAGCAAGAGGTGACGTGTTGGGAAACGGGGCCGGATGCACAAAAAAAGGGTTTCGGCTGAGGAAGGAGGTTCAGGGTTTCAGCACCTCACACCCAAGCCTGGATGCCAAAAGGCCCTGAGGTGCTTGACTTCAAGAGATGGGGGCGTTACCAGTAAGAGGTACATTTGTTGACGCTTGTAACTTGCAACGGTTTGAAAGCAAGGGCTTCATTTTCGGGTGTAGTATGATGCCTTCGCACCTACTGGTAGGGCTCTTGACAGAAGCATGGCGCTACTGCGGTGCACTTTCTTGTTGTGCTACCTTGGAGCGACACCAAGATTTCTTGAGAGCATTGCATTGTTTTACATGAGCGAACCATAGAGAAAATACCTTGAAACAATTCTAGAAACACCCTACAACACCAAAACCCTCTAAAGGGGACCCGGCGACCCCCTGGGTTTGGGCGGTGCTGTGTCGCGGAGGGCTTGTAGCCCTTGTTTGTGGAGGTTCACAGGAAATTCCTTTAGGGGGCGCCTTTACATCATGGGTCGCCCTGCTAGCCCCCCTGGGCTCCCTCCTAAACTAACCTCAACTTATATAGGCTTGGTTATACTCAAATAGCCTTAATTGGGGGGGGGAACCTTGGGGGGGGGGGGGGTAGTAGAGAGGGGGGTAGTAGGGGAACCCATGAATACAGGGACTTAGGCTACACTTTGGGGTACGCAGCAGGCGCTCAGGACCCCGAAAAATGACACGCCGCCAGGTCATCAAGTTTGAAGGCTTCGATTTCGGCCCAGACCTCAGCTATGCAAATGATTTACATCTTCTGCTGCTTCCCTTGGTGGGCGATTTCAGGCATAAAGGAAGGCGGAGATCCCTTAGAAAGGGGCGGTCGAAGTCTCGGGGCGCATAAGATAGCAAACAGTCTTCCCTACTAGGGGCTCATCCTGACACAGCTAAGCTCGGCTCCTTCGTAGGGGTTTGGATGGGCGTCATCTTTCGGGGAGTTTAGGGTTTAGGGTTTGGGGTTGAGGGTTGAGGGTTTAGGGTTTAGGGATGAAACCATGCTCACACGTGCCCAATGGTTTCCTCAAGAACGGCCCAGTCGAGCAGAAGTTAATGTCAGTTCCGGCGTGCAGTAGTCACCTATGTGTAAGTCCGTGTTTTGGTGAAAGTGCCTGGGCCCTGATCTCCACTGCGAACCGGCTGAGGAGTGATCCCTATGAAGCCCTAAACCCTAAACCCTAAACTGACCCAAGAACGGATCCACGCGTGGCTGCCTGCAACAGCCGTGGGTCTCATCTATACGAAGCCCAGGTGACAACAACTGCTGCTCCATCTGCCTCGAGGCGCTCCCAGAAATCTGTGTCCTCGGGTACGCTGTTGCCCCTTCTTCTGGGTTGGGCTTCCTTATCAAAAAAGAGTTTTCGGTTGTTCTGTAGGTTAGGCACTCCAAAACCCTAAGCCCTAAGTCCCGAACCCCTTAGCGCCAAGTCTAATGGCCGCCGCCCGAAGCTGAAAGATCCAAGCCCTAAACCCTAAACCCTAAACCCTAAACCCAAAACCCCTTACGCCTAACACCCTAATCCCTCAAGGGCGCCTTATTCTGAGGGTGCCGTACTGTATAGGGGACCCTTCATAAAGGAGCCTCATGTGGAGAACTACCCACATCGAGTTAAGGGTTTTATAGGGTTTCGAGGGTTCAGGGTCTAGGGCTTCCGGCATCGTCGCCACCATCGGATTTCATATCACTTGTGCGAATAATGGTAGAACGCCCGTGCTTATCATGATGATGATGATGAGGATGATGAGGATGATGATGACGATGACGATCTCGATGATAAGCAGTTAAACTGCCTTGTCGTCCTTCTCTGATTTTCATCATGTCTCTCATCATCTGCACTCTCGTCGCTGTCATGGTTTTCATCCTTATCATTGGAGCATCCGCTGGGTCCGCAAGCGGGGCCAGAGGATTCGGCGCAGGGTTCCGGGAATGAAGCCTGCTTGATGCGAACAAGGTCGTTCTCTGTCTCGTGCAAACGGATAGAAGCATGACGTTGCACTCTGCGTGCCTCCACCCTACATTCCGAAGCCAGCAACTCCGAAGCCCAACAATTCGATGGACACCGAATGACGTGTGTGCCTATGGAGAAGTGACATCTAAAATAGGATTAGGGTTCCCTGGGAGTCCCGAGCCAGCTGACGAAAAGAGTCTGGGTTCAAAGGGGTTTTTAGGGGTTTAGGGTTTAAGGCTTAAGGTTTGCTGGTTCCATCCACCTTCCCAGCAAACATGTAGGAACCAATAGAAAACGCGAGCTCGCATACGTACCCTTAAAGGCTTATGCTGCACGGGATGCAGCTTATTCTGACACGCTACTAAAGGAAGCCAGGAGTCATATAATTTATCACGAAGGTCTAGCTTCTACATTTGCATCTTTCAACGGCTATGGGCTCCGACGTGACTGGGTTTAGTGTTTACCGGAAGGCTTAGGATAGACCCAAATCCTCAAGAATTGCCTAAAGATTTAGGGTCCACGCCGGACCAAGTCTTTCTCAAGCCATTGCCAAGCCCAAATCGATGGGAGGACTGGAGCAACGCCAAGGAGATCCGAAAGACAGCTTGCGGGCACTGTTATCACACTGCCTGCCGCTTGCCCTAAGCGAAGGGGGAGGGGGCGGACCCTAAACCCTGAACCCCAAACTTTAAAGGCAGGATACCCTCGGGGGCAGGGCGGGGGGAGTTAGCCATTGGGGTTTAGGGAAAATTTAGGGTTTAGGGTTTCGGGTTTAGGGTTAGGGTTTAGGGTTGAAGTGAAGGGTTTAGGGTTCTCAAATCTCAGGAGGGAAGCCCCCAGCCGGCCTGAGTTCTTAACCCTCGACCCTCCTTCCTAAACCTCCCCATTTGTTCTAGTCTAGGGTTCAGGGCTTATGTAGGGTTTAGGGTTTAGGGTTTAGGGTTTAGGGTTTGCCTCAAGATTGCACAAGCTGAGGCCTGAAAGGGTGGCTGAACGTGAACCGGAACTGCCCACTTTGCCGGACGGACCTGGCAACCTGGTGGACCTGATTGTGTGGGGTTTAGGGTTTAGGGTTTGGGGTTTAGGGTTTGGGGTTTAGGGTTTAGGGTTTAGGGTTTAGGTAAGGGTTCAAAGAGTTTAGGGTCTTGGATTGATAGGGCTTCGGATTTCAGTGAGTTGCGTGCTGACTCCGGGCACGGAATTCTCTCGGGAACTCTGTACCCTACAGAGTCTCTTAACGGGGTCTATCCGGGCTTCCGCTGGGTGGGACCTATCGGCCCAAACCCTAAACCCTAAACTCGTCAGGGTATGGGGTCCATGTGTTGTGGGGGAAGAGCTTTGAGGAACCCAAAGGTTCGAGGAACCCAAAGGTTCGAACCAGTAAGGCGGCTGTGTTGGGTGGAAGTGTTCTAGGATGGAGAGATTGCCCTGTGCGATCGAGGGACCCGAGGGTATTGTTCGACCCCAAAAACACATCTAGGACAGGGTATCGTTCAACCAGGCGCATGTTTGCCCCGCAAGCGTATGCTTCGCTTCACTGTACGCATGAAACTCTTTTTTGGGGCGCAGGCACGCCTCCTTATTGGGCATAGGCACGCCCTCTTGACTTTTCCTTTGCTTTTTAGGCCTACCGCAGCGGCATGGGCCCCCCCTCCGGCCCCCCAAAAAACGCAACCTTGCAGTCACAGCTGCAGCGGCAGCCCCATAACGAGTTTAAGGTTCATGTGTGTTGGTAAGAGTGGCCTGGGTTTAAGTTTGACACAGACATCTTTGACGTAAGTGCTAACCCTAAACCCTAAACCCTGAACCCTAAACCCTTAACCCTTAACCCTTAACCCTTAACCCTCAACCCTCAACCCTAAACCCTACCCCCGTGACTTCTGAAGTCTCCCGGGCATGACCAAGGCATGACTTTGTCAGGTTTCTGCGAAGCCCTGAACCCAAAGACCCTAAATGCCCGAAGCCCTAAACCCTAAACCCTAAACCCTAAATGCCCGAAGCCCTAAACCCTAAACCCTAAACCCTAAACCCTAAACCCTAACAGTCCTGAACGCTAAGGTGACCGGGCAGGTCGCGAGCGGGCAAGCGATAGGCGCCGCAGAGGAGCCTTGATCCGGGTTTGGTGGAGAGAACAGCGCACCCTCAACCCCCTTTTTTAGGTCTTAGGGGGTGTGGGGGTTTAGAAACCCTAAGCCCTTAACCCCTCAAATAAGGGTTTAGGGTTCAAAAGGGGGAATCAGAGAAGTGCCCCCCCCCCCCCCCCGCACATCGGACGAAGGGCTCCTCATGATGGCATGCCGAATGGCCGATGCCTAGAACTGGCTTTGCTGCCCTTCGAACTGCTCAGACGGCGTCCGGCATCAGAGGTTCCTAAGCCCTGCAAGTACCAAAGTCCCCCGGAATGGCCCTCCATTTAACTTTGGCACTTTCGGAGGGGTGTGTACTATCTACTTTTTGCATGTTCTCGGCTTACAGGTGTGGGTCCGGTAGGGGAAATCTCTGCCATAGATGGGTACCATTGTACATTTTTCAGGGTACTTAAAATCCAATAAGGAATACAAAAGTTTAATTTTTTAATATTATCCCGACCATGAACTAGAAATCATAAAGTCGTCCCCGTAGTTTGTGGTTTTACTTCTAAGAACCCCAAGGAAAAGCAACCCTAGCATTTGTAATTTGAATCTTGGGCAGCCCCCAAAACCAACCCCCCTAAACCCTAAACCCTAAACCCTAAACCCTAAACCCTAAACCCTAAACCCTAAACCCCTAAACCCCTAAACCCCTAAACCCCTAAACCCCTAAACCCTAAACCTGCACCCACCACCCTGGGTCGGCCCCCTCGAACGATGCTCGAGGTAGGCTGGGCACAGCTAGGCCTCAAACAATCGAGTTTAGGGTTTAGGGTTTAGGGTTTAGGGTTTAGGGTTTAGGGTTTAGGGTTTAGGGTTTAGGGTTTAGGGGAGGATCGAGGTCCCAACCTCCAAACCTCCCAAACCCCGCAAAACCACTGAGCCATCTGAGCCCACATGTAGCCTGGGTCCGATTGCTTCTGGGGACTGGGACATGTTGATAGTTGGAGCCTGAAGCGGTAACTGACGACACCTCCCCCAAGCCCCACTTTCCTCCCGGACATCTGGCAAGCACGTGACGCCGTCGTGGAAAGAGACAAGCTCAATGCGCGAGGTAGAGTTGATGGCGCAATCTCGGCTTGCGTTACCTGTCCTGACCTGTATGCAACGTTAGTAATTAGTAGGCCCAACTCATCTACAGTGTGTAGGGCACAAGCTCAGGAAGCTTTGGTAGACTTGACTTACAGCACGGGGCAGGGGCAGTGCGCCGCAGAGCTTCGTGTCATCAGTGACACTACCAAAAAGGCTTGGCACTGGCCCAATCACGTTGCTGTGCTGTCCATGCCTGCGAGGTTGCTAGCCCATCAACAAGCAAGCCATCCGAACACCCGATTATTTGCCCACTCGCCCTCCTCTTGAGCTGCCGACCTCGTTTCGTGCTGGAGGACAAAAAACAGCTTGCACTACAACGCAGTGCAGAGCTCGAGCCACGGTGTCGATATCAACCCCCAGACCCTATCCTCTGATGTCCAGTGGTTGCTGTGGCCACCGTCTGCACGCAATTGTTTTATCCTGTGCGCTGGCCAGCCAGCCGGGACTCCTCAAGCAGTGGCACGTCAGGGGAGGTTGATTTTCAGGTTGCGGTATAAGGAGCTCCAGTTCGAAGTAGGGTTCGTGCTAGTGATATATGAAATTCGTATAGAGCAAAACCACCTGCACAACAGCTTCGAAAGCGTCTGTGTGCGAGCCCCGCCGAAGACGTACAGTCATTGTGGATCCGAAAAGGACATGTGGGCTCAAACGTGTAGAAAGAAAGACACGGAGGGGACAGTTCGCGCTGAAGGGGCTGCGCTTGCCCGTTAAGGGTTCGAGGTTTACAAGGTTTAGGGTTGAATTCGGGAACCAGGGTTCCGGGCTCAAGGCAATCAACAGGCTACATGCAGCGTGTCAAGCTTGTCAAATGGCATAATGCATTCGTGACAGGAGGTCTTCGAGCCTGCCCCCCCCCCCCCCCCAAGCTTCTAAATCCTGAAGCCACAACCGGGTTGCAAGGATATCGTCATGAAGCAACCACTTCCATTTCCACTCTGTGTGTTCTCGGCACCCTGTAGTAATACCAGATCATACCAGACCACAGGTGGCTTCTTGGTAAACATTGGTGGATGTCAGGGGACGGCTTGTTGAGAGTACAGCTTTCTGAGTCGGTGCGGCATGCGCAGTCGCCTTTATCCGGAGAGCCCTCCTTCATATCAAGCAGCAGCGCGCTTTTTTTGTACAGGCGGCTGCTGCGGCGACTGTAGCGGCTCTGGGAGGGGCCTAGGGCGGCGAGTCGCGTCACCAAGCCCTTGCAGTCGCACCCAACTTCGCGAACATAAACGCCATGAGAGGCTCCCTCCCCGAAGCTTCTCACAGAACTTCCTCGGCACAATCTCCGAAGCGGGCCTTGTGTAATTCGGAAAGGTGTTGTCCCTGACTGCATGATACTGCGTGCAAAGAATATGCGCTGCAGGGTCTACAAAGCGCCAAAAACCCCCCCCAACAAAAAAATATGAACCTTATCAAAGCCCCTACAAACACCACGATCCCCATCAGGTGGCTGACCTGGTCGATTCCTGCAACCTTCCAAAACCCCAATTCATCTGCCACAGAACTCTGGTGCAGGTGTTGCCTGAAGCGGCAGATCTTCTTAAGCAGAAGCGTAGGATCGCAGGTAGGAGGCAGTGTTATAATCTCACAGCGCGCACATCGCGTGGAGGACAACTCTGAGTCAGCAGCCTTCCAAATTGTCTAATTCTCATTGCTTGCGCTGGGCCATTCATTGGCCGGATGTGTCGAGACCCAGAAAGTGCTGCGGAGCCATAGGGTTTAGGGTTTAGGGTTTAGGGTTTAGGGTGTTGCCGGCAGCCTCATCAGTCCGTGCTTAAAAAGGGTTTAGGGTTTAGTGAACAGTCCTTCTTGACAAGGCAGACGCTGGGACCCTTAGCTTCAACATCCGTATCCGAAGCTGCGGATGAAAGAGTTGGTATCGGAACACGATGCGCAGCATGTTCTGGGATTTCGAACGTGCTTTCTGCGACTGCCATCAGGAGGTTGAAAGAAACGGGCATGGGAAGCCGTATGAGGCTTTAGGGTTCTCACAGGCTCATATGCAGATTTTTCTCGAGAAGTGCAATAATTACAGGTTTTCGTGAGAAGTACACAATGCGAAGTCCTAAGCCAGTGACACCAGCATGCCATGAGCCAGCAGCGTTTCCTTGCGAGAGCTGCGCACCTCCCTCTCCCCTGATCACCTTCCTGCGTTCAACATCTGGGAGGGTTTCTGCAATTTTCAACCTGCCTCAGCTCGCACGCAGCGAAATCCGTGATGATCTTTCCAGAAGTTTCGAAGGCGACCAATATCTCGGTTTCACTCTCGTGGACGCGGCCGACGTGCTTATCGTACCTCATCATGTACTGTGCGGGTTTAGCATGAAGGAGCTTCTGCCGGGCCACGAGGAAAGCCCGGTGCAATCGGGGTTAGGTGATGGATCACTTCGTCAGTGGCAGAGCCCAGCATACGCGCCCTCCTGCGAAGGACAGGAAAATTGGTTCTCAAGGTGGCCTTCTGTTGCAGGCTGAGTGGCAGCAGATATTCCAACCCCAGAAGCACCCTGACCCTGAACAAGCTGAACCCTGTAGGCGGATGCGCGTTCAGGGGAGGGAATCCCTACAGAATTGCCTTTGCAAAAGAAGCTGCCAGCCCTCAACAGGTCCGCAAGCGCAGCAACAGCAACCGGTCATAGATCGTCCCCGCTTTGATGTGAACCACCCCGAAACTCTTCAGTCCAAATGCCAACCCTAACAATCCTCAACCGAATGAGGAATCTGCGAGCACTGAGAGACATCGTGGGTATGGGGGTCTGTACTTCGGGGTTGGCGCAAACAAATCTGCACCCGACATCCCGACCCCTCAAATTTGCCAGGCTCTGCGGTTCGTCCTTCGCCGCTGCCCGGCACTTCGCTGTGCCGAAGTCACCGAGTCCGGGTTGGCGACATGGCAATCCCTGGTAAGTGTAGTTTAGGGCTTAGTCAGGTTGCTTTCGGCTGTGCTACTGGACTTTGGGGTCTGGCCGTGTTGCATCTTGCATTCCTTGTGGCCCTAGGGATCTTACAGTAGTGGGCACGCCACTGCTGCAACTTTCGTTCTTGCGAGTTCAGGGCGTGTGGGGTTTGGAGGGTTATCGGTTATCGGGTTTCTGAGCTTGAGGGCTTCAGGGATAGTGCGTCTTTGCGAGAACATAAACCCCCCCCCCTCCCCCCCTTTGTTCAAATTTTGGGTTTGGGTCTGGGTTTGGGGGCGCGGGGGGAGGGGGAGAGGGGGTTGGCTTGGAAAAAAGGGGGGGGGGACCTTGAATGTCTACAGCGCGCTTTTTGGCGCACTCTCTCGCTTCAGGTTTCAGGTTTAAGGGCTTGCTGCCCCCAGTCTGAGGTAAGCAGCGCATGCTCGGGGCTGGCATCTTGCTCGAAGCTGCGTGCCCTGAAGTGGCTGGACTGCACTCACTACAACGCATTCTAAGACCTCAAGGCCTGAGGCTCACCCTCGGCCAGTTCTCTCCCCTCTCTCTCTCTCTCTCTCTTTCTCTCTCTCTCTCTCTCTCTTTCTCTCTCTCTCTCTCTCTCTCTCCCTCTCCCACCCCTTAGTTGTCTTGCCACCAAACTGGGATTGTTTAAGCCAACAGGTTGAGCCTGTCCCTGGTGCCGAACATCGTGAATCTCGGGCAGGCGGCTGGATCCCGGCTGAACCCTTCAACGTAAAGCCTTAGTGGCCGAGATGTGCCTCCCCAGGCCATATGTTTTTGAGTTTCCGCCACTCTTCATGCCCGTGTAGAGGTGCAGTGCTGCAGTTCACGTCTCTTTTGCGCGAACCTGCAGTAGAGCATTCCTGCGCGACCCCTCAATCCCTCCCAGGAATCTCACTCGGAACCCTCAAAACCCTCAAAGCCCTCCACTAGACGCAGCCGGGGCCAGGTTCTAAAGTCGTGCAAGCAGCTGCGGGCTGTCCCCTCAGCACATCTTTTGCGGAGGCTCTGTTTTGGGGGAGGGCTTAGGGCATTCAGGGATTATAAGGAATTTGGAGACCCCAGAATTCGACAAGGAGCACATGCTACGGAAAACAAAACTTTATTCGGGTTTAGGGTTGAGGGTCAAGAAGGCTTCGAAACACGCGTGAGGGCTTTATTCACGGGTGTTTCTAGCTTTTGCAGGGCCAGACTCAAAAAGGATCGCCAGAGGCCGCAGGCACCAGGAAGAATTACCTGTCGTATCGGACGAAGTTGTGACAAGTCAGAGAGTAAAGGGGCTTCAGGGGCATCGGCTCCAGAAGCTTCGAGGCGTTTTGGCTGTTTTGGGCTTCTTAGTTGTGTTTGCCTACTTTGTGGGGCTTTAGGGGGGTGAAGGGGCCTGAGGTTTGGAAGCCTTAAAGCATGTCGGAAGTTGGTCTAAGCAACCCTAACCCCAAACCCTAGGTCCTGGTGCTCGCGAACTCGGGCGACTTCCCAGTGTCGGTGCAGTACCTCACGGAGGCGCCAATCTTGGAATCTTGGCCCAGAGGGCTGGTTAGGGTTTAGGGTTTAGGGTTTAGGGTTTAGGGTTTAGGGTTTAGGGTTTAGGGTTTAGGGTTTAGGGTTTTTGGCATGAAGCAGCTTCCAGGTTCAAAGGGTTTAGGGGGGATTCAGGTTGAATCTTCCTCTGTGGGGTTTGGGGTTTGCATCTAGAGATGGCTCCGGGGACAGGCGCTTGGAGGGATGTGTCCGGACACACCTTCCGATGGCCGCGAAGCTGTAGATGCTTAGCATGGCCCTGAAGCCCCGAACCCTAAACCCTAAGCCCTAAGCCCTAAACCCTAAACCCTAAACCCTACGCGGTTCGCCCAGCCATAGCCATGCAGGAGTGAGAAAAGGCCCCCCCAACGGCCCTAAAGCAGACCCCTAAACCCCATCAACCCACAAACCCTAAAACCCTAAACCCAGGGTGGCCAAACAAACAAGACAAAACCCAAACTTGGGATACTCCGCCGTATACTATAGCAGTCCTTAATAGGGATAATAACAGGGGGGTACCATAGTCCCTATTCGGGACTGGCAGTATAAGGGAGAACATCCCAAGCCTCAACCCGAAATACCCTCATCGAGGGTGCGCCCTGCACTGCGTCTTCACAGCTAGGGCGGGTGGCAAAAATGACCAAACCCCTGAACCCCCTAAACCCCCTAAAACCCCCTAAACCCCCAAGCCAAAAAACCCTAAACCCCAAACCCTAAACCCCAAACCTAAGACCCTGGGAGGAGCTGCCCCGTACCTGCGGCCTCCGCGAGCTCACCCTGGGCCGCTGCACCGCCACGTGGAAGGACTTCGAGGCCGCTTGGGGCTGAGGGTTAGGGTTTAGGGTTTAGGGTTTAGGGTTTAGGGTTTAGGGTTCTTTGGTTTTTTGGTTTTTTGGTTTAGGGTTTAGGGTTTTTTGGTTTTTGGTTTAGGGTATAGGCTTCAGGCTTCAGGGTTTAGGATGGTTCAAGGCTTTGTGTACAGGTGGGTTTAGGAAGGGTGGGTGTAGATATTTCTTCGGGTCTAGAGAGTAGGATAGGCTGAGCATGGGGGGTCTTTTGGGGTTCTGGTTGAGTGCACAAAGGCCCAGGCATCAAGGGTGGCAAACCCAAGTGTCTTACGATGTGAAAAGTTCTGAGCCAAGGCCTGCGGGCCCTGAATATACCCGAAACCCTAAACCACCCTAAGCCTGTCTGTGCCTGTGACTCTACAACTGAAGGTTTTCGGCTCGTAGGTTTCAGTTGGTTGCTTGGCGCGACTCCAGGTTTCGTTGAAGGCATGCTCTCTAGAGTCATCAGAGCTCAGGGGCGCCCAGGGATTGCTTGAAAGTGATTTCAATCTTCCTTTGAGACCTTGCGCCATGGCCCAAAGTGTGAACCAAAACCCTCAACCCTCAACCCTCAACCCTAAACCCATGCCTTAAAGCCCGAAACCCGTAACCCGAAGACCCCAAAGATGCAGGTGCTGTGCAAGGCATGCCCGCATCTTCAAGACCTGCGCTTGAACGGGGCCCAGTATGCAAACTGAAGGGTTCCTTGGGAAGGGCTGGATGTGCGGGTTGTTTCTTTCAAGACAAGAATGATAACTCTAATCATCATTCTCATCATTTCTCGTCCGAATACTCATAATCCTACGTTTGTCCAGCATGCCTAATTAGGGCTGAGGCGCTTGCTATGACACTTGAAAGCCCTGCACGGCTCGAACCCGAAGCCGGATCCAAAGCCTTTGATTTGAGATCCTTCGGAACGTCACAAGTTCGAAGCCCTTGGCCATAGCCTTTCTTAGGAAGCGTTTGTGTTTTTTATTCATATATAACCCAAGGGACGTTTCCAAATCATATGTTCATGAAGGTTCTAAGGGGAGTATACTTGGAAGGCACATGGTCGGGAGGTTTACCTAAATTCGTTTGCTTCATTCATGAGTTGGTTATACGTATATATTTATATATACATATGTGTGTGTTTGTGTTGCCACCTCAAACGAGGCTGCAGCCAGTTCTATCGAACTACAGTTCCCCTACTTACATACACAACCCAATTAAATACCCACCCATGACGCAGAACCAGGGCTGCTTGGCCTGTCTCACCCTGTAAATCATGCTACGGGTGGGGCAGACTATAGAGCCACCTTAGACCCCAAGGAAGACCCCAAGGAGTGCTGGGGCCTGCCATATGTAAACTCAAACCTCAAACCTTAAGCCCTAACCTCCCGGTTGCTACCCGAAACAATGGCTAGAAGAACGCCAAAAAAAGCACCCGAAGGCCTAAAGGCCCTAAAAACCCTAAACCCTAAACTCCAAATACCAAAAACCCTAAAGCTTTGAGGCCCGAAGGCCACGTGGACGCTGGAGGCCCCTTGAGCCCACCGCCCCTGGTTCCCTTGGGCCGTCTGAAGCAGCCTCGGGGCGGCAGAAGGTGGTTTAGGGTTTAGGTTTTAGGGTTTAGGGTTTAGGGCTACTTGAGAAGTTCATGGGCAACACATACCCAGAAGCTGGTTCAGGGTGTTTTCAAAATCAGGGCGTGGTGCACTGCAGCCCCAGTTCGGGCTTGGGGCCTACTTTAAGGTTCACGGGGCAGTTGGCGGTAAGATTGTACTTTCCTGATTTCGAGTTATAAAGAACTACAACATTCTCACAGGTCTTCGCTCATTGGGGGGGTTCGGCAATTGCCCCAAGTACCTGTTAAGATATGAAACAAACAATGCACAGTAGTTCTTTGCCTTCTTTTCGGAGCGAGGCATGTGAGAGACAGCGTATGGAGGCCTTCTTCTTGCTCTAAGGACTTCAAGGGCGGAAGGTTTCATAGAGACCATGAGGTCGTTGCTTAGCAGTGGTGTCCTTCTCGGCAGGGGCCAGGGAAGCTCGAACTTTCACCCGGGGTTCTGAGAGTATGATACTTCCCCGAAACCCTAAACCCTAAACCCTAAACCCTAAACCCTAAACCCTAAACCCTAAACCTTAAGAGCTCCAGTACAAGTTTGGACAGAAGCATCTTGGGGTCTAGAGCATTGGCATCTGTGGGGCCAAGTGTGACTGCTACCCAGACCCCTGGGAGGATCCAAAAGATAGAACCCCCAAATAGTACCCCTATACTACTATATTGGGTCATTCTTAGGAAGGGGCTTAAGGGGATCTGTTTTTGGATCCTCCCAGGGGTCTGGGTCTAGATGCCCCTCATGTCGCATGTCTCGGGTTATCTGAGGTTGCGATCTGTGGATCTTCGTGGCCACAGCCGGGCACAGAAAGCCAAGTGCTGGCTGACGGATGACATGCCAGGGGGCCAAGAACACGCAGAAGGGTTTAGGGTTTAGTGTTTAGTTTAGGGTTGAGGGTTGAGGGTTGAGGGTTTAGGGTTTAGGGTTTAGGGTTTAGGGTTGCCCCCCCCCCCCCCCCCCCAGCGCGCTGTAAACCATAAACCCCCCCAAGCCCCGCCCCCCGCCCCCCCCCCCCCCGCCCCCCCCCGGACTTGTCTGCTTTGTGCGAGCGTGAAAGTGGGAGACGAGATCCGAAACCCTCTGACCGAAGCCAGTGCCTTCTTGGGGTCCCTTTGAAGGTAGAAATGGCGTGTGCTGACTAGAGGGATTGGATAGTATCCCAAGTAGCTTGAGACCTCCCCCCCTCCCCCCAGAAGCTTCCGAGCCAGGTTGTCGCAAAGTCATCGAGCAAGCTTCCACTCACAAACCCCCCCCCCCCCCAACGATTAGGCCTCTGAGGCCTATGAGTCTTTATTTTTAGTAATGGTACACGCAGGGGCGTTTCGGGGCCTCAACCCTGTGAACCCTGAATCAAGAAAATGTCAAGGGATAGTGGCTCCCCACGTACAAGGTAGCTCCAAGCAACTCCTCACTGCACACCTGTGAGGTTCGGGATCCTCGCGCAAGTCCGCCACCTTCGTACCCACACCGCAGGGTGAATATTTGGTAAGTGGCTTCAAGGCTTCAAACCTTTAAATAGCTGTGGTGTGCGTATTCATGTATGCATCGTTGTTCAATCTAGGGGTGTCCTTAGCAGCCCCAAAATCTACCACTACCAGTACTCTCAGGCTGCGCGCCGTCATCATGGGTTTCGAGGTTGGGTCTGTGGTACGAGGGGTTGAAGTGCTCGTTGGTTCGGCCATTGCTGGATCGAAAACCATCGTTCCGCGAGCAAGCATCCCTGATCAACATAAACCCTACCCCATACGGTCACTTCTAATTTTTTGTGGGGGGTCCTTGTTATCAGGCGGCCCTTAATACTTCGGATACCCAAGAAGGGCCCTAGATTAGAGAAGTGACCATGTCCTACACCCTTCAGCATTCCGACGTCCAAGCTTAGAATTTTCCCTAAAAATCGAAAACAAGGGACACCTTACAGACCCCCAAGTAGTAGGATTCCCGTAGAACAAGGACCCCACCAAGGTGCCCCTCATTTCGGAAACCCCTACAGCTCAATCACCGTTCCAAGCCCGTGGTGCCGCCCTGCGGTGCAATTCTATCACACAGTCCATCTGAGGTGAAGTCCGGGCAGACCATCAGCGCTTGCTCTCGGACCGGTGCTGCTGGTTCTTGCGCAGGGGGCCCCTGGGAGCAGTTTGCAAGTTTAGGGTTTTGGGTTTGGGGGGTTAAGTGGGCGCAAGGCGATGGGGCTCTGTAATGAAGGTGTGCCCGAGAGCGCGATTGGGTTTAGTCGGGGAGTTTGCGTTTGAGGGTTTTTTGGTTCGGAGCACTTCGAAGTATGATGCCTGATGATTGCGATCATAGGTGAGGCACGTTGCGGTGGCGAGTTACAGGTGCGAAAAAAGCACTGCTGGTAGGGATTGTCATACTAGCCTGGATCAGGGGTTGTCACATTCTTAACCAAGGAGTCGGGTCTACAAAGGTTTGTTGGAGCCCTGGCCGGAGGACCTCCCCAAAAAAGCGAATCGTTGCCGAAGATCAATCTTCGGTTTCTCGTACTCGCACGCCACGTGACAAGGCCGGCACTGCTTTCGCTTGCGAGTGCTGCACCTCACTGGGTGCCGCGCTATGTGTGGCATGGCGTGCAGACAGCATCTTTTGTAGGCAATGAGGCAAGGCACGTTACCAGGATAGCAGGTTTGCCGTATCTGGGGTTCTGGGCATTGTTTTTGCGAGGCAGGCATGTGACCACGCATAGTAGATCGAGTTTCGCATGGATCTTGACCCAACCGACGAGGGCCTTCTGGGCAAGAAGTGGGGAATCCTGATTTCAATGCAAAAAGACAAGTCTACGCCTGTCCACGATGCAGGCGGTGAGAGTATCTTCGGCCTGCTCCACATGTGCGAGAGCAGGGCGCTCGGTAGCTCGCAAAACCCCTGAAATCCTCCCAAAGGATCCCTGTTCTTGAGCCCACACGGCCAAACGAGATCCCTTCAACCAAGGCACGAGATCCCCCGCATTCCCTGAACCTGAGCCACTTCCTCACTTCATACTCAGAACAGCAACAGTAGCAACAACAGGAACAATAGTAACAAAATAAGCAACGATATATCAGCCATAAGAATACTTGAAGGACCTGAGGAAAGGTGTCATGGTCCAAGGCAGCTCGGCTTTGCTTGCAGCTCCTGTGGCCCAAGCAAGGACTTGTTTCTCGTCGCCCAGACGAAAATAGATCCTCGCATCTTAGCCTGGAATCCATGACGGTGGACGTGGAGACGGCCGTGAAAGCCCCTGCCCCCAGCTACGTCAGTGACCTGAAGTCTTTCTTGAGGCTGGGTTCGTTCTTGGGTGCCCCCCCCGCAAGCTCAAAAGGCTTCAACTCGCTGCAGCGAAGGGGGGGAAGATGTGCCAAGAAGTCTACTTCTTGAACGTAGACCTGAAGATCATCTCCAAGGGTCCTTGTGCCCTATATAGCATATATTGGGCCCTCAAGCTGCTATATAGGAAACCCTTCAAGGCCCAAGTATGCACTTGAAATGTCCTTCATGGCGGATCTGCTTCTTGCATTCTTGTTAGCGCGGATCCTCATGCACAGAACAGCCCTTAGCCCTCTTGATGTCTTATTCACTGGGTAGGCTCTTGTGAGAGAGATATGTAGAGATATGTATGTATATATATATATATATACACATAACTTCTTTTCGGTTTAAAAGGATCATACTAAGGAACATGTTTCAAGGAGGGTTGAGTTCATACTTGAGATATCCTTCCCCGGGTCCTTCCCCCACACCCATGCCCGCAAGCCGCAGCAACCTCATCAAGCCGACCACATCACCTTGTCAGGCTAACATGGCCGCTGTTGCTGGGCAACACCCTCGAGTGGTACGAGTTCGGGGTGTATGGATGCTTGGAAAGGGTCTTCAGCAAGTGTCACGCCTGTAGCGAGGCATTGTATGAGCATTGTATGAAGCTGGTTGCTCAGCAAAAGTACCGGGGCCGCCCGATAGACCCTAAACCCTAAACCGTAAACCCTAGACCCTAACCCCAAACTCCCCCCCCCCCCCCCCCCCCCCCCCCCCCCCCCCCCCCCCCCCCCCCCCCCCCCCCCCCCCCCCCCCTAAAACCCTTAGCCCAGAAACCCACCAAGGATATGTTGAGAAGGAGATCTCCGAAAATTTCTTCGGGGGCTCAGCATCGGATGGCTGGCTCCTTGTCCCAATCACAGGCCCAGACCCCTGAAAGGATCCAAAAGAGGAGAGCCCCCCAAAAGAAATGTTTGTAAGGTTTAGGGTTTAGGGTTTAGGGTTTAGGGTTTAGGGTTTAGGGTTTAGGGTTTAGGGTTTAGGGTTTAGGGTTCAGCATCTCAGGTCCAAGCATTCACTTGTCAAGAAATTACTCCAGAAAAATACCCACCCGCCCGAAGAATCCCACAACATTATGAAAATATTTCACTTATGGAACGACCTTGCCCAGTAAAAAAATGACCTTGCCCAGTAAAAAAATGACCCTTGCCCAGTAAAAAAAAATGACCCTTGCCCAGTAAAAAAATGACCTTGCCCAGAAAAATGACCTTGCCCAATAAAAAAATGACCTTGCCCAGTAATGACCTTGCCAAGTAAAAAAATGACCTTGCCCAGTAAAAAAAATGACCTTACCCAGTAAAAACATGACCTTGCCCAGTAAAAGTGACCTTGCCCAATAAAAATGACCTTGCCCAGTAATGACCTTGCCCAGTAAAAAAATGACCTTGCCCAGTAAAAAATGACCTTGCCCAGTAAAAAAATGACCTTGCCCAGTAAAAAGATGACCTTGCCCATTAAAAAGATGACCTTGCCCAGTAACATTTTCACTGGGCAAGGTCATTTTTTTCTGGGCAAGGTCATTTTTTTTACTGGGCAAGGTCGTTTTTTTGAACGAAACGACCTTGCCCAGTAAAAAAATGACCTTGCCCAGTAAAAAATTGACCTTGCCCAGTAAAAAATGACCTTGCCCAGTAACTCCTTAACATTTAAATTATATATGAAAGAGAGGTTTAGGGTTAAAGAGGAGAACCCCCCCCCCCCCCCCTTCCTACGCTTGCGCCTTTGGGTCCTCGCAGGGGTCTGGGAGGATTGTGTGGGCCCAGCTGCTTGAGGGGCCCGGCTCCTTTATTGGAGGTGAGCTTTTTTTTTTTTCGAGCACATCGACCCTGGACTTGCTATTTTACAGGGCTTATAGGGTTTAGAGTTTAGGGTTTAGGGTTTAGGGTTTAGGGTTTGGGGAGGGGGGCAGCGCATACAGGAAACAGAAGGCAAAGATGAGGGGCGAAGGTGTTAATTGGCGTAGAGCCTCCAACCAAGATAACTCCTGTCCTACCTATCGTCTTGTCGGGAATTCTGTTTGAGGTGTAAGGCTTGTTTTTGTTGAATATTATGTATCGTGGTATTATTATTCCTACTGCACTCATCCTTTCCTTGGGGATTACTACCTTTGCTGTTTGTTAGCCGAAGGTAAGATAAAGCATCGTGGTTTATTATTATGGTTTTCAAAGGGAGGAGTTTCCCTAAACCCTAAACCCTAAACCCTAAACCCTAAAGTGGTTTTCAAAGGGAGGAGTTTAGCATTTGGAGACAAGGCTTGGCTTTGCCATCACCTTCGTGGCCCGACCCATGGGAGGCCCGCGCCTGTGTTCTTCGACTCTACGGGGTTTAGGGTTTAGGGTTTAGGGTTTAGGGTACAGGGTTTAGGGTTTAGGGTTTAGGGTTTAGGGTTTAGGGTTTGCAAAAGTCCTGATGCAATAAAAGGGCTTAGGGTTTAGGGCTACAAGTGACTGTCGTTCATTTGCTGCAGCAGCAGATGTTGCAGGGGCCCGCAAAAAGGAATCACACTTAGAGGTCTAGGTATACATGCCATGTACAGGCAAGAGAAGCTCCAGCTCCCTCCCCCCAGTGATAAGCTGAGCCCTCAAGCGCCGAGGCCCAGACACCCTGAGGCAAAAACGACCTAAATCGCGCGGCTACCCTAAACCCTAAACCCTAAACCCTAAACCCTAAACCCTAAACCCTAAACCCTAAACCCTAAACCCGCAGCCCCCGCTGTTTGTAGGGCATCTCATGGCGAGGTTTTGTCTTGGGCTACATCGCCGACAATCTTGGCCGGAAGCTGTCGGTCAACCTCTCCCTAGGCTCCTTGTTCGGGTTTAGGGTTTAGGGTTTCGGGTTTAGGGTTTAGGGTTTAGGGTTTGGGGTCTCGGGTTTCGGGTTTGGGGTTTAGGGTTTGGGGTCTGAGGGCGGTTTCATGGGCCTTTCGTATGGTCCCTCGCCTCCTCTAAAGGGTTCGGAAGTATGGGCACTTGATTTGTGATAGGGCATCTACGGGGTATTTAAGGCGTACCCGTTTAAGGGCCCGTACTAAGGGACCATGTAACTACCCTAAGATGGGGTTGAGGGTGGGGGGTTGCGGGCTGGTTTTGAGAGTTCCTGCGAAACAACCGCTACTGCTTGTAGTTTCTTGCGGCTTGTTTCGGCTTCAACGGTAAGGTTGCGAGCTTCTGGGCTCGGATCAACAACCCCGAAGCCAGTCAAGAGTCCTCCCTCAACTCCTGACAGTTTTCAGGACCCGCCCCCCCAGGACTTTGGACGTTCGGGTGCTTGGGAGCAGCTAGCAATCAACCTAGGTCTTCGGAAAGACGAGATGTAGTGTAAGATGGAGCTTCTTGAGGACAGCAGGGATACAACTGAGATTTCTTGCCCCAGCGCCTGGCATTGCACCTGTTGCGAGCCTTTTTTTGCTCAAGGGCGGTAGCCGCAAATACTCAGGGAAGCGAGTTGCTGGGAACTTCGCCCGGTGCGGACATGCTTCCCATGCCGCAAATCGCCTTCTACGATGGCACAGCGGAGCTTGCAACTCGGAACGGCTTCCTGGACGTGCCTTGGCTCTCCAGAGACCTTATAAGGGCCTTAAGGGCATAAGTTCAGTTTAAAGTGCCTAGTTGCCTAGTCATGGAGCTAGCGGGCAACTGCTGAGGTGAGCGTCCGCAGCAAGGATGCGGAAGAGGCCCGGTGCCGTGCCCACAGTGCCCCACCGCGCGTGGCGTGCGAAGACGCGACCAGCGACGACAATGAAGATGGAAAGCTGATCTGCCACACGCTCAGCGAACGCACTGTGAGCACGGAGTACACCGACTCCGATGTCGACTTCGAAAAGCAGACGACAGGCTGCCCACAGAGTCTGCAGAGCCTGGCGGGCTTGCAAAACGCGGCAGTTTCGGAGCATCAGAAGGAGGAGTTCACATCGGTCCGCACAGTCATGATCAAGAACATCCCATGCCGATGCCGAACCGACGAAATTCTCCATGCTGTCGACTCCCTAGGTTTCGCCGGGATGTACGACTGCTTCTACCTCCCAATGAATCGGCGTCACCAGCATTTTCGATGATTAGCACTGGGCTTTCTCTGTAGGACCAGCGCTTTGCCTCCTAGGAATCCCCAACCTGCGGTTTTGGTAAACTCTTGCTGACCACCAGCTATGCACCGCCCCCCCCCCTCCAACATCCCCGCCCCAGAAAGATGACGTGAATTCTAAGGCGAAGCTGCAAAGAGGGTGTATGACGGTATAATATGATCCTAAGCTCACTTAGAGTCCGCAGTCCTCAAGGAGAAAGAGACGAACCTTCGGCCAAAAGCTAGCTTGGACAACTGAGGCAGGGCATGGGCTACGCGTTTCTCAACTTCACCGCAGTGGGTACCGCCGCACTCTTCAAGGATGCCATTTCGGGCTACCGCTTCCCTGGCCGCAGGAGCACCAAGCAAGTGGAGGTGTGCAGGGCCGTGTTGGCTGTGTAGGTATGTTCCCGACCTTCCCGAAATCCCATGATCATACGCGATGTCTTCTTCCCCTCCGCCCAGGTGGCCCCCGCACAGTGGCAAGGCAGAGGGCAGATGGTGCAATTTTTGAGCCATACCCAAGTGAGCCTTCATGTCTTCGGCCCGTGACGTGAGCACCGGGCCCCTTTCGGATCCTATCGTCTGATCGCTGATGTCAGGGGGTGCGTCCGAGGAGTCTCGAAATACGAGGCCCCCGACCCGCTCCCTGCATGCAACAGTCAATACTGCAACCTGGACAAACGTAAAACACGCTAAGCCACGTAGGTATGTCATTGTATTGTTTAAAGTAAACCCCAGACAGTTGGAACATGGTTTAAGGATGATTAGAGCTGGGATTCCCTTTAGTAACCCTTTTGGGGTATGGGGATACGGCTGTTCCAACTTTTTGGAGTTTACTGTAGGCTATTTGAAATTTGTGAGCACACGAGTGTGAGTGTGTGTGAATCTCGCAGCCCAGCCCTGCCAACTCCAAACTCTGGCGAGAGAGAATCTCCTCATGCACGTCCGTCACGCGCTGGACCCAATGTCGCTGCATGGCGAAGAGACCTCAGTCACTCAGCACGACTCGGGCCTTAGTTCAACATACAAGTCCATCACGCGCGCTGCCTGAGTGACCTGAAACCGTCGCAATCGCAACTATGTGTGGCACACACAGTCTAGCCGTTACGGTTGTGCGTGCATGACGGTCTGCTGGACTTCCGCGCTCCTCCGGGGATGAGGCCGAGGGTTTAGGGTTTCAGCGGAGGGGTTTTGGGTTTTCGCGTTGCTGCAGAAGGAGGCCTTTGCCCATTACTCCACCTGCTTGTAGGTATAGTGCTTATAGGGTCGAGGTAGGCTGTAGAGACGCTGTAGAGGTTTAACATTCGAGCGCGCCGTTTGAAGCTAGAGTCCAGCCACTTGGGAACGACAATTCGGCATCTCGGGCTCGGTCCGCACGAGGCTCGGTTCGGCGAAATCGCATCCTAAGCGGTTTAGGACCCTAGGCTCATCGCGTCCCCAACACTTCCCCCCCCGAGGGCTACCCCCAAGAATCTACGACCTCAAGTGGTATGGGCAGATTGGAGGGTTTCTCTTCCATGTGCGCGAACCCTTGCCCATTGCAGGCCACTGCACAACTTTCAAGCTTTTTTTTTTGTACAGTATCCTCAGTCAATACTGAAACTGCCTCTGGCCGCGCGGAGGACGAGGCTAGCAGCCATGATGTGCAATCCTGTGCACCCTGGCCAGTGCCCGTTATCCATGCCGCATGAAGTTAACTCAACTTTGAAAATCAAACAGGCATCCCTTTTCCGTAGCAGAATTCCCTGACTGCGGGGGACCGTTTGTATCAAGGAGAAGTTGAAGTCCTTACGGCTGGTGCCTTGTGGAAAATCTCACATCCAGCCTTAGGCTTTTTAAGTTGCGCTGCCGGTTAGAGACCAAGTGTGTCTGCTCCCTGCGCGGCAGACCCTTGTTGTGGGCACTGGTTGAAGTTGGGACCAGTCTTAACTAAAAGAGTCCCTTTATGGAGATGTATAGCGACGGCTTCAGGCTCGTGATGGCCGGCAACGCGCAGGCATGCACAGCGTCACACAGACAAGCAAATGCTGTAGCCGATTCTTTACAACCTCACATCCGCTTTGAGCGGTGGACTTTAATATGTCTGGTAGCTGAGGACAGTTCAGAGCGATCCCCTCAAGAAACGCTGCTGACCGGCCTGTTGCTGAAATAATCCTTCTTTCCAACCTTTAACTGAAGGTTTCATTATGAATCATATATATATATATATAGGATTAAAAGTTAAACAGATCTTTGGCGATCGGCGACAGTCGTCATAGCAACTTGTGGCTAAAGCTTTAATTTCACTATGGGTCGTTCGGCATTTTTGATCAGCCGCCCCCCCCCCCCCCCCCCTCTGTGCTTTGTTCGCTAGACCCTAAACCTAAACCCTCAGCCCTGGACTGAAGGACGGCCCCACCCCGAAGCCTGAGTGCTGAACCTGTCCATTTTGCTTCAAAGGAAGGCCTAGGGTTTGGGGCTGCAAGAAAGAAAGGATTTAGAGTGCAGAGTTTAGGGTCAAAAAAGGGTGCAGAGTGAAGCCCAGCTTAAACTTAAACCTTAAAGACTACTTTTCTTATGGGATTTGGGATCCCATGCTACGCCTGAACCCTCAACTTTCAGATCGCTCTTGGTTCGATTCAAGCCCCAAATCCAACTCATGTCGACTTCTATATCCCAGTGATGACGATCAACAACTCTATGACAGAGTCTACTTCTGAAGGTACATGAGCCTGAGTGGTCATAGAACTTCACTTAATGTTCAAGGCTCTGTGAAGCACCTTCAGGGATCTTGCTCCCCCCCCCCCCCCCCCCTCCCACCGACCCTGAACACCTGAAGCGCAGGGGGCATGATCCTGGCGACCGTGGGCCAAGGGCTTCTACCAGGCGGTCGGCTCGGGTGATGGGTGAGATTAGAACGACTCTAGCATGATCGCTGGAATTCCTTGTGATGTTGGTGGTGGGCCTGCATGAGCTTCGCTGATTTACGGTGGGCATGTTGATTCTTGCCACTTGTCTTGGTAGCTCTTTCAACGATGTCCAAAGACAGAGTCAAAAGCTGTTTAGTTGACCATCTCTGCTAGCACTGCCACTTCAAAGTATCTGTTATCTGCAAGTCAACGTTGAAGCACAATGTCGATCTCATCGCCACATACCACGAGTCTCGGATGATCAGCAAAGACGGTTTATGACACATGCCATGTCTGTGTGCTGGTAGTGAGACAGGACGACGGGCCTTTTGTGAAATGGTGGGGGGGGCTCTCCAGAGTATGGTTATAGGGGTTTAGGGTTTCTAGGTAGGCCCTTGGGACATTTTATATTTTCCCTTATTGGGTTTAAGAGGGCCATATTCAGGAATATTTTTCAGGGGGTTTGAGGGGCCATCCTAGGTTTAGGGTTTAGGTGTTAGCAGACAGTCTGTTTCAATAGTGATTCAGGCCAACGGCTTTGGCAAGCTGTGGGCATGGCGCTTGCGCTCATTTGACTGAAAAACGACTCGTTGATTACAATACGGACCCTGTGACATCCTTGTGAGTATCATAGGGCTTAGATTCTCGGGGTTGGACCAACCTAGTAATTAAAACGTTTGTATTTACATACATAGTGAGATATACAGTGAGATATCTATATCTCCCTATATACTTGGTTGGTATGTATGCAGCTCAAATCAGTGGCACCCCAGACGTGTTTCAGGCAAATACTTCCTTCCCGGCGCGCAAGATTTGGGGCTAGTGCTGCTCATTTGCCTCCCGGCCGCAAAGGGGTGTAATGTGGTTTAGGGTTTAGGATTTGGGTTTAGGGTTTAGAGGACTTAGGGTTTAGGGTTTCAATTCTAACTACTTGAGAACTACTCCTTCATTCCCTACAAAGCAGCAGCAAGTTTAGGATGGTCAGGGTTCGGCATACCGTCGACACCAGGCAATCTAGACATGCGGAGTCCCCACTAGAAGTGGCAGGGCCGACCTGCGAACTTGTGAGTCAGTTTCTTGCGTACAAAAACAACTATTTATCTGGTTATTATAGACGACCAAGAGCCCACAAACTCCCATAGCCTTACCGAGCCCTGTCCTAAGCTAAGCCTCTGCCGCTGAATCACGAACCCTGAATGTTGGGTCCATGTACATACACCTATTGCGTGGCCCGTAGATAGCCTTACTTTTTCGAGCCCAGTAGAACCTCGCATGTCCCGGCTTTAGGTCTCCGGGCGCTGCAGGGAATCTCCGCCGGCGGCGAGATCGGCGCCGTGTCGTCCTACTTGGTCGAGGTCAGCTCCGGCGGTTCTTGCAGTGTGCGGTTGAAGTTGAAAGCATTTAGGCAGACGCGTTCGCTGAGGCCATTATGCACCCTGAATGAAAGCTCGTTTCTCCTAAGTCCCGAGTTTCATTGACACTGCAAGAAAACTTGGAAGGATCGCTTGAATCTGTTTTTCTGCGGTGACTTGCTTTATTCGTGCTGTCGTGGAGAGGATCTGTGAGTCTGCAAGGTCTCACCCTTGAAGACGCTGGGCATGGCTGTCTGCATGTACCTTGGTTTCGCCAGCTGTGGACTTGGGGTCTCCGCACATTCGTGTATGCTGCTGGTGCTGAAGGTCTTGCAGAGGGAGTGGTGTCCAGGACATCTATTGAATTTGTTGTTATGTTGCAGGAGGTGAGGCCTCAATGCCCCAACTAGACGACCATGTGCCGCCTCCCATGTTTTGTAGCTTTTGAGTGCGGCATGCCGGAGGCCAGGCTGATAGAACCCGGAACTCAAGCTTTGTCCTGTTTGCAGTTAAACTAAACTGCATTAAAGTATGTTAAGTTGGCATTATGGATCTGGTCTCCCGATCGCCCTAAACCCTAGACTCCGAACCCTAAACCCTGAAGGTTATATCATGACTGCGACTGGATTGCGCCGATGAAGTCGGCAGAAACCCCTCCCTATGACCGGAAAAATGGACGCCAAGGATTTCGGTGGGCAGTCAGATTGCATGGGCTTTTGCCAGTTTGTTGGTGGCGCTGCTAAGCAGTGCGCTCACACCCCAGCAGATGCTGGAGTGGGGCTGGCGCATTCCCTTTCTGCCCCCCGGCCGCAGGTTATGCTACACAACTTTTTGCGTCATCCCCGAAAACCCCATATACAAGCTACTATAACCTAGTACTTTACCAATATAGTAGTTTTCCCACGACTGTAGAATACTAAACTGACTCATCATATACGAGTTTAGTAATGTAGGCGAAGGCCTACCGAAGCTTCATCCACCCAAAACCCTGAACCCAAAACCCTGAACCCCAAGCCCTAAACCCTAGCCCTAAACCCTAAACCCTAAACCCTAAACCCTAAACCCTAAACCCTAAACCCTAAACCCTAAACCCTAAACCCTAAACCCTAAACCCTAAACCTAAGCCCTAAATGCCCTTTGTAGTGCGTCTCCCAAAGCAGAGCCAAGGATTTCGGCCATCCCAGGAGGCGTGTCGCTGTGGGGCCGGAACAGGCGCCTTGAGGGTCTAAAAGTTTAAGGTCAGGGTTTAAGGTTTAAGGTTTAGGGTTTAGGGTTTAGGGTTTAGGTTTTAGGGTATCCCTCTTTCGTATTTTGTCGCCGTGAAGTGGGGTGCCCTGTCACACCTTCCGAAGGCGCCGATGCTTAGCCATAATTATATCGGGGCCCACTGGACACGACCATTTCTGTCGCCGGGAATGCGCTGCCTAGAGTTAGCCGCTACAACCAGCAAGTGCCCACACGCCTCCTGAGCCCTCAACCATCGCAGACTCACCAACGCACTGCCCTTGCAGGCCCCGGCCCCGATATCTGAAAGCCCACAACGCTACCAGGATCCCGGAGACGGAAACCTTCGTGGAGATGGCGGCGGAAGGCACTCTGCGCCCTAACACGTCACTGCCGCTTACTTGTTCTTTCTACAGAGGGGGAGTCTTGTAGGTGCCAGAACAGATTCATTCGGTGGGCTCTTGTCCCTAAATCCTCAAACTCCCAAGGACAGGAAGAGCACCGAATGAGGGGCAGATGCTCCTCCGTGCCAAGGAAACTGCCAAACCCCCTAAACCCTAAACCCTAAACCCTAAACTCTAAACCCTAAACCTGACATGGCCTCGAAGACCCTGCGCCGAATCCCTGAGGTCCAAGCTCCTGGACCCTAGACGTTGCAGAACTGTGAAAGTCCCTGAATGCCCCAAGCTTGAAACTACTGATTGCTTAAGACCACCGAAAAATGAAATAAACAAAAAGATGCTTCCTTATTAAGTGTAACATAGGGATTATGATTTTTTTGGGGTTCTTTTGGGGTTCTTAAAGCAAATAGTAGTACAGTAAAAACTGTATGTTGTGTGGCTGGTCTGCGCGGGTCCTAAGCCCTATAAGCCCGAACCCCAGAACCGCAAGTAAACCCTAAACATGAACCCTAAAGCCAGCAGAGTCCCTAAAACCCGCCAAGCCAAACCCTAAAACTTAACCCTAAGCTTAAACCCTAAACCCCTGAACCCTAAACCCTACACCCTAAACCCTAAACCCTAAACCCTAAACCCTCTTGAACCCGGAGGTGAAACCTCGAAGGGCGGCTGGGGATTCGTCGAGCTGCTGAAGGCTCGGGAAGCTTAGGCTGCTGCTCCAGGCGTGCTTTTGCAAGCCTTAGGGTTCTGGGTTTAGGGTTTAGGGTTTAGGGTTGAGGGTTTAGGGTTTAGGGTTTAGGGTTGCAAGCCTGTTGCAAAGAAGGGGCTTAGCAAACTCTAAGTTTATCGTTTCGGTTTAACAAGGTTAGGGTGATCAGAGGCCTTGGATGTAAGAAGGGTGTCCGGGTTTAGGTTTCAGAGCTTTGGGTTCAAGAGTTTAGGCTGAAGAGTTTAGGTGTTAAGGGTTGAGGGTTTAAGTTTAGGCTGTTTTTGTAGGGTTTGAGCGTTCAGGTTTAAGGTTTAAACTGTTTATGAGCTTGGTTTTAAAAGGTACGGATTGCATAGGGTTCAAGAGTGTTTAGTTTTAAGGGATGAAGGGCTCAAGGGCTTATATGGGGCGTTTGAATGTAGGATTGCTTGGGGCTGCGGATGTTTGTGGAGGTATCCTATTCATCTGTTTGGTGTCTGAAATCCTTTGATTTCGACCTGGCTACTGGGGCTGTCTGCGGATTCGACGGGCGCCCAAATCTGTTGCAGGTCTTTGAGTTGTCAAATGACTTGGGAAAGGCTTTGCATACATGGGGGGGGGGGGGGGGGGGGGGGGAGGGTTGACCCCAATTCAGGGCCCTAAAGCTTAGAATAGTTAGTTACTTGAAAATCGGCTCTCGAATCACTCTGCCCATCAGCCCTGGACGAGGAAAACCAACCCTAGAAGCTCTTGACCGTGGATCTCTTTTCCTACTTAAAAGGTTTATGAGTAGGGAGACAAACATGCCCAGGAACCTCCAAGTACGAGTGCTCGGTGAAGAGAATCAGGTTGCGGGGATGTCGGAGCTTAGCGGATTCTCAGTTCCTAGGTAGGATAAGAGGGGACCCTTAAACGGGAACCCCTTCTTAACCCCCTTCTGGCTCTCTTAAACAGGGACCTTATTCAGAGGGTCCGTCCCCCGAATCCTGTCCCCTATCAGTGCGAGGATCACTCCCTGAGCCTTTTGATTGGCTTCGGGGGCTGCTTTTCTGCGGCCACCATGTGGCTTCTCCGGCCGCAGTTTGGTGAAGGTCTTTGCAGAAGCCACATGTGACCACAAGGATCTCAGACTTTCAGGTACGCCCCCCGTTGTGCATTCTGTCACTGTCTGTTATATGCACACACACATATATATATATACATATGTGCATAGATATGTATGATGTGTACATATTGCAGAAGTATATTTCTATTTATATATGTCATGTGTAGCACGGGGTTCATTCTTCAGTGGTTCACGCGCCGGCTGCAAATTGAAGAAGGTGTGCGAGGTGCAGGAATATGTGTGTTCTCCATACTGAACACATTCATATGTAGGGAGGGGTCCTCTCAGCGCAACGTCGCTTCCCAGAAGTATACGAACTCCCTTTTTCATTGGTTCCGCCCTGAACCCGGGTTTAGGGTTTAGGGTAAACCCTAAGCCCTAAACTATGATTGGTCCCCAATAAGGCCATGAGTCCTTTGAGGGGTTTTTCTCCTACTTCCGACAAGCTAACCCCACAGTGCTGTGGCTAGACGGGTTGCCAAAAAAAAACGATTGGGCCCCCCACTAAACCCACAAAAGGGGCACTCTGAGGAAACGCAAGTCCCAAACACCCGGGATGTTTGAGGTTTGCTCCGCCCTTTTGGACCGTCTCCTCGGTTCTTGAGCTCAAGTCTGCGGACAACTTGTGGGTGACCCCGGCAGGTTTATGAAGTTAGGACCCTGGAGTCTGACGACGGCAGGGTTTAGCGGTTGGCAGGAGGGGTTAGGGGTTTAGGCTTTGGGGTCGCAACGCCATTTCAACGTTGGGTTTAAGGTGGTAGGTGCTTGGAAGCCCTGCGATTCTGGGTCGCAGCTGCGTCAAGAGAGTTCTGATACTGACTTCGAGCCCTGATCTCGCACAAGTGTGGTTTGGATGTTCGAGAACTCTATATCAATATAGATGCAAAGCCCTAAACCCCAAACCCTAAACCCTAAATACCGACCCCTGGACTGCCTTGGGGTTGGCACAGTTGGCAAGCACGAGGAACCTAGCAGGTGCTGAAGGGAGCCTATGGCCAGCAGAATGGGAGCCACTTTAATAAATCCTATCCTCTCTCTGTCTATATATATATATATATTTTTTTTCAAGTTTTAGAATCTGGAAGCTAATTATTTAGGATAACCTGATATCATATCCTTGACACACATATATGCATATATATATATACGTGTATATATATATAGAGAGTTTTGAGTATAGCAGATGTGCAGTACCTGTAATGAGGATGTGGGCTGCGAACCCTTGGAGTTGCCGCGTCGCCCCAAAGACTGAAGTGTCCAAACAACGACCCCGGACTCGGGTTTTTGGCTGGTTCGTGTCGTGTCGGTGGGGAGCGGGGGCACCTTAACCCTCAGTGCAGTCGCGCTCAGTTGCCCAGATACCCAGCGCTGAGTTGAAACCCTCACTCCCTGACTGCCCTAAACCCTAAACCCTAAACCCTAAACCCTAAACCCTAAACCCTAAACCTTTGGAGGTGGGCAATTCCTGCCAGCTGCCCCTTGGCTTGATTTTCATCACGCTGTCGTCAGCTTTTTTGCGGGAGCCAAAAGAAGGGGGGGGGGGGTTGGTGGTGGTTAATCGTTTTTTTATCCTTTTGTTGTGGGGGGGGGGTGGTCTTTTTGTAGCATCTTCCCAAACATTGCTACGTTCCAGGCGATGCTTTGGGTACCAAGAAAGGCCCGCAAGTCGAAGAACCCCAGAGTGCTGGCAAAATTGGAGTGCCCGCACCCTGACGGCAAGAGCAGCGAATGGCTTTGCCAAGGATTGGTCTCGCCATCACACCCGTGGCCGCCCTCGTCACGGATAGGTATGGTGTGGGCGTTTGCGTGCTGGTGGGGGCACTCTATGTCTTGATCATTTCCGTGCCGGCCTACACTTGGAATCTAAGCAGGAAGTCTGTAGCCGATCCTTACCCCCCCTCCCCCCTTGCTAGCTCGCAAATCCATAGTCCCGACCTTGCAGACAGGAGTGTTTGCCATTATCAGTCCGGCTTCTTGTCTACACCCGAACTCCCTCAACGATTCCCCCAAGCGAGGGTTTTGGGGTTTTGGGGTTAGGGTTTAGGGTTTAGGGCTTACAGGGCTTATAGGGCTTATAGGGCTTATAGGGCTTAGGGTTTATAAGGGCTTAGGGGGCCCTGAGACACAAGGATTGCTTTGAACCCCGCCGACCGCGCCGTGGCGTACATGAGCGTTGGCTTCCTCTTCGGCTTGGCACAGGCGCTGCCTCGCGTCGACTTTCAGGTTCATGAGTACTTCCAGGAAGGTTTAGGGTTCAGGGTTCAGGGTTTAGGGTTTAGGGTGTAGGGGTTTAGGGTTTAGGAGAGGTAAAAGTCGGGAAACTGTGTTGAGACGCACCACTGTTCGGGGGCCTGGGGTCGTGATTTCCAGATGGGTGTCCGAAAAATGAGGGATGCCGATGTTCGGGTGCTGAGAACATGGGTTTTTGTGGGACGCGCAGATTGGGTTCTAGGCGTGCTGAAGCAAGAGCCACAGTAGCTCCTGGATGGCAGAGGACCTGCCCTGATACGCCCACAGCCCACATTCACAAGATTCGATGGGAGGTACACCCGATTTCCTTGTCCCACATGCGTGATCGTGTGTTTTTAGGGGGGATGCATACCCTAAACCCTAAACCCTAAACCCTAAACCCTAAGCCCGAAACCCGAAACCCTAAACCCTAAACCCTAAGCCCGAAACCCTAAAACCTTGCAGGGCTTCTGCGGAGCCACGATCTACCTTTTTGCTGCGGAGCTTTTCCCAGCGAGGCCGGGAATGAGGTGCTCTTTACAGGAAAGATTTGGGATGTTCCCCCTTTTCTAACAGTCCTTAATAGGGATTATGGTACCCCCTATTATAGTCCCTCTAAGGACTGTTCCTAAAAATGGCTTCCCCATGCTGGTCTTGCAGGGGATTGGGGGGCTGGATCCACCTCTTCAGTGCTCCTTTGTAAGCCCGTGCCCTAAGATTAAAACGCTGCTAATATCTCATAGTTTCCGCGCCACTCTTTTTACTACTCGAAGGTTCCGGAGAGCTTTGGGAGGCCTTGAGACGACTTGGAAGTTTGGGACTTGGATGCTGTCCACAGAGCACTACCCCCAAGTCCTTCCCGGGACCTCTGTCAGGGACCTCTGTTACCCGACTCGTACCTGGTTCGAAGCTTCCCTGATAAATCCCTTGGTAGCCCAGTGGTACCCTTTTCACTTTTTTGTGGCTCAAGGCTCCCTTACAAAGTAAACAACCCCCCAAAAAAGGGTGTCCTTGTTATAACCTCATTACTGGGCTACCAAGATCGAGAACCACGAACGTGAAGCCCAGAACCCCTAATTCCGTACCCCGGAGGCTCCGCGCTCAGGGTATGTCCATGAGCTACAACATCTGCCTCAGCTTCATTGGGGGCTTTTCTGCTAGCATCTCTCAGTCCCTGTGGCTGGGCTTTCGAAGTTTTACGGCTAGGGTCTAGGGTTTTGGGCCTTGGAAAACCGCAGCCCGATTCAGGAACAGAGGGATGGAAGTTTGGGGTAAGGATCAGCAACTTTGCTGGGGCAGCTTCCGAAGTTTGTCCTTACACATCTGAGTAGCGGCCCCTACATGGCAAGCTTGCAGCCCTTGAAAGCCCAGGCACACTCTCTCCCCTCTCTATGCCCCGGGTATTTACTGGGCCGCTACAGGTGCAGTCAGCACCTTGGATTGACCAGCACGCGGCTTCTGGGGTGTCGGTCGAACACTGTAGGGTTACTTTCTGCAGGTGCTACAGAACCCATGAGGGGGTTTCCGAAATTAAGGTACCCTATTGGGGTCCGCTTTGAAAGGGGATCCTACTACTGGGGGGTCTTTTTTAGGGGTCCCCTGTTTTCGTAAACCCTCATGCGAATAAGTCCTGCTTCTCCCCATGGACACCTTTCAGCAACTTTGCCGAGGCATAGCAAGCGTCCTCCTGGGCGTTGGGCTGCAGCAGAGGGGACTCATCAAGCTGGGCCACAAGAGGACCTTGTAGTAAGTTGCCACTTTGGCATCGGCAACCCGCAACCCAGGGCTCGCCGCTTGGGGTTTAGGGTTCAGGGTTCAGGGTTTCGGGTTTGGCCTGACCTCTATTCCCTTCTTGGGCAGTATTTCAGACCCTGACATCTGTTCCCCACTGTCTTCTCTCCTCGCACTATAGCACGTCCTTTTGGATATGCGGACATCGCACGAGGATGGATGAGGCTTCCTAACGATAAGAGAGTTGCTGGTATGATTTTCGGGCCTTTCGCACCGCAACAGCGGCGTGGGGCGTGCAGCGGCTTGTGATTGTGCTACTGCTACTGGTATCTACCCGTATCCATTTAGTTCCTCCACCCTATCCAGGATATCCAGGCGTTGTGAGAGAGACCTGGTCAATTTTGCAGGGTCCCCAAGCTTCAGGGGTTTAGGGTTTATAGGGTTTAGGTAAACATGGTTGGTGGTCTCTTTAAGTAGGGTTTCTGTTTTCTAGGGTTATTAGGTATCTAGGGGCTAGATAAATAATTAGATTAAGGTATAAAGGGTAACAGAGAAAGAGACCACCGGCCTTTCTAAGGTTCGGGCTCAGGGTACCGACCATGTGCGAAGGAGCCAGCCTTGCTTTGGATACGTTGAGGCGGTCGAGGACCAGGCCCAGGCCGAGGACAAGGAGGGCAAGGCAAACGCTTGCTGAGAGGCCTCCCAAAGGTGTCTTGCCTACTTTTAGGGTTTAGGGTTTAGGGCTACTTGGAGGTTCATGGGTACTTGTACAAGTAGGGTTTTAAGGGTCATGGGTACTTATAAGTAGAGTTTTAGGTTCATGGGTACTTCTAAGTATGGCTTTAGTAACCTTAACAAGGTCTCTAAAAAGTATAGCAGGCCTTCCAAGTGTGCCTTGCCTACTACTTCGAGGGTTAATGAGCCCCGCGTGTTAAATAAGAATCTGCACGCCCCGTAATAAAAGAATACTAGTGAACGGGGCAAAGAAGAAGTATGAAAGGAACAAACGAGAAGTTAATAAAGCCAGAGTGAATAGGATGAAACCAACCACCCGAAGAAGCTAATTTACGAGCAAAGTTGGGATACTTTTGGAGATCTTAACAAAAGCTGTGTGCTCACGCCTGAATAATCTATGGACTATGTGATCTTTTCACGCGCCCTAATGATAAAAAACAAAGCACATGAAATGCAAACAGAAGCAAAGTCATCCATTATTAATTGGCGAGCGAAATGAAGCCCCCAAGATAAGAGAATACAATGAGAGATCCCAGCCTTTAATAGGGGCTTTCAAGCAATTCCCCAATCACGTTGTACTTGTACAAGTAGGGGTCTTAGGTTTGTGGGTACTTACAAGTCGGGTTTTCGTAACCTGAATATGGTTATTCTACTATAGTTACCATGCTTACAACCCTACTTATACCAATGTACCTCCAAGTACAGAGGGGCCGAAATAGGCGTGTCATGGCATGTCTCTAATCTGTGGTGCGTTCGTAGAGAGGCCCAACGACCGACCAATATCATCCCCTCCTTCCCTCTAATGTTGCAACTGTACTCTGCGCTGCAAGGGACTGAGGCAAATCGGAACCAAGCTGGTAAAGCCTGAAGCCCTATGACCTGGGTTTAGGGTTTAGGGTTCATAATTTAGGGTTTAGGGTTTATAATTTAGGGTTTAGGGTTTATAATTAAGGGTTTAGGGTTTATAATTTAGGGTTTATTATTTAGGGTTTAGGGAAAAACAAGGTTTGTGACGGCTTTGGACCCCTTCTTCTTGCTTGCTTCCAAGTAACCTTGGGCCATGGCAAGCAGGTTCAGGGTGTCCGGGGTAAGCTACTATAAGCAGCATGACCCTAAGCCCTAAACCCTAAACCCTAAACCCTAAACCCTAAACCCTAAACCCTGAGTGTGATCTCAGAAACAGCAGAAATCACTGAAACCCAGCCCTCCAGGGTCTGATGCCTTCCTCACCACACTTTCAAGTATACCCCTAAACCCTAAACCCTAAACCCTAAACCCTAAACCCTAAACCCTAAACCCTAAACCCTAAACCCTAAACCCTAAACCCTAAACCGCCGCAGATACTCGTCCTCTGCCTCAAGGTAACCTGCGGCTGCCCCTGGCCACACAATCTTGCTTCCTTTTGTCGATTACCTTCGCCCCCCGCATGTCGGACTAAGATCCGGATCCCCATGCCCGGGCATGCATGTTTGTATGCAATGTACAGCAGGTCACGTTCATCCCTGGTAGTGGTACAGCACAGAATATCAGAGATGCTGAGTCCCAGTGGGAGCCGATGTAAAGGTGTACAGAAGCCAGTACTCGGCGATGTGTAAAGCATGACCAGACCAATACCAGTTATCAGGAAAAAGAGACTTGGCAGGACGTGCAGATCATATAGATTGCCCAGCTAGGGGTTCCTGCAAGGAGACGAAAGAGATCGCCCAAATCTGCTTTCAATGACGAGAGTCTTTAGATATGTGGCTCTGAGAGGTTCAGTTGTCTTGCTTCTTCTGGCTAGCTAGGGCCTACTGAGCTGCGGAAGCCTAAAACCCTGAGGGTTATGGGCTTAGGTTTCGCGGCTTGGCATGCGCTTAAATCCACTCCCCAATATCTTTTAACGGCACCCCCTCCCCGCAGGTCAGGCCACCATTTTTTTTTGCATAAAGGTTTTTTCCTTTTTTTTTCCAATAGGGGGGAAGGATTGATTCTGCGCAGCCGCGCATGCCGAGAACCGAAAACAAGCCGGATGGATGCCCACGGCAACACACAGATCCACACCAAGAAGGCCTTGTGTAATAAAGAAATCTGCGTGCCTGACAGCCCAAAATACTGCAGGTTGACCCGGAAATTCCCCCAAAAACTCTACAGGCCCGAAGCCCCAAACCCTTGGAACCCTAATTACGTCGTCTTCTAGATATTATGTGACTCTAGTATAAAATGGTACAATATGCTTGTGGCCTTGCTGAGCGAGACCATTTGGGGATGGCACAGCAGGGAAAGGGGAGAGAGAGAAAGAGAGAACAAACAAAGAGAATGCATGTTCTGATAGCATCTAGCGTAATTTGCATTACTTATATATTTATCAGTTGTTCAGAGTGGCTTGTAAGATCTGACCCTGTAGACACCCTAAACCCTAAACCCTAAACCCCTTGCATCGCCGAGGCTTAGAGTCCGTGCGCCTGCCACCGTTGGTGATCGGATCGTGCAGCCCCCAGCAGTCACAGTCGGCGACCCTCTGTGTGGGCTTGAAAGGCTTTTGGGGATTTCGTTGTCTGTTACTTAGCCGCAAAGGCCACACCTCGAGCAGGGATTCGGGTTTAGGGTTTATGTGGCTTTGCCGGAGTTGTTGCAGGAGGGGACTACCAACTCCTTGCAGCCCATCTCCCAGCATTGAGTAAAAGCTTCTAACACCTTCTAAACCTCCAATTTAAGCCCTGAACTCTCTCAAGCCTTATAATCCGAACTAAGCCCGAAAAGTCCCCAAACCCTACCTAGGAGCCCCCTAAAAGCCCCCCAAACCCTACGTAAGTACCACAAAGGTCGGAGCGCAAACTTGGAGTCCCTGGAACGAACCGCCCCTTGGATATCTGCTTGGACCTCTACATTATGGGGGGGGGGGGTTCCGAACAAGGGACCCCCTAATATAGACCCCCAAACAGTACGATTCACATAGAATAAGGACCCCAAGAAGGAACTCCCCAATTTCGGAAACCCCCATATGACACTAAGATACTTTGGGTTTAGGCTTTAGGGGTTTTAGGGACTACAGTATAGTTTCTTTAGGAATTATGTTTTTACTTTCGTTGATGTAAAGCCCAAGGGGATTTTGAGCATGTGATTTTTTGAGGTATATCTTATCATCATATATTGTATGGTTATAATAGTATATTGTATTCTATGACGATACACTCCTATGATCTCCTATGACATTGTCGGAGAGATCGTCATTTGCAATATGACCTGGACCTTGGGTTTCGGGCTGTGGGGCCTTGTTCCAGGGTGTGCGGGTTGAAGAGACCTGCACACAGAACGCGCCGCGACCGCGAAAGTCATTTGAGGCTGTTCTGGATTCCAACGTGTGCCCTGTGGTAGCCATTTTTTTTCGAACCCTCCTTCCTGCCCCCCAAAATGAAAGGAAAGGGGAACAGCCTTTTCTGTGGATACATGAAGGAGGTCCGCTCTTGATGTGGTCTTCAAGCCTTCAACGATGACATACAAAAAGGCCGAAAAAACCCAAACCCTGCACCCTAACTGGGACACACGAAGGGCATGACTCAGAACAGCCCTAAACCCTACACCGTAAACCCCAAACCCTAAACCCTAAACCAGATGGGCCTTTCTTCCTGGTGTGGATCTAAGGGGATAGGTACCTTTTGTGTTTATGTTAGTCTTCCATTTCACATATCCCTACTAAACTAGCTTCCCTACAATGATCCCCGGTTGATCCGCGCCCCATTTTTATGCTGGCTTTAAAGGCACTTTCTCCTACAACATGATGACATGATATTCCGGAACTAGTCCCTGCAATGTGGCCTGAGTGTCAGCCAGGCGGGTGGCAAAAAAAAACCCTAAACCCTAAATCCTGAACCCTAAACCCTAAACCCTAAACCCTAAACCCTAAACCCTAAACCCTAAACCCTAAACCCTAAACCCTAAACCCCAAACCCTAAACCCTAAACCCTATCCGAAGACTTGAGACCCCTGAGGCTGGTGTTCTGGGCTTCGGTGCGCCCGCCTGCGCGATCTCCGAGTTGACAGCTGGCCCTTCTTGGAGGTGGGAGCTTTGTGGTTCAGGGGTTTAGGGTTTAGGGTTTAGGGTTTAGGGTTTAGGGTTTAGGGTTTAGGGTTTAGGGTAAGGCCTAGGGGGATTTTGGGTTAAGGTTTAGGATTTAGGGTGAAAACTGGTGCTCAGAAGAAGGGGGAACTTGTAGGCACAGAACTTGCCTGGAATGACTTCGTTTGAGATACTTATCGTCACAATCCTGCTTCCAACTTGTCATGAGCGGCCAAGCAGGTATGGGCGTTGTTCTGCATCAAGCGCATGGGCGGTAGTCCATCCCCAACACCTTAACCTGAAGCCCCAAGGCCCCGGGCCCCAAGCACGGCTTGAAGCATCACATTCAAAACGAAGTGGCGGCCATAGATGCGCAGCAAGCAATGATCAGTCCGAGGATTCTGGGGTGCAGATGCTCACAGCGGCCGGGCTCAACGGTAACACGCGGGCCTGTTCTGTCAAGTCTGATATGCTAACTTGCAGTCAGGGTGTCTGGCTCGAGTGGATAAGAGGTTGCTTGACCGTTCCCTCTGCATGAAGGCCCCCAGTGAATTCAGCCCTCGAGATATTGAGCCCTCCGCACATGCCATGTTCCTTTGTGGTAAGGAAACAGCCAGTCTTGTGCTGACCAGGGTCAGGCTTCGGAGTGGCTAGGTTTTCTCTCCTTCGGTCAGCGGATGTCCCTGGCTGAGGCCCAGTGCCCTCGGTTGCGGATGTTGTGGTTGCGGCAGGCGCGTGGTTGTATGGCGCACGCTCCAGTCTTTTTTGCCTCCCCGGACCTGGTCTTGCTCTTGCTGCTCTGCTTTGTGGCGTCGCATTTCAGGGGGCTTGTCGTGTTTAGAGGTGGACAGCACTTGATCTCAGAGGCAAGGCTGTGTCAACCTCAGCCTTCGCATGCACAAATCTCTGCTTGGACGATGCCCGAAGGCCCCGCGCCTGTCTGACGACGCAGTCAGCTACATCGCCGGGCTGCATGGCTTAGTCGAGAACTTTTTAAATAAGCAACCAAAATAACAATCCCCACTCGGAAAGGGCAATCGCAGGAAGTGCCGGCAGGAATTCTCGACCAAAAGCCCTAAACCCTGAAACCCTAAATGCGGATTCGCCCCAGCTGTGCAGGGGGGAAAACGCTGAACCCATTGTTATTATTGACTACAACGGGCATGTCTAGGTTTACTGTCTCTTGGCTCACTAGTTTCACTAGCGCACAGACGAAGTCTATCTACTTGTCAATGCTCTATCATCACGAGCAGTCTTTTGACCATGAAGACACATTATGGATAGTTCTCTTAACTGAGCTCTGAAGTGTTTAGATTTCCAAAGAGTTTGAGAATAAAGGTCCGGAGTAAATCAATATCTTGGAGTGAATTACACAAAGGAATCATAGTCCCCATGGCAAACTATCACTAGCAAGTCTTCTGGAAGGGTTTTTTGCCACTGCTATCTTCATCAGCCGGGAAATCAGCAAGCTTCGATTAGGGTCAAGGGAGAAAAGGGTACCTCGTGGCACACTTTAGACCTTCCTGGCGTCCTTGTGGAGAAGTCATTCGAGGTACAAGTGGTCATTAGATGTCGGCCGAGACCAAGATAATGTCTCTATATTTGGTCCCCGCCCCTTGTGTTCGGGGCATTGAAATGGACAAGAACTTCGAGAGCTGGCCCTCTAACGTACCCTGTCAGGATATCATGGCAAGCCGGTTTTTTACATGATGGCTTGTTGTTAGGCACCGAAGCCAAAAATGTTGTACCCAAAAGGCGACTGCAAGCGACTACAGTTTTGAGAGCTGGCCATGTACTAGGTGACTTCCTGTTAAAGGTTGGGTTTCATGATGAATTCTGTTAGGCACAGGAGAGAGTAGCGTTGTGATCGCGAAACGCCCTATCATAAAGGCATGTTTTGTTGGAGAGTAAGAAACTCTTGCTTGATTTGTGTGGAGCCACGAGCGCTGTTTCGCCATTCGTGATGGCAATTCGCCGCTGAGGACAGCGATAGATCTTGTGCGGACCGGCCAGCCCACATAATCGCTTCTACTTTGTCATAGTTGGGTACCATTTTACATGTTTAAGGGTACATAAACCCTATAAGGAATAAACAATTGAAATTTTAATATTCCCCCAACCATGAACTAGTCTAGCCTCTACACTTGAGACTTCAAGCTCCCGAGCCCAGGCTCACGCAGCTCACGAGCCTGTCCCTATCTTTGGGTGCAGGCGCTCCACCACTCAGGGCTTCGTAATGCCCCATCCTCCCCCCCCCCCCCCCCCCCCCCCCCCCTCCCCCCCCCCCCCCTTCCCGCCCCCCAGCCCCAGCCCCAGCCCCAGCCCCAGCCCAGCCCCAGCAGCCAGCCCCAGCCCCAGCCCCAGCCCCAGCCCCACCCCCCGCTTGCACCCTTCCCCCCCCCCCTACTCTAGCAGGCTACCGGGCCGGAGAGCCGAGCTTTGGTAAAAAACCCTAAACCCGAAACCCGAAACCCTAAACCCTAAACCCTAAACCCATCCAAAAGCATAAGGCGTCAGCAAAGTGCATGGCGGCGAGGTGTCAAAGCGCACGGTATAGATGAGCTGCAGATCTCGCCCGACGATCCTGGGTTGTAGGCTATTGGGGTTACCTGTGAGTTCCTGCTGATGGGTTGTCGGGTCGTGTCCGGCAACTACACCCTAAGCCCTTGGGAACCCCAAAAACTGCAGTAACCCCAAAAACCCTGAAGGCCCAAACCCTGACGCAACCCTAAACCCTTGAGAACGCCCCAAAAACCCGAACCTGAAGCCCTAAACCCTGTCCGAGTGTGATCGATTGAACCCCAACTACCCCCAAACCCCCCTAACACAGGCCTCACCGACCGCGCCCTGCGGGAACTGAGCAGCGCTGGCTCAAAGCTCCGGCACTTGGACCTTTGCGGCTGTGCCTGGGACCAGATGGTGAGTTACGAGTTTAGGGCGAAAGAGGGTTCAGGGTTTAGGGTTTAGGGTTTAGGGTTTAGGGTTTGGGGTTTAGGGTTTGGGGTTTAGGGCGAAAGAGGACTAGTTTTAGGGTGCAATAGGCTTTGGGGTTCTTTAGGGTCGAAGGCTCAGGGTCTACAAGGGATGAATGGCTTCCTTGTTTATTCCTCGGGCCGCCTCACCCGGCGTCACTGAGGAGAAGCTTCGGGCATTTTACCCTTGCGGACTTCCGAAAGCTACCCGTATCCCCGTTGGCTGTCGGACCGCTCTTGCATGTCCCTGCCGCAGCTAACGAAGCATACTGTTGAGAAGCCTGCAGCTGCCAGTCGCCCATGATTATATGGACTTTCAACTACTACTGTAATTGCTTAAGAACCGCAAACAAACAAACTGTTCTTCCTCATAAGGGCCATCTTGGGATTATCTTTTTATTTCTTGGGGGGTTCTTAAGCCAATTGTAGTAAACGCTTGCCCACCTCGCCGCGAGAACCCCACTACACCCTAAACCCTAAACCCTGAACCCTGAACCCTAAACCCTAAACCTAAACCCTAAACCCTAAACCCTAGGGTAAAAAAAACCCTAAACCCTAAACCCTTTGCCGGCCCTTGAGGCCGCCAACTTACAGAAGCCGGCGCTCGGAACTCAGCCCCACTTGGAGGTTCATGGTACTTAGGGTTTAGGGTAGGTTCATGGGTTTAGGGTTTAGGGTTTAGGGTTTATTAACCAATGATAACTGTACTTATAACCCACTTAGAAGCCCCTTAAGTGCCCTAATATGGTTGTAAGTACAGGGTTAAGTGTACAGTTATAATTGGTTCGTAAGCACCATGAACCTCCGAGCAGTCGTAGGGGCTCAAAGGGGACTATAGTTTGGGATGCTCCTTCTTATATGAACTGTCCGTAAGAGGGATTCTCCCTATTATGATCCCTATTCAGGACTGTTAGTATAAGGGGGAACGTCCCAAAATATAGAGAGGCAGACTCGAAGACACCAAACACCCCAAAGAGTCGATGGTTTGTCTTCTTTGATGTTGTGGTCGCAATTGCACAATTGCAAGCCCGTCAAACACAAGTGCGAACATGATCCCATATAAGCCCCCATAACCTTTAACAACAGTTGTATATTGCCATATATATATATATATATAAACCACACCCATCCGCCCATCCACTCATCCGCCCATCCACCCGCCCACCCACCCACCTACCCACCCACCCCCCAACAAAAAAACAAACACAAGAACAACTGTATCTACATATATGTATATACACACATGCACATATTCATACTTAGATGGATCTTTGGAAAAGCCCTGAGCCGGGCCTGCAGATCAGGTGGTGGACTTTGCCGCGCACGTGTCCGGGTTGCACCATGGAGGACATTTTGCCTCATATGTGGACCCCACTGGATTTCTTTAAATGGTTACTAGTAGCAGAATAGATAGAAAGTTAGGGGCCCCACCCCCCCCCCCCCCCCCTCCCCGAACAAAAGAAAGAAGAGCGAAAACCAGAGAACTAACCGGGGTAGGGCACGCAGGTGTGGCAAATCTTTGGAGCACTCAGAGCAGTGCAAAACACAGGTCGACCGACTCAATGGTAGCAGTTGACGAGTTCACCTGAAGCTCGCAACAGGGTAGGTCCTACAAGCATTTTTCGATTGTCTCTTATCGGGGTTGCAGAGGATCCTATTTAGGATCATTTTCCGAGGGTAGAGAGGGCCAACCTAGGCAATGATACCAAAGCGTTTAGTGCCCAAAAGGTTGCCAATGGTGGCCCACGGCTTCGTTCGCTGCAGTTGCTGAGCAAGAAGCAGGGATGTTGCGAATGTAGGGTTGCGGTCTAGGTCAGTTGGGATGTGCTGTCAGCTCTCATAGGCATCTTGTTGCAGGGTTCGTGTTGTTTTCACCACCTGTGACAGCTAGTCCTGCAAACGTTTTTGAGAGCAATCCGGCAGTTGCCCGGGGTTTAGACAGAAGGTGCCCCATGTCATTGGATTGGGGGCTTGTCAGGGTTTGCCTGCTCTTGCTGCGTCTTGCTGATTTTTTTCGATGCCCCAGACGCCCATTCCTAACCTCCTTGCAGGTTCATGGGTATTTACAAGCAGGGCACTAAGTATGGTGACTACATATTTACAACCTTAAGCCCTACATCAAAGTCTTCATGAACCTCCAAGTAAACCGCAAACCCGAAACCCTGCACCCCAGAGGTTGGACTCCTGCCTGCAACTGGGGCGTGGGGCGGCGCAAGCGCTCTTGACCTGCGGCTCGCTTCTGAGGCCAGGTTCAAGGGGGGCTTAGGGTTTTCCTAGGTAGGATAAGGGGGACCCCTAAATGGGAACCCTTCTGAAACCCTCTTCTGGCTCTCTTAAAAAGGAACTGATTGAGAGGGTCTAGAGCCCCAAGGGTCCCCCCGAATCCTATCCCCTAGGTTTAGAGGTTTACGGTCTCCGAGTCGGCTAAAGGGTTTAGGGGTCTCACAGTCTGGGCTCAAACGGTTGCAGGGTTTTCTAGGCTACAGTTCAGGGATTATGTTCGTTTTGTTTTTAGAAGCCAGTTCTAAGGTGAGACTGTTCGGAGGTTAGGATTCTGAGCTTTGTGACTGTTCCCCACACCGGGCCGTTAGTCTCCCCCCAAATCGCCCGAAGTCTCGGGAGATTCCCGCAAAAAGATCCATGCAGTGCCCGATCTCAGATGATCCAACATCGCCCATCAAGTCGCTTGAATTTAGGGCGGGGATGCGTTTGGGGGGGCTGCTCCCGAATGCACCGTTTTTCTTTTGGTAGTTGGGGGGATGTTTCTGGTAGCCCCATCTTGCACTCCCATGTCATGTCTGAGGAAGGCCTGATTCACGGAGCTATTCTCTGATTCTGGAGCCCTCTGAAGTCAAATAAATCCTATTGCAGGTGCAGCTTGTCCAGTTGCCGACCTCTTCCCGAGCCTGCGGAGAAGTGGCAGGCCCGGGCTTTAAAAAAAAAGGAAGGAAGGGGGTTTAGGAAGAGGGCGTTTAAACCGCGGAGGCGGGTTTCTTTAACCCTCAACCCTATAAACTCAAGACCTTTTGAAAGTTTCGGGCGCTGAGTAGGCTTCAGGCTAAGGGAGTAGTTAGGTTTCCTTCTCTAAGCCCCATCGAGCAAAAACAACATACCCCTATTTTATCCCTGAGGTGCCTTGTTAGGGTTTAGGGTCTAAGGTCAAGGTGTTAGGGTTTAGGGTTTAGGGTTTAGGGTTTAGGGTTTAGGGTTTAGGGTTTAGGGTCCCTAAGGTTTAGGGGCCCTTATAAGATACGATCCATCAGTTCGAGGCTGTTTAATCTGCAAGGCTTTGGATTCATGGGACACGCGAAGGAATGCGTGAATTGTTGGAGTCTGTGCTGCCAGAAACCTACCCATGCACGTAAGATCCTGGCATCCGCGCAGCCCTTTCTACTGCGCATAGGGAGAAGTCCCGAGACGCAGCACCTCAAACCCTGAAATTCTAAACCTATAAGCCTTAAACTTACTTTTAACCTAGGCCTAAGCCTTGCACTTAATGGTTGTAAACCGAAGTCTTACCCTTATTCATTCTAAACCTAAGCCTTAAACAAACCTTCTGCTAGACCTGTAGGCCTTAAACTTGTTTATCGCAAGTGCTTCACATGTTTACGCCAATGGGGCGCATGTGACGTCTGACTGTCTGAGTAGGGCGTCGGGGTCACCGCCGTGAAGCAAACGCAAAGCTCATCCAGAGCAGAAGTCTCAACACCATTCTCCCCCCCCCCCCAACCCACCCTATATAAACCCTAAAAAAAGCAACAAAAACCCCGAAACCCCAAAACCCCCCCCCCCCCCCAAGAAGCAGGAAGTAGCAGCCCCAACCATGCGCCGCCATGGCCCTGCACTCCTGGGCCTGGCCTGCCTGCTCGGCGCCCACGTTCCTTCCCACGTATCGGGATTCCTGGCGCACTTCCGCGGCCCAGGCCGCGGCAGCAAAGCGCCTGGGCACTTTCCTGCGGCGGGGACGGGCTGGGGGCTGGCAAGAAAGCCTGAACATGAGCCAAACAGCTGTACCTTGAACACCCGCCCTGAACCTGACACCCGGAGCCTTAGCCCATGAATCCCTGGACCCTAAACTCCCTAAACCCTAATTACCCTCAAGCCTGGTTGAAGGTTTCGGGTTGGCATTGCGGGGATTTAGGAACATGCAGGCATGGCCCTCAGTCCACAGTTCAGAAGGGCTCTGGACTATAGGGTCTAGGGTTGACGGTTTAGAGTTTAGCATTTATAGTAGGGTTTAGAACAGCTGAAGCATTGTTTGGGGTCGATACAACCCTCATTAACACCCCCCTTGAGCCTATGAGAAGCCTGAACCTAGACATGAAGCCCTGAGCCTGCCATCACTAGGGTTTAGGGTTTAGGGCTAGAGTTTAGGGTTTAGGGCTAGGGTTTAGGGTTTAGGGTACAGGGTTTGGCGTATTAGGGACACCCGGAGCTTCAAAACCTTCTTAAACTTGAAACCCCAAGAAGCCGTTGAACCCTGAAACCTAAAGCCTTCTAACCCCCACTTCCCTAAACCCTAGCCCCCAAACCCCCAACCCCAATAAACCCCAAACCCTAGACCCTAGACCCTAGACCCTAGACCCTAGACCCTAGACCCTAGACCCTAGACCCTAGACCCTAGACCCTAAACCCTAAACCCTAAACCCTAAACCCTAAACCCTAAACCCTAAACCCTAAACCCTAAACCCTAGCCCTAAACCCTAAACTCTATAAACCTAAGCCCCACTTCCCTAGAAGCCCAGGTCCCCCGCTGTGCCGGTTCAGATGGAGATGACGCGGCCATCCTCAAAGCCAAGGATGCCATAGGCAGGTTTAGGGTTTAGGGTTTAGGGTTTAGGGTTTAGGGTTTAGGGTTTAGGGTTTAGGGTTTAGGGTTTAGGGTTTAGGGTTTAGGGTTTAGGGTTTAGGGTTTAGGGTTTAGGGAGAATCTTCAGCTGTTGTTTTTTTGGAGTTGAGAGGGGCGGAGGGGGTGGTGGGGGGGTTTAGGGTTAAACGAGTTTGGTGTTTCAATAAGGTTTTTTTTGGGTTTCGGGTTGGAAGTCCCCTTGGATGGAAGGGCCCAGGGTTCTTTAGAGTCCTTCAGCTTGTTTAAAGTGTAGCGTCCCTTGCTTAGAAGGCCTCAGATCATGCACCAGAAGCCCAGAACCCCAAACCTTATATGGTTTGGCGGTCTCTTTACGGAGGGTTTCTGTTTTATAAGGGCATTATATTCGGGGCTCTTATTCGGGTATCTCGGGGCTATATTTAGGTATGAAGCAGGTAACCGGCCTTTATAACCCAAACCGTGCCAGGTGAGATCTTAGAGCAGCTGGAAAATGGCGACCTCGGCAGCGAAGATTGCGACGGCTTAGGGTTTAGGCAAAAGGGTTCGAAGTCATAGTCCTTTGTTTGGGATAGCCTAACTAGGACCCGCACCCTTTCTATTCCTAGGTTACCTGGGCCTGGTTAAACATAATCATAAGGTTCCGTATTACAATGGGAAACCCCAAAGGCCTGCCCCACATGCCCCAGCACCACTCACCCACTAGGGTTTCGGGTTCAGGGTGCCAGGGTTTCGGGTTCTGCCGAAATGTTGAAAGCGCCTCGATCATTGTGGCAATTCTTTGAACTCGAACTCGAACAATCCAGAGGCTTCCCGACAGTGTGGCAGAACATGTGTTGCCCCCCTAAACCCTAGACCCTAAACCCGAATCCCGAAAGGGTTCACGGCTCTCATGGTTCTCAAAGGCATGGAGGGGGAGCCTGGCCAGCTGCGCGCGCAGGCGTTGCGCCTGAGGCGGCTCGTGGAATCACAAGTTGGCGTAGAATGGTATCTAGTTTCCTCTTTCTATATACTGCAATATTGCATTATACTATATTGTAACGAATATCGTCTGTAGTGTCATGACTTATAGCCTTAAGCTCAGGGTTTGGTGATGTTCGGTGACTTCGGGATCTTGTTGGCCAAGCCCCGAAACCTAGCCTAGCGTCCTTCTTGGAAGGGTGCAGTGGGAAGCCGCGCGTTTGCGAAGCTGCCAGGTGGGATGCCCTGTGCTCTGGGAAGGAGGAGACCCGGCTTCGGGGCCTAAGAAGCTGAGGAGGAACTTTTTTGGGAAAGGGACCCTTAAGGCTTGCTTGGCGCAGTATAGGGGCGTCTGTCAATGTAGAGGCTTTAGAGGGCCCGGAACGGCTTCAAACGCCGGGGGGCAGGCAGGGATCTACTAGTCCTGCTTCAAGCTTGTTTCTTGTTGGCAGAGTGGTGGTTGTGAATATTGCAGGGCCAGCAAGCCGGGAACGGCGCGGCTTCAGCAATGCAAGCAGGTCCACAGGCGATGCCCTGTGAGTTTCGACAACAGGTTTTTTTGCCGGCGGTGTCAGAACGTCAGGTTCTTGAGCTGCCCGAATCTTGTACCGCCGCCCCTAAGACTCCCCCAAAAGACATCAATTGCCTTACCAACATTTTTTCTACCCCCTTGGAACAAGAGAACTCGCCCTCCCTAAACCCCTAAACCCCTAAACCCCTAAAAACCCTTAAACCCCTATAGACCCCAAAAACCCTTAAACCCCTAAACCCCTAAAACCCCTAAACCCCTAAACCCCAAAACCCCAAACCTTAAACCCCAAACCCTACCCTCAACAGAGCAACACTTGCTGACTTGGCCCGGAGGATCCCGCGGCTCAACTCCAGGCCGCCCGGGAGGGCGTGCTGCAGGCCAACCAGGCCACAGGGTAGGATTTTTAGGGCTTAGGGTTAGGACTTAGTGGGTTTAGGGTTTAGGATTTATAGGGGGTAGGGTTTGCAGGGTGCAGGATTTGAGGATTTGGGGTATTTCCGGTTTAGGGTGCATGATATAGGGTATGGATGCTATATGAAGAAGTCGGGAGCCGTTGCTTGCTGAGTTCTTTCTCAAGTAGTTTTTGTCGGAAGCCTTACCAAGCCCCCATGCTGCTTCAGGCATTCTACGCTGCATTCAACAGCAGAGATCTGGATGCGATGAGTGATCTTTGGGCGAGCAGCGTCTCGAATTGGGGCCCGCTGCTCTTCTTTAACGACAAGGACCATCGGTCACTTCGTCGAAGCATGTTCGTCGGAGTAGCGGTCTAGCCGTTTGCGCACTGCAGCGGCAGGGCATCGAGAGAGAGAGAGATTTTCAGAATGTACGCATAATAGTGTCGACTAATTATTAGGTTCCATCTTGAGATGTGCCAGACGCTACACCCGGCTTCCTGAATAAAGCCAGCACCCTTGCAACGCTCCAAGCCTTCAGGAGGATGCTTCGGGCGTCACCTGCGTCTGTACCCATCCGGACAGCTCGCACCTGGGCAGCTTTTTTGGGTAGGCCCTTCAAATACTTGATTTTCCCCTCATTGGTTAAAGAGGATCCTATTCAGGATTATTTTTCAGAAGGCTTTAAGCACCGACCTAGTTGTTAAAGATTCTTGAGGGCCTCAGATTTAGGCTTTGCAGGTTCGCTGAGAAAGGGCCCTTGGCTTCGCCTCAGTGTTGGCGAGCTGCCAACAAGATGTCCCGACGCGGCCTATACAGCACACGCGCGCGCGCGCGCGCGCGCGCCCACACACACGCAAACACCTACACCTGAGCCATAAACGCTTTGAAGCCCCAAACCCGAAATCCTAACCCTAAACCCTAAACCTAAACTCTATAAACGATAAGGAGAATGGTGGGCAGAAGCGACATCCTGACGAGCCTCTTCGGCTGAAAGCTTTTTCGGTCAGGGTTTAGGGGTTAGGGTTTAGGGTTTAGGGGTTAGGGCTTTCGTGTTCTTTCAAGCGCCCCTATAAACACATGGGCCTTAAACCCTCGCCCCAAACCCTAAACCCCAAACCCTAACCCCCCACCCCCCCTAAGCCCTAAACCCTAAACCCTAAACCCTAAACCCTAAACCCTAAACCCTAAACCTCAGGCTGGTTTCGGATTTTCGGCTCGGCCACGCTCCCCACGGTGGCCACGTCCTCGGAAGAGGCCGACTTGGAGTCGCTGCCAAAACAAAGGTAAAGTTTAAGGTTTAGGGTTTTTAGGGTTTTTAGGGTTTTTAGGGTTTTTAGGGTTTAGGTTTTAGTTTTAGGGTTCAGGGTTTAGGGTTTCGAGTTTAGGGTTTAGGGCTTAAGGTTTAAGGTTTAGGGATTAGGGTTTAGGGTTTAAGGTTGAGGGTTTACGGATTGGGGTTTAATGTTTAGGGTTTAAGGTTTGGGGTTTCGAGTTTAGGGTCTAAGGTTGAGTGTTTAGGGATTAGGGTTTAAGGTTTAGGGTTTATGGTTTATGAAAAAGGTTTAGGGTTTAAGGTTTGGGGTTTAGGTTCGATAAGGTTGGGATTCGTTGCTGCTGTTGGGGGGGTGGCGGGGTGTTGTCATGAGGGGCTTGTTACATAGGCTTTGCAATTGATGGGTAGTTCGAAGTTTCTTATCGGCTTCCTCCCTGGAGGACGCTTGAGTGAACTGTGCGCAGATTCCACTGATTGATGCTTAACTAGTTCACGTCCAGAGTCTGGAGCACACATCATCAAGCACAAGCGACGCCTTGGATGCGTCACTTTCAATTGCAGAGTGCATGTTGGTTTTGGCAGGTTTCATTCAAAAGGTTGACCGGCGTGAACATGTATTGACCCTCCCAGGAATGCAGCCCTCGTCAGGAACCGCCAAGATTCCCCAAGGCTACCCGTGAGGTTCTCGGGTGGATATAAGTGGGGTTCGCTGTAGGGCTACAAGTATGATAGCTATAATTGTAACCTTTTTTCGGGCCTTAAAAGCCCTGCACCTAGCTACCCATGGCCAATTAAACCTCCAAGCAAGCCTGAAACCATGAGCGTAAGGCCACAAAGTTGTAGGTGTTGCTCACCTCCTCGGACATGGCAGTGGTCGTTTGCAGGGAAGAGACCCCGCTGCACTGAGTAGTGGGTATGTGCGCGACACGCAGGCTGTTGTGATATGGTGATTTTTGAAGTTGAGGTTGCTTCTTGTGGTGCTCAGCCCCAAGTGGGTCCTTCCAGGGAGCCATTTTTCGCAGTGGGTTGTCATGACTTACCGAACATCATGCTTAGGGCCTTGAGGGCTTATCATTGTTTAGTTTAGGATATGTGGGCCTTTCCGAAATGAGAGGTACCTTATGGGGGTCCTTATTACAAGGGAATCCTACTATTTCGGGGTCTATACTAGGGTCCCTCATCTTCGCAAACCGCCATATATCTCCTAGGCTTTGACGCCCGCAGCCATGGCTGCTTGTCATCGCGAAGAGAGCTTGCGCCACCGAGGAGACCAGCAACGGTGGCATGCATGAGGCTACCAACACATTTGCCCGTAGCAGAAGCGCCTTGGCTTGAACCGGCGTTGAGGGGTTTACTGTAGGGTTGGGGGGAAGGTTTTAGGGTTTGGGTTGTGGAGGGGCTCGCCGGGTCTGTCTTCCAAGGAGCTTTCCTTCCACGAAGTGGCGCGGTCGATAACATGTTTAGAATACAACTGAGATGAAATTGGATAGTTGGATGCACAGAAACGAACCCACAACACATTTTTCAATTTATCTGATTGTTAGTCCCGTAATGACTTAACTAAGAAGAATATCATGGGAAAGGGTGGAAATGAGAACTCTCCAGCTGGCCTGGACATTGATGTATAGCAGCATCTTTTGAGTAGTTTCATGGTCCCTGAATATGGCCCCTTACCTCACTTAAAGGGTTCTGACTTGTGGGCCCTTAGGTTGTAAAGGGCATATGAGCGGTATATAAGGGTTCTTCTTTTAAGGCCCATGTTAAGGGATGATGTAACTACCCCAATGTAGCATGTACTTAGCCTTAGCCTGCCCTACCACCGAGACCCCCCTCAGACTTGAGATAACCACATCCAGCAACCTGTGCGCCAAGGTGGGAAATGGTACATGGTTGGACACCAAGCGGGCCCAGTGATGAAGTAGCTAGTCTGGCTGTCCGACTTCCTGCAAAGGGATGAGAAAACCCGGAGCTCCAGGGCTGGGTGCTCGTAATCGTCATGTGGAAGTTGTGCTAACTTTTTCGGCTTGCCGACAGCTCAAACAATCAGCCTCTCATACCCTAAGCCCCAAACCCTAAACCCTAAACCCAGGGTCCCACTTTCAAGAAGGCCGGCCCTTTTAAGCTTGGAAAGGGGAGTGCGGGACTTGAGGCGCGACTTCGGCGGTTGAGGGGTTTAGTGCCCTGGAACCCTTCGTCGTGGACAGCTGGCTCCACCTAGAAGTCTCAGCCTGGGCGAACTCTGAGCTGTTCCGTGCGACAAAATTCTCTGAAAGCACAATATTGTCAAGACTCAATGGCAGAAGAAGCCTTCGAAGACAGAGGGCTGAAGCTGGGACCCTGGCCCTCCCCCTAAAGCGCTAAAAGCCCCAAACCCTAAAACCGCCACAAACACATAGCCCAAAACCCTAAAAGACTTTAAGCCCTAAATGCCCTACTGACAAAACCCTAACTTGCTGGCCCAGTGGCACCCTTTTTTCCCCCTTTTTGTTGGCTCCATGTTCCCTCCAAAAAAGGGGTACCCTTACTGTAATATATGGTTACTGAACTAACCAAAGCCAAGTCCAAACCCCAAACCCCAAACCCCAAACCCCAAACCCTAAACCCTAAAGCCTAAACCCTAAACCCCAAACCCCAAACCCTAAACCCCAAGCCCTAAACCCTAAACCCCAAACCCCAAACCCCAAACCCTAAACCCTAACCCTAAACCCTAAACCGCAAGCAGGATCTGGAGAGCCGCAGGGAGGCCTGTAGGGCTCTTGGAGTGAGGGCCTGAGAACTGCCTGTAAGCGGGGTTGGAGGAGCTGTAGAATCTCAGCATGGGGTTTAGGGTTTAGGGTTTAGGGTTAGGGTTGAAGTTCGGGTACACGTAGCCCTGCAAGTCCCCTCCTTATGGGTTCTGGCCTGCTGTGGCTAGGTACGTTTTTTGAACCCGGAGATGCTGACAAACAGACTAGGATGTAGGGTTGAGGGCTTAGAAACCCTAAACCCTAAACCCTAAAACCTAAACCCTAAACCCGGGTTGATCTTGTCGCGATGAGGAGGAAAAGAAGAGAAGCCCCGTCCCCTGAACCCCTAAGCCTTAGGGGGATTGCAGCCTCAACATGAGAGTCACCGGAACATTGTTCAGAGGCTTACCAGAACTCCCCAACTACCCTCTACTTGTCAGGCCCTAGAAGCCCTAGAACTTAGAAGCCCCGTTAAGGTTGGTTGAGGAGGGGAGGGTCTGGCCACATGCTGCTCTTTATTATGATTCTTTCTTTTTGTTTTATTTGTTGTTGTTTTTTTTTTTTTGGGGGGGGGGGGGGGGGGGGTCCGTTCTTCTTAGAGCGGTGAGGATCGAAAATTCAGGAAGCCGGAATATCTCAAAGAAGGTTGGGGCGCAGGCCTCTAGGCAAGCCGTACACATGCCGAGGTGGAACCACCGGCCGAAGAAGCTGAGGGTGAGGTGCACTGGACCAGGGATCTAGTACCCCCTACTTTGATCCCTATTAGGGACTCTTAGTATAAGCGGGAACATCCCAAGTTCAGGGCGATCTCTTTCTTAGACTTTCAACCAACCCGTGCACTCTGGTCCCTGAAAGCCCCCTGAGAGTAGGAGCCTTTTGAGGTCATGCTGCTGAAGCTTTTCTAGGTATGCCCTTGGGAGATTTCATACTTGCCCTTCTTTGGTTTAAGAGGCTCCTCAGAGGGTTTCAAGGACCAACCTAGTTTCAGTTGGTTCTACCTATCAGGGGCCAAACAGTTGTGTTTGGAAGGGGTTCTAGTAGTACCACTTTGAGAAGCTTCTGGACCTAGCGTGGGGGATGTCGCGATACTTATTGGTTCTTGAGGCAGCGCATGAGGCGCCTTGCAGCCGTCCACGCAACTTATCCATAGCCCCTCAACTCTACTATAGAATGAAGAGCCCATGTAAGGTTCTTTCAAAGGGATTATGGGGACCTGGATGGGTTTAGGGTACCCTAAACCCTAAACCATAAACCCTAAACCCTAAACCCTAAACCGTAAACCCTAAACCCTAAACCCTCCAGCTTTCTAGACAGGACGGTGGCGATGCTCCTGACTTCGGTCGTCGCGCCGACCCCTTGCATGAGGAGGTGGGGATTCCAAGGTACAGGGGCCCCTTTAGGGTTTAGGGTTTAGGTTTAGGGTTTAGGGTTTAGGGTTTAGGGTTTAGGGTTTAGGGTTTAGGGTTTAGGGTTTAGGGTTTAGGGTTTAGGGTTTAGGGTTTAGGGTTTAGGGTTTAGGCATCCTGTTGCAAAAGCCGTTTATAAGGAGGGTCCGAATCTAGAACAGCCACAGGTTCAGGTTTCAGACGGTCTTCTTCCACTAGTGCCTAGTGAAGGAAGCTGGAAAAGTGAGTGGAGATATGAGGGAGTACCCTAAACCCTAAACTCAAGTGGCCACAGTCCTGGCTGCGAGACCCTCGCAAAACCGCTGAAGCGATCGTGGTGGCATCTTATGGGGTTTTGCCCCCGGATCAGCGTCAGATGAGCCCGACACCCACAAGCTTCGCAATTGGGTTTAGGGTCTTGGGTTTAGGGTCTATCAAGGGACTAAAGGAGAGACCCTCATAAGGTTTTTCAGGGTTTATTTAGGGGGCTACTTAGGTATTTCGGGAGTATATACGGTGTATATAGGGGAATAAGTTTAAGGGTCCCTTCTAGGGGTCCTTCCTCATACCCCTTAAGTCTAGGGGTGTAGATGTGTGATTTGGGCTCCTTGCCCAGGTGGCGCAATGTGCAGTGTGCCGGTCCTGGCTTTGTCGCGGTGTTGACGGGATTTAGGGTCTAGGGTTTAGGGTTTAGGGCCTTAGGGTTTAGGGTTTCTTCATCAGCCCTCAAGAACCGGACGCCCAGAAGCCTTGGATGGTTTATTAGGGTCGGCGTCAGAGGGTGGGGGAGGGAGCGCGAGAGATGTAGTCAGTGAGGGAGAGAGAGAGGGAGAAGCAATAACACAAAATGTAACTCAAGAAACAAAAGCAACGAGTCTCCCCCCATGGAAATTTGCGGCGTAGTTTTCAAGAGCTTCCATCCAAGAAGATTTTCTGCCCAGGCAGGATTCGAAATGTAGGCTTTTTGAGGTCTGTAGTTTTCATGCTCACTTGGTTTCGGGCTGAAGGCAGTGTAGGATTGGGCTGCAGATTATAAACCCTAGACCTTGTGCGCTGTTCCGTCGGCTCCAAGAGCACGAGAAGATCTCCGCCGCACCCTTGCCGCCCGCCGGCTGTCAGACTTCCTTCGAAATCGCCATGAAGACACTCGCCCGCTTTGAGGGTCGACCCTGGGATGTTCCCCCTAGTACTAACAATCCGTACGGGGATTATAGTACGCCCTGTTATAATCCCTATCAAGGACTGTTAGTATAAGGGGGAACATCCCAAGATCGACCCCTAAACCCTAATACAAACCCTAAGAACCCTAAACCAAAACTCTTGGGGGAACCCAGGCCTGCTAGGAGTTGCAGGATGTTGGGAGAGTTTTTAATCTTAAGGTTGAGGGCGAAAGAACTTCAACCGTGGTTCTGGACCATTCCACAGGATCACTGAAGTTAAAGGATTCCGAGTGAGGGTCTAGGGCTTAGGGCAGGTTTCAGGACAACCTGGCGAAGGCAGACGAGCCCAGCAGCGAACAAAGGAAGGGATGCAATTGAGTAACAAAAAGCACAGATGTAGAGATAGATAAGATGGACAGCTGTAAGTTGTAAATATACACAGTCAGTGTACACTCAGACATACACACGTACGTAACCTGTGAGTATACGTGGAGGTGTATCTATCTACTTGCTCGGATCGGCAGTAGAAGCAGGAACCCCGAAACTCTCGAACCTGCTCTATTCAGGGTTGAAGGCTCTATGAGCGTTTCCGAAGACAGGGGCACCCTATTAGGGTCCTATTTATAAGGGAAGGGGTCCCTTTCTTCATTTTCGTAAACTCCCGTATGGTTGTGGCTTAACCAAAAAGCGTCGAGGTCACCAAAGAAAGAAAGGGGCGGGGGGTTTAGGGCTTAGGATTTAGGGTTTAGGGGTTAGGGTTTGAGCGCCTGTGAGAGAGAGAGGGGTTAGGGTTTAGGGTTGCAATGGGGGGAGGGGGGGGGGGGGTCCATTTCTCGGATGCGGTGGGGGTCTAGAAGAAACGAGCCAAGGAAAGCCGAAGGCGCAGTGGACATCGACGCGCCTTGGCTAGTTCATGGGTTTAGGCTTAGGGTTCCTGATCGACGAACTGAACTGGGTTGACAACCACAACGAAGCCCCCTAAACCCTAACCCTAAACCCTAAACGCCAAACCCCAAACAAGCTGAAGCAGAGCACACCCTAAACCACACTACGCTGTAGTCTAGGGCTTAGGGTCCTTAACCCTGAACCCTATGAAGCCCCAACCTAAAACCCTAAAACCCTAAATCCCGAAAACCCTAAAACCCTAAAACCCCAAAACCCGAAAACCCGAAAACCCAAAAACCCTAAAACCCTAAAACCCTAAAAACCCTAAAACCCTAAGCAAAATAGCCCTAAACCCTAAACCCTAAACCCTAAACCCTAGACCCTAGACCCTAGACCCTGAACCCTAAACCCTAAACCCTAAACCCAATCCCTGGGCCCTCAACATCAGAGATCCGCCTTCCAGGCCATCGTCGACCAGTGCCTTGAAGTGAAAGGAGGCACAACCTTCTGTTTAGTTAAACCCTAAACCCTAAACCCTAAACCCTAAACCCCCCAAAAAGGATTTTGGGGGAAATGGGTGGTACAAGAAGTGTTCTTGGTGACTTACCAGCTGAACATTCCTGGGGCTGACTGAGAACGCCTGTTGGAAGAAAAGTTGTTCGGCCTTTGTGTGTGGGGATAAGGAGGCCATGCTATGCAACTTGCGTAAGCTAGGGTAGTTTCAGGTTTTGTAGGGTGGGGTTTGCCTATCAAGCACGGATGTCTAAAACCCTAAACCCTAAACCCTAAACCCTAAACCCTAAACCCTAAACCCTAAACCCTAAACCCTAAACCCTAAACCCTAAACCCTAACCCTACCCCCTAAACCCTAGGGTTGAGGGACTTCGAAGCTGCCCGGAAGGCCTAGACCCTGGGCCCTGAACCCCAAGCACCCCCTCTGGAGAAGTGGGGTTTTACGAAAGTATGGGACCCCCAAATATAGAGTAGGATTCTGCTTTAAGAGGGACCCCAATAAGGTACCCCCCCGAATTTCGGAAACCTGCACCCCTAAACCCGACGCCTGAAGCCCTAAACCCTAACCAAGTGAAGCGTGCAGGAAAGCCGGGGAAGTTGGTCAACATCCCTGAAGCGCAGGCCGGGTTTAGGGTTTAGGGTTTAGGGTTTAGGGTTTAGGGTTTAGGGTTTAGGGTTTAGGGTTTAGGGTTTAGGGTTTAGGGGGTTGGCTTCGAAGGGCTTCGGCTCCGAAAAGACAAAGACCCCGGGGCTCCTTGCGCCACTTGCACTAGGATGCCCAGTAGTACCCTTATTCCCTTTTTTTGGGGGGTTTGGGCTCCCTTATAAACCCCTTTAAGCAAAAAAGGGCACCCCTTTTTAGGCCTTGGTTGCTGGGCAGCCAAGTGCAAAGTCTCTCCAAGTTTAGGTTTTAGGGTTTAGTGGCCGGCGACGAACAGAGGCCTCGTTGGAAAAGGGTTTGGGGTTTAAGGTTGACCCTAAACCCTAAACCCTAAACCCTAAACCCTTGGGTTGAAGCTCCCAGCTGCCAAAAGATAAGACTTCCCACCCCTTGATGCCGTGCGCCCAGGGAACAGAGGGGTGGCCAACATCTTCAGTCTTACTGGTTCTTAGTAGAGAATGAGGGAATGAGGTACCCTATATAATCCCTTAAAGGGTCCTATATAATCCCTTTAAAGGGTCCTACATAATCCCTTAAAGGGTCTATGTTGGATTATGTAGGGTGCCTAATTCCCTCACCTTCCCTACTAATTAACCAGGGGTGGCCCCCGTTACACCCAAGGCTTCAGAAGAGTTCTGACTCTCACCCAATAGCTGGGTAGGTTTTGGGATATAGGCTTTTGTACATTTTCCCTTCTTGGGTTCAAGAAGATCAGGTTCAGGAAGATATTTTCAGTGGATTCGAGAGGCCAAACTAGATTAACCCTCTAACCCCCAAAAGCGGCCCCGAGTTCTTGGGTGTGGAGTTGAGGGTTGAGGGCTTCGGGTCGAGAGCTACCTTGAGATTCGCACATCTTTCATGTTGTTTTAGGGTTTAGGCTTTAGGGTTTGGGGTTTGGGGTTTGGGTGGCTCACGGGAGGGTGGGGAGTTGAGGGGAGAGGCCCCCTAATCCCAGCAAGCCGTCAAGTGCCAGAAGAGCTCCAGGTGAAGGGCTTGTGCAGCGCAGCCCGCCAGATTTTTCTGGACCAGAATGTGCCCTGGACGCAATGTTGGCAGGGTTCAGCGTTTAGGATGGGACCGAAGTGTTAGGCCGTCAGAGAGAGTCGTCTTTGACGTTGAGCCCTAAGAACCCTGAGCTGTCGGACAAGTACTTGGGAAGGCTGTCTGGTGTCGGGCATGCGTTCAGCTCTGCACAGCCCTAGAAAAATTCCCTAGGCATGAAGCCCGAAGCCTCAGGGGTTTAGGGTTTAGGGTTTAGGGTTTAGGGTTTAGGGTTTAGGGTTTAGGGTTTAGGTAAGCTCACTGGCACATGATGCGTCATGTCATATCAGGTAAACCGCAGCATTGGCCCAAGTCCCCCAAAAGCACCTGACGCGGCGGATGTTTTCCAGGAAGTCGCAGCCTGATCCGAAAGCCCAACCGAAGCCTCCCGTGCCCGAAAGCATGCCGGCAACCACTGGCACGGAGGCGCGCTGCCCCAAACTCTGAACCCTAAACCCCATAAACCCCATAAACCCCATAAACCCCATAAAACCCCATAAAAACCCCATAAAACCCCATGAAAACCCCATGAAACCCCATAAAACCCCATAAAAAACCCCATAAACCCCATAAAATCCCCGATGAACCCCCTAAACCCCAAGGGCGCTTCGAAGTCCACGTTGCCTTCGGCGATTCGGGAGAAGTGGCGAGCTGGTGTGGAAGCGCGGATCAAGTGTGACGAGGTGTCTCAGGGGTTCCCCCTAAGTAGGGTTCCCCCTACTACCCCCCCCCCCCCCCTAGGTTTCCCCCAGAAGCAAGGGTTATGGGGGTAGCAAAGGCAGGGGGGGGGGGGGGGGGTTAGGGTTTAGGGTTTAGGGTTTAGGGTTTAGGGTTTAGGGTCCTAAACCCCTGAAGGTGGATGCCCTGGTGGCGTCAGGATCCTTGGAGTCAGATTGGCGGGGCGCGTGGCAGGACCGCCAGTGCCAGGTCATTGAAAGATTCTGCATCGCGGCCAACGCCGACGGCTATGAGATCAAGGTGGGGGTTTCTGACCCTAATATAGACCCCCCCAACTAGTAAGATTCCCTTAGAATAAGGGCCGGAAAAAGGTCCCCCCTATTTTCGTAAATTCCCAGGTGAAGTTCAAGGACCAGGGTGATACCTTGCCACCCGAGCTGGCCAAGCACATGGAGAACCTGCTCTCAGCCATGACTGAGGTGGAGGAATTTGAGAAGAAAGGGAATGACATGGCCGCAGACAGCCCGGAGAGTCTGCAAATGTTGAGGTTTGATCTGGTGGAGAAGGTGGAGGAGAAGCTCCAGAAATGCTTCCCGGAGATCTCGCAACATGGCCTTCAGGGCGCGAACCTTCGGGGCTCCGTCCTACCAGGCGTGAACTTGTGTGGCGCGCAGCTCCAGGGAGCCAGCCTTTCTGAGACTTACTTGCTCCTCGCGCTCATGCGGAATGCCAATCTGATCGGCGCTACGCTGGCTTGGGCCGACATGTTGGGAAGCAACCTTCAGGATGCCAAGATTCAGGGAGCCAGCTTCGAGGGGGCGAGCCTCGCGGGCGCCTTTCTGATGAACGTCAGGGCAGAGAAGGCGAACTTCAGCATGGCGCGCATGCAGGGAGCCGTCCTAGGACGCGCCGACCTCCGGGGCGCGAACTTCGCGAATGCCGACCTGACGAATGCCATGCTGCACTTGGCCAACCTCCAGGGTGCGGTCTTGGGCTCCAGCAAGCTGAGAGGAGCCAACCTGATGAATGCCGATCTGACGGATGCGGACCTCTGCAATGCGGATCTCAGCGGGGCCATCTTGACTGGTGTGAAATGGGATCGGGCGCCCGACTGTACGGGCATGAAGTGCGATGTGCTCGAGATTCCCCGCTTTGCGAAGAAGGGGCAGGCACCGAACGGCTGGCTTCTTTCGTCTGTGGGCTCCCGGGTGCTTAAGTCCTTCACGTCGGGGGGTGACGACGAGGACTCCGATGCAGAGGACTCAGAGGGCGAGGAAGGCGACGAGGATGGGGCACGTGGCACAGAGGAGGGCGATGAAGAGGGCGCCGACGCGAGCGGGTGCGCGGCACCGCTGTTGAGCTGCGGCCAGGTCCAAAGCGAGCTGGTGGACGTCAGCGAGCTCGCCACAGAGAAGCTGGCAGACGCAGGCCGGCGGCGAGTCGAAGCAGCGCTGCAAAATCTGGATCAAAGGCTGCAGCCGAAGGCACAGGCTTTGATGAAGGTCCTGGAGAACCCAAAGATGACAGAGATGCTCACGGAGAAGGCCATGGCGACGCAGGGACTCCAGGAGAGCGTCCGCAAGCTGGCAAGTCTTGGCTCCAGCGTCTCCGGTAAAAAGTTCGAGCAAGCCTTTCAGAAGTTCGAGGGTGAGCTGCAGAAGCGTCAGCTGGAGGACGGTGGCAAGGCCCTCACTTCCTGGGTCATGAGCCTTGGCGACTCACACTTCAAGGCTCATACCGGCTACTCATCTAGCGACCTGCTTGGCTTCCTCAAAGTCTCTCCGAAGCAGATGGCCAGGGACACCCGCGAGCTGGAGGAAATCCACAACTACTTGGAGAAGCTTCAGGAGAACGTGAACAAGAACAACTGGGACGACATCGTCGACAACTTTGTGTGCCTCTACAACATGTACCAAAGGCTGAAAGGCGAGCGGAGCCGGCAGGTCTTCACACAGATCTGGCAAAGTGAGGAGCTTCGGCGCGCCGTGGGAGTCGGCAGAGCCTTTCAGGAGATTGAGTGTCGGGACACGCCTCCGAACTTCGTCCTTCGCCAAGTCAAGAGCGCCGTCCAGATCGTGAAGAAGCTTCGTCGTCTTGGTAGAGTAGGTAACCTTGAACCTCTTTATTCCGTCAAATTATACCCAAAAGTTAACCTTTCGTTCCCTTAGGGGACTGGACAACTCAGGAAGAACGTGGTCATTTGGAGGCCAGCCCTGGCTACGGAGATGGCGGCCATCGAGCTCACGAAGACCAAGCAAGCAAACTTCTTTGCTTTCCTCATCTCCGCACTCTCGGGCTTCTTTATGTTCATCGCCACCTTCTTTTCAGGTCTCGCCCTGGACGCATTAAGGGCTGACCACATGGAGGTACCCCTCATCTCCTTCTTCACTCACAACAGCTCTGCCGTTCACTTGTGACCAAAGGGGCGGTTTTTTTCACCATGATCCTTGCCGCGGCCGTAACTCTGTCCTAGGTCCTTGGCCTAGTGTAGTCTTCAGTCAGCCCACCGTCCGGGCTTGGGCGTTTTCGCATGCCCTTGAGTTTGATTGGATTGGTGATGTGTTCGAGCGGGCTCAGAGGGCGAACTGTGATGGGTGCATAATTGTATATTTTGCTTGGAAGGTGGGCTGGTTTCCATGAGGGAGGGCAATGGCTTTCCAGTTTTCCACGTGCGATGGAGTTTGCCCGCACGTGCGCCAGTTGTGAGAGTCGAAAGCACTTACCTCAGGACCCCGAAGTCCGAAGTACCCGAAATACCCTCAATGCCCTCAATACCCACAATACCCGAAATACCCTCAACCAAAGTAGCACCCCTCAATACCCGAAATACCCTCAACACAAAGTAGAACCCCAAAAGGCAGATCCCCAAGCTCCCTTGCTCGAGGCTCTGCTTGAGCTTGAGGCACCCTTGAAGATCTGCCTCCCGGCCGAGCTCTAGTTTTTTTTTTTTGGTGGGTGGGTTTAGGGTTTAGGGTTGAGGGTTGAGGGTTGAGGGTTTCCTCACCAATGCCAGGTAGTGGTAAGGAGACCTGCAGCACAAAAAAAGGCCCTTTAGGGTTTAGGGGAGGTTTTAGGGTTTAAGGCGGGAGGGTTTGTCGGGGGCTGGGGGATGTGGTTTTGGCTTTGTGTTTCAGGGTTTCGGGCTCGTGGCATCGATGTGCAGGTTGTCATGCAGATTTTACAGACTGGTGAGGCAGCGTTTCTGCAGTGTCTCTTTTGCTGTTGGGGCCATGTGCAGCTTGAGCAGAGGGTGTCGCTGATAGCCCCGCAACGTCTGGAATCTGTTTATGTGACAACAGAGAAAACTGATTTACATGTACTGCGCGCGACTTCACGTTGTGCTTGTGAATGACCATGTCGATGCCGGATCTCGACAAGGATCCGACTGAGAAGTCCTACCACGTCCATGGCGCAGTACCGTGTAGACAAGCTGGCCCAGCTTTTGAGAGACGTGTAGTCAAGCAGTATCCTGTGACATTCTTCGGGTGGAACAGCCCCTGTACGCCCCCTTAGTTCCCCGGAGGACGCTGGACCAGCAAGTGCAAGACACGCATGTGCCGAGGTGGGGACGTCCACGGCCAGTACCACGACCTGCTGCGGCTTTTTGAGTACGGCGGCTTCCCTCCGGACCGGAGATAATACAGGGGTCGTAGTACCAATAGGATTCCCTTATGGTCCCTTTATAATTACACTACAATACCCCCCCCTCCCCCAAGAAAAAGAAAAAATAATATATATATATATATATAGTAAAAAATAAACATTCTAACTAATAAGGCCCCTATATGAGACGAGTTTAGGCTCTCGGTCTCTAAGCCCCCAGACACATATTGTCCAGTTTTCCTGTTGTGTCTCACGGATCCCTGGTTCGTCCAGCTACACGGATGCCTCTAACAAGAGATCATCCAATCTGCCTCCGTTTGCAGACTGCTCTGAAGCTCGCCATTTTGGTTTTCAGGGATGTCGAGGTTTCGGCAATTTGTTAGCAATTGGTGCTGATTTCTAGGGGCCTTGGGATCCTTGGTCCCTGGTGTGCCTTTGCCTTTTCTCTTTTGATGCAGGCTCGGCAGCGTTTTGCCGTGCATGTAGGTCGGAAGGCTTGGGGCACCGACTGCTGAACAGCGTGTGGGAGATCAGAACCACAACCATCTGCATCAAAAAGGGTTTGCCTTGGTCTCGAAGGGAAGTTATTTTTCCGAACAAACACAGCAAAGCCGTTAGCAGCTACCTTCCTCACCTGCAAACAGTTGGCCAGCGCCGACTTTCCATTCAAGGGACCTCGTTTACGGCACTTCCTCCCTTGCTGCAGCACCAGCGCCCGGGTTTAGGATTTAGGGTGTAGGGGAGCTGTGGAATTCCGGCAGTGTGTTTAGGGGAGAGGTGGTCTAAGGGAAGTTGCATGGTCCCTTAATTTGGTCCCTTGCTTCCCGTACAGGGTTATGAAGGATGGGCCCTTGGGTTTTTATGGCGGTATATGAGGGGTATATAAGGGCTTTCCGGCATGAAGGGCCCATATTAAGGAACCCTAAACCCTAAACACTAAACCCTTCAAGGCGCTATATAAGGGCCCGAGACAAGACGTCGACGTGCATGGGCGCAGGAAAGCAACTACCTCTTCCTGGGCGACTACGTCGACCGAGGCGGGAGGGTTCAGGGTTTAGGGTTTAGGGTTCAGGGTTCGGGGTTTAGGGTTTCGGGCAAAAGGGTTTAGGGTATTGAGGGCTGCGAGGTTCAGGGCGCAGCACTTTCTTGGGCGTTGAAAACGGGGCCGGTTCCGCAAAAGCAGACGACTAGCTCACAAAGAGCAGACAGCTTCTAAATCTGCAACCCTAGACTGCGGAGAGAAGAGCCAGAGAGTATTTGCCGTTTAGGGTTTAGGGTTTAGGGTTTAGGATTTAGGGTTTAGGGTTTAGGGTTTAGGGGCGCTCCACCTTGGCGTTCACTGTCACTGCGTCACCCACGGTGTCGGGTCGGGAGTTCCGTTGCTATATGGGAGTTTGCGAAAATGAGGGACCCCTAATATAGACCCCCAAATAGTAGGATTCCCTTTAGTAAGGAGCCCAGTAAGGTACCCCTATTTTCGGAAACCCACCATATTGCAGGCATGGTCAGGGACCGCTCGTAGATCGCTTGCGGACCAGGATCCTTGCAGGGCGTGTGCGAGTGTGACGAGTCGAAACCGCCAGGCAAGCAGAGCCTTGAGACGATCACCTTGCTTTTCGCCTACAAGGTGTGGCATTTCAGGGCTTTCTGGGCTTAGGTTTTTGGAGAGCTGCGGTTTAGGGTTACGGGCCTTAGAGGGTTTCAAAATAGATGCTGTTCGTCGTGCGCGATTCCCGGGATGCTGGGCCAGCAATACAAATTGAAGTGTCGAGGGCGCCTCCCCCCCTTCCCCTTCCACTGCAATTCTTACAATGCCCGGAAAAGTTGCATGTAAAGGCGACCCCCCCCCCCCCCCTCTCCTGTTCAAGTGAAAAGTAGCAGGGGTGGAAAATTTAGTTGCACCAATCTTGCATACTGCAAGATGGGCTAGGCAAGCGGCAAACTTCGAATTCCCAAGATTAGGACAGCCGAGCGCATGAGCCAATTCCCTATAGCGGCACTAGCAGCAGCAGGCCAAGTTTCCGGAGAATTTTTTCCTCCTCCGTGGCAACCACGAGTGTGCATCGATCACGCGAATCTACGGCCCCATGGCAAATCTCAGCTTGGCTGGGAGTGCCGTGCTTCTTGTTGGCCCTGATTTGCTCAAGCTGGGGGAACATCTGAAAGCATGTCTATGACCTGTGTAGCTTTGGATCTACCGAGTGGGCACAGATGTCGAGCCTGATCCTTCAGAAGGCCATGCGCAGACGGTTCTACTGCAGAAAGCGGCTTCTTTGGGTTCAGACCATCAAGTACAGACCTCTCAAGCTGCTGGCATGAGATGAAGAGGTGGGGGTTGATCTAAAACCACTCTTGGCATGAGGCTTCTACGACGAGTGCAAGAGGCGCTACAACATCAAGTCCCTCGGTCCGACTGCTTGTGGCTGCGGTGGGTACATATACGTGTGTACAATCATTATGTAGAGATAAGCATGTATGTAATGTTTGCACCCATGGTTAACGCATACGCAGATGGAGAAAGAGCGAGAGAGCGAGAGAGCGAGAGAGCGAGAGAGCGAGAGAGCGAGAGAGAGAGAGAGCGAGAGAGCGAGAGAGCGAGAGAGCGAGAGCGAGAGAGAGAGAGAGAGAGAGCGAGAGAGCGAGAGAGAGAGAGCGAGAGAGAGAGAGAGAGAGAGAGAGAGCGAGAGCGAGAGGGAGCGAGGGGGAGACAGGGAGAGAGGGAGAGAAGGAGAGAGGGAGAGAGAGAGAGAGAGCGAGACACAAAGAAACAAAAAGATAGTAACATGAGCTCGTTAGGACGGCCCCTCCTGAACCTAAGTCTGCAGGAAAAAATGAAGGACAGGAAAGACAGGAAGGACAGGAAGGATTGGCAGGACTGGAAGGACTGGAAGGGCAGGAAGGACAGGAAGGACAGGAAGGACAGGAAGGACAGGAAGGACAGGAAGGACAGGAAGGGAAGCAGGGGAAACAAACGGAAGGAACGGAAGGGAGGGAAGGGAATGAAGGGAAAGAAGAGAGAAAAAAAAACAGAGAGAGAGAGAGGGCGAGATAGTGAGAGGCAGAGAGGATTGGGGTCATTACTCTTTTCCAATTCATTTCAAGCCACATGAGATTCGTGCATCTTCGCGCTCTTTTCATGGTCTGATCTCATTGACTAATTGTCTGCAGGTTTGCACATGACTTTATTATCATCGTTTGCCAATACTCTCAAGCAAATACATTTTAACTCTCTAGTTTCAGCAGCATGTAACCGCTCCAGACGGCCAATAGAGGGCGTGAATCGCGTTAAAGCTGGACTAGCCTTTGTCTCTACATTCTACATTTCCCATTCGAATCCCTCTATTGCTTCTTTCTTCCGGATCTCCGAGCCATTGCATGATTCGTGCTCGCTTCTTTCTTTTGGCTGTGTTCTGGCTGAATGGTACACAACCTCATGAGAACCGCTACCGTCTCTATCTTCATGCTGCATTCGGATCTTCAAGTCCGCAAGGGTCCCAAGTACTGGTGACGAGAAGCAGGACCGGCACCAGCTGGCCAAGCGCCTCAGGGAGCTAGACCCCTAACCACGTGTATTAACCTCAGATGTCTTGGATTTGGTCAAACCCTTCACATAGCTAACACACAGAACATATCGGGTTTTGCTTGTGAGCAGGTCATGTCATTGAAGGTGGTGCTTAGTGTGATGTCAGCAATGTATGAGAATAAATTCATTTTGCTGACCGACGTGCTGAAGGATTTCGTGCTCAGAGCCTCTGTGCTCAGAATTCGGGACCCAAGGGCGACGTTAAAGTGAGTTTAAGGTCGGCCAGGATCGAAGATTCAAGACGCAAGATGCCTTTGGAAACTTTTTGGATGCCTCTTGAACCTTGAATCTCGGATTCGGGGGGGTGGAGGAGGAGACTCCAAACTCGCTTTGCAGGCGCCCGATGGGTTTGCGGAGGCAATGTCCCAGGGTGCTCGGGTACTTAGAGAAATCGGGACCCACGGGGCGTGTTTTCACTGACTTTAAAGTCGCCCTCCCCCTCCCCCCCCAACCCCTTCACCCCGGATCCAAGATAAAAGTTCCAAGATGCCCCCAGAAACTTTTCGGAGGCATCTTCAATCTTGGATTCGGGGGGGGTTGACTAAAGTCACTGTAAAATGTAAGCTCTGGGCCCAAATATTCTGAGTACTGATTGTCCGGACAACTTCTGTCTGGGAGCCAGTGGTCCAGGGTATAGTATGTCACAGGCCCCGGGCCTCTTTTCGCGACGCTGGCTTAGAAAGAAAGACGTTCTCTTTGCGACCTCTCCCCCCTTTCTCTGAGATGTCTCCAATTCATCTGCGAACATGCGTCTGAAAGAAGGAGGGTGCGACACTGTGACCTGGCCCGACGCTGCTGGTGAGTAGGCAAAGTCTTGATCACCACCTTGCTTTAGAATGACCTGCTTGCCTGTAGTTCCCTGGCACCCTCCCCTAAACCCTAAACCCTAAGCCCTAAACCCTAAACCGTCAACCACCCACGAAACCTCCAGATGCACAGCGACGCAGCTTGTCATAGCACGAAACGTTGTCGGCCCGAAGCAGGCAACAGTGCCACAGGAAGTTTGTAACATGGTTGAGGGTTTAGGGTTGAGGGTTTAGGCGTTTAGGGATTAGGGTTTAAGGTTTAGGGTTTTGGAAAAAGGGGTTTGGAAAACAGGGTTTTGGAAAAAAGGGTTTAGGGTTTAGGGTTCAGGTGGCCTTGCTGATTAAGGCTGTGGAAGCAGTTCTGCGACGTGTTCAATTGCATGCCTGTGTGCGCCATCATCGATGAGAAGATCATTTGCATGCACGGCCGCCCGCCCAGAATTCAAAGAAGGAGCCTTTAAAGCATCAAGCCATGCAATGCCATGGCTGAACCCTACACCAAAACTGGTTTAAGTAGTGCATTCCTTTGGTGTCAGTCTTTGAAGGCGCTACAAAATCTTTCAAAAGCTGGGCCTAGGCGGACTGTCACCAGAAATCAGCAGCTGCGACCAGATCAAGAAGTTGGTGAGGCTGTGGTTGCAGCATTCCGTTCTGGGCTTTGGGGTTTGGGGAAATTTCGGGTTTAGGGTTTAGGGTTTTCCCTTCTAAGTCCGAGGCCCCTGAAGCCTTCCGAATGCCCCCAGAGGCACTGTTATTCTCAACCGTGAGTCATACTTGATTCGTGAACCCTCCTAAATAATATGCAGTGTTTGTTGGGTTGCCCCCTTATACTAACAGTCCTTCATGGGGATTATAGTACCGTATAAGGGGACATCGCCAAAGGACTTGAACCACAAGCAAAGAAGCCTCACTGAAATGGCCCACTGAAAGACTGACGCTGACAAGTCCGGCTCCTTTTTTCGTGGGCCAGAAGTCACATCATAGGCCGTGCGAAGGCATCGGGCCCTGATAGCCTATACTGGTTGGCTGCGCAATGCCAGCAACCTAAACCCACCTGAACCTTCTGAACTCAAACACGTCTATTCGTCGGAGGTTGTAACTGTACTGAGTTTTGGAGGTTCAGTCGTAACACACATTGATACCCTGGAGCCCCATGTCCGGCGCCCTGGACCAGCAACACCCAGACAATGTTACTGAGAATACAAAATACACATGAAGCCGAAGTCGGACCAACACCATGGATGATTCAAGAGGCTTTCAGGGTAACCCCTAAACCCACCTAAGCCCTAAAGTGAGGCGTTCAGGGTAAACCCAAACCCCCCCCAAGCCCTAAAGTTTAGTTTAGGTAACCCTGTTGCATAGGCCCACGGACGTGCCCGACACCGGGCTCATCTGTGACCTACTCTGGGCGGACCCTGACAAGGACTTTGGGGGGCGAGGGGGGGGACTACTATTTGCTCAAGAACCCTCAAAAAGTTTGTAAAACAAATCCCTATACTACCCTTATAAGGTTGAACATTTTCATTTCTTTCGGGCGTTCTTAAGCAAATGCTAGTTTAGGGTTTGGGTTGAGGGTTCTTTGTTTACTTGCATGGCCTCAGTTTGTTTCTCTGTATTGCGGTGATCTGGGATAGAGTCCCTCAACTGGTTCGAAGAAGACTTCGGATCCTGATTGGGGGCAAGCTGTTGCAGGATGACAAGTTTGGGCACAGACCGACCCTCCCAACCCTTAAGCCACCCTTTCTAGGGCTTAAGGGCTTTAGGATGTGGGGGTTCAGTTATATCCGAAACCTTTAGCCCTAAACATCCCTGAGCCACCAAGAGCCCCTGCGCCTTGCAGGACATCGCTGGCTGGGCAGAGAACGATCGCGGAGTGTCGTTCCGTGGCCAAACAGAGCGAACAGTTGGAATCGGAATTTCAGGGTTTGCAGGGCGTGTCAGGGTTTTAGGGTTTGTAGGGTGTCTTAATGTTTCGGGTATACCTGCCCCCCACCCTTCGACGTCTGATGTGAACTCACACTTATCCCTAGGGGATAGTCCTGCTCTTTTTAACATACCGCGATGTTCGTGCTGAGAAAGCATCAAAGCCGGGGTTCCTGGGGTCGCAAGCTCCAGAAGCACCCGGCTCTCTACCCTAGCCGCCCCCCCCCCCCCCCCCCCCCAGCGTTTTTGAATCAGAATTCTCATGCCCTCCTTAGAAAACAGGGCCTCAAGAGACCACTGGACTTGATCCAGGCTGGCCGTCTAAGCCAGGTCCGGTGCACCCAATCCAGTAGGGTTTAGGGTTTAGGGTTCAGGGTGTAGGGCCCCACGGTCAGCTTCCCACACACTTACGCAAACCTTCCGCTGCTGACTAGTGCAGCAAGCGCATGTAGTGTGTCTGGTGGGCCGAGGTCAGTGTACTGCAAAGCCACCGCAGTCCTGGAAACCCAGAGATGAATGCATGATTTCCTCCCTCTGTCCATGGTGTTTGGTGCAGACTGTCGTGGACCTCGCGGTAAAAGTACCAGTAGAAGCAAAAGTACCTGGCACTACTATGCAGCTCTTGCATCTCAAAGTGCCCCCTTTACATCTCTGAAACTTCCCTAGACCCTAAACCCTAAACCCTACGCATCGCTGTGGCTAGTCGGGTGGGAAAAAACCCTATGCACATCTCCAACCGAGGTTCATCTTTGGTCCTGATGTGGTCACCAGCTTCCTCCAGACTCTTGTGTTCAAGATAGTCTTTGGACTGAAACCCTAAACTCCCTAAACCCTAAACGCCAGGTTGCTACTTGCTTAAGAATTCCAAAAAACGAAAAAGTAAACAACACGACTCCCTGTATGGCGCTCATATATTTTATTCTTTGGGGGTGCTTAAGCACTTGGTAGTAGGTTAACTGCAAAGATGTGTACAGCAGTGCACAAGTGGACAGGAAGCTGTATTGCATTATTGCTGCATGCAAATCCTTGAAATGACTGGCCCCTGTCGTTTGTCTTCTTCTCGGCAACAGTGACAATCCCGTCCCCCGAGTAGGGGGTGCGGGGATGTAGAGATGTTGAGGGATGTAGGGCTTGGGTATTTCAAGGCCTAGGCCAAGGGCGGTTCTGGCATCTGGCATGGTCTAGGGCATAGTAGTCAGATCATGACATGAGGGGTGTCCAATCAGAATCCCTCGACACCCCATGCAGCCGCAACCCTAAACCAGAAACCCTATCCACTGCCGCTCGGTCAAGGAAGCATGACATGGACCTGGTTTGCCGCGCGCACCAGGCTGGACAAAGATACCGCGCAGAAGCAGCAGAACGGAGCGAGGATTCATACGATGTAGTTGCCCACTAGTTTCGTTTGGGGCTTCATCGTGCGGGTCATCTAGGCGAGATCTCGAGGCTTGCAAGCTCTAGAGTTTAAAGCAGATGCTGGCCCAGACTGTGAATGAAGGTTGTGGAAGACGGCTATGAGTTCTTCGCGAAGCGACAGCTGATCACTCTCTTCAGTGCTCCGTCTCTGGCTTGCAATTGGCGATCTGATCATGTGGGCCGTTGTCGGCTGAATTTGCTTTGGTACGGTCCTGGTAGATAGTCGGCGCGTCGGGCTTCTTAGAAGTTGTCGGCCCAACGCACGATGCCTCTTGTGGTAACACATGACTCTGCTGCAAACCACAGGAACACCTGAAGCCTCCTTGAGCCCGAAGCCACCCGATCATTCAGGAATTATTGCGGTGAGTTCGACAACGCGGGTGCGAATCGTGGCTAGCATTCGGAATGTCGGCCCTCTGGAGGTCAGCACATGGGTGATCTATAAGGATTCTATAAGGTCATGCTGCATGATAAGCACAGACACAGTGTCCAAGTTGCAAGCCGCAGCGCTGACAAGAAAGGATTCGCGACCTGTTTCACCAAGCCCTAAGAATCGTAAGAGTCGAGACCCTACACCTGCTACTTGTGCTACACCAACTACCACTAAGAATACTACTATCACAATGCTACTGCTCATCCTGCTGCCATTCCTCCTACCACTATTACTACCATTACTATTTCTACTACTACTACTACTACTACTACCACCACCACTACCACTACCACTACCACGACCACGACCACTACCACTACCACTACCACTATACTACCACTACCACCTACGACGACGACGGCGGCGGCGGCGGCTGTTGCTGCTGCTGCTGCTGCTCCTGCTCCTACTCCTACGTCTCCTGCTGCTGCTGCTGCTGCTGCTGCTAGAGATTTTGGTAGCGTTCGGTTGCCTGGGTTTTGCACGAGGCTTGAGTAGAATGGTTGGGTTGTCCGAGGTGGTCTGCTGTAGCCACCCAACGAAAGCGCTGAAGCACCTAAGGATGATGAGCATCGATGAGACGCTCATGTGCAGTTTTAAGGCCACGCTGTGTCCTTAGGACTTTCAGGGTGCTCGCAGCGTATATATATATATATAAGTAAATAAATAACTAAATATAAATATATATATATATATATATGTATGTGTATAGTACACTGAGAGGAAGACTCACGCGCAGGCCTTCCTGGAGCTTCGGCTTGGCATGTAGGGTTGGAAGATTAAAACGCCCAACTGGCTGGCACCCTTGTACCATGTTTGGCGTCTTGACCACATGGTGCAGCAAAGAGTATCCTGAGTTAGGCTTTCGGGTTTAGGGTCTAGGGCTACCTAGTGATTGTTCCTTTCTGCAGGATAAAGGACATCAAAGTATGTACCACATATATGTATATATATATATATACAAATCATGTATGTACACACATATTTGTTATTATTATTATCATCATTATGATTATGGTTGTTAGGATTACTATATACACATACACATAGTTGTACTTGCTTGAAGTGGTTCACTTAGCCAGAAGTTGAACTTTAGGCTTCTTAGTAGAGGTCATACGATATATATATATATACATATATACATATACATATTTCTCTGCCTGGTTATTGGCGAAGTAAGTTCAAAAGACGTCGGAAAGCTTGAAACGACAGAAGCCGCAGCGCAGGTCCTCAAGCCAGTGAAAGGCAAGAAGTGACCTGCAACTTGGAAGGCACAGCGTTTCGGGTTTAGGGTTTGTAGGGTCTTAGGGTTTAAGGTTTAGGGTTCGGGTGTTGCGCTGGCTCGATGGCTCAGATGTCCTGTTGCTTTAAGCTAATGTTGCTGGAACGTGCGCTTATGCTGTTTGTTTGGGCTTGCTGGCCACCACCCTAAGATTCTCAACTTCTAGCCAGTGATGTCCATCCCAGTGCGTATGGGGTTTTGGGACTTCAGGTGTCAAGGTTCAGTGTAGGGTCATCAGGGCTTTTGGTTGAGGGGCAGTTGGGGCCCGATGAAGGGTTGGTTGGGACCCGAAGCTGTTCATCCAGGTTTATGCAGGTGGAAAGGTTCCCATGGAAACAAAGCATGATAACCCTAAACCCTAAATCCTAAGCCGGCTGGACAACCTTATGAATTCGAACTCCAACCCTGAAAACATGCAAAATGTCATATGCATCCCTCACACCCAAGCAGAGGCAACAAATGGCTGTGGCCCTTATTTCCCTTTTTTGAGGGCTTAGGTTCCCTTATGAACCCCTGTACACCAAAAAGGGATCTTTTGTTTGGAGGGTTTGGGCAGATCTGGGAAGGGTTGTGTCTGGTTTCGGGAACCCCCTGCCAGGCCGAAGGCGGAATCTGGAAAAGGAGGGGCTCGTTTTCTATAATCTAGCTTCTTAGATTCTAAAAGAAAGCGAGGGGCTCATTTTCTTGATCTACTCGTCCGGGGATGCAAAGCCCAAGCTGGAGAAATGCCCTAGTTGCCTGCGACTGGAGGCCCTGAAAGGAGAGCATTTGTGGTCCCAAAGCTGAGAGGGCACCCTGCTTAGTACTGCGGCGCGCGTTTTTTTTTTTTTTTGTGTGTTTGTTGCTGCTCGCAACTTTGAAATGTTGGGTACTAGCACTAGCTCTCGGCCGGGACCCTCGCCCTAAACCCTCCAAACCCTACACCCGAAACCCAGGTTTCCCAAGCGAGATCTTTGGGTGTTTCCAAGGTCGCACAGGAGTCGCGCTCCGCCCGTGGTGCGAGTTCAACAGCTAGGTTGGACGCCTGAGAGTGGGAGGCAGGGTCCTCCACGTTTGCAGGTTTTACTGTTAGGGTTTACTATTTAAAGCTTAGGGTTTAGGGTGACACAGGTTCTAGGTATCAGGTTTGAGATGGTGAAAAGTCTAGGCCTGTGCTGGTGATGATAATCATACACCAGCCTGATCAACAGCCAGAGGAGCCTCATGACACCAGAAGTGCAATATAGGGGATCGGAAGAAGTACTGCCAGTATTCCCTTCTGTCCCTATACTACACATATATGTATATATGTATATATACTATAATACATTTTAGGCCCCTATATTGGATGGGCTAGGTGAACCCCCTAAACCCTAAGTCACCGGTCCATCTTTCACGTACAGCCCAGATCTTGCAGGTTTTTGGGGCGGTTTTCATATCCTCAGACCTTCTCGGGCCTCTGAGACCCGAAAGTTCACCGAGTTTAGGGTTTAGTGTTGATATTGACACTAGTGCAGGAAACTTAACATTTTACCTTTTCACTGTAAGTTGTGCACCGAATTTAGGGTTTAGGGTTGATATAGGGTTTGGGATTCAGGGTCTTGCGGAGGGTGGTCCAAAGTAGAGAAAAAGACCGCTTATTTCCCAGGCTCGGGCAGCAAGGTAGCTCATTTCTTAGGGCTTCTGCAGCTAAGTGCTCACGGAAGTCTAGGGCAGAGGGTTGAAAGTTTAGCTTGCCATTGCGTTTTGAGGGTTTAGAGCTTCGGGTTAAGCCTAAAGCCTAAACCCAAAAGGGCTTGGGGTTCAGAATCATGAGGCTCCAGTGTTTCCCGGCGCAGTCGGAAACAGGGCATTGTTTTTTCCCCAGTGTGTCCAGAGCACCCGAACACCCGCAGACCCGAACATGATGCTTTGGGTCCGGGGTGTTCGGTTTTTCTGGGTTGTTGCTCTCTGAGTTTCACAGTCGGCTGTGAGCATGCCTTCGTGGCAACACTCTTGGTCCACCGGCGGCACGATGGAACTGTCCACCCGGGGCAGGCACCACCGCGCTTGACTGCAAGAGATGCGTTGCGCGGACATAGAACCGAGGTTTGAAACTTCTTAGGGGTGGTGGGCTGGGAGGCTTTTTGTTTTTTAGGTTGTTTTTGAGCTTCGGCATTTTTTCGCACTGTTACGAACCACGTCTTGTTATTGGCTTTCGTCCACATGTCGGGTCATTGCGAACCACACTGCTCAACGGAACTTGACACTAAGCCCTCACTCGCTTCATGGGCACTTAGGGGGCTTTCGAGAGGTCATTCGGGAATGCTGTGGGAACATGCGATGCAAAGCGGGAACTCCCAAATGCTGCACGCCTGCATCTTGCAGAATGCCGGTGTGGCTGGAGGTCGCAGCAACAGCTGCCACAGCTGCAGAGACCGGAGGAGCCTTCCACGGGTTTTGTTGAGGAGCCTGCGGCACTGTGATCTCTCAATCCTAGAAAGTATAGGCCCACAAGCATGCTACAGAGTTATTCAGTCCTCCGTATCTGCCGGATGTGACCCTTCAAGGCCTGAGGCGTACTGAACATGTCTACATACATATACATGTGAACATGTGTTCCGAAACGTTGTATGCATGCATGCATGCAATATATGGGTCACTCTCCCATTCTCTCTCTCGCTCTCGCGCTTTCTCTTTTCTATCCTTCAACCTTGCTAGCCTTTATCTTTCTATCTTTCTATCTCTCGCTCTTGCTCTCCCTCTCGCTCTCGCGCGCTCGCTCTCTCTCTCCTCTCTCTCTCTCTCTTTCTCTCTCTCTCTCTCTCTCCCTGTGTATATATATATGTCTCAGAGATGTAAAAGCACTGTTCTCATGCTCGGTGCTTAGACCCTGAGTTTTGGCAGCAACAATGAAGTGGAGTTGTTGCATGGATGCCGTAAGTAGGCAAGTGTCCCAAGAACAGCACAGCGTCAGTGGCATTGTGCGCAGTCCGCTGGACAAATCCTCCCAAGTTGCTTGGCAACCCGTGATGGGGCTGCTATCTCGGCATGAGCGAAGTCTTGCAAAGCATGGCTGTTGTTGCAATCGCTTTCAACCCGTGTTGTTTGGACGCACAATAGTCTTGTAGAGTTTAGGTTAGAGCTCATCAGCTTCTACGCAAAGGGCACAGCTCGATTTCACGCAGTTTGCGTGAAACGGACCTGGATCGCATGCTTGGTAGATTTCGCTTTAAAGAGCCTGGGTGCTTGCAAATCTGCAAGTAAGTCTTCAATGCCCTCGCTGGCAAGATTCTGCCATTTTGCTGCAACGCCTGGACTCAAAAAAGCTGCGTGGGCACCTCAGCCCCCAACGACTCCACGAGTCTATCGGTTCCGGCCGCTAGGGTTGTAGGGTTTAGGGTTTAGGGTTAAGGACCCTAAACCCTAAACCCTAAACCCTAAACCCTAAACCCTAAACCCTAAACCCTAACCCCGGAGAGTGCAGAGCGGTGGCATCGAGGAGCCCAGGGGCATAGAAAGCACCGGAAAAGTCCCCCGGACTCAGCATGTCAAGTGACGGTCTGCTCCTCATTCCGAGATGGAAATCAAGTTATCGTACTGATAAAACAACATAAGAAATCTAACAGGATCCTAATATAGTAATACGAACAGTATAAGAACATATTTGTATCACAACATGACTTTTGGGTATCAGGCTCTTAGGTTTTGTGAGGTGATGCACCACGTATTGACAGCAATTCCCGGCCGAGCCCACTCCAGGTTTAGGGTTTGGGGTTTGGGGTTTGGGGTTTAGGGTTTAGGGTTTAGGGTTTAGGGTTTAGGAAACATCAGGGGTTCACAACAACCCAAAGAGCTTTCAAACAATCAGCCGACAGCTTCCCCGATGCTTGCGCAAGGTGCATGGACGACATCCGAGCAGATGAAGATGCCTGGCAATGTCCTGTGTGCAACAACAAGCTACACGACACCGAGGAGAGGGTTCGGGCTCGCAGTACAGGCCAAGAGCATACTTGAGGCTCAAAGGGTTCAGGTCTGCGCATGGCCGAACTCCGGGGTTCTGGAAGGGGTGGGGCGTGGGAGCGGTATTTCGTGGATGCACTTTTTTGTATCGGAAACAACATGTCTTACTTTTTTTGCGGGCAGGGATTACAAGCCTGCAGCCTCAAATCTAGGGACGCTGAGACCCTAAACCCTCAACGGCGCACGCACCCCTGATCATGACCCCCAGTTAATAAAGATCTTGTGATTTGTAGAATGCACTTCGTTAAGGAATGGAGCACAGCCTGTGGTTGCGCGTTCGCAACCGACTTTGATGTCCGGATCCTTGCCTGCTGTGCGCGAGCTTGCGAGCATGAGGCTCTGAGAGTCGAAACGCCTAAGCTCCCAAACGCGCAAATCGAGAAGCGCACCAAGCAAAAGCTTCATCCCGAAACCGTAAACTCCTGAAGCCATGAGCCCAGAGGACTGCGCAAGAGGCTGGCTGAGGCTGAGGCAGCGGCGCCCTCGGCCCATCTCGTGACAATCGCACTGACACGGATTAGGGGGCTTAGGGGCCTACACCCGCTAAACCCCAAACCGGTCTGCTTGGCGCTTTAAAAAGGGCTTGAGGGTATAGGTGGTAAAATGGTCCAGGCGCTAGCGAGGGGGGGGGGCGGTGAGTTGTGGTTTCGGCGCTCCCAGAGCAAACTTAGTCCCAACCTTGTCTGATTGCCCCAACGGCGTTGAGAAATGGAAAGCCGCATTTTCATCTGCCGGGTCAAGTCGATGAGTGTTTCAAACCGGTGCATAAGCGCCACAAGCCCTGCAGCCTTCATGTTCCTCACATACATGGGGGCCACATGGGGGGGGTGGGTTGTTCAAACTGCGAGTCCGCTTTTCGGATGATGCCCCCCCCTTTGAAAGATGGGCCTTGGGGTTCGAGCAGCCCCCGCATGACTTACTTTTGCTTAGTAGGGAATGAGGGAATGAGGTACCCTATATCCCCCTATATATGGGATTATATAGCCTCATTCCCTACTACCAACAGTAAGATGATCCAGGTCATGCCCAACATGTCGATCAGCAGCTTTTCCACCGCCAGAGGAGGCCTGGCCACTGTCTAGAAGTCATCTCGCACAGGGGTGACACTACACCAAAACACACTCCCTTCTTGAGGCCACTCTGGGGAGGTAGGTTTCCAAGACGAACAAGAGGGTTGCGGGCTCCAGGCAAACGGAAGAGATCCTTTGGCGTATTGTCTGCATGATATATATATATATATGTATATATTGACACACACAGACATATATAGATGTATATACACACATAATGTATGTGTGTATGCATGCATATATATATATATATTACATTACACATCATTGTGAAGTATCCCTCCTGCAGCTGGTCGGTTGATATCTTGTATACGCAGATATATATATTTTTGAATTATGTTGACATCGTCACTATATGTGATACACATATTATTATATATACATATGCATATAACGTGTGTTTTAGTTAATGGGGCTTTTGCGGTATGTTCTTCAGCCGGGGCGGGGCCGCCTTTTTGCTAACATGTTAACTATGTAATGACATCCAAGAAGGGTCACCGCGAGAGGCCAGGCACTGCATAGTACATAGGTTGGGATGTTCCCCCATATACTAAGAGTCCTTCATAGAGATTATACTCGGCGTACTATGATCCCTATTAAGGACTGTTAGTATAAGGATGAACATCCCAACCCGTAGGTCCAGAAGGCTCGATAGGCATCTTTCTGGTCGTTCGAGCACATATGTACTTTGCCCGTGCTAAGAGAGAGGGCAGTTGGTTTTATGTAGAGTGCTTGCGTTGACCGCGTGAGTTGCTGCACAGCTGCTTTGCTCCAACATGAAACCGCGGCACGCAAAACCACATGCAACACCAGTGCCATCGCTGAAAGTGCACAGTCCAGTCAGCCTGCGTCCTGAAAACTCCAGGACCAAAACACATGCCAAGCTTATAGCAGAGAAACAAGAGCTGGTGACACGTATAGAAACCCGTGCAGTCGGGCCTGCCAACATTTGACAGCAGTAGCAGAGCCTTGCCGGCGGCCGTGCTCATGGGCTCCAGTTCAGCTCGGGTCCTCGGACCTCCACAGACACCCCCTCCTGGACAATGCTTCACTGCTGCAGACTCTCAAAGACTACGCGTCCGGGGGCGGCATATCCGGAATGGAGGTGTGCTGTCGTTCGATTGGCCATGCACCAGCTTCTCCTTCAAGACCCGCTCTTCATGTGTTTGGTTGCGGATGGATGGCGCCCAGAACTACTTCAATGTCCTCGTGAACGGTTGCTTGCTTCTCGTGCTCAAGACCTACACGCTCCTTCGCGACTACCGCATCAACATTCCCCTTGGCTCTGGGGAGCCAGTCTTGGTTGAGGTACAGAAGCGCACAGAGTCACAAATCGGGAGCATGTTCCGAAAGTCGACTGGCTTGGTCGTGTTGCATGGCATCGTCTCATCGAGCGAATTGGAAGAGCTACCTGCAGACGAGGGCACGCGCCGTTTGGAGTTCCTTGGGGATTCCGAGACCTCCGGATTTGGCAATCAGGGCCCGAGCCAACCCGGTGCGCCAGGCCTGCGCTCCATGCTCACGATGCATGCCTCGCACCTATATCCTCCTTGGGAATTATTTTTTATTTTTGTTAATATAGAACCCAAGAGGATATTAAAAATATTTTTTTATTAAGGTTCTAAGAGGAGTGAAGGCACCAGGATGCAAACCAAGCCTGGCCAGCGCTGGTCGCAGGAGACCTGGGAGCCGACTTCCACAACATCGCCTGGAGCGGCGCAGGAGTCGTTTGGAATGCCGCCGGCTGCACAGCGGACGTGCCTTTCCATGACCTCTACCTGAGATCTTGCGGGACGTTGCAGACACCCACCATCGACGAGTCCGACTGGAAGCCAAACGCCACCGTTGTGTACTTAGGCGGGAACGACTGGTGGTCGCTGTCCTCACGAGGGGACGATGCCCTGATCTACGGGTTGCGTGAGTTCCTCACGCGACTTCGTGCTTACAGGCCAGAGGTTCCAATCTGCATCTTGCTGGCATCGCCAAGTTCAGTATGCGCCTGTATTGGCAGCATGGAAGATCAGGCGGCCTTTGCGGCCGACATGTCCCGGTGTTGGCGTGCAGCTGCGGAATTCCTTGGAGACGAGAAGATCTTCTTGGAGGAGGTCGCACCGGACCCTCCTTGCTTGCTGTCCAATCCTGGAGACTGGGGGCAATTGGGGCATTGGTCCGTGGAGGGGAACAAGAAGTGGGCAGCAGCTGTGGTTCCGATTCTGCGAGCGCGTCTAGGATGGGCTGACGAGCGCAACATCTGAGGGCACACCAATGGTGCTTTCGGACGGCGATGATTGTGAGACTTTTGGTGCGGTGTCCGGGCTGATGGGCCCATGCCGCAGTGACGGAGAAACAGTCGTAAAAAGATCTTTCTATGAGGCCGGTGGGCATGTGCATAGCTTCATGGTCTTCATCGCGAGAGTTCAAGCATGAAGGGACTAAAGGAGGGACCCTTACCAGGAACCCTGGGGTTCTTTGGCGGCGGTTCTTTAGATAGGGACTATATAAAGTTCATAAGGGTCTAGGGTTTACGGTTTAGGGTTTAAGGTCAAGGTCCCCTTACAAGCAGGTCGCTGCCCCCCTCCGAAGCCGCCGTCGGCCCCCGCGTGCGCTGTCGGAAGAGGCCGGGGAACGTGCAAGCGTGGTTAGGGTTTGGGCCTTGGAGCCTAAACCCTAAACCCAAAACCCCAAACTCTAATAGGTAACGTCCGAATCCTACAGCTGCCCTACCAAGAGTAGATGTCTTTGTGCTTCGGGTTTCGGGTTGCCGTTCATGCTTGCTCTCAGTCTGTTCCGACGGCCGGCTTAGGATTTCAAGGCTCTAGAAATGCGGAGTCAGCCTGCCCAAGATCCCATGGCAGCCCTCATGAAGCCCAGCACAGACACAGACACGCGCCATCTTGCCCAAACGACCCTGCAGCTTTGAGGTAGAAGGTGCAGCCCAGGCCCTTTCAACCTTATTGCCCCAAACCCTAAACCCTATGAACCCGAAACCCTATAAACCCTAAACCCTAACCCTAAACCCTAAACAATGCTGGATGGCAGCCTGGGAGCCCCCCCGTATCCAAGATCTGAAGGGTTCAGGATCCACAACTGTGTTCTTAGGGTTTAGGGTTTGGGGTATATCTGTTCATTGCAGAGAGGATCTAGGGTTCAGGGCCAAAGTTTTAGTTTTAGGGTTCATCCAAAGGCAAAAATCCCCGCAGGGCGATGTCGACTGAGACCGCTGCATAGGTGGGCACCAACCACTCCCCAACTTTGCATACCACAACTTGACCCTAAACCCTAAACCCTAAACGCCTTGGCAACGGACACGCCGCTGATGGCCGAAGCTCCTCCAGAGGAGGTGGGGCGCAGTTTTGGTGGGACGTAGGGTTGGACATCAGAAACCTAAACCCTAAACCCTAAACCTTCCGTGCGCAGGTTTAGCTGGCCTCACGTTGAGGTGGCAAGGGTGTAAGGTGCTAGGTGTGGGGCTTTCAGATGCACTTGTTTGGAGTTTCCACACGGGTCCATGTACCTAAATCGCTTACATTTGGGCCTCAAAGTATCTCCTATACACGGACTTTGGGGCCCAAGTAGAATTTAATCATAAGGTACATGGATCCTTAGGGTTCGTGCTCGGTCCAAGCCCAGTCCAGGAGGATGAGCTGCCTCTTGACATGCTGCAAGCCCATCCAGACAGTGGCCGCGCTAGCTGTTTCATGGCTAGATTGAGGGCTTAAGGGTTTCAGGGTCATAGGCGGGAGGCTGGATGCAAGAGGGTCACAGGCGGGGATAGGGAGCATGGAGTTTAGGGCCATAGGAGGGCTTGAAGGCTTTAGGATTTAGGCTTGAGTGTGGGTCACGGGCGCGCAGGCTCTGGCTTGCAGATTGTACGTCTTCCTTCAAGGCGTTTGAAGAGGATCCGAGTAGGTTCGCGATCCCAGATTTTCCTCGGGGGGGAGTGCCTGCAGTCATATGTACACATGTACTTGTACATCTATCTGTTTATCTTTTTACGTATACATATACATATATCTCTATCTATCTAGCTATTTAAATGGGGGCCCCCTCAACCAAGAAGCCCATCGCAAGGTTTTTTCGGGCTTCGGATGTTCCCCCTTAAACTAACAGCTCCTCAATCGGGATTAGAAGAGGGATGCGATCATCCCTATTCAGGACTGTTAGCCTATATAAGGGGGAACATCCCAACCTAAACCCCAAACGGTTGCCGAAGTCCAGGGGCACTAAACCCATCTAAACACCATACTACACCCCCATAACTTAAAAACCCAACCCCTTTGTTAGGGTTTAAGGAGTTGTGGGTTCAGGCCCGTTGGCAAGGGCTTAGGTTTTCGGTTTGAGGGCCAATGTTCGTCAAATCCCTTGTTTCGGAGTTGCTATTTGGGGCGAGGATGCGCAGTAGTGCCCTTATTCACTTTCTTGGCGGGGCTTAGGTTCCCGCATAAACCGCGTTAAGCACAATGGGCACCCTTGTTAAACCCCCTTAGCCCTAAACCCTAAACCCTAACCCTAATTAGGTTACTGGGCAACCTTTGGGTTGTTGTACCCAGGCCTTGAGCGCCCTCTCTTGCGCGCGGTGCGCGTGCCTTCCACCGAAGGCGCCTGGGGGGCCAGTTTGCTCGCATGCGCCTGATTTTGCGGATTCGTTCCAGGATGGGCTATTCGGCCTGCCTTAGAATCCCCAGAATCAACCTTAGGGCCTTTCTAAGGGGCTATAGGGCAGAATAGCCCGTCCTGGTTGCCATCGAATTCCTCTGTCGAGCTGAGAGTTTGCACCTCATTGCTACCCTTACATATACCTTACATAGGCCCTAAAACCTAAGTAGAGGGAACCCTAAACCCTAAACCCTAAACCCCCTCCTTTAGCCCCGTGATGCACATGCGCGAGGCGTTGTCGCGTGGTTTTCAAGCCGCATCTTCTTCAAGGAGGAATCGGCCCATTGGCGCGCTGAACCCTGAAGCAGATCTCCAAAACCCCTAAACTCCTCAAAACCTCTAAATCAGGGTTTAGGGTTTAGGGTTTAGGGTACACAGAAACCAGCAATGACTAGAGCTACTTATACCTAGAAAGTATATACTTTTTTCCCAGGGTTTTCTCCGACGTAGGATTACAATTGGGGAAAAATCCTCCACGACGTAGAGGAGTTGCTCCTTGTCGAGCCCGGCCGTCTCTTCTTCTGGGGCGTCCTCGCTGGCGCCGACCGTGACTTCCCTTAATGTTCTTTCATGAGGCATCCAGCTACTCTGCACTGCACATTCCGGTGTATGAATCCCTCAGCCCTCAACCCTAGCAAGGAATAGTTTCAGATTGCTATCGCAGGATTTCTGGCGATCGAATGCTCAGTGATGCAATTTGTTTGTCCATGTGAAGGAGGCTCCGGGTTGTCAGGTTTTCGGGCTCGGGTCTTTGTGACCTTCTTGGAGGTTGCGTTTGTTGACCGAGAGCTCTTACTAGTCCAAGGTGGAGGATTGGCGCTTTATGTTGAGTCTTCACTGGTGGTTGGCGCTCGAGAATGTAAGTTAGATGACCGTTCGAAATTAGGTTGCAGACGCTGGGAGTCGCTTGGTGGATCGAAAGTCGGCACACACCAGACGACCTTGATTGCTGATCACTGGCTTGGGGAATCCCCCCTCAGATCAAGCATGTGGCCAGCAAGACGCACACTCTTTGCAGACATGCAGAGTTTTCGGTGGTGGCGTGCGCCGGATTTGTAGAAGGCGTTTGAAGAGCGAGCCGGCGCCGAACGTTCAAGGAATCTCTGGTTCTCGCAGACACCCGCTTCATTCCGGAAGCAAGACAGGAAATTGACTTACTGCTCCGTTACGATACTGACATGTTCGCTGAGCTCATGCCCGAGAGTTCCGAAAGTTGTCAGATGTGGAAGGAGCTGAGAGACCAGGACCCAGAGTAGACCGTTATTCTCTTTTTCATGGTTTAGGTCCTTGTAAGCCCGTTTAAACTTTAACACCAACAAGGGCGCCCTTGTGATTCCTAGGTGACCCAAGGGTCCCAGGAGACGCTCAAGTCAGGAAAGCTTACCTACGAGTCACCTCGACTGAGTCGAAAACAGAGAAGTCCCGGAGTCGGACAATGCCCCTGAACCCAAGACTACTATTTCCTGAAGAGCCCCAAACCTTTAAAAAAGTCGTCCTTATAGGGGTAACATAGGGTTATTGTCTTTGTCTTTTGGGGGGGGGTCTCAAGCAAATAGTAGAAGTCGAAAACAGACAAGACCCTAGAGAAGCCCCACACAGAAAAGATCATGATCGATTTAGGGTTTCAGGGTTTAGATTTGACGCACTCGGCTTCTATTTTTCTCCTTGTTTTTTCTGACTCATGCGGTCTTGCTTTCTGACTCGTGCCGTCCTGTTTTCTGACTCGGTCTTTCTTTGCTTTCGGACTCGGCCCAGTCTGTTTTCGACGCAAATCCCCGACTCACCGGTCATCCCTGAGGGTTAAATGGCTTTAGGGTTTATAGGGCTTGGGGTTTAGGGTTTAGAAGGGTCTAAGGGTTTAGGGTTTATAGAGTTTAACACTCTTAGCGAAGCCTGGGTGTGCCAAGGCTTGCAGAAGCTGTTGATGCCCGTTTTCAGCTCGGGGCCCAGCTGAGTTGCTGGTGCTGGATCGAGGTTTGGGCTACTTAAGGTTGTATTTAGTTTTACTCACCCAGTCCAGCCTTGAAAAGGCCGGATCGGAGGTTTCAAAAGGGCATAGAGTAGGGAGCCTTCATCGTTCTCTCACGGGCTGTCGGGTCTTGCTGCGGAGCAGAGTGCACAGGCCACATCCATCGAGACGATCACTGCGAACGATATTGCTTCTCGGACGCGGTGGATCTTCTGCACTGTCGAAAGCGGCCTATATATTTGTATTGTACAATATGATACAGTACTGTATGCATATATATATATACACACATATATATATATATACAAATGAGTAATAGTACATTATGTATATATATATATATATGTATAAGTAGCGGTAGCAGTAGCAGTAGCAGTAGCAGTAGCAGTAGGAGTAGTAGTAGTAGTAGTAGTAGTAGTAGTAGTAGTAGTAGTAGTAGTAGTAGTAGTAGTCGTAGTCGTAGTCGTAGTCGTAGTCGTAGTCGTAGTCGTAGTCGTAGTCGTCGTAGTCGTAGTCGTAGTCGTAGTGGTAGTGGTAGTGGTAGTTTTAGCAGTAGTAGTAGTAGTAGTAGTAGTCGTCGTCGTCGTAGTAGTAGTAGTATGTTTATCATTCTCGTAATGTTTTTTAGGTTGGATAGTGCCAAGTCAAAGCCTTAGTCCGTGAAGCTGCTTTCATTAAAAGGTAAATTCTTGGGACTTTGCACTAGAACGAGGGCTCCTTCATTGGTTCCTTTCAGAATAGAACCCTTTTTCTTTTTCATAAAAGGGTTTAGCGTTTTCGGTTTAGAGGGTTCCATCGTTGGTGCCTGTTATAGTAAGGGCCACGCTTGAAAGAGGAGCCTACAATCTCAACAATGTGGGGGGTGCTGCTCAGGTCTACTTCACCATACCCGGGCCATTGCCAGAAGATGCGGCTCCTGTCCCGCAAGGAGGGCGTCTCCGAACTGTAGCCCTAAACCCTAAACCCCAAACCCTAAACCCCGGGGTGGATCTGGGGAGGCACGGGTACTTAGAAGTCAGTAGGCCATACTCTTGTAAGCTACAAATTTACTAGGGCATCACGGTAGGCCCGTATTTGCTTGTTTTAGGGTTTATTTACGTTCCCTTATAGAAGCCCCGTAAAACCAAAGGACACCCTCTTTTTCCCCCCCCCCCCCCGCAGGTTACTCTTGGATCTAGTTGCTTGACGTTGCATCTCCTTAAGCACGCTTACACCGCTGAGACCTCCAAGGATGGAGAGCATTAAATCAGCTTAGGGTTTAGGGTTTACGGTTTAGGGTTTGGGGTGTAGGGTGTAGGGTTTAGGGTTTAGGTCCCAAAAAATCGTCGAGGCCAACACCCCTGAACCCATTCAGGCAAGAAGGCTCCACATTCTAAAGGTCCATGTATCTATATAAGTAGATCCTTGGGCCTCAAATGGGTTCCGGTTTAGGGTTTCGGGTTTAGGGTTTAGGGTTTAGGGTCATGTTGCAAGCTGTATCAAAAAGTGCTGGCGCCGCCTCAGTACAAAAACACGGGTTTTCGGGGTGTAGGGCCCAACCCAAGATTCCCAGACCATTCTACCATCTCCTCAAAACTTACCAAACCTGGAAGCCCACGTGATGCCACAGCATTCGCAAGGCTACGATGGCTTTGCAGATTGCAGCGGCTATGTGAGGATGTGCCGCAGCCGCACGTGAATTTAAACTGACTTCGTCACCCAACCTGGGCGTTTAGGGGGTAAAAAGGTGTTACGAACGAGTCGTCTGCTGCAGGCCATCCTATCCGCACACCATCCGAAATTGCTCCTGAACGGCGTGCTGGATGGCTCTAGCATGCGATGGTTTCTTATGCTGAGTCTTCGTCCAGGGGCTTGATCTCGGGCAAGGCGCCGGTAAGATCACGTACTGAGCATTGGCCCTGTCAGGCCCGGAATATGTTTGGATTGACAAAACGGCCGTTCCACACTTCACCGGACTAAGGTACGTCTCCCATTTTCCTTGCATCTCCTGCGTGGTGGCTTGGCGGTGCAAGTCGCGCTCTTCGTTTCCCCTTTTGTTTTACTTGCACCATGGCACACACCAGCTTGTCCAACCCTAAACCCTAGAAAACCTAAACCCTAAACCCGAAGATGTTCATCCAGGGTCCTGCCTTGTTTTGGCTTAACGGGAACCAAAGACTCTAAGATCGACAGGCCAACCCTCCACTAGTTGAAAGAGGTGGAAGGGTTTAGGGTTTAGGGTTTAGGGTTTAGGGTTGACGGGGAGTGTGCATGTGCGGGAGCCGGATAAGAACCAGTTATTTTCCTTGCAAGAGCCCAGATAAAGTCATTCGTCACTCATGTACTGCACTACTCAAAGTACCCGGTATCCTTTGGGCATGGCCCAGGCCGTCATTTGCCAGTTTCTTCGGTTATTTCCAGCAGTACGCTTCGAGCTAGAGACTTGGAAGGATAGTGAGGCGCCCGCGGAATGTTTGGGAAGTGTTTCGGGTTTTGGTTTTCTGGTTGAGGGCTGGGAGTTGGTTGGACCAAAGGGTGCAAATCTCAGGAGGGTGCAGCTCAAGCAATTTGGAGCTATAGACTTCCATTGCAAGCTCAGCACCTGCTCCCGGAACAGACCATGTTATGATAGCGACCGCATCTTTCTGTAGGTTGGGCTCGGCAACGTATTGTTCCTACGGCCAGCCCAGGGTCCTCTTCAGAAGGCCCCCGGAACCCTAGAAACGCCAAAAGTCCCTGGAGTCGCAGCTCAGGACTATGACAACCTGTGGAAGACTCGCTTCGAGACCGGACGCAGGCATGCAAAGCCCGAGGCCTGGAAGATCTTCGATGTCCTGGAGGGCAAGGTCGGCGACGGGTGAGGCCTACTTCTCTGGGAGCCCAAAGGTCGTCCCATCACTATACACCCACACTTCAGCCGCGGGATCATGAGGCGGAGGCCTGAGGACGCAGCATCGAGGCCGAGCCCGAACAGCAGCCCCCGGTACATTCAAGGAACCTGGAAGGGTTGGATGGTGACCAGCGTCCAAGAGCAGGGAGTGCGCCTTCGAGGCAATGGAGGACGTCGTTGCAAAGTCCGTCGACGCACGGTGAGAGAGGGAAAGGGCGCATGCTTCAAGCAAAAGGCGCACAGCTTGCTATCCCCTCGTTCATTCCTATATTGGGCGTCTGTCTCAAAAGCTTGGGTCCCTCTCCCTCTCTATCTCCCTCTTCTCTCTCTCTCTCCCCCAAATCCTCGCCCCCGCAGCTGCCATGATTGGGCATCTATTATGTGTACATATAGATATATATGTATCCATGAATATTGTGTATATATATATATGTTATGTATTCACAGCTATGCGGCCTGGAAAAAGGAAGCCCAGAAGCCTGGAAAGCCTTTCAGACTGCCCCCTACCCCTTGCCCCCCCCTCCACCCCTTACCCGCTACCCCTACCCCCCCCCCCCCATAGAATCTTTTTGAACCTCGAGATCGAATTCCACAGAAGGCCTCGCCTTTCTTCTCAGACATCCTGCGGCCACGGAGTTTGCCACAAATTGCAGCACCTAGGCTTCCCTTGACTGACTTGGTGCCGGTCGGCTTATTATAAGCTATGTTTTGGGATGTTCCGCCTTATACAAACAGTCCTTAATCGGTATTATAAAGGGGGGGGGGGTGCTATAATCCATATTAAAGAATGTTAGTATAAGGGGCAACATCCAAGGTATGTTTTGGGTTAAGGATGGTTTAGGGTAGGATTTCGATGTTTTGGGGGAGGCTGTTCAAGGCTTGGGCAATAGAGGTCTTGCTAGTCGCAGAAGAAGCGGGGGTTGGGGGTTGGGGGTTGGAGACTTGGGACCTCATGTCGTGCCGTTTATAGAAACCGCTCAACGCTTCCGTAGAGGCTTGCTTCAGGTAGTCTGGCTTACTGGCTGAACATCCGGAACTTGTTGATCCGTTTGCGCACTGCTTGTGTGTTCTGCTCGCCATGATGAGTTCACCCGCATGAATGTGTATGCTTGGGGCTTGCGGATACAGGTTGGCAGCTTTCGTATAGGAGTAGCTGGGGTCTTGGCTGATAGGGAATTTCAAGATCAATGCACCGTGGTGTCTTCCTCCCCTGGCTTGTCCGAGATGTGAGCGGTGATGACATCCAAGGTCTCCGGCACCAACGTGTTGAGGCGCGATCGCCGTTACTATTCTCCTATTCGGTCTCTTCCGACAACCAGGTTTGCTGGGCATCCTTCTGCTGCTCCACCACTTACTGCACCTTGCAATATGCAGCTCCCACTGACTAGATTCCCAACATCGTGTAGGCAAACGCCCATTGCAGGTCGACTCCTGCTGCTGCTGCTGTTGACGCGCTGGAGGCTGTGATGAGCAGCTGATGTCCGCTTTGACACGACTTTGAGCTCACTTCGTGCGATGCGAAGCGGCTGATCTCATGCAACCCTGTTACGTTCAACTTCGGCTCGCTAAAGCAGCCCGAATGCTTCCCAATGCTCTCTTTTCGATCTTAAGGTCATGTCAAGCAATGGGTTGGGGTACCCCCCGGGTACTGTGCCCCCCTTTCAGGCCGCACTCGTGCCACCACCCCCTCCGCAGGAGGGCCCTCGGACGAGCGCGTATCCACAAACGGCCCCCAGGGGCCGCCGTCGGCCGCCAAGGCAAGCGATTTAGGTTTAGGGTTTGGGGTTTGGGGTTTAGGGTTTAGGTTTTTTTGGTTTAGGGTTTAGGGTTTAGGGTTTAGGGTTTAGGGTTTAGGGTTGTTTACCTTTGCGGCTTTGGGGTCACCTTTCAAGGCAGGTCGCTTAGGATCGCGTTGTCACTTTCCCGTGCGCCGTACACGTTTCGGAGGGATGAGAGCCCAAGGCTTTCAAATCAGCTGACAGGCCAAGATGGTCTCGGGGCTTTGCAGGATGTTTGGGAGTTTAGGAAATGTGGAGGATGCCAAGGCGTGAGGAAAGCCCATGGCCCCGTCAAGCCCAAGCCTAAGTTCAGGTTTCCTCAGTCAGTCCCGTTGACGGCAGTTACGCGCACAAGGTGCTACGATATGTTTCTTACGTATAGCAGAGCTGTTGTTGCAGGAGTTGTGAAATCACAACAACTCAGTCCTTTCAACTCAGCACCTGACCGCAAAGCGTGCTGGGCTGGGCAGGGGGCCGATGTTTGGAATGGGTTCTTCAGTTTCTCCGTTTGTTGCTTGAATTTTGGCGATGGTTCACAGGCATGGCTAGTTAAATGGCTCATGTAGGAGTTGCAGGGCTTTGGGTTTAAGAATAGAACTTGTTAGGGCTTTGTGTCTATGGGAAGTCAGACGGACCCTTAATATGTGCAGGGTACATAAGAGGTAAAGGGGTCCCCTTCAAGTTCCCAATTACCCCCACTATGCTACCCCTAGGTTTCCCCCAGAACTCAGGCTATTTAGGGAGAATAAAGCCGAATTAAGGTTTTTTATGGGGGTAACCTAGGTGGGGTAGTACAGAGGGGGGAAGTAGGGAAAGCCATGAATATTAAGGGACCATGTACCTGCCCTTGGACACAAGGGGCGGGCTTTCAGAAGTGGATTGTGGGCAGGCCAGAAGCCAATCCTGCTTCCATCGTATCGCCCGCCAGGCACCGACTTGGACAGTTTAGGGGTTAAGGGTTCCTAAACCCTAACCCCTAAACCCTAAACCCTAAACCCTTGGGTTCGAGGCTCTGAGAGCTTTGTCTTGGGCTGGAGGGGGTGGGGTTGATGAGGGCAATATAGGGATTATCTTTTTTTCTGGGGGGGGGGGGGGTGGGTTCTCAAGCAAATAACCCTGGAACCCCGGTTTCAAAGGCCACATGGAAAACCTGAACCCTAATTCCCCCGAACCTTGAAACGACTCAGAAATTCTGTGGAGCGAGCGGCAAACCCTTCCGAAGTCTCGGCCGCGCTGTCTTTTCGGGCTTGAAGCAAACGGGTTTGCATTCGTGGCGGGGATAGGGTTGGCCTCGAGATGCAAAAGGGGTCTATTTATAGTAGTGCTTAGCCAGAAAGACTCTGTCCTGCAACACCCTACACCATCCAATCTATAGAACGCCTAAGGCTTAAAGCCTTGGTTTCCCCTCAAATAGAGCCCACAAAGACGTTAGAGGTTTTTTCGGATTTTCTGCGGGTTGTAGGTTTTCTTCCCACCCAGGGCTGCGGCGGCCGCCCCCAGGGCGCGCTCGCTACCGCCGCCGGCGGGTCTGGTGCCCCGAGACGAGCTGAGGGTTCACGATATTCGGGGTCCTTAGAAAAGGGAATTGGGGGTCTATTTTGGGGGTCCCCTATTTTCGTAAATCCCCAGTTGAGGGTTTATGGTTTCGGGCTGTTGCAGGACGTGAGGTGTGCGGTAGTGTCCAGTTGAAGCTGCGCGATTTCCGGGGTGTGATGATGTTGTCACGTGAGCTTGGCAGTTTCAGGGTCCAAGGTTTGGCGTTGAAACTGAGGTTCGAGGAAGCTTCTGCTGGCAAGTCTCTTTTCGTAGGAGGTGGGGCGAGGGTCAGAGATGTGGTGCACATCATCGAAAAATAATAATATTAGTTGAAGTTTATTATTATTGTATCATTAAAATTAGTATGTTATCTAAAGGTAAGACATGAGTATGATTATGTGATTGTGTTGGGTGGGTCCTAGGCTCGCTCGGGAAGATTTGAGTGGGTTGGCGCCTAGTTCATTCAGTGCTACTCAACATGCCGTAAAGCAAGTCGCTAGGGATCTTTCCACGAACAGAAGCCGCAAGCCCATGAGACACCCATAGGTACTGGCTGGCCTCGCAATCGTTGGCAGCGGAAGCAGCGCTCGTGGTTCTACTGGCGCATAAGGCCCGCTGTGTCCCCGTGAGGACAGATCATGCAGATTCCGGCGTCAAGCTGTTGTGGCAGTACTAAAAGTCCTCAATACGCATTAAAGTATCCCCCAATAAAATCCCTATTAATTAAGGACTAGAATAAGGGGGTTCCCCATTTATGAGACGGCAGATGTTTGTTATCTTCCTTTTGTGTGTTTTTTGCGTGGTGCGAGGCAAAGGCAAGTTTCGAGAATAACACAAGGACTAGAGAGAGGAAGGAGAAACACGGTTTAGGGTTTAGGGTTTAGGGTTTAGGGTTTAGGGTTTAGGGGTCAAGGGTTTAGGGGTTAGGGGTTAGGGTGCTGTACATCCGGATGCCGGCGCAAAGCCTCTTAGGCCAGCCCCAGCCCTTACAAAATCGCAGCCTCCAGGCCCCGGAGCCCTAAGAAGCCTGAAGGACCTAAACCTCAAACCATAAACCCCAATCCATAAACCCTAAACCCTATAAACCCTAACCCCTATAAACCCTATAAACCCTATAAACCCTATAAACCCTATAAACCCTATAAACCCTACAAACCCTATAAACCCCTATAAACCCCAAACCCTATAAACCCTACAAACCCTATAAACCCTAACCCCTATAAACCCATAAACCCTATAAACCCTCAACTTCAAGCCCTGGGCTCCCGGAGGTTCTTGGCGCCGCCCTGTTAATGAACGCCCGTAGCTGCGGGCTGCGGTTGGGATGTCTTCGAGGGTTTCCTTTGGTTCGAGAAAGGAAAGCAATAGTGGAAGAGAGTAAAAAAGTATGTTAAAGTACACATGGTATACATATGTGTGTGTGTTCTCTGGGAACCAGATTAGTCCTGATCAGTGGCAGTGGTGGTGGTGGAAGCAGTGGTGGTAGTGGTAGTGGTAGTGGTAGTGGTAGTAGTAGTAGTAGTAGTAGAAGAACAAGAAAGTAGTAGAGAGAATTGTAGGATTTGGGCAGGGTCTGGGGGCCTTCACGAACTCCCTGACATCACGGCCGTTGCGAACAAGCCAAGGGCCCGCAGGCACGTCGAAAAAAGGAGTTTTGCCGGCAGCTCCTTTTTTTACAGGGTGGTGCAGTATAAGGTCCACCAGTCGAAAGAGGGGTTCCCTTGCTGCTATCTTATGAATAGGGTTGCATAAAAGCCTCGAAGCTCCCTGAACCCTATAAGCCCTCAGAAATCTAGAAGGCTTCGGCGCTGAGGGTGGTGAGGAGTGATCAGTCCAGCCCCTGTGTTTGACTAAGCCACAAGCCCTTAGCTTAAATTTTGCAGGGTGAGGGCCGGGAAGGTTCAGGGCAAGCTCCTCAAGAAGCGCGAACTCCTGGCATATGCCTGTGACCACCTGCTGAGGCAGAACCCAGGAGCTGAGCAAGAAGGTCGGTCGCGCGGGTTTGTGAACCTGCGCCCTAAGCACCCGAAAGCCCACGTAGCCAAGTTGCCCGTGCCTTCATGCTGCTTGGCGATGCCAGCGTATGCAGTATACATGGTCCTGGAACCTATAGTATGGGTTTCAGGTTGAGGTGTCAGGAGGCGGCTTCCTTTACATGGAGGTTGGGCCAAACGTAATCCAACTGTGGCTCCATTATTTTGGGCGTTTATATAATACAGTGCTACAAGAAGAAAATCATCGGACATGCTCCGCCCATAGGCTTCCAAGGCATAGCAGCACGGCATTAGAAGCGAGGTGGCCTCTTCTGATTTTTCCAGATACACCGCCTGTGATCAAGCCAACCCAGCATGCCCGACAATCCTCGAAGCCAGATGCTGCAGTTTAGGGTTTAGGGTTTAGGGTGTTTCAGATTTTTTGCCTGGGTGGGCGAAATCCCAAGATTTCGAAACGAAGCCTGTGCGGCCTGTAAGACCTTCGGCCTGCCAAGCTGAGCTCAAGTGAGGTCTCCGAAAGCCCTAACCCTAGGGCTCCAAGTACACATGTAATACCTACATTGGGGTCTAAGGCTAAGGTCTACAAATAAGGGTTTAGGGTTTAGGGTATAATACCTACTGAGGGCTGTTTGGAGCCTTAGGGTCAGAAGCCCTCAGCTCCCGAAGAACTTCAGAGACAGAGCTGCCCTGCCAGTTGCGTGGCCCAACGGCTATTACTCTCCTTCCACAAGCGACTCTAAGCTGCATTTTCAGGGGGTTTAGTGTTCAGGGCTCCGCGAGTAAAAGCCCGAGCCCCGAAAAACCCTAAACTCTAACCCTTAAAAACCCTAAGCCAACCCTAAACCGCTTTTTGGGGGCCTTTTCGCTTCCGAGAGACGTGCAGGGCGGTCCCTCAGAAATGAGCCCCCAAACCCTAAAACCCAAAACCCCAAACTCTGAACCCTAAACCCTAACCCTAACCCTGCCTGTGCTTCGTGGGCCCAGGAGTGGGAAGCGTGGCCGATCGGATCCGGCCGACACCCCAGAAGAGGGCTGCAGACGCTGTCAGGACCAAGGTTCGTGTTTAGGGCTTAGGGCGTAGGGCTTAAGGATTAGGGCTTAGGGCTCGAGCTTAGGGCTTGGGGCTTAGGGGTTTAGGGTTCATAGGGGGTTGCCGAAAATGTGGGTAGCCTTTCTGCGGGTTCCGATTACAAGGATTAGCGTATTTGAGGTGTTGTTTAGGGGGGAATCCCCATTTTGGGAACTGGGGCTTAGATTTAAGCAGGAAGTTGGTGATCCTGTATACCTTCTGCGATGCCTCAGAAGGCTTGGACTTTCGCTTTGGCGGAGATGGGGCCTAAGGGGGTTGTTGTTGGGCTCGGGCTGGGTTGGGGTTGAGAAGCTCTGAATTTCAAGCCCGACGTGCGAATACTCTTTACTTGGTGGCTGGGATGGCTAAGGGTCCGTCTTCTAACAGGAACCCATCCTGTGGACCACAATTTGGAGAGTTAGCCACATGCATCGTTGTCTACTGCAAGGTCAGCCCGAAGACCCCACCTGTGCACCCCAGTGCACCCCCCAAGTCACCAGCTTGAAAAGGCACCGGTGGAGATGTGTGGCACTTACATCAGCACGCTGCAAGTGGGTGGCTTCCAGACTCATACTCGAAGATTCAAGTCCGAACTCTCTACACATGCTGAAGATGAAATGGCCAGGGTCGCCCTGCAATGCATCACTTTCGCCTGCGTAGGCTCCAGGGCAGCGAAGCCCGATCGTGGACTTGACGGCGTCGGACCGAGAGCTGGACTCCCAGAGGAGGTTACCCTAAAAACCCAGACCCTCAAGAGCTCCAGGGCTTAGGGTTCAGGGTTTAGGGGGCTGAACCTGTTGCTCATGGCACCCAAGGCGACTCCCCCCCCCCCCACCCCCGCCTTCAAGGTGTCTGCAAAAGGGGTTCAGGGCTCAGGGCTCCACACCCCTGAGCAGCCCTATTTCTGTGACGAGAAGTTGGTACCGTCGAGCATTGCCCCGTGACCAGCCTGCATTTGCTCGGTTGAGAGAGGTGTCGCTGTGTTGCCTGAATTTGGGCTTGGCGGGTATGGGTTTTTGGTCAGTCTTAGTCTTTTGGGTTTGGACTTGCCAACGGAAGGGGCATGCAGCGTTCAGGAGTGTTGTAGTCTACCGATGTTGGAGTCCTGCGGAGCGGTTCGCCTATGCGGGTGCGAAAAAGACCCTAAAAACCCTTTCCAACCCTATACACCCTATACACCCTAAACCCTTGAAACCCTAAATCCGATACACCCTATACACCCTAAACCCTTGAAACCCTAAATCCTATACACCCTACACACCCTAAACCCTTGAAACCCTAAATGGAGCCACTCAAAGGTCGATTCTTCACATTGACGCCTTGGGAGAGGGAGGTGGGCCCGGCTCCCCAGTGGCATGGCGTGCGCGGGCTGGGCGACTCGGTTCGCTTGTTTCGGTTTATATATATATATATATGTTATGTACATACTTTTTATGTTGTATCCATATGTTAGTTTTGCCGGGCCCGATGACCCACAGCTTGTGCCTGCTTGTAGTTTGGGCATCGGCCCCATATGACAAGCTTCGGTTCTCGAACTCGTCGAATGCCCTCACAGCTACGCAGTCAGTTGCGGGTGTCATACGCCCAGGGACCCATGGCGCGCCGACGAGCCCGTGAAGGAGTATGGTGAGAGCCGGGCCCTGTGCTGTGAAACTCAGAGCAGCTGCTCTAGAACTCCCCCATCTCAAGACACGCCATGGACCCATGACAGCTATTATAGGTACTGCAGGAAGTTTGATCTTGAGCAGGGCCGGAGCTTCAAGGAGTCCTCGGAAATGAGCAAACGCAGCCCGCGCAGCCGCGCATGGGCTGCAATCGATACATGCTCTCACCAAGGGGGTTTATTCAAGGGTTTGCAGAGTATCTGTGCGTCATGAGGTTGCCTTTGAAGAGAGTTGGAGAATTCTGCGATGTGCCCTCACATCGTGCATGACCTGACATCTGGAATATCGAGCGCTGTCGCGGCACCTTGCCCAGGTCCTGGCATCTCACCGGTGCTGATTGTTGCAGCCTTGAGGGGGGGGGGGTGTCGGGAAGGTTGAGGCTTTGTCAGAGGGGTCACATGGCCCAACCGAATTTCTAGCTATATGTCTATATTGTCTATGTTATATATATATATATGTATATATATGTGAAGGGTACACGTAGGCCGCAGCTGTTCAGGCTGAGCTGTCTTCAATTGGCAGCTGCCTCTGGCCACAAAAACCCTAAAGCCCTACGCATCCCCTAAGCCCTAAAACCAAGACCTTATAGAATCCCATATCCCCAAACCTTAAACCCTAAGTCCCTACACCCTACATCCCAAAATCCGAAACCTAAATCCCGAAATTCCAAACCTAGATCCCGAAACCCTAGAACCCCTGAACCCCGAAAAGCGCCCATAGAGGCCGGCCTCTCCGTGCTGGGCTGCATTGTACCGGTTGCCTGTGCCTCAGGACGTGGCGGGGTGTAGTGTAGGGTTTAGGGTTTAAGGGGTTTTCTCGGTCGCCAGTTCGGCAGAGACATCGACGAATTGCTGGGGCAAAAACGATGTGGGCGGGGGCGCGTGTTCTTGGCGTCGGACCTTCAATTATTGGCTTCCAAAAGCAGAAAGGTGAAAGAACACACCCCCCCTCCATGTGACAAAATTTCGGGTTTATAGATTCCTCAACACCCTGATCATTGGGAGCCATTGGAAAAAGTCCCGCCAACGAAAATCACGTACAATGGAAGTCCCCCAGGCCGTGATAGAAACGACTTGCCGAGGCCTGCTGCTTCGCAAGGCGGCCGATGAGGCGCCCTGTGGACTTTGCACTGACAGGGTTTGGGGTTTCGAATGCCTGGGTGAGAGAGGGTTTAGGGCGTACGTACTTCGCCCTTTAAGCAGTGAGTTGGGCATCCCTCTCATAAACCCCAAACCCTTTCCCAAATCACTGTCTCAGATTGGAGTTTCCCCACGTCCGACGTACTATGGTCAGGATCAGATTTTGCAGATTCTGAAGACTGGGCCTGTTTCGCTGTGAGAAAATGCCGCTCATCACCACAAGCCCTTATTAAGCCATAAGCCCCTAAACCCAAAACCCTAAACCATGCACGACCATACTCCCCGCAACCCCGAAACGTCCAAAGGCAGATGAGCCCTGCGAGTCGCGGTCCCTGTTGATGGGTTTAGGGTTCAGGGTTAAGGGTTTAGGGTTTAGGGTGGCGGGGGATGTTTTCTAAGTTGGGGCCCTTTCGAGAGATCCCTTTTTTTCCAGCGGGTTCTAACTCCCGAAACCCTAAATGGACCCTAACCCAGCCAACAAACAAACCAAAAGGACGATACAAGGGCCCTAGAGTTTAAGGCACCCCCAGTCTGGGTTTCTGGTTCGTGCTTATGAGGTTTTCGAGGATTTCAGCCTGACAGGGGTTTAGGGGCGAGCTTGGTTTCGATGGTGGGGTTATGGGCTTGTGAATGGGGAGATCTTTTTCAGAACATGAAGGGCCGTGGTAGATTTGGCTGACCGGCCCAAAGGCCCACAATCTAGAGAACCGCCCGAGCAGTATTGTACTGCAAACTAGGCACGCTTTTGGGGAGGGGGTTGTAATGGTAATGGTCAAAGGATTCGATCAGGCCCCATGATCAGGACAACCCCGGAATAGAAGCCGACGTGCTTTGGAGGCTTAGGGTCTGACAGCGAAGACACGCGGAGCGGGATAACCCTAACAAACCCTAAACAACCCTAAACCCTAAACCCTAAGCTGGAAAGCAGCTAGTTTCCAGAGCACCCCGTTCCACACCGCCTCGCACTTCTTGTGAGGCAAGACCAGCTGGGGCTTCGGTGGCCTTGAGAGCCGCGCTCAGATACCGGTTTGGGGTTTAGGGTTTAGGGTTTAGGGTGATCAGACGTGCCCCTCACAGGAACATCGACAGACCCACACTCAGTTCCCAAGCCCTCGCTGACGTGGGACGGCAGCCTTGCTTAAGGCCAAATCTCTGCACCCCTCACTCAGTGAGCGATTGGTAAACCAACCCTAAACCCCATAAACCCTAGTTAGGCGCTAAACCCCGAAACCGTTTAAAATCCTATTCTAGTCTATTGTTGCATTCATAAATATTATTTTGGATGTTCCCCCTTATACTAACAGTCCTTAATAGGGATCATAATAGGGGTGTACTACAATCCGTACTAAGGACTGTTAGTATAAGGGGTGGACATCCCAAAATTCGGATTATCCGCATTCACTAGCCTTGCGCTGAAGGAAGGTTGAAGACGAGGACTCTGCAGACTTCGGGGCTTAGGGGTTTGAGGGGAGGGCAAGCTTTGGGGTTTCGGGTTTAGGGTCTAGCGTCTAGGGTCTAGGGTCGAGGGTTTAGGGCTTAGGGTTTACGGCTTGCACAGGCTGTAGCGTTTAGTTTTTAGCGGCTTAACTTGGGTTCACTTCTGACCATGGAACTGGCAGGAGCGTGGCCTACCTGGAAACCGGAACAACCTCTCCAAGTTTTCTGGCAGGACTTGGGCCCTAGATTGTGCGCCGCTGGGTGCCGACGAACCCTGCACCCTAAACCCGAAACCCTAAACCCTAAACCCTACCCCGCACATCGGCCGGTGTGCTGCTTGAGAGCCGGGTATGGGTGGAGGACCTTCAGCTCGCAATGCTCTGATGAGACGACGGACACCGGAGGTAGCGGCCCGAGCCAGTAGGCCGAAGGACTTCTGGGATATTCGGATCGCTTCACATTTATAGGGCTTAGGGTTTAGGGTTTAGGGTTGTAGAGTCTTTTCGTCGATGCAGCCCCAGCAATCTTCTGCTAGGGGTTTTAGGGTTTTAGGGTTATAGGGCTACAGGGTTATAGGGTTATAGGGGTTATGGGGGTTACAGGGTTGCAGGGTTATAGGGCTACAGGGTTGGAGGCCGAAGGTGGATCCCGGCCTGTGAGGCATCGGATGGCCTCCCAGCAAGCATTCCCAGCCCTTGGGGCTGATGGACTGGGATGTTCCCCCTTGTACCAACAGCCCTTAACAAGGCTTAGTACCCTTTCTCCTTATACTAACAGTCCTTAAAAGGGATTCGTACCCTTTAATAGAATCTTTATTCAAGGACTGTTAGTACTAGGGGGAACATCCCAACTTATAGACTTCTACCACCTGACCCCCTGTGTTTGAAAGCCACTCCCTGCTGCCCTAAGCCCCAAACCAGCCCTTGAGGCTATAAACTTGAGAACCGCCTGACCCTATGTTGAAAACCTCAACCCTAAACCCTAAACCCTAAACCATCCTCCCCTGATCCCGAAACCCTGAGAAGGAGCGATTTTCTTGTTTATACCCAACCCCCCAAAACACCCCAACCCCCCCCCCCAAAACCCCCAAACCCCCGCAAAACCCCCCCAAAACCACCCAAAACTCCCCCAAAACCCCCCCAAAAAACCCCCCCAAACCCCCCCAAAACCCCCCCCCCCCCCAAAACCCCCACAAAACCCCCCACCCCAAAACCCCCCAAACCCCCCCCCAAAACCCCGGGCCCCCCTGCTGCCACTTGGCAGCAGCTTCTGCTCAAGGCTCCTCTTCGCCCCATTCGGGATCCTGGGGGCCGCCTGGCAATGTTTGCTAGTGTTTGGGGTTTAGGATTTATAGGGTTTAGGGTTTGGGGTTTAGGATTTACAGGGTTCAGGGTTTAGGGTTTGGGGTTTAGGATTTATAGGGTTCAGGGTTTAGGGTTCAGGGCAAACACCTTGAGGTGTAGAGATGAGGTTCAGGCATGGTTTGCGCATATAGGTCTTGCGTAGGTCTATGGTAGCTGGGTAGGCCCTTGGGATTTTTTTCGCATGTTCCCTTGTTAGGTTGAAGAGGCGCATATTCAGTAATATGTTTTAGAGGGTTTAGGCCAACCTGGGTTGGGTTGGGGGCTTCTGTGAACCGAGAGCAAGTGTAGTCACAGCAACTGGGGCACTGATACTGGTTTAATCTGGTTTAACGGCAGCCTGCTGAGAACTCGGGGCAAAGAGGATGCCTGTACATCCTGTTTCGTTGCCGGGATTTGACGGCTTAGAAGTTTAGGGCATCGTTTCTGGGGCCTTAGGACTTTGTGGGGTGCCTCGGCCCACCCACTAGGGCTCCAAGTACACAAATAATACCTACACTGGGTCTAAAGTCTATAAATAATACCTACATTGGGGTCTAAAGTCTATATTAACAACACCTATATACTTTGGGCTATTTTGGAGCCTTACACGCGCCCGCAACACATCCTCTCAGGTTGGGCGGCCTCGGCCAGGGGCCCAAGAGAGGCTCCAGGGTGATGGTGTCAATGTCCTTTTCATTTATATATATATATATATGCATGTATATATATATATATGTATATATATATATATATGTGTGTGTGTGTGTGTGTGTGTGTTTTGTTTTTGGTTCTGATTGTTTTATTTTGTTTTTGGGCGGGGGGGGGGGGGGGTGCTCTTACGAATTCTACGGCGAATAACCGAAGCTCTTGGGAGTGCGGAGGGGACACTTCGAGAGAGCTCAAACTCATCTGGTTGACCCGCGTGAGCAAGGAGGATTCGTACAGCCCTAGACCCCAAAGCTTGTCCAACTCCCCCTAAGTTATGGACTTAGCAGTCCTCAAGCTGCAAGACCCAGAAGCCGTAAAAGTAAAAGTCTAAGGCCCTAAACCCCCAGAGGCCTTAAGCCCAATAGGCCTGAAGAGCACTGAGGCGCTCGCAAGGAGCCCAAGGTCCACCCCGCCCCTGAGGAGGACTCAGCTGAGCAGGGTCTCAGAAGAGGTTTAGGGTTTAGGGTTTAGGGTTTAGGGGTCAGAAGGGGTTTAGGGTTTGGGTTCAGGTTGTTACGGTTCAACATTGAGGGTTCAACATTTTGCGGACCTATTCTACCTAGTGACTTTCACGGAGCATGATTGATCACGACCTGGAGGTGCATTGTAGTTCTAGCCCTAAACCCTAAACCCTAAACCCTAAACCCTAAACCCTAGGGCTTTGAGTGTTTAGGGCTTGCCCTGGGGCTTGGGGACGCTTAGGGTTCTGAGAGCTAAGACGATTGATTGTAAATCTAGAAACCTTCTAAGCCCCGGTCCCTGAATGTTGCTCAAGTTAGACCTTGGCTGGCTGCCTTTGTAATGTATGTGGCCCGGTAACTTTCTGAGTCAACACCTGCAGGAGCATGACATCCGAAACAGACCCTTTCTCAGTGGGTGCCGAAGTGCATGAGCGTCCGAGTTGTCAGGCATCACTTGCCTCGCCATGGGTATGTCCCCAGCTTTACTGACAAGACCTTGCGCGAGGTAGCTTGTTGTTGGTTCAGGTGCCATTCTGTTTACGAGCAAAAGCAAAGCGTAATGAGGGAGGTGGCGCAAAACCCCTGAAGCCCCTGAGTGTGCCCCATTCTGTAGAGACTACCAGAAGCCCTAAACGTTGCACCTAAGCCCTAGGTAGGATAAGGGGGACCCTTAAAAGGGAACCCTTCTTAACCCGTCTTCTGGCTCTCTTGAACAGGGACCTTATTCAGAGGGTCTATATCCCCAAGGGTCTCCCCCGAATCCCATCCCCTACTAAGGCTCTGGTGTTGCCCTTTGTTTTTTTTTTTCAATCTCCGAGGCCGCGGCGATTGGAGGCTTCCTCGCTCGCCGCCGGCTCGGCGGTGGTGTTGGGATTTAGGGTTTAGGGTTTAGGGTTTAGGGTTTAGGGTTTAGGGTTTAGGGGTTCAGGGTTTAGGGAGAAAAATGGAGGCTTAGCGTGTTCTGGATCACATGGGCTCACGGCGGTTTCATGAACCTTGGGCGCAAGTTGCAATCGCTTAAGGCTTCAGACTCATACTTGAGGAATGAGCGCGGTGCCCTGGGCAAGCCCATCTCAGTCAGCAGACGACGGCAGGTCCCAAATCAGAAAGCCAGCAGCCGTCCCTGAACTATCGACCTGAACTGAAACCCTAAACCCTCAACCCTAAACCTTAAACCCCTAAACCCCAAACCCTAAACCCTAAACTCTAAACCCCTAAACCCTAGAACCCTAAAACCCTAAGCCCCAAACGCCACGACACATCTGGCCTGACGCTGAATCTCGAGGCAGAGCCACCCACCAAGCCAGGGGCCGAGACCCGAGGCCATCAGGACCTCTTTTGGGAGGAGTTTAGGGTTTAGGGTTTAGGGTTTAGGGTTTAGGGTGTTGGGTTGGCCCTTGTTACGATATGTTTGGTTTTCCCTTGTTTGGGCTTAAGAGGATCCCATTTAGGAAGGTTCGAGGGTCTTAAAGGGCCGACCTAGTAGGGGTTTTTGGGAGGAGTTCAATGACCCGTTCTCAGTAGGGAATGAGGGAACGAGATACCCTACATAGCCCCTTAAAGTGTATATATTGGGGCAGATAATGTACCGAATTCCCTCATTTCCTAGTAAGTTCAGGGCTCAACAGAGATTCGAGGGACTCTTGGGCTTGAGACAGCTTTTGGGGGACTATTGGGCTGCTCGTTGCCTGAAACCATGAGCCCGGCACCCTGTGAGGTGACTGAGGCTCGAGCCTTGGGCTCTAGGTACTGGGGTTTAGGGTTTAGGGTGTAGGGTTTACGGTTTAGGGGCCCAAACTTTCCAAGGCTTGGGCATCGAGATCTGTCATTTTAGGCAGTGCAGTTGGAGGTCCCAGGCCTGCCAATGCAACCCCCCGAAGGCCCAAAGTGTAAAGCAGGGGCCGAAACCTCTAGAACCCTAAACTATAAACCGCCCGAGTCGGGAAGTGGGACATTTCCGGAATGAGTCCCTGCAATGTGGCCTGAGTGTCAGCTAGGCGGCTGGCAAAAAAAAGCAGGAAGGCTCAGTCCGGCTCTCTGAACCTCAACCGTGATGGTGGCTTGGTTTATCGGAGCCAGAATCCCCACACAAACCTTTCAGAGCCTTAAACCCTTGAGTCCTAAGGTCCCACAAAGCTCCTGCAGCCTAGAAATCCCCAAGCCCCGGACACCTTAAACCCTTAAAATCCCCAAGCACAACAATCCACCAACCCCCAAGAATCCCGGAACCTCGAGATTTGCAAGATCCCCAAGCCCCTAAACCCCCCAAAGATACCCCCTAAACCCTAAACCCTAAACCCCAAACCCTAAATCCCCCCCCAAAGACACCCCCGGGCAGGCCGCCTCGGGCTCTTGGCAGACGCCGCAGCAGCCGGCGCCGCGGCAGCCTCAGCCAAGGGGAGCAGAGAGGACTTGGTTCAATGTACCTTTGGGGTTTAGAGTTTAGGGTTTAGGGCTATAAGTTGCCTAAACTAGGGTTATGTAGCCACAGTATCCCTACTCTACAATCGTATTGGTAGCTTAAAATCTAAACCCTAAATCCTGCACCCTAAGCCGCCAGGGCTAGGTGTACCTCGTCTACCGTAGCAAGGTGAGGTCCTCTGAAGGCATGATAGAAATAGTTGGGTCCACTGGTCTTTTTGGGGCGTCGTCGTCATGCTTACACAGTCAGGGGTGACTAGACCGGGGGCTTTGAAACCCATACTTAGGTGTTTAGGGTTTAGGGGTTTGCCTCGTCAGTCCGTGCTTGAAAGAGGGGAGAGGTTTAGGTTCAGGAGTAAAGGGTTTTAGGGCCTATGCACAAGAGGAAAGAGAAGTTAAAGAGACCGGGTTGTAATAGGTTCTAGTCCAGGTTTGGGTGTTTGGGTTTAGCGTCTAAAGTTGGACCATGCTTCATGCCACCCCCCCCACCCCCCCAAAACAATCTCAAAGGTTCAAACAAATCCGGCCCGGTGCAGCATGTGCGTGTTAATTCCTGGGCCCAGGCCTTGACCCATCCGAACTACACCTGCCCCCGACTCTGTAAGTACGTACTAAACCCTAAACCCTAAACCCTAAACCCTATTAAAGTAAGAGGCTGGATTCGCTTCAAGCCAGCGGGCCCAAGAAGATCGGCGTAAGACAGGAGCCTGACGAACTACCAACCAGTCCTGCCAACGCCTTCATAACTCTTAGATAAACCCACCAAGAACCCCTTCAAAACTCTTGAATAAACCCCTTTAGAATCCCTCCATAACTCTTAAAAAACACCACCAACAATGACCGTTCTAGCTACATCCACCCCTCTCTCGTAGGCCTGGCAACTGGCACCAGAGGCAGGAGCAGGCGCAAGGGCTAAAGAATTTGTGGCTTTAGGGGGTTTAGGGTTTCGGGCTTAGGGTTTGGGGTTTAGAATCAGGGCACCGGTACTTCTAGGCGCCTAGGAGCATTTCCAGAACCCGGGGACTGCTTTTGGGAAAACATGTGGGTGGTTGTCAAAATCCCTTTTTTGGATCCCTCTCATACTACGGCGCCGAATATTTAGGGTACCCCAAAAGGGATTATAATTTTGACAACCACCCATGTGCAATGATAAGAATTCATGTAGAAACATAAGAAGGCAATGCTCACCTCTGGCAGTGTCAGGGGCATTGTCTTGATATTGCCTTCGCTTGTCGGCTGGATGTGCTGGTTGCAGTGCGGGATGCAAGTGCTGCGCAAAGCCTGCATTGGCACAGTGGAATCCGCTATGAGGCAATGAGCTGACAGCGACCACTTGTTTTTGGGTCCCGTACTTTGGGTTTGGTTGAATCGTCAAACGCCGACATGTTGTGCTAGGAGGTTGGTGACGGTTTGTCGTCAGGGGGTGGGGGGGGGGGCCCCAAGGAGCGCCAGCGGCGGCAGCGGGAGAAGGAGGAGCAGCGAAACTCTTAGCGACAGACCGTGCAGACTAATCATAGACTGAAACCCTAAGCCCGAAAACCTAGACTAAACCCTATCCTTAAACTGCCCTGAACCCAAGGCTCAGCTACAGCTCTGCAAAGAGCACCGACTTAAGGCTGCAAGATCTAGTCAGAAGCCGCAGGAAACACCCTCGATACCTAAAGCTGCAGAGCCCCAATCCTCTGGGTTCTTTCGGAGCACGCAGTCCCCCAGACCTTCCTTTGGGTTAGTCTAGTCTAGTCTAGCCTAGTCATCGTCATGGTTCTCAGCTTCCAGGCAAAAGTCGCAACGTCAACAGACCAGGGCGGACCAGGCGGACTCGGCATCATCCGGGAAGGGAGGATTGGGGCGATGGGTGGGGGCTGGGCTTGAGCCCCAAACATGAAGAATGAGCAGTATGGTTTTCCTTGAGTCGGAAGTGAGAACGCTTGCCAATTTTAAAGTAATACCTGCACCTAGAACATGAGAGGTCGATTGGGCAACGCCGGGGCTCTGAACACAAGTTCAAAACATGTGTGGGGCAGATGTTCAGAAGGACAAGCCTCGTCAAATAAAGTTCAATCACTTCGTCTACATGTCTCGTGGTTTAGACTTGTAGCTACATTCAGCCGGCTGTCAATGTCTCTGATGTAGCCAGGCCAAAACCCCTTCGCATTTAGGTTCGACACGCAGCGAGGTCAAACCAAGCCAAAAGTCGGTTCAATTTCTGAACCTCATTCAAGTATGGAATTGTCAGGCTTTGCCGGAGAAATGTTTGGCATTGTGAAAGATTGGTCTACCATTGCGGCAGCATTCAGCGACTTGGCAAGGGCAGCCCATCCCTAAACTCCGTCCGCGCGCAGGAGGCGTGGCAGCAGGAGTGGATCAAGAACAAGCGGGAGCAGGATGCTGAAAACTGTGCTGTGCGGGCACCCTTCTCCACCCCCCCCCCCTTTTCTCAGCTCAAAGCGTATATTATATGCTCAAGAAAATCAGTAAAAGCCCGATAATTCATATACTTTTTAAGGCGATAACAGAATTATTACGGTGATACTATGTACTGGAATACGATAACATAATTGTTATGAAAGTTATCATGATACTATATACCTTAACACGATAACATAATCATTATGATGATACTAGATACTTTAATACGATAGCATAATCATTATCATGGATATTGAAGCCTTCTGTGGCGAAGGACCGACTGGAGAAGGAGCTGAAGCACCAAGAGGAGGAGCAGCAGAAGCGGCTTCGCAAGGTCCGCCGGCCCTTGCCAGACTAAGTGAGCCATTTTTTGAGTATAATGTAGGCCCTTGGGACAGTTTTTGTATGTTCTCTTATTGGGTTTAGGAGGATCATATGTATGAATGTTCTTGCAGAGGCTTTTCTAAGGGCCACCCTTGGATTGCGGGGGAGCGTCGGCTAAAAACTTCATGAGGTTTCTACGTTTATACCCTTGGAGAAGCCAAGCCCTTGCAAAAAAAGGGCCCCGAAGAAAGGCGACGTAATGCAGGACCAAGGGGCCCCCTCTCCGAGGCAACAAACATCCCCCTAACAACACGATAGTTGGGACCCGATAACTCCCAACTAAACCTTACATCCCCTTACATCAACCCCTTCAGAAACCCCATGGACCTTGTTAGGATACCTTACTATAGCTCGGCTTGGGATTCCCCTTATTTCGCAGGAGGCGGCACAGAAGCGTCAGCAAGAGGAAGAGGACCGGCGATGGGATCTGCGCTGCTGGCTTGAGGGTTTCCAGATGTTTCTCCCCACTGTGTTTTTGGGCTTTTCAGTTCTACCCAGCGTTTTTGGCTCCAGAACGAAGTCAAAAAAAGCAGGCCCGTATTGCCACACGTTCCTTCAAATTTGACGCCCGAAGCTCCCCTGGGCATTCAGAGGAGCGGCAAAGGAAGTGGCGTGAGCAGGAAGAGCACTGGAAGAAGCAGGCACCAGTTCAATAAAAAGGTTTTTTCAGGGCTTAGCGTTCCCTTCTTGGGGGTTTTTGCCTGAGGATGTTTTAGGGGGAGGGTTTCAATAGCAAGCTTCGGGGTGCCGTAGCCTGGAGTGTTATTGTCAGCTTTGTGTTCAGGAAGTTGCTGCATGAGTTCAAGATTGATAGAGTTGCCGTAAAGTTATGTGAAGTGCGAACTCTAACTCCTATTGAAAGCACGCAGAGAAAAGCTGAATAAAGTAATGTGAACGAAGTGAGTGAGCGAAGTAAATTACATGTTCTCTGTATTTCCTTGCCCTGTATGTCCTTGTCACGTTCGCAACAAAGTCGGCCTTTTGTGTTCTTGTTTGCTCACGGATAGAACGCTGATTGTAACACATTCATTTCCGATTAGGCCATCGTGAACACAAAACAGTGAAAGTGAGAAAAGGCATGACATTGCATTATCCCGCGGGTGAAGTGATCTCATTTCAGTTGTCTTCGCAAAAGAGTACTGTAATCGGTTGAATCTTTGATGAGACCCTATAATATACCAAGAATCCAAAACCCGATGCCTGTTGTGCGAGTGTGAGAGTCGAAGCCCGATTCGCGGCCAGGCGGAGGATCTCAAGCGCGAAAAAGAGAAGCAGGCCCTGAGGGGTTGCTGGCTTGCGTGGCCTGCAAGTAAAGCAGCCTTGTGTGGGTAAGGGTGGTCTATCCAGACCTGTGCCCAAGATCGTGACCCAGAGTCCAAATCAAAGCGTCAACCAGCTGCCATCAGAGCCCCCTATGTCTCAGAATCCATCCGATCCAAGGTTTCGCTAAATTTATGTCTTCTCAAGCTCTTCTTCCTCGCCAGGAGGAGGAAGCAGCGCGGCGCCGGCGCCAGCAGCAGCAAGAGGAGCAGTTTCGCGACTTGGCGCGCAGCAAGATACGCCGAGCCCTGGGTTCCATGTAGCATCCTCGAACTGAGGTCCCCGACACGCTTTGTGATGCTAAGCAAAAAGGGAAGAAGTCGCACCGACTGAAGTCATATCAAGGCTCCGTGCTCTTGATCTCTGAAGTTGCACCCACAAGGGTCGACTTGAGCGACTAGCTTGATCCGATCTTGAAGCACATCCTGCAGATCCGTGTTTGTCCATCTTATGAACCTATATTCCTTTTTTTAGTACTGGGGCCGCGGCCTGCGGAGTGCTGGCCACGTCTCCGACCGCCGAGGAAAAGAGCAAGAGCAGCAGCAAAGGCAGAAGGCGGAAAAGCAGCGACAGAAGGAGCAGCAGCAACAGCCGCAGCGAGGACGCGAGCCGCAGCGCAAGGACCAGAAGGCGGAGAAGGACCCAGGGGGTACTTCTCCAAGGCTGCAATTACACCTCTTAATTCAGCTATGAAAGTAGCCAACTCCCCCCAAGAAGGGTACCCTTATTAGAATATGGGGGTTTGCGAAAATAGGGGACCCCGAAAATAGACCCAAATAATTAGTAGGATTCCCTTATGGAAAAGACCCCTACCAAGCCCTAGACTTCTGAGCAGATTCTCTTATTGATCGCTGTGGCCAAGGTCCCAGTTCCTTGGCCACCCCTTGGTACTTTCCGTGGTCCCTTACTATGGTCCCTTAGCCTCCTTTAAAGGGTTCTGCTGTATGGGCCCTTGGGTTGTAGAGGGTATACAAGGAGCATATAAGGGGTCCCCTTTTTAAGGGCCCATATGAAGGGACCATGCAACTACCCTAAGGCATCCTAAGGCTACAAGGCCAACGACTGTGAGCCCAAACCTGGGGTTTAGGGTGTAGGGTTCAGGGTTCAGGGTTCAGGGTTCAGGGTTTAGGGTTTAGGGTTTAGGGTTTGTGCGTGGCGAAAAACATCCTAAACTCTAAGAAATATTCAACATGGGCATGCCCACAAAAGAAGCTAGGGGGTGTGGTCAAGCCCTTCCTTATGTTCTCCTTGTATGGGTTATGGGGTAATGTGGGATTATTTCTTGGATGAACCGACAGCCCCCTAAGCCTTTGCAGAGGCTCTCTCGCCACGCTCTGACGCTTAGCTCCGCTCTCCGGCTCCAAGCCCTTCAGCCTGAAAGCCCAACTAAACTCTAAACCCTAAACCCAGCTAAACTGAATCCCAATCCCTTGTTTCTCCTTCTACACAGCTAAACTCGGCCTGCGAAAAGATACAGGACACCGACAGCCTGTACGGTATAGGTTAGGAGACGGAGTTCGAGTAGTTACTTGTCGGGTATCTGCTCCAGATGGTGATATGGCCTCATAGCTTATGTTTTCGCCTTTGTTGACAGGAGTTGGGGGTTTTGAAGAGCAGGGTTGTGTCTAGGAACGACAGACCCTAAAAGTGCGCCTCGCAGCCCTGCACCGAACCATATTGAGCAGCCTAAACCCTAAACTTTGGCCCTAGACCCCGAAACCCAAACCCTAGCAGGACGGACTATTATACCCTATAATTCACCCCTTGAAAAGGCCCTTCCTAGGGTTGACTATGGGGATTATATAGCCCATCCTGGTAGGCCCCTGAGCCCTAAACGGCCCTGAGCCGATCTCTGGTGAGGACAAAGCCGATGCCCGCGGCGGCTTCTTTGGGAGGCTGGCTTCAACCTTGCCTAGGGCCGTAACGAGATGTTGGGGGAGTTGCCTACTTTCGTGGGTTTGGGCTTTGGGCTGGGTACCTGCTGTTGGCTAGTGTGATATTTGTACTGAGACAAATGAAGTACCTCTGCAGCGGCAGGGGGGAACATGAGAGGAAGGAACTCAAATGGCGTTGCGGGATTCACCTGCCAGCATGCTCGGGGGAAAAGTCTTGAAACATGTGTGGGGGTGGGGGGGGGGGTGCGAGATGCAACACACACGCACCTTCGAAACGCTTTGGGAGGAAGACGAAGCAATTCGAAGTGCCAACCCTAAACCCTAAACCCTAAACCCTAAACTAAACCCCAAACCCCAAACCCCAAACCCTAAACCCTAAACCCTAAACCGAACTTAAAGCCCTCCACTCCATGCATGGAGGTGGCGGGCAAAGTCGGAGCCGCCGAAGGACGCACCGGGGGAGGCTTTGTGGTTGAACCCTAAACCCTAAACCCTAAACCCTAAACCCTAAACCTTGGCCCATGACTTGTGGCAGGACCAGCACCAACAACACGTTGGGTTTTTAGAAGAGCACTTGTAGGGTCCTGCCTCTCTCAGCATGAGCCCTGAATAGTCAGTATCGGCCGCAAAACCCTAAACCCTAAACCCTAAACCCTAAACCCTAAACCCTAAACCCTAAACCCTAAACCCTAAACCCTAAACCCTAAACCCTAAACCCTAAACCCTAACCGAACCCTAAGCCCTAGAATGCTCACTGGATCTGGTTGGCGCCTCGCCTGGCGTGTCCCCGAGCATGAGGCGATTAAAGCCCCCCTTAAACCCTAACCTGTACTTCAGGCCTGGGTGGGTAACCTTTTAACCTTTTGGGGTAGTATAAAACCCCTTAAAAAGGAAAAAGGTTACAGTAACCCTTTTTCGCCAAGTGAACTCAGCACCTAAGTCTTCAACCCACCAATCCTTGAGAGCTCCACGCACCTCCTAAACCCTAAACCCTAAACCCGAAACCCTAATCGAGATCAGGATCAGTCCAGCGCCAAAGACCGACAGCAGGCTTCCCAGCCCAAGGCCCCCCACTCGACTTACGACTCCTTGGTGGCCCAGTGGTGCCCTTTACCCTTTTTTTGGTTCTGGTTTTCCCTAAAAAAATGGCCAAGCCCAAAAAGGGTGCCCTTATGATAGTATGGTTACGGGGCTACCAAGACTCTCCAGTGTTTTGAGGGGCCATGAGGATCAGAAAGTTTTCTGGTTCAGGCTAGCGCCCTAAACCCTACACCCTACACCCGCTAAACCCTGTGAAGCCCTAAATCGTATCGGGCTCGCGGAGTGTCTCAGGCATCACTGTGGGCTCTCACATCTTTTGCAAAGGTGTTATTGGGGCTTGTTGGGTTTAGGGTTTAGGGTTATAGGGGCTTGTTGGGTTTATTGCGTCGGTTTATTGAGATTTGGGTTTACTTGTTCGGTTTTGTGTTGATTTCGATGACTGATGCCCCTGTGCACGCCGCCCTCAGGCCAGTCCCATGCCAAAAAAGGATACCCACCGCAGCTCCAGAAAGCTTCTCTTGCAACCACAACCCTTTCTTGTATGTAATATGGTTATATCGGGGTGGGAATTACAAATAGTCTTCCCTTATGGTCCCCCAGAGAAGTATACTATAAGCACACCCCCCCCCCCCCAAAGAAAAAAACATGTTCCAATTCTCAAGGCTTTGGTAGTATGTAGGCTTCAGCCTTCCAGGCTTTGCGTCTTCGGGGGCTTAGGTCGGCCAAGAAGTGGTGTGGCATCATGTATGTATTCCAAGAAATTCCAGGCCCGGGAACCCACTAGGTTTCTCAAGAGGTATATGTTGTTCGGCCATCTTTCTTAAGAACCTTGAGGGAGTTGTTGAAGATACAGTTGTTTTTATTATTACTTTTTCAACGGGGAGTATAGGAACTGACCCCATGACATCTACAACCTCCAGCACTTTGCCCCAGCGCTTGTGCCCTCAAACAGTCCAAACTTCATAGCTGTTTCTCCAAGTGCGTGGCAGGGCAGCCAGTGGACCAAATGGCCAGGATCAGACATGTCGGGCCCACAACTTTCTTGACACTTCCTCGAGCCCAAAACCCTAAACCGTAGTAGAAGAGTGAGCTTGGCTCTGCCGGAGATGTGATAGGAATGTTCAAGGTGTGGGTACTCGTAGCTGCTGACGGGAGGGAGTTGGAGCTGAGCAGTCATGCCGAATCCGAACAGAAACGTTTCCTGCTTGAGCGAGTGCGAAAGTCGAAAACCTAAACCCTGAACCCTAAACGATGCTGACTCTTGGACTTGATGGCATTTGAGGTGAAAAAAGTTAGGCTTTTGCCTTTCGTCGTGTATAGCGAAATAGGGCTCGGCATGCGCCAGAAAGTGGGCCTTCACCTTCAAGTTCAACTGTAGCTTTGCGCTTCCTTAAACATCCCGAATACCATACAGTCCAGGACATGGCCCAGACGCTTGCCAGCCTTACATGTCTGCCTTTGGCGCATGCATGCCCTGAAACCGAAATCGCCCACCACCGGAATTGTCATGATCTGTTTAGGGTATACCGTCTGGGACTACCAAGACGGGGTACAGGGATGGGGGACTGGCGTGGCCCCTTGGGCGGCAAGGCCCCGCGCCACCAGCACAGATGACAAAGCCCGAACTGCGACGCTGGGATGCAGCTTGGGGGCGTTCAGGGCTTTCTATTGTAGGTTGACGGTGCGCTGACCGTGCGATTGATGATCATCAGATGCGATTGATGATCATCAGATGTACCTCTCTTCATATTACATATATATATATATGTCTCTATATCTATATATATATATACACATCATATAGTACAAGTATACGAAAGTAAAATCATGGCATGCGCATCTTTCCACAGTGCTCCGTTCCTCGCTCAGGAAGGAAAACCAAGAGCGAGCTGCTCGTGAACAGATGCAGAAGGCCATGAGTGAGAGCGTTTTAAAGTTGCTTCGCGTCTGCTGGCTGCATGCCTAAGGCGGCAGAGCACAAAGCATCTTCTCTGCTGGATACGGTCATGAAGCAGATTGCGCGGGACCTATCCGATGCCATGCTTGCAGCGAAGCATAAAGCCGAGATGTGTACCGCATGATCATGTTTTGCTGGTCCCTCTGCTGCATGGGGTCTTGAAATATGGCAAGCTCCTGTGAGCATCGGCCTGTTTTGCCAAGCTTCCATGTGATCTTTCACGGACCTGGCTCCTATTGCAAGCAGCACACGTGCCCGAGATGAGCTCCGGACGTGCTCCAGAGAGTTGTGCCATGTTGTGCCAGAAAACTCTACCAGGTTGTGCCAGCTTAGCGACCCCAAACCAGACACCCTCCTTCAGAAAGTGACTGTGTACAGCCTTCAACCGGAGTTGGCTGTCAGCCGCATCTTTCGATGGCTGCCGGCAGATGGATGGCGAGGCAGAGGCCTGGGCTAAGAGAGAGGGACCTTAAAGTCTTTGAACCGAATTACCTGCCTGATGCTGAAAGGTTTCTGAAGCATAGGGGCCTTGGGTTTTATGGAGGGTAGATCAGGGCTCCCCAGTACGGGCTGGTGCAACTATCTCAACATTGAGCGTGCAGGATTGGTTTACTGTGGCCCCCCTAAACCCCAAACCCTAAACCCTAAACCCTAAACCTAATAGCCTAAGCGATGTCGAGAGAGCCCTCAGACCGCTTCACAGGGGAATTTCGCAGCCTGCCATGAACTTCAAAGGGCCTAAGCCGTAAGTATTCCCTGTAGAAGCCTCAAGCTTGCCGTTAACGCCCCTAAACCCTAAACCATAAACCCTAAACCTTCTGCAAAGTGAGCCCATCTTTGCCCAGGGGTGGCCACGCCGTCTTGAAGGGTGCGGTGATGTCGTACAAGTGGTCGGCACCGTCGCCGAGGCCCTGATGGTGGCTTTAGATCTGCGCCCCCAAAGTTAGGGTTTAGGGTTTAGGGTTTAGGGTTTAGGGTTTAGGGTTTTCCTGGCGGGCTGAAGGCGTATAGAAGGCTTCATTCAGGATGGGCAAATCTGCACCTAAGAAGAGTGACAGTCAAAGGTAGCTGCGAAATCTCCTGCGCCTGCGCCACTGCCAGCATTTGCCAGCGAAGCCACAACCATCACAGGAAAGAGCCTCTGAACTGTAAAGTTATCAGCCGTAGTGTGCCACAATCTCGCTGACCATTGATCCAGTCATTTAGCTTCTGCTACGGGTAGGTATAATGTGCCCAAGCTCTGCGCGTGGCCCTCAAGTTGCGTGAAGGTGCAGCTTCGTGGTAAGCGCCTTGCCTTCGTCTTCCTCCAGGGCGATGGCTTTGCACGAAGCTAGCCTCTGAAGTTCATAGAGCCTGGGTTTCTTCTTCCACTTCACAGGTTTTACAGTCTCTCTACACCGCAACCTGCGGCTGGGAGATGCTTGAGCCGTGAAGCCCTGACCGGAGGAAGGCGCGTGGTGTTCGACAGAAGGCGCTTCGACGACTCCTCGAGTGACTTGCCCTTCCCGTCGCGAGGCTCCGGGGTGGATTTGAGGGGCAGCAAGAGAAGACTTACTTGGAGGTTCATGGGTCTTTTGTAAGTAGGGTTATATGTATGGTAACTACTTAGTAAGAACCGTATCTAGGGTACTTATAGCCCTACTTCTGAGTGCCCATGAACGTGCAAGTATAGAGCGTCGCAGTGTCACAAGAATTTCGGGTTTATGAGGTGATGCGAGGTGATGCTGCTACAGGATGTGGCTTCTGGCTTTATCTTGAGGGCATGAAGACACGAAGGTTCGCGACATCCTGTTCGGTTTTGATTCTTGGGCTGCTGCAAAACAGGTTTAGGGTTAAGGGTTTAGGGTTTAGGGGAAGTCCATTCACAAGCCAGGACCAGCTAGGGGATGTTGGCTTGCAGGTTGTGGTTTAGGGGTTGCTGTTCCAACTCCAACTCAGTACGCCGACCTTTTGTGCTGTAGGTGTGGGTAGGTCCGGGCCTTTCGTCCAGAAGTCAAGCAGGCTGCGTCTGGCCCGTCTCACGTGGTGTGCGTGTTTTTGTTTTTGTTTTTGACTTTCCGAGGCTAACATGAGAAACCTGTGCGAGTGCTTTTCCGCACAGGCCTTGGTGCTGCGGCAGTTCGCATCGAGGCACTTTTTTTGCGAGTCACGCCACCGCAATGCACAAAGACATGCCATCTGGGTCATCAGGTGAACATTCAGCCTCGTGACTTGAGAGCTCTTGAGTGATGTGTGCTGGGCTTGACCTTGCTAGGCCCTTCGAGCTTGAGAGTATCCGGGCTAAATGCAAGCTCAATGAAAGCATCCGACCTCTCAGACGGGACAGTAGCAAGCCACGCCTTCTGACTACAGAGCAGTGTGTTCCTAGCATGAATTACAGGTCGAGAAGAAGGAGGATGGCCAAGATTTGTTTGGACGCAGAGACTCGCCTGCAATGCAAGGTCATGTTGGACATCGCTACAAGACGCTGAAGTTTTGTACAGGTCCAGGGCCTCTTTCTCCACGCCACGGGGGCGAGGGAAGGCCCTTATTTAGGAAGACTGGGATTCCACTTCACGATCATTTTAAAACAGTCCGCCTTGGGACAAGAGAAGACGATGCCCCGGATGCTTTGCAAGCAATTCCAGGGGCCAAAGATTGCCAAGACGTGTGCCAGAGAGGCAGTAGTATGGTCGCAACCTGCTTGATGTGTATACAGAAGATGGAGCACTGAGTGTGGGAGGAGCGGACAGTTTCACTGGAGTGGAATAGGGGCAAGGCGGCTCATGTGTCGGCTAGTTGTGCGGTGGTGGTGCTGGGCGTGTATTGTTCAAATTCTGCTGTGGGTTTCAACACAGGCTCTGAGGTGAACACGGCTCTGGGGCATATCCCGGGTAGTTGGCGTGTGTGGGTAGATGTGGTCGGTGTATACTTTTGGGTAATCCGGCTGGGGATCGAACAGTTATGGGCCAGTGTGTCCCTTCGGAGTGGAACCTACTGGCGCCTTGCCTGCTTCTGCTATGAGAGTCGAAACCCTAAAGCCCTAAACCCCAAACCCTAGACCCCCTAAACCCTACTGTTCAGGGATCCTGTGCTTTGAAAAGGCCCCCCCCCTCCACCCAATCCCCGGCCCTGGACAGCTGCGTGAAAGTCGTTGGCGGATTCCGAGGATGGTTCCGACACAGTGAGGCGCAGGGTGTAGGGTTTAGGGTCTAGGGTTTAGATTGGCTTGTACTTGGAGGTTAGTTTTTGATTTTCAGTAGTGTGATAAGTACGCTAACTGTTTAACTATGGTTCTAACCTCACTTCGGCTGAACCTCCAAGTATTGCGAGAAGATGAAGAAGAATATCAGACTTTAGGTTCTCTTTGCAGCTTGTGTCAGATCTGTTTCAGCAGACTGCTAGAATCATCCTGCTGTGTACTCGCTGAAAAGCCGGAATCTAAGTTGAAGCGCCCCTTAGCAGACCAGTAGCCTCCACCCCTAAACCCTAAATCCTACACCCTAAACCCTAAACTCTCCACCCCAGAGGCACCGGCAGCTTCAAAGCATCCAGGGCAGCTTCCACGTCCGCCACGGCCCCCGCACGAGCAGAGGCTGCTGACGTCTTTGTTTTGGTTTTAGGGTTTAGGGTTTAGGGTTTAGGGTGTAGGGTGTAGGGTGTAGGGTTTAGGGTTTGGGGTTTCGGGTTTAGGGTTTAGGGTTTTGGGTTTACGATTTAGGGTTTAGGGTTTAGGGCCTGGCTCGCCCCAAAGCCCATGTTGCAAAAGGGCTTAGGGTTTGGGGTTTAGGGTTTTTGGCGAGGTTTTGTGACTTTTGGTGGGGTCGGGGGTTGAGCTTTGGAGGCCCTAAAACCCTGCGAGGCACTCTGCGCCCCAAGTCCTCAAGGCCTGTAGTTGGGCTAAACCCTAATTAAACCCTAAACCCTAAACCCTAAACCCTAAACTGGGGTTTCAAGGGTTTGCCCGGCAGTCGTTTACGAGCCTTGGATGAAAAGAGGGCCCAGAGGCAAGATTTGGGATTGGAAGACCCAGCGCCCCCAGAGCACAGGGTTTTTTTGCATGGATCATGGGTTTAGGGTTTAGGGTTTAGGGTTTAGGGTTTAGGGTTTAGGGTTTAGGGTTTAGGGTTTAGGGTTGAGGCCTCAAACTCGCCGAGTTATGGTTATCTTCACCCCTTTGTGCCTCATGGACGTCCGGGGTCACTTCGAGGCAAGTGGCAACAGCCCACCAACCTCGAACAAGCACACTGAAACTGGTATGGCTGCAAGTCGGGGTGCTTCCTGAGTATGTAGTGCCAGCTACAGCAGCGATGCATACCTTGGGCTTGGAATCCTAAGCCCTATACCGCCCCAACGCCTGACACCCTCAACCCTCACACCCTCGACCCTTAGGTGGCAATAAAATGGGCCGTTCTCTTTAAGTGTGGTCCCTTATCCTGAGCCTCACATCTGCATGTAGGGCAGACAATATATTGGGGGGGTTTACGATATTGGGGGTACCTTATTAGGGTCCCTATTCTAAGCGGATGCTACTATGTGGGGGTCTATATTGGGTTCGCTGATTATCGTAAGCCCCTGTATCGAAGTCAAAGCGGCCAGGCCTAGCTCGAGCTGGGTTTGCTGCCCGCTCTGCCCTGCTTCGTCCATGCGGCGGTTCAACTTGGATCGAGGGTGCGTCCGGCGAAATCTACCAAGTGGTTTTCGGCAGGGTTTCGGGCCGCAGGACGGGTTGGTTCAGGGTGTGGGTGCGGTTTCTTTTGGGGGTTAGAGGTGGGAGGGGGTTTCAGGGACTAGGGCATAAGTTTCGTTTTTGCGCAGGTCTTACACTTTCGTTTGCGGTGGGTTGGAAACTGGCATTGGTAGCTTTGACGGCAGCAGGAAGTTCAAAAGTGCAATGCGAAGGCGACAGCGTAAGGGTTTCTTCGTTCTGAGGCCCCGGCTTGGAGGGTCTTTAGAGGACGTTATGCATCAGGCAAGGTGTGTCATGCTTGCCAAGGGTTCCAGTATCAAGATTACATGGGGCCCTGGTTCTCAAAAACCCTAGCCCTAAACCCTCAACGCTAAACCCTAAACCCTAAACCGTAAACCCTAGAGAAAAAAACCCTAAACCCTAAACTCTCTCTGGGTCCCTTATAACCGCGGAGCGGCCTCGGTGCGGTGCCCTTGTGAGGCTGCGGGCGCACTTGGATGCCGCAGCTCGGCAAGCTGACCTTGCGTCAAGGGCTTAAGGAGCTTAGGGCTTACAGGGTTTAGGGCTTAGGGGTTGAGGTTAGGGCCTAGGGTTTAGAGAGCTTGTAGGGCTTAGAGGGTTGAGGGCTTAGCTCGGAGAGCGATAGCCTGATCCAGGCGAGGACTCACGCAAGCCTGCTGCAAAAAAAGGGCTTGTAGGATTGAGGGCTTAGGGTTTTGGTCCTGGAAAACCACAATGGCTACGGCGATCTTTGGCGCATTCTTGAGCTTGGGCAGTGTGTTGGAGGGCATCAACACCGCGTTGTGCGTCATTGAAGGCTATGGAGCATAGCAACACCTCCGTCCCTAAGCTCGAGGTTGGAAGACGAGGTCTCCAACTCTAACTTCCTTTCCCCCATCAGAAGGTGCATGGTGAAGGCGAGAAGCCAAAGGAGGACTGGCTGACAGTTTTGGTCCGTTTGCACCGGTCCTCTGGTGTCATATAGGCGTCGTCGGAATAATTACTGATCGTATTCCCTTATGGTCCGTTTATATTTATACTTTGATCACCCCCAAAACCCTGTTCGAATTATTCAGGCCCCTTATGTTAGGCGTGATGCAGCTTTGTTACGACAAACATCGGTCCATTAGGTCAACAGGCTGACACAGCCACCTGCGTCGCAAAATAGCGTAGTCAGAATCCTGCGCTGCACTCGGTCCCTTTGCAGCTTTCTGTTTCACGCAGCTGCCCCTATACACGTCCTACAGTAAGCCTAAAAACCCCTTATAGCGGGCAAGGGTCTGGCGAAGGAGGCATGGCATCAGCAGATGGCAGCTCTCGCGCAGGCTGCCACAATGAATCCGAAGGTCGTATTTGCGCATTTCCCAAACTAGGGGGTGCCCCGCAACTCTCATCCTTAGCATAGCAGGAGTCCACATATTTTGTTCAAAAACCCAATCTTTTGTAGAGTGTGCCCAACCACGGGCAACCAACCGCAGTCCGAGTGTACCTCTCTTGTGCAAAACCTGAAGCCGCACTCCGAATCCTTAGGGTTTCGTAGGGACCAGATGAACCTTAAAAAGGTTAAGGCTCTATATACCTGAATTAATGGGAACTATAGTAGTATAGGGTATATGCCCCCCAATTCTAGGGTTCATTTCGTCCCGAAGGTTAAGGTACAGGGGCCCTTGTGACAACCCTAAACGGCCCTAAACCCTCTTCGGCCCTCTACGCCCCAGACCCGGCTTCGGCAAAGGCCACTGGCAAAAGAAACTAGCATCCAACCCTGGTGCTTGCAGCCGAATGCAGCCGAAGCAGTTCGGGGACAACACGTATTACATTGCCTCTCCCCCCCTTCTTCCCTCGCCTTCGAACACGAACAACTCGCCAACAGGAGGTTCCTATGAGCTTCCGAAACCCACGAAGCCGCCGAAACAAAAAAACACCCTAAACCCCACAAGCCTTGCCTGCGCGTGCGCGAGTTGTGAGAGTCGCAACCCTGAACACGCAGCAGGCGCGAGGCATCTTCGCCCAGCGCAGCGCCGAGGGCCTTGGTGGCGCCAGGCCACATGCAGTCGGAAGGGGACGCAGAAACTTGAAGTATGGTTTTTTGGGTTTAGGTCCGGCTGCGGACGGGTAGCTATACATGTAGCTACAACACAAACATGCAAAGGAATGTACATGCATGTTTATACACACCGTGAATGAAGGCTGGACACACAGTTGTCCTACTTTTAACGGTGTTTGCTTATAAGCCATGTTAACCTTCAGGTGGGCTTCGTGTTTAGGTTGCGTCCCCTTGTGGATTAAGAGCGCTTTAAATAGGGATTCTGACGAAGGGTATAGTGTTGTTGCACTATGCGGTTTTAATAGGGTTTAAGGGTTAGCAGCTGCCACTCCGCAGTTAAGAACCTATGCTCCAGCTTCGGGTTTGAGGATGTTTAGGCCCGGTACAGGCAGGTGGACAAGAAGCCCTGTCAACCATCCCTAAGCCGGCAGGCGAAGCGCCTTCGTGAATAAGCAGGCAGCTGACCGAAGGCGATCGGGACGTTACAGCAGGGGGCTTCAAAGGTGCTGCACGTTACCTGAAAGGAGACCCCTTATGACTTTAGAAAACCCCAAACCCTAAACTTTTCAACCCTAAGCCCTATAAACCCTAGAAGCCGTCGACAGAAGGAGACGCGAGATTCCCCCCTGCCTACATGGAGAGGCTGAGTCCGGCACTGGAAGCCGCGAGGGAGGGTGACCTCGCTGTGCTGGAGGATCTCCTTGGCAAAGGCGGCTTCGGGAGAGAAGGGTTTGGGGTTTAGGGTTTAGGGTTTAGGGTTTAGAAAGTTCGTCGGGTCTCCTTTACTACAGGGGCTACTTCGGAGTTTGGGCTTAGAGGGAGCTTTCAGAGTCAAAGATTCGGGAGCGGAAGGTTTAAGTCGGAGTTGTTTGGGCTACCGGGTTGAGTCGCGGTTTTGGATCAATGGGAGACTTCCCGAAGGCATTTTGCAAGAAGCCTGTTCAGTAAGGTTCCTGGCAGATTCTGTACGCGGGTAATCCAATGTCGCACATCTGGGAAGCAAGCAATGCCCTGTATGGGTGAGGGATCTCTTGTCCCTTTGGACCTTTCTCGAGTTGCACAGGGCTGTTGTTTGGCTCAGGCGGGCATTCCGAGCACAAAGCGTGGTTCTCCACAGAAGAAGATCTATTGGCAATCCACCATGCATTCAGATCAGCTCTCTGTCACAAAGGTGGCTGGTTTGTGTAAGTCCGAGCAACAATGAGCATCAACTGCATAGACTCACAGCCTCTCCCCCCCCCCCCCCCCCGGCCTGCACGTTTTGAGCGCCATGGTGGCCAAGAAGAAGGCGGGCGGCCAAACGGGGAAGTCAAGCTTTGTGAAGCAGGGCTTCTTCGTGGCGCTGCTGGTCGGGGCAGGCTTTTCAGCGGGCCTCCTCTTCCAGGGCAAGGCCCGTGGCGCCTCGCATGGGGGCTCGGACATGATCCGCCGCTTCAGCGAGGAAGCTGCAATGAGAGAGGAGAGGGCGACCCTCGCCCAGCTGCAGAACACAGTGGCCCAGGAGGTCTTGGACAAGAGCAGCGTGGGCGCCCTGTTGCAGGAGGCACCGGCTTCGGAGACTGGCCCTGAAGCCGAGGGCGGGCCAGCAGAGACCGGCGACTTGCCCATGACCAGCCAGACAGATCAGATGGATCAGGCAGGAACCAGCGCTGATGTCACAAATGGAGATGGGGGTGCGGCAGATGTGACTACACCACGACCTGCTGGACCTGCTCCGAGGACGGGCAAGCCTTTTCAGGTAGACCAAGATGCCCCTCGGCGCTCGGCAACGGCCTTGCAAATGCACCTGGGTTGCACAAACTGCTGCAACGACGGCAGCGAGAATGGACCCTGCTTCGATGTAGAGGAGTGCGCTGCTGGCGTTTCTGGTGGCAGGTACGCCTTTGTTTATGCACACGTGGGGGTGCCAGGGTGGCCTTGGCTCACTTTTCTGGACAGCATGCGCGCGCAGGCTTTGCTTTTGGAGGAAGCCACGGGTGGCATTGTGGATATCGTTGTGATGATGCCGGCAAGTGACATCAAGGATTTAGGATGTCACCAGCGTGCCTTGGTGCATAACTACGGCATCCGCATGTACGAGGTGCCATGGACGATTCCACCCAACTCTTGGTATCCGGACTACTGGTGGCCGGGTAAGGCCGACGGCTGGTGTGGACCGCAAGATCTGATGCGTTTGCATGCCCTAGGGATGGATGAGTACAACGCTGTGGTGTTCTATGACCAGGATGTGGAGTTTCAAGGGGACATGACTGCAGTCCTCAAGTGCGCGGCCAAAGGCTACTTTCTCAGCGCCAGTGGCGGGGTGGGAGAGCCTTTCAACGTGGGATTCTTTGCGCTCCGGCCGGACAAGAGGCTCCTGCGGGCGGCTGAGTATTTTGGTGGAAATGTGACCTTTACCGTCGAGACAGGCTGGGGCAAATGTGGCTTCCGGCCCAGCGGCAACAAGTTCGTGGGTGCAGAATGTGGACAAGGCTTTTTCCACACCCTCTTCTACAAGAAGTGCAAGCCCGTCCAGAAAGCGCTGGTTGCGGCTGGATTGCATGACGCAAGCGGGAAGGCACATTTACACCTAGAATCAGAAATGATTGACCGGTGCATCTGGAACTACCAAAACGACGGTGACTGCGGTGGCAATCCCAGGTTCAATTGCAGCGTGATTCGTGTACACCACAAACCAACAGCAAAGCCGGACAACGACCGGCTCTGTGGCAAACTCAAGCACCACCATGGCGGATGGAGTGGAGAGCCGCGAGCGCCCTTCCTTCCACCTCTGCCGGCGCCAGTGCAGGGCCAAAGCACGTCCTGCATTCCTGCCTGCGTGGATGCTGGGAATAACTGTATATGTAACAATCCTGTGCCTCCGGCGCACCACATCAAGAACGTCACTGTGTCACAGAAGCTTGTCCACTGCCAGACGCAGGTCGGAGGGGGCCGTTTCGTTTACGCACCAACCCTAAACCCTCAACCCAGAACATTTGCTGGTGCTTTCGCGTTAAGATCGAGGCGAGGTGAGGTAATGTAGAGTTGCCCCCATGTAACTGCATACCTCATGTTTCGATTTTTTGCAGTTTATTTGATAGATGTTTACGCATATACCCACATCAGTACATAAAATGCACATATTTCTACATATGTATATATATATATAATATACACATGTGTATGTTTACATCTGTACATATCTGTATGTTTAGTTGCACCATCTGCTAAAGGCTTCAAGAAGCCTGGAGTATCCCAAACCTTCTCTAGGGTGTTAAAGTCGTGTCTGAGCCCCCGAAATAACCCTAAACCCCAAAGCCTGGCTAAACGCTGAATCCTATAAACTTTCAAGACGCTCCTCAGGTCAAGAGCCCCAGCAACGACCGATTTGAGGTGAAAATCTCGGGACCGTCCCAGCTGACTGTGACACGGGTCGATGCTCCCTCCTGTTGCGAGAGCCCTGTTGAGAAATGCTTTAGGGTTAGGGTATATGTTGGAATGATTTTTTTAACATGCAGACAGAAGAGAACCAGTTGAATGGCTTGAGTTAGCTTGCATAATTATTAGCAACTGAGGTTGGTGTGATGCAGTGACTGTGGAGTGCTGTGTGCAGAACTGATCGGCCCAGCCAGCGCAGGACTGCGCAGAGTTTCCCGCTTGCACGCCAAGGACCAACTCTGGACCTAACAGGCCGCGCGCTCACGGAGAATGATTCTTGCCGGTTCGGCTCATGATACGAAGCGCCAGTCCGAGAGTCTGGGCGACGGGAGGAGGCCTGCCCCCTGCAGCATGCCATGAAGGACAAGAGACGCCACGCCAGAGCTGAAAAAGTTCAGGGTGCTGCTTCAAGTTTGACATAGCTTAGGCTGGTGCAATTTGTTTTTTCTCAGCTCCTGCCCCCTTGAGGGTGTTTGGCCATCATGGCAGTCGGATGTATCTCACGTGCACATGAAGTTGTCACCGCCCAACTGGACCTGGAAACTGTACTTGGGAGGGACTTGGACAGGAAACCACTTCTCGACGAACTCGAACGATTTCATGCAACAGTCAGTTGTTCTTTTTGATCTTCGGGCTTGCGTGCTCACACCCTGCACCACAAACTATGCAGACACAAATACTTAACAGCGCCCTAGCCCCCCCCCCCCCGGCCCTTCCCGAAAAGGAGACAACAAAAAACACTATCAAGCCCCAGATCCGTTTAAAGCCTACATACAAAACCCCCTAGGAATCGACGAAGTCCCCCCAAAATGCTCACAACGTACGTCCCCCTAAAGCCTTAAACCCCCAAAACCCTTAACTCCCCCAACCTGCAAAGGCCTCACATCCCAACCCTAAACTCTAAACCCTAAGCCTTAAACCCTCCAAACACCCCTCAGAAAGTTCAGTTCCTGCCAGGTTGGCGGCCGTTCGAGGCCGACTCTCTGGACAAGCACGGCGCCAGTGCGCTGGACCGTGCGCGTGTTCAGGTTTGAGGGGCTGCTGGGCTTGGGAATCAAGACATTCCAGTTCATAGGGGTGCACGGTTGAAGGGTTTTGGGTGGAAAAGAGGGAGGGCCTAGTTAGAGTATACATCTGAGTTCAACAGTGGCTGCTTGCAGATTGTTTGCGCTTGTGTTGCTGACTCCTTCCTGTCTTAGAGACGTTTGGCGCCGGCTTTGAACAGTCTTAAGAACCGTCAACAGATGTCGAGTCGTGAGCCGTTCTTCTTCCTATACTCCAGGGCGTATCAGAGACCAAAAAAAGCACGAGCCAGCCTGAAGCACATCTGCGGTTTTGTGGTGCGGCGTCCTTGAGGAACTCTTGATGTTTGTTTCTGCAGCCAGAGGCTGACACTCCCTGGTAGTTTTTAGCTCCTGTCCACACATCCCGCAGCAGCTCCTTTCGGGGTTAACGCGATGGGTGCTTCGCAGTCAGCTTTACGTGCCCTGCGTCGCACGCGGCCTGTTGTGGCTGCTGCTCCGCTGGTCTTCTCTAGGCCAACTCTCCAATGGTACTGTGAGGGTCCCAAGCAGCTGCCATTGCAGGTGACGCCAGAATTGCCAGAACCTCTGCACGCGCTGCCAACAAAGGAGCAGCGCGTGCTGGCCCCACCGCCAGAGTTCAAAGAACGCATGGTCTCGGCTGGCTCCTTGCGGAACATCGTTCTTCTTGGGTTGACAGGTGCGGGAAAGTCCACCTTGGCGAACCCGATTTCATGCACCATGGCCTTCAAATCTGGTGATTCCATGACAAGTGTGACTCAGGAGGTTCAGCACCAGGAGTTTGAGTACAATGGTGAGAAGTACCGTGTTATTGATACGCCTGGCTTCTTTGACACCACTATGACACATGAACAGGTTGCAGTCGCATTGGACCAGCTTGCAAAGGTTGCCAAGGAAGGATTGGTAGCCGTCATCGTCATTGTAAAGGATGGACGATTCACCGAAGAGAATGAAGCAGTCATCAAATTTGTGGAAGCTGTGCTTGGAAGCACGGCCGTGGAAAAGTACAGCATGCTCGTGGTTACCCATACGTCCAAAAGTGTTTCCAAGCTGCAGGAGGAGTTGGCCTCCTTACCGGAAGGCCATTTGGGAAGGACTATGGCCAGTAAGGTGGGCTGTCGCGTGCTTGGCGTGGACAAGGCCTTCTGGCAGTGGCCACCATACAAGACAAGGACCAACGTCATGAGCCACGTAGAGGAGATCCTGAAAAGCAACGACCACACAGCAATTGACTGTGATGTCATGAATTGGGGTGCACGCATCAAGAAACAGCTTGAGCTGGAGTTTGAGATGCAGACAGCAGGACTTCGCAAGCAGATGGAAGACAACAGGCGCAAGTTTGAAGAGAACCAGAGGCTCATGAAGGAGGCCCATGACAATGACAAGGCCAAGTTCATGGAGGAGCAGCAGCACCTGCAGATTGAAAACAAAAGCATCAAGGAACTCCTCCAGAAGACGACAGACGAACACAGTCAGATGTTAAAGGAAATTGAGAGCGAGAAGTTGAACGTTGCCAGGCAGCTGGAGTCAATGAACACAAGCCAGCAACAGCTGCAGGAGCAGATTCGGCGCATGCACGAGGCTCACGAACAGAGGCTGGACCAGATGAAGTTCGATTATGAGATGGACAAGCAAAGAGAGATGCGGGCGAACCAACTTGTACCGTTGCCACGTCAGCAATTCTATGTTGAACGACATGGGTCCGACAGCAGTGAGGCTCTGGCGCTGGCCACGGGTGCTCTCGCTGGTGCAGCATTGGTAGGCGGCGGTTGCAATGTGCAGTGAATTGCTAGCAGTATCTAGCTTCTAGCTACTCTAGCTGGACCAAGATGGCATATGAACCTCACGGCGCTGAAAAGTTCTTACGTCCGGTTGGGGGTTCCTAGCTGCATCTAGCTGCGGAGCTCAGGATTTATGATGTACTCTGGACCCAGGATGCCCCAAAAGCTTACTGCCAAGCCTTACAATCCTTGAGCTGTGAAGGACTGGGCTGCAGGAAATGGGCATATGCAGTGCGTGGAGCTGCTTTTGAGCGCAGACAGCGGGACAGCAGTGAAGGCCAGTGGTTGGGATGCAGGAGGGTTTGGGTTTGGGGTTTAGAGTGTCGGTGCCTTTGCAGCGGGGCTGGGTTTCACTGGGCAAGGTGACGAGTCGAGGGACAGCGCAGCCAATCAATGCATGCATATCTCGAAAACCCTAATCCCTGAGAGATGCGATTAGCTAACTAAACTCTAAACTCGGAGCCATATACCAGAGTGTATCGAGATACGGCGGCCTGCAAACTAGAAGGGCTATGTTGAGGCAGCATTGTACACTTCTGGCGCAAGGTTGTCACTATCGCCTCGGCCCCACAGTGTTTTCTAGCTCCGCTTCACGAACAGGGACGACCCCAGCAGCTTTTCGATGTTGGTCACATAAACGGAATTTTGCACCAGGGCCTTCAGAAGGGTGTGCTGAAGTCCTTAAATCGGGTATTCCACAGATGTAACGTGAAACTTGGAGCAAGTCTTGTGTTGAGGCTTCAGCAGATTTGTTCCAGCCTGTGCTCCTTCTTTGCAGAGAGGCCACCCGACGAGACGGCCGTGGACCCTTCCATTGGGCAGCACAGGCTGGCTCTGAAGGGCCTGGATTTTGATTAGGGTTTAGGGCCTTCAGGGTCTTTAAGGTTTAGGGTTTCCTCGTTCAAAAGGGTTTAGGGTTTAGGGTCCTGAGCAGGACCCATAAGCCTCTAACTAGCTGAACCGACGGTCCTTTTTTTGGAAGTGTGAACGCTTGTGCGTGCTTGGGCCCAAGCCACAGGAAGCGCACGTCGGCAGTTCAAGCGGGTCGAGGGAAAACCCGAAAACACGAAGCCTTGAACGTGCAGCGTAAGAGCTTGGACGTAGAGACGTAGAGGCATGCTGGAGGACCCCTGAAGTCCTTTTTTCCCTCCTGATTTACCAAGGAAAGTCTAAAACCTTCGGTTGCCAAGTGAAGCCGGTAGGGTGGTGGGAGATGCCACCAGCGAGTCGGAATCGTCCCGTGCTGGGCCGGGAGGTGTGAGGTTGTGTGCCGGGGAACTCAGAAAAGCCCAAACCCGGCATCGGATTGCAACTACCCCAAAGCGGCTTTTAACGTGTTCCAGCGCGAGCACTCGGGATGCGGTTTTCATGTATGCCTTCCTTGTTGTTTACGGCCGTGTGGGCGCGGTACCCATCTGAAGCCAGGTTGGCCTGCCGAAAGCCCGAGTTAACCCAACTCTGATCCCACCAAAACTCCGAAAGCCATGCGTCCCGTCGGATTTGGGCAGGGTGGGCACAATGCCGTTCTCCAGCGACTGCTCCAGTGCAAGGCCGATGGCCCAACACAGAAACAGCCAGTGCCCACAGCACAAGTTCTAGACTCAAGTTCTAGCTCTAGAAAAACGGGCATTGAGTCTCAGAGCTGCAGTGAGCTGCTCATGCGTTTTTTGTGGTTTTTGTCGCTCAGCGCAACTGACTGTAGGTGCACCCGGACGCTCGCACCACTGCTGGCGTGACAATGATGATGCCCCCAAGCTGGCATCAACCAAAGAATGCTTCCAAGACGAATCACACCAGTTGGTGTTGCCAAGCATGCTCGTGGTGTTCTGTAGCGCTCAGTTCTAGCCGCGGCGCTGCATGCGCTGAGTCTTTTTTTTTTTTGGGGGGGGGGGGGGGGGGGGGGGGGGGCGGGACGGCCAATAAATTGAAATAGCACAGAAGATTCAAGCCCAGTTTTGGCTAGGTTTGCAAGCTACGGTGGCCACGTGGACACGTGCAGCTTCTTGCTGGATCAACGCGGCTCGGGCGCAGGGGAATCCGTAGCTCAATGAGGTCTTGCACAAGAATTCCTAAATTACGGGCCCTGTTTTTACGTACGTAATCCTGAAGGCGTAACATGGTACGACGGCGACAAGGATCACAGACGTCAATCGCGTGTTAGCGCTGGGCCGCAGGAGCGGACCTTGCCCTGCAGAATGCGCTCTTTGGCTGAAGATGCCAGACGGTGGCAGGGCGAGCGGGTTTTCCAGGCATGAGAAACCATCTATCCTGAAGTTATAAAGTTTGGGCCAAAGCAGATTCCACACGTTAGGAGTGTTGTCACCGTTTGGTGGCATTGAGGGTCAGAGCCGATCCCGCCCCAAGAAGACACATGCCAGCTTAGGTTTCAGTCCTGTAAGACTCTGCAAAAGTTTACATTGCCCAAAATTGCCCAAAATTGCCCTCCAACTGTGTTTTCCTTTTCGGCCTGAAGCCTCCAGATTCTTCCTAGGTATGGATGCGACGCCGGGCACTTTGCAGCCATGGGCGGCGACGTTGCCACCTGCCAGTGGACCTCAGTCTGCAAGTTCGAGGGGATCAGGGATGTACAGTCTTCTGCAGTTTGCCCTCCTATTTTTTTTATATAAGGGGCGTCTTGAGCAGTTACTTGTATTGCATGAAGGTTGAAACTCGCGAATTTGTTGCGTTCAGGAAGTTGTGGTCAACATGTAACGCTTGAAAACTGGCGACAAATACGAGGCTTGTTTGGGGGTCAGGGAATCTCGTTGATTTGTGAACCAAGGCGGCAGGAACAGCAAGCACATACGCTCCACGTGCATTATGCAAGACGATGCATAGCAAGCACGTATTCCCTGCACGGACACCTCAAAGCCGAAGTTGATGTCCGATCTGTACGCCAAGACCCGGACAGCTGCAACGATGTGCCATGTGACGGCAGACCGATAAACCAAACCGCACTTGAACTAAAAGCCCTAAACCCTATACCTGATGCCCGGCGGAGCCTTGACGGACGCACACGTCAACGGCTGATGTGCGTATGGCTTGTGAGAAAGTGAGGCGCTGTTTTCATGAGGGCAGCTCGTTGTTGGCACTGTATCAAGAGAAATCCAACGTCCCAAACATCCCGGTAAAACCCCTAAACGCGAGACTAAGGCTGCTTGGCCGAGGCATCTGCTTCACTCGCCCGCAGCGCGCCGGACACACGGCCCCCGTGATGCATCCTCAGATTGTTGCCCTTATCTAATCTCGTACCCGAATTTCAAGCCCACAAAATCTAAGAACGACAACCGTTACAGAAGATCCTACATGGCAACTGCTTCCAGTTTCCTGCTTTAGTCCCGGGCATTGGGAAACCCTGGGCGCCGGAGGCTCGTGTAAGGTTTAGGGTTAACAAGAATGTTGAAGCTGTGGGTTGTTTTGAAACGGAGAGGGAATCGCATTGAAACATCACCGCAAAGTCCGAGTGGTAGGCAAGGTCGTTCAGGCCTTCGAGTTCCTAGTTATGTGGCTTGCGTTTGGGTAGTTTTTTCCGTGCACTTCTCCATCCGCATGTACAGAGTATTCATAAAGGGCCCACATAATGCAAATCAACCCCCAGTTGGCCAGGCTTTGCACAAAGCCGCGGAATTTGGCCACGCGGATGCACCTTGGCGAACCCTCCTAACCTCTCGACCCTGTCGGTTGTGATGTTTCCCCTCATCAGTCCTTAATAGGGCTAGGGGTGATCGTACCCCCTACTAGAATCCCCATATATCCCTATTAAGGACTCTTAGTATAACGGGGAACATCCCCTAAACCGACGCCCTATAGGCCCCAATAGTATCCACAGGCCCGCGTTGGAGCTTCAGGGCTGGCGTTCAACCCCAAGCCTACTTCAAGACCCTAGTGCAGTTACCTTTTAGGGGTAGTATAGGGGTCGGGATAATTACTGATAGTATTCCCTTATGGTCCCCTCATAAATATACCAGAAACCCCCAAAACACTATTTTAATCATTAAAGCCCCCAGATTGGTATACTTACGTCCTGAAAGCACCCCCGGTGAAGCCCTAAACCCAAAACCCCTTAAGTCTCAGGGCTTCAAGTTGGACCTTCAGGCTTGGTGCGGGAGGAAGCAAGCACTTTGGGCTTTCCGGGGTTCGGTAATCATGGAGTCATCTTTTAGTAGGGGGTTTGGGGCGGTTCAATATGCGTTGCTTTTTGGGGGGGGAGCGGGGGGGGGGTGATAAACCTCCGAAAATCGGTAGGGCTGTAGGATTCAGGGGGTTTCTTGGTGGTTGGTGTCCTCCCGATCGTCCTGGAGCTAAATTTACAGCATCCTGACATAGAAGCAGTTTACGGGTTTGGTGTTGGGATGAGTTGTTGGGGCTTACGGTTCAGGGTTGCGTCGGGTTTGTGCAGCTGTTTTAGGCACACAGCCTTGCAGCGTTGAGGTGGTGCAGTACCTGCTGCACGTGGCCAGCGTACATTCAGAGGATTCCGACAAGGCAGGATGGTAAACAGGCTTCGCGAGAAGTGTTCAGGGCGTGGAGGGGCACAATAGAACAGAAGAGCATATAGTACATGTTGCACATATTATGAACGTGAATCTGGACGGGTCGTGAGCGTTCTGAGAACAACTCCCGAAGTCCAAAAACCACTCATCCCAACCCACCCCCATCCACCCTGACAGGATCCGTTTGCTGAGGATCTGGTTCCAGGCATGAGGGTTTGGGGGTCCAGGGGTTAGGGCCGTTAGGGTTTAGGGTTCAAGGGGGTTGGGGGTTTGGGGGTTTGGGCTGCGGCTGTTGCAGCAGAAGTTTATAAGCCTTCACGGCTGCTCGTCATCTTCGGGTTCCTGTGCGTGAACGCCCGGCTGCCGTTTGTTTCGAACTTTCTTTACGACTGCACCCCAAAGCAGACCTGAGTTTTTGTCTTTGGTATTGAGTGACTTAGTGAGTTCAGAGTTCGGTTTGAGGGTTCACGGTATCCATCACCATCGCAGATTTAGGGCCTCATAGAGCTTTAGGGCCGGAAAAGTCGAGAGCGCTGCCGGAGGCATGTGACTGATGATGTCACGATTTGCATCGGCACCTCCAGTGGGGACAAAAGTCACTGCGCGCGCAGAGGTGTGATCAGGCTCGTGCGTGTTCTTGCTGTTTCACTGTGTTGGCCAAGCTTTCTGACCTGAAACCATAACTACAAACCTAACCCTGAGCCAATGCGCCTAATTATGGAAACCTTAACCCTATGTGCTGTAAACCCTATTCTCCTATAAGAAAACCCTGATGGCTTGAACCCTTGGAGCATTCAACCCATTAAATACAAGAAACCCGAAGCTTACTAAAGCAAACCGAGCCCAAAATTTGCAAAACCCACAATCCCTAAGCCCTACATCTCCTTGAACGAAATCCTCAACTTTAAGACCTTGCGGGTCGAGCAAAGTTAGGAGCGCTGTTTGGTACCTAAACCCTTTCGGGTAGATACTGCGGTAGACACATGAAGGTGGGGGGGGCTAATTTAGGTCCATCCCTTCTTCCACATCCAACTTTGCACTCGTGGGTCCTATGATTATGCACCCGAAGCCGTATGCCTACGAAACCCAAAACAACCCTAAAGCCCTACTGCCCAGGATCGAACGCGCAACTCTTCTCTGGAAGAGCGGAAGAAGGCCTGGAACGAAATGGCAAGCGTCTAGGATGAGAGGGGAAGGGGTGATAGGGGATCATGTAAGGGGTCAAGGGTTGGGTTCGGGGCTTAGCCGAGTGGCGAGGCCGGCGATCGTGCTTGAAATCTTGGTGTGGGCATCGACAGAAGCAGCATATGCAGTCAGTGTTGCAGTTGATTGCCGCAGTTGTTTGGATCAAGCGTACATCTGACCGAGCATCAGAACTCGTGCCACTTTCGACATGATGGCCACCATCGACATCACTAAGCTGTCCGCGATGATTATGGACTACGAAAACGCTGGGGCTTGCCTGTTGCCAATGGGCTGGACATCCGACAATGTGACAGCTGCCTATAACATCTCCAGGGAGCGTCAGGATCAGATGGCAGCAGATTCCCACTTGAAGGCACTCGCGGCGCAGAAGAATGGCTGGTTCAAGGAGGAGATGGTCCCGGTGTGAAGGTTGGTGGGTAGATAGGGTTATCAGTCAGGTGACCCTAAGCGAAACCCTAAACCCTTTTGGGGCACTTATAGATCTTAGTGTGTTTCCCGATCCTCCGGAAGTTCCAAGCCGGTGAGCCACTCTGGGGTTCTTGGCATTATAGTCGGGTATTCTTCAAGGAGTCTGCTTCTGACAAATCTGAGAATGTGACATGATGATATTATGCTATCTTACTTTTTTGCTTTGTTAGATATTTACATATACTTGTAACTACGTAAATAAATAAATCAATCAACATATATATATATGCATATATGTTCATATGTACGTATACATAGTATTGTTCCTTTTGGATGCAGGCATGTCGTGTTGCAGTGTTGCCGGGCCCTCTATGCATGCTGGAGCAACTCGGCTGGCAGATTGGCTGTTGGGGGCTGTTGCCTTCTTGCCTCCAGACTGATTGCTCTAAACCGCAGTTTAGGGAGCTGGCCATAGGGCACTCGAAGCCCTAAATGCGGGTTTGGGGCAGCCCTTCCTTGCAGAGATTGTTGTCGGAGTGTTTGCTCAGACACAGCCGGACTTGTGCAGCCTCGTTTAAAGATTCCAACGCAGAGCCATGCAGCGTTTGAGTGTCCTGGCCGGACACGTCGTCTCGACGAGTGCAGAGGAACTGCTGAACCCATCGCCAGTAGCCAGCTACTGTGGGGTTGAGAAGTCGGACGAAGACATCGTCATCTGCTGCGCAGTAAGAACGGCAATCACCAAAGCAAAGAAGGGTGGCTTCAAGGACACACCGCCTGAGGATATGCTTGTCCCGCTCTTCCAGGAGATCCAGAAGAGAACAGGAGTCAAGCCCGACTGCATCGGTGACATTCAGATCGGCAACGTGATGCAGCAGGGCGGTGGAGCTCTGACCTCGCGCCAGGCCCAGTTCATGGCAGGGCTGCCATGCACAGCAGGGTTGAGCTCGGTCAACCGTTGGTGCAGCAGCGGCTTGCAGGCAGTGGCCAACATTGGCGCTTCCATCAAGGTGGGCTCCATTGACATTGGTCTGGCTGGGGGCGTGGAGCAGCTGTCTTTCTTCCCCATGGGTGAGGGCCTGGATTTGAATAAGTTCTCCGAGCACATCTTGGCCGTCGAGGATGCCAAGAACTGCTTGCTGCCCATGGGCATCACGTCCGAGAACGTGGCGGCGAAGTATGGAATCTCTTTCGAGAGGCAGAATGCCTTGGGCGCCAGGTCGAACGACTTGGCGATCGCGGCTCAGAGAAATGGTTTGTTCAAAGACGAGATCGTGCCGATCAAGACCAAGACCATTGACAAGAAGACGAAGGCTGTCAAGGAAGTCCTTGTTGACACAGATGAAGGCCCCAGAGCCGGCACTACGGTAGAAAGCCTAGGCAAGCTGAAGCCGGCCTTCAAGGCAGGTGGAACCACCACAGCTGGCAACTCGAGTCAGGTGTCCGATGGCGCAGCCCTGGTTTTGGTGGCCCGACGATCTGAGGCCAAAAAGCACGGCTTGCCAATCCTGGCACGACTGCGAAGCTTCGCAGTTGCTGGCTGTGACCCGGCACTCATGGGCATCGGGCCAGCTGTCGCAATCCCGAAAGCACTGGAGAAGGCAGGCTTGACTGTTGCCGACATCGACATTTTTGAGATCAACGAGGCCTTTGCATCCCAGGCGGTGATGACGGTCGACACCTTGAAGATCCCCATGGAGAAAGTGAACCCCAAGGGTGGCGCAATCGCACTTGGCCATCCGCTGGGCTGCACCGGAGCCCGGCAGATTGCAACTCTTTTGCCAGAAATGAAGCGTACCGGTGCCAAGTTTGGCCTGTGTTCTATGTGCATCGCAACTGGGCAGGGGGCCTGTGGCGTGTTCGAGAACGAGCAGTAGTGACAGTAATGGGGCGAGCTGTATATAGGTCCCGCAAACACAACCGTCCAGCCTGAAATCGTTTCATCGGATCGCTTTGCCGCTTTTGTACATGAACATTCCTTGGCAGAGGAACTCCGGAGACAGTCGGGCCGTGGCAAAAAAAAGGCTGACAATAGGAACCAAGAACAATGACAGCATGATAGCAGTAGCAACCATCCTCAGCTAAGGCACAACGATCCCGTCGAACTTCGGAGCTGCAAAAGAGTCTGGATCATCGCCCCGCTTCCGCAGCTTCGTGTGCTTGGGTGTGCACCCTTAGTTGATGGGCATCGTCCCTGCCTTTGCCATCCGGCGACATCTGCGAGATCAACGAGGCCTTTCCCTTCGTTCGACCACCTAAAGATCCCCATGGAGAGAAGCCCCAAGGGCGGCGCCATCGCGCTTCGCCACCCGCTGGGAGCCGCTGGTGCTAGGCAAATCACTCTGCTGCCCGAGGTCAAGCGCCAGGGCAAGAAGTTGGGCGTCACCTCCATGTGCTTGCAGCATAGGCGCATGGCCCACTATAAAGGCCTGTAGGCTATGTGCCCTTTCCAGCCAGGGATGCAGATTGCCTCAACAGTTTCGGAGCAGGGGAACAATGCGGAAATGGCCGTCGCATGCAATAGCCCTAAACCCTAAACCCTCAACAATGCAGCACAGGGTTTGGCACTCATGTCGCGTCCTTGAACCCTGAGATTCTCAGCGTGTCAGGTCTTCCGGGACTTGCAAAGACAGCTCCACCCCGACAAGAATCTGCACGACCAGGAGGTGGATTGACGGCTGCGAGTTAAGCACCCTCAGTTATGTATGTATGTATATATATATAGGGTATAATATATTATATATTTTCATTATACATTATTATATATTTTATATTATATGTTATATATAATATATTATATACTATATGTTATATGTTATATATTATATATTATATATTATATATTATATGCTATATGTTATATGTTATATGTTATATGTTATATGTTATATGTTATATGTTATATGTTATATGTTATATGTTATATGTTATATGTTGTATGTTATACATTATACATTATATATTATATTATATATTATATATTAATTATTATCTATATATATTATATATTATATATTATATATTATATATTATATATTATGTATTATGTATTATGTATTATATATTATATTTTATATATTATATATTATATATTATATATTATATATTATATATTATATATTATATATTATATATTATTTATTATATGTTATACAATACTATAATATAATAGAATATAAATTACATATAATATAATATAATATAATATAATATAATATAATATAATATAATTATATCTATATATATATATATATGAATGCATACTTATTTTGCCGTACTTGAGTTTCAGATTTCTAAGCCCTCAACCGTTCCCGTGCATGACGGTCCTGGTGGTCGACTTACCCTTTATAGGGTTCAGGGTTTGTAGGGATGATAGGTGTTGCAGGGTGTACAGGACTTTTGTTTTCGGTTTAGGGTTTAGGCTTCACCGATGTTTTCAGGGTTGTCGGGTGTGAGGGCAGGTTAATATACACTGCCCAAAAAGTGCCCACTGTAACTGAATAAGCTCTGATTATGATAGTAAGAGAGAAGGTGGAGAGCAAGTCCTTCCACAACCCACACTCGAAGAACCCCGACCTTGGCATAGACCTTAAACCCCAAAAACAACTTATGCCTCAAACCCTCAACACTAAACCTTGAACCCACAAGATGACTCTACAGCCTAAACTCCAAGCCAGGCCGCGAAGCTAGCTTTCCAAAAGTTGATGGAGAGCCGCCAAATCCCCAGATTGTCTCAGCGCAGCTGCGAACTTGACAGGGTTCAGGGCTTAGGGTGTAGGATTTGGGCGATGCCAGGGCTCATGATACGTTGCCTGTGACTGGAAGTATTGCAGGCCCTAAACCCTAAACACGGCATGACGAATCCCGAGTTATAGCCGGCGTGGTCGTGTGCGATGACCCTGAACCCCAAACCCCACTGAGAATTCAATTTCAGAGGTTGGCCATACCCTGAACAATTTGCATGCACAGTGTCAAGGGCTTTAGATTCCCGGAAACCCGAAAGCCTGAAACCCTGAACCCTGAAACCCTAAGCCCTGAAACCCTAAACGTCCTAAGCCCGAAGCACTTAAACCCTAAACCGGGGCCCGAAGCTGAAAGCCATTGCGCCCAAAATCCAGGTGACAGCTACTTGAGCTGAGATGGCTGAGGCGCGGTTTGAGAGGGCGCGACAGGAACTAAAACAGGGCATTCTGAGGGGCACCTTATGGATAAGGATGAGCCCCTTTTAGCCCTTTGAAAGCGAGCTGAGCTTCTGCTTCGGTGTCGGGAACCGATTGCGATTCTGACAGGTCAGCGCTTTGGAAGCACCACGCCTGCTGTGCAAAGGGTGCCCCGAGTGAGTGGAAGCTGCTTTGCACTGCTAAGTGGTCCTGCGCGCACAGACGCCCCCGTTACTCGGGTCATTGCATGTCACCTGGGGGTGCTCAAGAACTGGGCACTTGTAAGAGCTTTCTTAAGAGTCCGGTCCCAGCGCCGTACTTCGCCACCCCGAAACTTTAGAGTCTGAGGGGTGGGGCTCCAGCAGGTCAGGTCGGACTCGGCTTTACCAAAACAACTCCAAATCCTCTTGCGGTCCGCCAGGTGCGTGGTCGTGCTGTTGGTCTTGTTTTTCAGGTGGCGATTTGTTGTTAGCATGAACCGCGTTGTGGTTGTGCTTCTGATGTTGCAGTGATGCGACGTTCCTTTCATTGCAGCAGCAATCGTTCCTCGCGTGAGTGTTGTTGCTCTATTGATCTCTATTGATGTCATGGACCTCATGATGATGGAGGTGGTGATGCAGGTCGTCGTCGCTGTTGTTGCTGCTGTTGCTGCCACTGCTGATGTTGCTGCTGTTGTTGCTGATGCTGTTTTGCTGCTGCTGCCGTTGCTGCTGCTGTCGTTGTAGTCGTTGTAGGTGGTGGTGGCGGTGATCGGGGTTTGGGTTCTTGTGGTGGTTGTGGTTGCTTAAGTTCGCGCAAGAAGTACACAATGATATTTTCGAGCGCATCTAAACCTTTTGTCCGTGCAGTTGCTTTAAGAGGTTGAGGACGGGGGTCCGGCATACATATGTTTTCAAAGTATCTATCAGCTGACAGAGGCACATGCGCAAGGATTCATGTTAGCTCGGGCAGTTCCAAGAACTGTCATGCAAGTGGGGGACGCTGAGTTTTCATTCCGCCAGCAACCTAAAAGTCATTGTTTCTGCAGAATCCCGGCTCACTGCACTTTGGTAGTGGTACCCGCTTCGATTTCCTGGGTTAGGCCGACGCTAGCCTGACTTGGGGAAGTGGTGTTCCACATGATGGGTCGTTTTTGGAGGTTTTGTTTCAATTAGAAGAAGTATATAGTCTACCTCAGAAGGCACCAACAAACCACTTAATTTCGAACAACCACCATGTGACCCCCCCAACTCGGCGTTCCTGCTTGCCCGCTTCAAGGTTTTATGGTGTAGGATTCGGCGCATCTACTTGTGCATCACAGGAGCCGCGTGTCGCTGTGTGATTACCTTGCTGTAGATGTCGCTAGAAAAATATTGAGCTGTTCCTGTGCCCAGCGACTAACGTCCAAAACCAGATGGCGAAACGAAAGTGTTTATTCGAGCGGCTGTCATGCAATCACCCCCTGGAAATCTGGTGGTGGCCTACTCTCCATGGTGGTACTGATAACCCTACTTATAGCTACCCGGGCCTGTTTTTGCCTGCCACGCGCAAGCGTGTCAAGCGACCCTATACGTCCCTGAGTCCATCTTGTCACTTCTCGAAAATAGACCCGACTTTAGAGAACTGACCATCTGGACATAATACGCATGAGGCAGACACGCGGCTCTAATATCTGCCCTGGCAAGTTGCACTTCCGCGCTTTCCCTCCTTCAGGGGGCCAGCAAATATTCAGATACCCACTTCGATATGTAAATATTGACATTGAAGATTCATTTGGCATTGTAACGTTCATATGAAGTGTATGGTAGTGACTGGGTATTTTCGTTATTTCGTTATGGTTCGGCCAGTTCGTGTAGCTTTGTAGCACTGTACGGCCAGTTCGTCTAGCTTTGTAGCACTGTAGCCATAGTCATAACAAAAAGCCGATTACAACCCTTACTAAAGACTTGCATGTAACCATGAATTGGATCATCCTCCGGTTTGGTCGGGTTCTGTAGGCTGGAGGGTTTAGGGTTTACGTGTGGCTCAGGGTTTAAGGCTTAGGATTTGGGCCAGGGTTTAGGGTTTATCGGGGTTTAGGGGAGGAGGGAGGAGTTTCAGGTGTAGCATGCGAGAGAGTGTGGGCTCCGACCGGGCAGATGTGATCAGATTTCAAGACTTGATGTTCTAGACCCTAAACCCTAAACCCTAAACCCTAAACCCTAAACCCCAAACCCACCAAGTTTCGAGGGTTGTTTCGGGGGTTGGCGGGGGGGTTTGGGATGCGGATGCCGGTGAAATTTGAGCAAAAGACAGGTCCCGAGACAGATGTGGTCTTGGCGTGTTCGCCGCTAAGTTGTACTTGCAAGCCTCCGGAAACAAAATGTCCTCACCTTTCATAGAGCTTTCAGCTGTATGGAGAGTCTTTAACATCGTTTGCGAACGCTTAGTAAAGAACGCCCCCTAAACCCTAAAACCCTAAGAAGGACCTGAACACAGGCTTTCTTTTGCTTAGCCGCTGGCGGCCGAGAAGTGTTAACGCCACTACGACTGCCACCCAAGGTGGCGGGAGACAAAAGGTGTCAGGGCCCCTTTAGAAGCCAAAACAGTGGGTTTAGGGTTTAGGGTTTACGAAGCTGGAGTCTCGATGCCTTCCACAACTAGTTGCCGTCGGGTCATGGATCGCGACAGCTGGTAGCGGTTATGCTTGGCTCGCTGTGTCGTTGAACACCATTGGCGCGACCGACTACTTTGGAAGTGCTCAACGCTCAAGCTATGTAGTGAAGCGCCAGACCTCCTTCAGCCATGAGCCGTGTCACGCGTGTCGCTTCGCACGTCAACGCGAGCTTGTCCGCCGAGGACACACAGCTCGCAGCAACGCCAACCGCAGGCTTCTGCACAGCAGACAAGGCGGATGATGACGTGGTGATCTGCTGTGCCGCCCGCATGGCCCTTTGCAAGGCCAAGCGAGGTTCTTTTGCCAACACCTCCCCCAGGAGGAGCTCCTGCCCTGGGTGTTCATCGCGGTTGTCGAGAGGACGAAGGTGAACCCCTCAAGGACATCGGAGACATCCAGATCGGCAACGTGCTGCAGCCAGGTGCCAGTGGACTTACATCTCGCATGGGCCAGTTCATGGTCGAGCTGCTGTTTGACATTCCGCTCAGCACTGTCACTGAGATTGAACGGGCATCCTTTGCGTACTGTTCAAGGAGATTTTGCTGGGGTTATGTTTTCCTTTTCTGCTACCTTTGCTTGGAATCGGGACGATCGCCGAATCGCCCCCCCCACCCCCGATAGTCGAGCGCCATACGATAAGGTCAAGCGCCAGTGCGGCAGCAGCTTGCAGGCTACCGCGAAAATCGCGGCATTCATCAAGGCGGGTGGGATTGATGTTGGCCTTGCCGGGGGTGTGGAGAACATGAGCATGTTCCTTGGGATCCAGATCGAAAGTTGCGTAAGAAGTCATGAGGGCAGCAGTCAGAATTAATTACTTGCAATCAGGTTCCCCTTGATGGCCACCATCGACATCACCAAGCTGTCCCCGAAGATTATGGACTACCAAAACGCTGAGGCTTGTTTGTTGCTGATGGGCTGGACATCCGACACTGTGGCAGCTGCGTATCACATCTCCAGGGAGCGTCAGGATCAGATGGCAGCAGATTCCCACTTGAAGGCGCTCGTTGAAGAATGGCTGGTTCAAGGAGGAGATCGTCCCGGTGTGAAGGTTGGTGGGTAGACAAAAGTAGGGTTATTCAGTCAGGTGACCTGCATTTATATCTAAATCAGGAAGAGCCTTACTTATGGCTACCCCTAAACTTTCAAGTAGCCCTAAACCCTAAACCCTTGCAAAACCCTAAACCCTAAACCCTTTTAGGGCACTTTCAATTCTACTTGCATGTCCCCATCCTCCGGAAGCCCCAAGCCTATGAGCTGCTCTGGGGTTCCTAGCGTTATAATGGGATATTCTTCAAGTACTCTACTTCTGACATATCCGACAATTTTGCATTGTCATAGATAGATATACATATATATGCATACATACTATTGCTCCCTTTGGATGAAGGCATGCCATCTTGCAGCGTTACCGGGCTCTCGGCGCGCTGGAGCAACTCGGCTGGCAGATTGGCAATGTTCTTGCCTCCAGAGTACTTGCCCTAAACCGCAGTTTAGAGAGGTGGCCATATGGAACCCGAAGCCCTAAATGTGTGTTTGGGGCAGCCCTTCCTTGCAGAGATTGTTGTCGGAGTGTTTGCTCAGAAAAAGCCGGACTTGTGCAGCCTCGTTTAAAGATTCCAACGCACAGCCATGCAGCGTTTGAGTGTCCTGGCCGGACACGTCGTCTCGACGAGTGCAGAGGAACTGCTGAACCCATCGCCAGTAGCCAGCTACTGTGGGGTTGAGAAGTCGGACGAAGACATCGTCATCTGCTGCGCAGTAAGAACGGCAATCACCAAAGCAAAGAAGGGTGGCTTCAAGGACACACCGCCTGAGGATATGCTTGTCCCGCTCTTCCAGGAGATCCAGAAGAGAACAGGAGTGAAGCCCGACTGCATCGGTGACATTCAGATCGGCAACGTGATGCAGCAGGGTGGTGGAGCTCTGACCTCGCGCCAGGCCCAGTTCATGGCAGGGCTGCCATGCACAGCAGGGTTGAGCTCGGTCAACCGTTGGTGCAGCAGCGGATTGCAGGCAGTGGCCAACATTGGCGCTTCCATCAAGGTGGGCTCCATTGACATTGGTCTGGCTGGGGGCGTGGAGCAGCTGTCTTTCTTCCCCATGGGTGAGGGCCTGGATTTGAATAAGTTCTCCGAGCACATCTTGGCCGTCGAGGATGCCAAGAACTGCTTGCTGCCCATGGGCATCACGTCCGAGAACGTGGCGGCGAAGTATGGAATCTCTTTCGAGAGGCAAAATGCCTTGGGCGCCAGGTCGAACGACTTGGCGATCGCGGCTCAGAGAAATGGTTTGTTCAAAGACGAGATCGTGCCGATCAAGACCAAGACCATTGACAAGAAGACGAAGGCTGTCAAGGAAGTCCTTGTTGACACAGATGAAGGCCCCAGAGCCGGCACTACGGTAGAAAGCCTAGGCAAGCTGAAGCCGGCCTTCAAGGCAGGTGGAACCACCACAGCTGGCAACTCGAGTCAGGTGTCCGATGGCGCAGCCCTGGTTTTGGTGGCCCGACGATCTGAGGCCAAAAAGCACGGCTTGCCAATCCTGGCACGATTGCGAAGCTTCGCAGTTGCTGGCTGTGACCCGGCACTCATGGGCATCGGGCCAGCTGTCGCCATCCCGAAAGCACTGGAGAAGGCAGGCTTGACTGTTGCCGACATCGACATTTTTGAGATCAACGAGGCCTTTGCATCCCAGGCAGTGATGACGGTCGACACCTTGAAGATCCCCATGGAGAAAGTGAACCCCAAGGGTGGCGCAATCGCACTTGGCCATCCGCTGGGCTGCACCGGAGCCCGGCAGATTGCAACTCTTTTGCCAGAGATGAAGCGTACCGGTGCCAAGTTTGGCCTGTGCTCTATGTGCATTGCAACCGGGCAGGGGGCCTGTGGCGTGTTCGAGAATGAGCAGTAATGGGCGAGCTGTATGTAGGTCTCACAAACACCATCGTTTGGCCTGAAAGCGTTTCATCGGATCGCTCTGCCGCTTTTGTACATGTAAGTTCCTTGGTAGAGGAAATCCATTGACATTCGGGCCATCGCAAGAGAATCGTGCTGTTCAAGGAGCTTTTTGCTGTGGTCATGCTTTCCTTTTCTGCTGCCTCTGCTTGGAATCGGGACAATCCCCCCTCCCACCCCGCGATAATCGACCGCCATAAGCTAAGGTCAAGCACCAGTGCGGCAGCAGCTTGCAGGCCACCGCGACAATCGCGGCATTCATCAAGGCGGGTGGGATTGATGCTGGCCTTGCGTGTGGAGAACATGAGCATGTTCCTTAGGCGCCAGGTCGAAAAGTTGTTTACAGATTGTTGTCGGAGAGTTTGCTCAGACACAGCCGGACTTGTGCAGCCTCGTTTAAAGATTCCATAGCGCAGCCATGCAGCGTTTGAGTGTCCTGGCCGGGCACGTCGTCTCGACGAGTGCAGAGGAACTGCTGAACCCATCGCCAGTAGCCAGCTACTGTGGGGTTGAGAAGTCGGACGAAGACATCGTCATCTGCTGCGCAGTAAGAACGGCAATCACCAAAGCAAAGAAGGGTGGCTTCAAGGACACACCGCCTGAGGATATGCTTGTCCCGCTCTTCCAGGAGATCCAGAAGAGAACAGGAGTGAAGCCCGACTGCATCGGTGACATTCAGATCGGCAACGTGATGCAGCAGGGTGGTGGAGCTCTGACCTCGCGCCAGGCCCAGTTCATGGCAGGGCTCCCATGCACAGCAGGGTTGAGCTCGGTCAATCGTTGGTGCAGCAGCGGATTGCAGGCAGTGGCCAACATTGGCGCTTCCATCAAGGTGGGCTCCATTGACATTGGTCTGGCTGGGGGCGTGGAGCAGCTGTCTTTCTTCCCCATGGGTGAGGGCCTGGATTTGAATAAGTTCTCCGAGCACATCTTGGCCGTCGAGGATGCCAAGAACTGCTTGCTGCCCATGGGCATCACGTCCGAGAACGTGGCGGCGAAGTATGGAATCTCTTTCGAGAGGCAGAATGCCTTGGGCGCCAGGTCGAACGACTTGGCGATCGCGGCTCAGAGAAATGGTTTGTTCAAAGACGAGATCGTGCCGATCAAGACCAAGACCATTGACAAGAAGACGAAGGCTGTCAAGGAAGTCCTTGTTGACACAGATGAAGGCCCCAGAGCCGGCACTACGGTAGAAAGCCTAGGCAAGCTGAAGCCGGCCTTCAAGGCAGGTGGAACCACCACAGCTGGCAACTCGAGTCAGGTGTCCGATGGCGCAGCCCTGGTTTTGGTGGCCCGACGATCTGAGGCCAAAAAGCACGGCTTGCCAATCCTGGCACGACTGCGGAGCTTCGCAGTTGCTGGCTGTGACCCGGCACTCATGGGCATCGGACCAGCTGTCGCAATCCCGAAAGCACTGGAGAAGGCAGGCTTGACTGTTGCCGACATCGACATTTTTGAGATCAACGAGGCCTTTGCATCCCAGGCGGTGATGACGGTCGACACCTTGAAGATCCCCATGGAGAAGGTGAACCCCAAGGGTGGCGCAATCGCACTTGGCCATCCGCTGGGCTGCACCGGAGCCCGGCAGATTGCAACTCTTTTGCCAGAGATGAAGCGTACCGGTGCCAAGTTTGGCCTGTGCTCTATGTGCATTGCAACCGGGCAGGGGGCCTGTGGCGTGTTCGAGAATGAGCAGTAATGGGCGAGCTGTATGTAGGTCTCACAAGCACCACCGTTTAGCCTGAAAACGTTTCATCGGATCGCTCTGCCGCTTTTGTACGTGTGGCCGAGGAACTCCGGAGACAGTCGGGCCGTGGCAAAAAAAAAAAGGCTGACGAGTAATAGGCACTAAGAACAATGAGCATGATAGCAGTAGCAACCATAAGAACATACACAGTCATAGGGTTTTGGGGTTAAGGTTTAGGGTTGATTTTCAAGACGACGACGACGACTACTACAACTACTACTACTACTACTACTACTACTACTACTACTACTACTACTAGATGCATTAGCTTTGATAATCTCAAAATTAGTATTATTCAAACTGAATTTAACAATAGCATGTGACATTCCTCTTTTACTTGGAATTACAAAAGCCGCATTAAACAATCCTAGTTTAGTTTCAGCAGCCGCATTAGATAATCCTAGTTTAGTCTCAGCAACCCTCAACTCTAAACTCTCAGCTCTGATAGGACGTCGACGTGGTCGCCGACTTCTACGACCGAAGCCGGGCAAACTGGGCAGCATGGCGAAGAAGAACTGTGTGTCGAGGTTTAAAGGTCCTGAAGCCTGAAACCCTGGAGGCTTCACAGCTGCAGATTGGTGATGACGATCTGGTTGCGGTCGGCGGGGGAAAAGGGTTGGGGGAGGTTTGGGCATTCGCGCTTCAAGGCACGCGTGCGGCGAAGTTGGTGGTTACCAGCAACTTTTCAATTATCAGGTGCTTGAAGCTCATGTTTGAACTCGCCTGCTTGTTCAAGTTGCATGCTTCCACGATATCGGATATCGTCTACAACACCTGCACCGCAACATGTCGAAATTCTTGTTTTTTTTTTTTTTGGGGGGGGGGGGGGGGGGGGTTCTGAAGCAAGTAGTCGTTAAAGCAAATGAGCTGCACCAGCTGCTGGCCTACAGTGCAGGTGCTTTGGTCTTTTTTGGGGCCTGCGGGCCTGGTTGAGGAAGTGCCGAAGTGAAACCCCGACACCGACACCCAAAACCCAAACTCCCCATCAGCAACCCCTATTTGAAGCCAGAAAGGAAGGAAAGGGATCACAGTGGTATTCTAGAGTGACTCCTAAGTCCCTTGCCTGAACCTAAATAGCCGAAACCCGACAGCAACCCCCAAACGCCCTGCCACTAAACCTTGGGATCTTCCTCATACTAGCAGTCCTTGAAAGGGATTACAGCACCCCATTATAGTCCCCTTTAATCCTATTACGGACTGTCTGTTAGTGTAAGAGAAACATCCCAAACCCTAAATCCCAAGTGTCCATAAAGCACCCTAAACCCTAAACCCTTAACCCTTAACCCTTAACCCTTAACCCTTAACCCTAAACCCTAAACCCTAAACCCTAAGCCCCTATAAGCTCAGCTGAGGCAGCTGCCGCTCTGAGAGCGCTTTTGGCTTCTCGCGCGCTGAGCGGGCTCAGAACCCTTGAAGCCCTAAAAACCCTATTGAAGCTTATGAACCCTGTTTAGGGTTTAGGAGTTTATAAACCATATACACTCTCAACCTTATACTCCAGTTTAGAGCTCAGGTTCTTGGGGGCATTGCTTTGGTGAGCGAGTGGTAGGCACAAGCGTTAAGGTTGCAACGGCGTTGATGAATGAGACCCCTGCATGGTTCTTACATGCATTGTGAATCTCCTTTTTCTTTGGGGGAAACTTGGACTTGCTGAGCGGTGCAGCATGTCGGGTTTAGGGTTTAGGGTTTACGGTTTAGGGCTGCAGGACGTGAATTTCAACAGTCCCAGCGCTTTGTTCACATGCAGCAGCCGTCTTTTGTATCGCATAGACGCACACACACACACACACACACCACCCATCTCTGGCAAGCGGACGGCCACCCTAACCGCAGTATCTCCATCGTACCCGCGCTTGGGGGTTGACTACACTGTCGTACAGATCCGCACAAGTCGCGCTTGTGGAGGCATACCGTCGACTGAGATAAAAGAAAAAGTGTGTTTCATGCATGTAGAGGGGGGGGGGCGTATGCATGGTTGATCAAGATGCATGCACGTCTGTGGCGGCGTGCGATCTTTCGTTTTGTTTGGCCCCCACGTCCTGTCATGTGTGTTCGCTGGCTTTGCCAAGCATTGCGTTGTGTAGCAGTTGTCTTGGGGGATCCATTGACATCCATGTGACACAAGCGCATCCAGCAAGCATCATGTGACAAGCGCACATTTCAGTTCTCCACGCGAAGCATCCGGGGGTACAGGCTTGCAGCTTTCTGCCATGTCCCACGGCCAAGACTGTCGTGCGCGTCAGTCTTGGCAACGGCACGCATCCCTTTGCGTGCAGACGGAATGGAGAACTATCACGTGCTGCACTTGGTTGGCCAAGGATGCTTTGGGAAAGTGTACAAAGGAAGGCGCCGACATACGGGGCAGATTGTGGCCATGAAGTTTATTTCCAAGCGGGGCAAGCCGGAGAAGGATCAGCAACAGCTTCGCCTGGAGATCGGCATCTTGCAGCGCTTGGAACATGAAAACATCATCCGCCTGTTGGATTGGTTTGAAACCAACACGGATTTTGTGGTTGTGACGCAGTTTGCATACGGCGAGCTCTTCGAGATCTTTCAGGATGACAAGCGCCTGCCAGAAGCGGAAGTGAGCAACATCGCCCGTCAGCTGGTCAAAGCATTGAACTACTTGCATTCGCAGAAAGTCATACATCGTGACATGAAGCCACAGAACGTTCTCATCGGTGCCAATGGCACGGTGAAGCTTTGCGACTTCGGATTCGCACGGGCAATGTCCAGTGACACGACAGTCCTCACTTCTGTCAAGGGCACTCCATTGTACATGGCACCAGAACTTGTACAAGAATGGCCGTATGATGGAAGTGTAGATTTATGGTCCCTTGGCGTTATCTGCTACGAGCTCTTTGTCGGGCAGCCGCCTTTCTACACCAACAACCTCATGTCTCTGGTCCGCTTGATAGTCGACAAGCCTGTACGATATCCCGAATCAATGTCGGAAACCTTCCGGTCATTCTTGCAGGGATTGCTGCAGAAGGATCCGAAGAAGAGGCTGGGATGGCCAGACTTGTTGCACCACCCTTTCGCCACTCGGCCACACTTGGGGCAAGAGACCTCCTGTTCCATCAGATGTAGAGTTTGCGCGGCATCCTAAACCCGAAACCCTAAACCCTATAACCCCTAAACCAGAACCACACTCAACCCCCAGGTGCGGGATCCAGAGTTGGCAGCTGCGGCCAAAACCTCGCCTCCACGGGGGCCGCCAAGCACATCCAGCAAGGAGCTGGCGACTGGGCACTGCTTTCAGCGTTTAGGGTTTAGGGTTTAGGGTTTAGGGTTTGGGAGCTCCATACGGGATGTTTATAGCTTCCCGCAGCTGATGCAACTATCAAATGAAGATGTCGGACAAGCACACGACTTCGTCATCAACCAAACAACACGCATCAACAGCTGAAGTTGTTGTTGTGGGGTTTTAGGCAGGGCTTGTGCCGCAGTCTAAGGAAATGTTGCAGCCACCTGATCCCTGGGAATCGGCAGCGAAACGCCCGGACGAGAGTCCTGACTTTGCCGGTGATTTGAGTCTTGGCCCCCTTTAGCTTGTGTTCTGCCATGTTGGAGAAACCCAAGCCTTGGAACCTCATACAGAAGTCGCTGACGATGCTAACAGCAGGTTAAGCCTAAACCCTAAACCCTAAACCCTAAAACCGAAGCTTTGTTCTGCAGGAAGGTGCTGAACACGGCATTGTCCAACGTCCGTCCGGAACAGCTGAGTCCGCGAGACCTGGCGCGTTTTGTTGGCGTCATGGCCGCCTGGAAGGTCGGCTTCGGCTGCATGTGGCTCACGTCTCCTCTAGGGTTTCGGTTTAGGGTTTAGGGTTTAGGGATAGGGTTTAGGTTTTAGGGTTAAGGTTTAGGTTTTAGGGTTTAGGGTTTAGGGTTTAGGGTTTAGGGTTGAGGGTTTCGAGCATGGGTTGAGGGTCTGGAACCACAAGGAGCTTGAAAGCAACACCCTCCCAAAAGCAAGGCGAAATTCCCATTCTCTCTTTAAGCAGTCTTGGGCGTCCCGCCTTGCGCGGCAATACTGCCCTCATGTGCTGAAGGACTTTCTGGAGCCATGTCTGGCTACGCTCAAGTCGGGCATGCTGCTGCTGAAGCATGCTGGAAGCAATGAGTTATCCCTGGTCTTGGTGCTAAAGCTGCTAGGTTTAGGGTTAGGGTAAACCCTAGGGTTTGGGGTTTAGGGTTTAGGGAGGAGGGGGTTAGGGTTCGGATTCGGGGATTGTTAAGGTGCCCAGCCTACATGCTCTACAAGACCCTAAGGAGCTTAGGGTTCGTGCGAACTACCCTAAGCCGACACCCCAAACCCTATAAATACCCTACTAAACTCTGAACTACCACCTTGTTATCTCCAAGGCATCTCGTGAAGCTGCCGGCCGCGAACACTGCGGGTTTGCCGTATGGTTCCGCCGTGCAGGCAAGCCAATTCTATGGCAAGGGTTCAGGTTTAGCGTGGTACTTGGAGGTTCATGGGTATTTATAAGCTAGGGTAATTAAGTATGGTAGCTCTAGTTTTTGCCTTCCCAAGGGTACTTCTTCTACTCCTACTTATGAGTACCCATGATTCACGGTATGGTGTAAGATGTAGGTATCAGATTTTACGTGAATTACCACGATCCATCGGGGTTGTCGCCGTCCTCAGCGCGAAGCCTTCCATTCTTGCCGCACGAACCGTCAGCATGCCACCAGAGAACTCCGCCGCAAATTTGTCCACGCCTTCATTCCCAGATTAGGATAAAGCATCCTGCGACGAGGAGGCCACCCGAGTTGCGTCACTCAAAGCCGGCGATGCCCATGCGGCGGAGTCCTATCGTATAGGCACGGCTGTCAAAACGTTCTGTCATGATACGCCGAAAACGCGATCGACGAGTCTGGACATGCCATTTAGCTAAACGTCGGAGGCTCGCCAGCGCAGTGGATTCACAAGTTGCTTTGGACGTGGCGACATCGACGCGCGGTTGCCGCCACCTCTCCCAAAAATCTCGAATCCTTTCGGCGACGGCACGTGTGTGGCACCGTACATGGCCACAAGCCTGGGGGCCGATATGTGCTCGACTGATGTTGACATGCAACGCTGATAGAAGCGTGCCGGCGCGTTTTGTTTGGCTCGCTGTGGGATCACTGTACTGTGAGCCCTCCTTCCCGTTCCCGGTTGAGGGCGTCGTCTCGCAGTGCCATCGTGTTGGAGCTGTACTCGCGATATGTACTTGCAGTAGAGCCCTTGCGAAAATGCCCGGCATGCCGGGGGAGGAATCATCGATTTCCGACCCCCTTGGGTCTCGACGGGAACACTTGAACCCTGGCCCCCGAGCAAACACTCACCCGAGTTGTTGTGGGACAACGGTGCGACAACAAACCCGCGTGCCCAAGTATCCCATGCGAATTATACCCAGCCAGGTGCTTGGCTCGGATTCGAGCTGGGCATCGTTTGATGCTGGATACAAACAGAACGAAATCATTGGACAGGATTGGTACCACATATTCGTGGAAGAACGTGGCAGAAAATGCCGTATGGATGCATACTTCGTTGATTTAAGGAGAGCGTTGGGGCGTTTCCGCGTCGCAGGCCTGTTTGTGAGTGTGAGGGCACGTGCGCACGTGAACCTCTTCTTGCAGTTATTTAACCCCTCCCTACGCTAGTAATACAAGACATTAGTGGCCCGGCGGGCCCTCAAAATGATGAGGATATTCGAGGATGTATTTAAGCGGCCAAGCCCTAAATATCAAACCCAATCTCATCCAAATTCAACATTCACGCTGTCGGGCTGCACTGACAACCTCCAATTATCCAATATCAGAAATCCTGGCCATGGATCCGATCTTATTATATCTTATTCCATCTCAGCAAACTGATGGGCCGACTTAACCTTGATTTTGCTCCCAATAATTTGCTGTGTTTAAGACAGTCCTTTGTGATCCCGGTTTTTGTTCGAAGGCTCCGGATCGCTGGAGCTCCGGTCTGGTTTCATTTTCACGACTAATGTGTCCTCTCATTCGTCCAAAACACACATCGCATCACATCGCCACGTCACCGTGCTGATAGTCGTGAGTTGCTATTTGCTCATTGCGCTGTTACTGAATCATTTTTTCCAACATCGCCAACTGCAAATCCCCTTAGTCTGGACGCACTCCTGCGATTCCAACGACCCAACACATCCCAAAAC